>NC_069404.1:67659578-67709578 GCF_026875155.1 Cherax quadricarinatus
ACGGGGCTAGGTTGATGTGCACATTGAAGCCTCTCGTGTGCGCTCAGGAGATTAACGACCATAAACAATGTGCTCAAAACACCGGCAGTGAAAACTGAACACAAAATCAGTTCACAAAACACAAGGTTTAACCAGTACTAGAGCACAATACCGTGACAGCAAACTGGTCACACGTCATAACTAGTTAACGGACCAAGGCGGACCGAAACGTTCTCATTAGTTTCTTTCATCCATGTTTGTGTTATCTGTATAAATAAACTTCAGTAATGGCAATATTGCTCTGTGTGTAGAGCTTTATCAAGTCAAGGCTCTATGAAGCTCTACACAGAAGGAAAAGTCTTTTATATTACACATCAGTTCTCCACTAATTGTTGTTCTACTGTATGTTAATATTGACTGTATGTTAATACTGACTGTATGTTAATACTGACTGTATGTTAATATTGACTGTATGTTAATACTGACTGTATGTTAATACTGACTGTATGTTAATACTGACTGTATGTTAATATTGACTGTATGTTAATACTGACTGTATGTTAATACTGACTGAATGTTAATACTGACTGTATGTTAATACTGACTGTATGTTAAAACTGACTGTATGTTAATACTGACTGTATGTTAATACTGACTGTATATTAATACTGACTGTATGTTAATACTGACTGTATGTTAATACTGACTGTATGTTAATACTGACTGTATGTTAATACTGACTGTATGTTAATATTGACTGTATGTTAATACTGACTGTATGTTAATACTGACTGAATGTTTTAAAACTGACTGTATGTTAATACTGACTGTATGTTAAAACTGACTGTATGTTAATACTGACTGTATGTTAATACTGACTGTATATTAATACTGACTGTATGTTTTAAAACTGACTGTATGATAATACTGACTGTATGTTAATACTGACTGTATGTTAATACTGACTGAATGTTAATACTGACTGTATGTTAATACTGACTGTATGTTAATACTGACTGAATGTTAATATTGACTGTATGTTAAAACTGACTGTATGTTAATACTGACTGTATGTTAATACTGACTGTATGTTAATACTGACTGTATGTTAATACTGACTGTATATTAATACTGACTGTATGTTAATACTGACTGTATGTTAATATTGACTGTATGTTAATACTGACTGTATGTTAATACTGACTGTATGTTAATATTGACTGTATGTTAATACTGACTGTATGTTAATACTGACTGTATGTTAATACTGACTGTATGTTAATACTGACTGTATGTTAATACTGACTGTATATTAATACTGACTGTATGTTAATACGACTGTATGTTAATATTGACTGTATGTTAATACTGACTGTATGTTAATACTGACTGTATGTTAATACTGACTGTATGTTAATACTGACTGTATGTTAATACTGACTGTATGTTAATACTGACTGTATGTTAATACTGACTGTATTTAAAAACTGACTGTATGTTAATACTGACTGTATGTTAATACTGACTGTATGTTAATATTGACTGTATGTTAATACTGACTGTATGTTTAAAATTGACTGTATGTTAATACTGACTGTATGTTAATACTGACTATGTTAATACTGACTGTAATGTTAATACTGACTGTATGTTATACTGACTGTATGTTAATACTGACTGTATGTTAATACGACTGTATGTTAATACTGACTGTATGTTAATACTGACTGTATGTTAATACTGACTGTATGTTAATACTGACTGTATGTTAATATTGACTGTATGTTAATACTGACTGTATGTTAATACTGACTGTATATTAATACTGACTGTATGTTAATACTGACTGTATGTTAATACTGACTGTATGTTAATGCTGACTGTATGTTAATACTGACTGTATGTTAATATTGACTGTATGTTAATACTGACTGTATGTTAATACTGACTGTATGTTAATACTGACTTTTTGTTTAAATACTGACTGTATGTTAATACTGACTGTATGTTAATACTGACTGTATGTTAATACTGACTGTATGTTAATACTGACTGTATGTTAATACTGACTGTATGTTAATATTGACTGTATGTTAATACTGACTGTATGTTAATACTGAGTGTATGTTAATACTGACTGTATGTTAATATTGACTGTATGTTAAAACTGACTGTATGTTAATACTGGCTGTATGTTAATACTGACTGTATGTTAATACTGGCTGTATGTTAATACTGACTGTATGTTAATAATGACTGTATGTTAATACTGACTGTATGTTAATACTGACTGTATGTTAATATTGACTGTATGTTATTACTGACTGTATGTTTATATTGACTGTATGTTAATACTGACTGTATGTTAATACTGACTGTACGTTTGTATTGACTATGTTAATACTGACTGTATGTTAATACTGATAGTATGTTAATACTGACAGTATGTTATTACTGACTGTATGTTAATATTGACAGTATTTTACTACTGACTGTATGTTAATACTGACAGTATGTTAATACTAACTGTATGTTAGAACTGACTGTACGAGAATACTGACTATGCTACACTGACTATATGTTAATACTGACAGTATGTTAATACTGACTGTATGTTAATATTGACAGTATTTTACTACTGACTGTATGTTAATACTGACTGTATGTTAATACTGACAGTATGTTAATACTGACAGTATGTTAATACTGACTGTATGTTAATACTGACTGTATGTTAATATTGACAGTATGTCAATACGGACAGTATGTTAATACTGACTGTATGTTAATACTGACTGTATGGTAATATTGACAGTATGTTAATACTGACTGTATGTTAATTCTGTCAGTATGTTAATACTGACTGTATGTTAAAACTGACTGTACGAGAATACTGACTGTATGTTAATACTGACAGTATGTTAATACTGACTGTATGTTAAAACTGGGTGTACGAGAATACTGACTATGCTATACTGACTGTATGTTAATACTGACAGTATGTTAATACTGACTGTATGCTAACAGTATGCTAATACTGACTGTTTGTCAGAACTGACAATATGTTAACATTGACCGCATGTTAATGCTGACAGTATGTTGATACCGACAGTATGTTAATACTGACAGTATGTTAATACTGACAATATGTTAATAGGGACAGTATGTTAATACTGGCAGAATAATTATATTGGAAGTATGTTAATACTTATTGTATGTTAATACTGACAGTATGTTAATACTGCAAGTATGTTAATACTGACAGTGTAATAGTGTGCAAATTAATTCGCAATAGAGTAGATTTTGTGATTATGTCACAATATATCTTAGTCTCAGGCTTAATTAATATAGTTTGGCTTCTTTTCTTTTCAGAAGAGTTTCCTTCTGACTTTTGGCAACCATCCACAAGCGACTCTCGTCAGTGTCACATCAGCTCTTGTTCTGTTAGGCTATTCCTGCAAGCGAGCTCCTTGAGTGAAAGTGGTTTCGCCAAATTCTCCCCTTCAATTCATGATTACTGCTGAAATTCACGATGGATGCTACACCTAGAAACGTGAAAATGTGCTGATTTCAGTATCAGAGAGATCGCCGGAAAACTGAGCATAGCAATGTCAACTGTTGGATGGAATTTTGAAGAGAACTGATGACAATGTTGATTTTGAGGGCTGAATCGAAGATGTGGAACAACACAGAAGACAACACCTCACGATAATATGATTATCAAAAGAAATAGTGTGAAGGATTCCAAGAAAACGGGCCAAGATCTACTGCTCGACAAAGGCTCCTTGAAGTTGCCAGAAAGCCAGTAAAGAAACAATTATTGACTGCTGTCATGAAGAAAAAACGGTTGCAGTGAGGACTCGATCATAACGAATGGACGACAGTTGAATTGATAAAAATATATTTTCAGATGAGGCGCATTTTGAAGTACATGGGTAGAGGTCAGTGGTAGTGAGACGGAGCTAAGGCGAACCTCTTCGGAATGAACACATTAAACAAGCGCCTAAACACCTACCTAGAAAGATGTTTTGGGACAATTTTACTGCTGAAGCCCCTTAACAGCTTCTTAATGTTGAACAGTGACAAATACAAGGCAACCCTGGCAACCCTGGCAGCCCTGGCTACCCTGGCAACCCTGGCAGCCCTGGCAACCCTGGCAACCCTGGCAACCCTGCAACCCTGGCAACCCTGGCAACCCTGGCAACCCTGGCAGCCCTGGCTACCCTGGCAACCCTGGCAACCCTGCAACCCTGGCAACCCTGTCAACCCTGGCAACCCTGGCAACCCTGGCAACCCTGGCAACCCTGGCAACCCTGGCAACCCTGGCAACTCAGTTGCTTCCCACTGTGGACAGAGACTTTCCTGATGGAAGAAGCATATTCCAGCAGGATCTTGCTCCATGCCACACGTCCAGAAAAATGCTGATATTCCTCGAAGAGAGTGGTCTAAGAGTTCTAAATTGACCTGGAAACTCTTCTGATCTCAACCCAGTTGAGAATCTATAGGCAATAACCACATGCAGGATCGCGAATTAGGACGATACAACTGAGGAGAGGCTAATTACTGCTGGTATTAGGTTCAGGTACCACGCGAAGAACTGGTCAAAACGTGTTTAACATTGGTCGAGTCTATGTTAAAGTCTGCACCAATGCTTATAAAAGCAAAGGGTAATTAATACCTCTTATTAAATCAATTTTCTGTCATATCATTGCTGTGTATTTTTCAAATGGACAATAATTTTCCAAATAAATGTCTTAATCTCATCACGGTCCTAATTAATATGCACATTACTGTATGTTAATACTGACAGTATGTTAATACTGACATTATGTTAATACTGACAGTATGTTAATACTGACAGTATGTTAATACTGACAGTAAGTTAATACTGACTATGTGTTAATACTGATAGTATGTTAATACTGACAATTTGATAATACTGACAGTATGTTAATACTGACAGTATGTTAATACTGACAGTATGTTAATGCTGACAGTATGTTAATACTGACAGTGGTAATAATGACAGTATGGTAATACTGACAGTATGTTAATACTGACAGTATGGTAATACTGACAGTATGTTAATACTGACAGTGGTAATACTGACAGTAATGGTAATATGACAGTATGTTAATACTGACAGTATGTTAATACTGACAGTATGTTAATACTGACAGTGGTAATAATGACAGTATGGTAATACTGACAGTATGTTAATGCTGACAGTATGTTAATACTGACAGTGGTAATACTGACAGTATGTTAATACTGACAGTGGTAATAATGACAGTATGTTAATACTGACAGTATGTTAATGCTGACAGTATGTTAATACTGACAGTGGTAATACTGACAGTATGTTAATACTGACAGTGGTAATACTGACAGTGGTAATACTGACAGTGGTAATACTGACAGTATGTCAATAATGACAGTATGTTAATTGTTGCAACCCCTGAATGGGTTGGAATGTATGTATATATATTACATGTATATTACCTTTTCATATAATTTTATATTGCTTATATTTGCGATAATAGCTAAATTTAAAATATATTGCTTTATATTATTATTTGACTTAGTTATGTTGTTAGGTAGGATGTAACATATATTATGTGCTCAAAGTTCAAGACTTGATTGTCTAACTACTGTAATTATCGCTTGTGGCTCGTTTCCCTGCCGGCTTCTGTTGTTGCTGAGCAGCAGCTGTCCACGGAGCTATCACGTGATCGAGGGGGTTGTCCTCACCTCGCCTGAAGTAGGCAGTCTGGTCTAGACTCTCTTGGTAGTTGGACGTATTCTAGACAAAGTACCTAAATCTTTCTTATAGGCCCTTGTTGGAAGATCGTCTCTTGTCTTATTATTGTTAGTTCTGGAGACTGTTCATAGAACATTGTATAGACTTAATGATTTTCGATGTTGTATTGAGGTTGTGTGTCGAATAGACACTCTGAGCAACTCGGGTCCTAAGCTGTAGCTTCTGAGCTAATTTGTACTGGTATCTGTGTACTGTCACAGTCGGGATTTTCTTATGCTGAACTTAGATTCAGTAGTATGGGAGTTTTGTGACTTTCGTGGAGGATCTGCTGATGGTCCCTACTTAGTGTCGTTAAATTATCTCCTTGTTCCTGGTTCTGTGTCGCAGTTGCTTGTTATATTGCTATTGGGCTTAGCATTCTTTTTATTGTTCAAGCAGACTGTTCTGATAGCCAGTTGGTCAAGAAGTTAGTTTATTTGAGGACTTTGTCAGTCACTTGTTTAAGTCTAGTCGAGTCGTGAGACATAGTGAACTACTTAGAGCACTTACACACATACACACTTACTTGTACATATTTGTAATATCTTATTAAATGTTAATGTACCAGACGGTACTTAAGAATTATAAATGTGATATGTGCTTTCAGAACAATAATATTGTACTCGAGAGAAGTTATTATTATTAATTTGTTTGAATTGATTAATTTAATTTAATTTGATGATATACCTCTAGAGTCTAGACGATACTTAATAAATTTATTAAATTTTAATTTCTCTAGTTAGTAGCCTACCAGTTGTAATCCTGAAGCACTATTGAATCATACTGAATTCTAATGGATAATTGGACAAGGATACTGACAAATTGTTACGAAAACCCAGTAACAGGCTGGATGCTAGAAGGGCAGTTCTTTCTAATATTACCTGGAGATCTCTAAGCTTTTAGAATCGCGTTTTTTGTAACATTTATACTGACTGTATGTTAATATTGACAGTATGTTAATACTGACAGTATATAAATACCGGCTAACACTACAAAACTCTACAGTAACACCACCATTCAGTCAACCAACACCACTGCAATATACTCAATTAACGACAAGGATACTACAACAAAACCCAGTAACACTACCACTAAGGCATCTTTCAGTAACCACTCACATTTGCAACACTTTGTAACCATCCCCACTACAACATTAATATACAGTTGTCAATACACTATATAAACTACCGTAACCACCAACCACTACAACTAACAACACAGTCACCACACCACTCAATAATACACAATAACCACCCCCACACACAACAACAACATAACACACACACACACATACAAACCCACCACCATTGCACACAAAACAACCACCGCCACTATCACAACACACAGAAACATCACCACCACACATACAGACCACCACCATACAACAACAACACAATCCCCACAACACAACAATAAACAACAAAAACAATAAACACAACAACAACAACACCATCACACAACAACAACCACCATTACACAACAACACAACAACCACCATTACACACAACAACCACCACCATCACACCAACAACCACCACCATCACACAATAACACCACCATCACACGAACAACAACACCCATCACACAACAACAACCACCACCAACAAACCCAAACAACAACAACCACCACATCACACAACAACCACCACCATCACACAACAACAACCACCACCCCACACACCACACCACAACAACACCACCACCATCACACAACAAACCACCATCACACAACAACAACCACCATCACACAAAAACCCAACCACCATCACACAACAACCACCATCACCACAACAACAACCACCATCCACACAACAACCACCACACACACACAACAACACCACCACACACAAACAACAACCACCACCATCACAGCAACAACCACCACCATCACACAACAACCACCACCAACATCACACAACAACAACCACAACCATCACACAACAACAACCACCATCACAGCAACAACCACCACCGTCACACAACAACCACCACCAACATCACACAACAACAACCACAACCATCACACAACAACAACCACCACCATCACACAACAACAACCACCATCGCACAACAACAACCACCTCCATCACACAACAACAACCACCACCATCGCACAACAACAACCACTCTTTAACACACTAAGTTCCGTCTCCCTCAACACTTATAAAAGTAACTCAAATATCGGAGTAATTATGTCTTTGTTCGGCGGAGAGGAGAAGAGAGAGGGAGAGACAGTGTTGAGACACGCAATTATCTCTCCACATCATTTAATTATCTTATACTGATTATTGAGAGCACAATCGGCATATTCATGAGACTTCGACCCTCTGTGATTAGAGACGAGGAGGAGAAATTAGGATTTAATAGGATTTATCGCCAGGATTTGCGGATTAAAAGGTGTACGAATGAGATCTAAATAGTTGAAATGTTGAGCGGTATTGTGTGTGTGTGTGTGTGTGTGTGTGTGTGTGTGTGTGTGTGTGTGTGTGTGTGTGTGTGTGTGTGTGTGTGTTGTGTGTGTGTGTGTGTGTGTTTGTGTCTGTCTGCCTGTCTGTCTCTCTGTCTGTCTGTGTTTGTATGTGCTTGTTCATGTTTTTGTACTCACCACGTTGTGTTTGTGGGGAACGAGCCTCATCTTCTGGCCATTCCTCTTTACCACTTCCCACTCTGAGACTAAAGAAGTATTTCCCAACAGCCCTGTGGTTCATCTGTATCTTAAGATCCTAGCCTCAGTACCTTGCATTGCAAAAAATCTGTCCCTATCTGTTCAATCAGGATTGACGGGACAGATAACCTTTCTGTTTCAGTTTATTTCGTCTCTCCTCATATCTCACTCCCCTCATCTCTGGGACTAATTTTGTTGCAGACTTCTGGACCTTCAAGGGTCTCGGCACTTGCTTGACCTGGTGGGGGGGTTGGATGCTGGTGCTGCGTACTCAGTGACAGTCTTCACACACACACACCAGTGTGTCAGATGCTCATTCCCAGAAGATTCTGTTTTAAACTATCTAAACCAGGTTATGGTGTTCAGTTAACATCTAATGATAGTGTCATGTTTACACCATCTTTCTCCTTAAACGATGTTTAAAGTTTTTTCACTTTTCAAGTTGTATTCCGTCTCTGGTCCGCTCTCTCTCACACCCCAGTTTGAATTACCTACATTTATTCTAGTTGATTTCCAACAGCCAGTTGAATGATCCATTATTTCAGATTATCCAAGTTTTGAGGTCTTCCTTCTATCCTCTTTCGTTTCTATTATTTTCAGTAAATTTACATCCCTGACGAGCAGTGATGGATAACATTCAGTTCTCTCTGGCAAGTCATTTATTTACATTAAGAATAGTAACGAACCTAGTATTGATCTTTGAGGACCTCACTCGTTATCCTTTCCCATCCGCCCTTATTATCACCTTACGTCTAAGTATCTAAGTGCCTAAGTATCTCTGCTTTGTTCTAGATAGTGAAACCGTGCCCGGTGGAGACGGTTTCACAATTTAGAGCCAAATGGTTTCTTGCAATCCAAGAATATACGGTCGACCCACCTTTCTCTCTCTCTCTCTCTCTCTCTCTCTCTCTCTCTCTCTCTCTCTCTCTCTCTCTCTCTCTCTTCTCTCTCTCTCTCTCTCTCTCTCTCTTTCTCTCTTTGGCTGGACCTCCCTTATTCTTTCACTCCAGGTGGTTAGTGAGGCAGGACTCAACTTCCCTAAAGCTGTGTTAGTTTGCTATAACGAAGTCTATCCTCTCTAAGCCCTCAATCACTCTCTTCCCTATTATCTTTTCCAATATTTTGGACAGCACCCCAGCGAGGAGTAATGTGTGGTACCTCAGTGCTTCTTGCCTGGTGCTGAGTACCTTATGTACGTGTATGTGTACACATTATGCGTGTGTACATGCCTGTGATTACATGAGCACCTGTACAATTACTATGTAGATTTGTATGTAAGTGTATATGTGTCACGTTATATATATATATATATATATATATATATATATATATATATATATATATATATATATATATATATATATATATATATATATATATATTATATATATATATATATATATATATATATATATATATATATATATATATATATATATATATGCAAAACAACCACTCTGAAAGAATAGAGAAATTCCAAGCGCTTTCGTGACTACTCACATTATCAAGGAACTATGAAAGTAAAGCATCCAAGGAAGCTATATAAGGGATTTGGTCAGCACCTCACTATCAGATCCCACAACGGTTAAACACCTGACGCGCGCCGACCCAACTTGGATGCTTTACTTTCATAGTTCCTTGATAATATGAGTAGTCACGAAAGCGTTCGGAATTTCTCTATTCTTTCAGAGTGGTTGTTTTGCATATTCTGAAATCACCTGTTTACTGTGATCTTATTGTATATATATATATATATATATATATATATATATATATATATATATATATATATATATATATATATATATATATATATTATATATATATATAACAACACTGCACTAGCCAAGGAGTCGAACCCATGCTGTTTTGGCCCGCCTCGTGGTGAGAGAAAACGCATGACGTTTTAGACCACTAGACCACACAATCCTTAACAATGGTGCATCCAGCAAAGCTAGACGCTGTACCCACCATCGAAGGACATGGCGGTTTGGACGCCTCTGAGCTAATTTCATTCTACTCCCTGTTTGTGTACTACCTCAACAATGGTTTTTCTCTCACCGTGAGGCGGGCCAAAGCAGCATGGGTTCGACTCCTTGGCTAATGCAGCATTGTTATTGATCAATACCACTTGTTCCGTGAGTATAATAATACAATATAATATAATATTATGTTATATACTGCTTGTTGAGGTAGTACACAAACAGGGAGTAGATTGAAATTACCTCAGAGGCGTCCACACCAGGATAAGTTTTGGCAGGAATAGGCGACGGAAGGATAGGTGGTGGCAGGTTATATGGTGGCAGGTTAGGTGGTGGCAGAGCAGGTGGTGGCAGGTTATATGGTGGCAGGCTAAGTGGTGGCAGGTTATATGGTGGCAGGCTAAGTGGTGGCAGGTTATATGGTGGCAGGTTAGGTGGTGGCAGAGCAGGTGGTGGCAGGTTACATGATGGCAGGTTAGGTGGTGGCAGGTTATATGGTGGCAGGTTAGGTGGTGGCAGAGCAGGTGGTGGCAGGTTATGTGGTGGCAGGTTAGGTGGTGGCAGGTTAGGTGGTGGCAGGGTAGGTAGTGGCAGGTTAGGTGGTGGCAGAGCAGGTGGTGGCAGGTTAGGTGGTGGCAGGGTAGGTGGTGGCAGGTTAGGTGGTGGCAGGGTAGGTGGTGGCAGGTTAGGTGGTGACAGGGTAGGTGGTGGCAGGTTAGGTGGTGGCAAGTTAGGTGGTGGCAGGGTAGGTGGTGGCAGGTTAGGTGGTGGCAGGTTAAGTGATAGCTGGGTAGGTGGTAGCAGGGTACGTGGTGGCAAGGTAGGTGGTGGCAGATTAGGTGGTGTCTGGGTAGGTGGTGGCAGGATAGGTGGTGGCAGGTTAGGTGGTGACAGTTTAGGTGGTGGCAAGGTAGGGGTGGCAGGGCAGGTGGTGTCAGGGTAGATGGTGTCAGGTTAGGTGGTGGCAGGGTAGGTGGTGGCAGGGTAGGTTGTGGCAGGGTAGTTGGTGACTGTGTAGGTGGTGGCAGGTGAGGTGGTGGCAGGGTAGGTGGTGGCAGGCTAGATTGGTGGCAGGGTAGGTGGTGCAGGTTAGGTGGTGCAGGGTAGGTGGTGGCAGGTTAGGTGATGGCAGAGTAGGTGGTGGCAGGTTAGGTGGTGACAGGGTAGGTGGTGTCAGGGTAGGTGGTGGCAGGGTGGGTGATATAAGGGTAGGTGGTGGCTGGATAGTTGGTGGCTGTGTAGGTGGTGGCAGGGTAGGTAGTTGCAGGTTAGGTTGTTGGCAGGGTAGGTGGTGCAGAGTAGTTGGTGGCAAGGTAGGTGGTGGCAGGTTAGGTGGTGGCTGGGTAGGTGGTGGCAGGTTAGGTGGTGGCAGGTTATGTGGTGGCAGGTTGGGGGTGGCAGGGTAGGTGTTTTCAGGGTAGGGTTGTCAGGGTAAGTAAGACAGGGTAGGTGGTGGCAGGGTAGGTGGTGTCTGGGTAGGTGGTGTCAGGGTAGGTGGTGTCAGGGTAGGTGGTGGCACGGTAGTTGGTGGCTGTGTAGGTGGTGTCAGGGTAGGTGATGGCTGTGTAGGTGGGGCCGGGTAGGTGGTGGAGGTTAGGTGGTGGCAGGGTAGGTGGTGGCAGGGTAGGGGTTGGCAGGTTAGGTGGTGGCAGGGTAGGTGGTGGCAGGTTAGGTGGTGGCAGGGTAGGTGATGGCAGGTTAGGTGGTGGCAGGTAGGTGGTGGCAGGGTAGGTGGTGGCAGGTAGGTGGTGGCAGGGTAGGTGGTGGCAGGTTAGGTGGTGGCAGGGTAGGTGTTGGCAGGGTAGGTGGTGTCAGGGTAGGTGGTGTCAGGGTAGGTGGTGTCAGGGTAGGTGGTGGCAGGGTAGGTGGGTGGCAGGGTAGGTGTTGGCAGGGTAGGTGTGTCAGGGTAGGTGGTGTCAGGGTAGGTGGTGTCAGGGAGTGGTGGCAGGGTAGGTGGTGGCAGGGTAGGTGGTGGCAGGGTAGGTTGTGGCAGGGTAGGTGGTGTCAGGGTAGGTGGTGTCAGGGTAGGTGGTGGCAGGGTAGGTGGTGGCAGGGTAGTGGTGGCAGGGTAGTGGGAGGCAGGTAGGTATTGTCAGGGTAGGTGGTGGCAGGGTAAGTGGTGGCAGGTAGGTGGTGGCAGGGTAGGTGGTGTCGGGAGGTGGTGGCAGGGTAGGTGGTGGCAGGGTAGGTGGTGGCAGGGTAGGTGGTGGCAGGGTAGGTGGTGGCAGGGTAGGTGGTGGCAGGGTAGGTGGTGGCAGGGTAGGTGGTGTCAGGGTAGGTGGTGTCAGGGTAGGTGGTGTCAGGGTAGGTGGTGGCAGGGTAGTGGTGGCAGGGTAGGTGGTGGCAGGGAGGTGTGGCAGGGTAGGTGGTGGCAGGGTAGGTGGTGGCAGGGTAGGTTAAGATGAACCAGCAGTCATGTACACAACCCTTGAAACTAACTCCAGTAAAATATGTTGGCTGGAGTGTTTGTTTTTCATTCAGTTCATTGTGAATTTCTCCGGTTGCTGTGAGGTCTAGTGGGAGGGAGGGAAGGAGGGAGGGAAGGAGGGAGGGAAGGAGGGAGGGAAGGAGGGAGGGAAGGAGGGAGGGAAGGAGGGAGGGAAGGAGGGAGGGAAGGAGGGAGGGAAGGAGGGAGGGAAGGAGGGGGGAAAGAGGGAGGGAAGGAGGGAGGGAAGGAGGGGGAAGGAGGGAGGGAAGGAGGGAGGGAAGGAGGGAGGGAAGGAGGGAGGGGAAGGAGGGAGGGAAAGAGGGAGGGAAGGAGGGAGGGAAGGAGGCAGGGAAGGAGGGAGGGAAGGAGGGAGGGAAGGAGGGAGGGAAGGAGGGAGGGAAGGAGGGAGGGAAGGAGGGAGGGAAGGAGGGAGGGAAGGAGGGAGGGAAGGAGGGAGGGAAGGAGGGAGGGAAAGAGGGAGGGAAGGAGGGAGGGAAGGAGGGAGGGAAGGAGGGAGGGAAGGAGGGAGGGAAGGAGGGAGGGAAGGAGGGAGGGAAGGAGGGAGGGAAGGAGGGAGGGAAGGAGGGAGGGAAGGAGGGAGGGAAGGAGGCAGGGAAGGAGGGAGGGAAGGAGGGAGGGAAGGAGGGAGAGTTGGAGGGAAAGACGGAAGGAAGGAGGGGGTGAGAAAAGGAAGGGAAAGGTAGAGGAAATGGTGATGGGAGAGGAGTGAATGAAAGGCAGAGATGAAGTTCTTGAGAAAAAGTAGGGAAGAATACAGTATAGGTTACGTGTAGCCGCTACTGGGGGTCACCACCCCCCTCAACACTATCCCAGACCAGACCTCCCGGTTACTTGCTTGATCCGTCAGGCTATGTCCATCACCCACTGTAACGTGTGCACCACAACTCTCTTGATCAGGGGCTCATTTGAAGAATTTATCGACATTCCTCTTGAAAACAACCAGGGGTTTGTTGGTAATTGCTCTTAAGTATGAAGGGAGGGTGCTGAAGAGTCGTGGTCCCTTTACACTTACTGAATTCTCCCACACTATATTCATCACTCTCCTGCTTTCCTCGGCAGGTATTCTACATCGTCTGCCAAGTCTTTCATATTCACATGTAGTATTATTGGTGTGTCAGGTTTGTAACCAATCCCTCCAGAATCTTCCAGGTGTAGATTATCATGTCTTTCTTACTTGGGTTCCAAGAGATACAACTCGAGGCACATCAAGTATTAACAGTCATTTAGCTGCCTGAGTGAAGGTTCTCTGTACATTTTCCAACTCTGAAATTTCGCGAACCCTGAAATGTGCAATTAATACACAGCAATATTCCAGAACTTGAGAGAAACAGTGATCTGAAGTGTGTCATCATTCTCTCTCTTGCTTTGAAAGTTCTGTTTATCCAGTCGATGATTTTCCTTTGCATGTACGATCTTCTGACATTATCTCTCCCAGGTCTCTCATATTCGACATACATTTATTAGATGGTATTGTAAACATAGGTACAGTATGGCCTCCGACTTGGTCATTATGGGTTTCAAAGTGGAGCAAACAAATTCAGCAATAGTATATAACTGGTATTTCCTTCACCAGATATAACTTTCCACATATACACAAGTATATATACTTATGTACACTATGTACAGAGGTTGAATAGTAAGTGTACCACATGGTGACAAAAGATACCAGTACATACACAAACGAACGTGCACACACAAGTGCCCACGTACACACACATACACACACATACACACACACACACACACACACACACACACACACACACACACACACACACACACACACACACACACACACACACACACACACACACACAAACACACACACACACACACAAACACACACACACATGAACCACAGGGATGTTAGGAAGTATTTCTTCAGCCACAGAACAGTCAGGAAGTGGAATAGTTTGGGAAGCGATGTAGTGGAGGCAGGATCCATACATAGCTTTAAGCAGAGGTATGATAAAGCTCACGGTTCAGGAAGAGTGACCTAGTAGCGACCAGTGAAGAGGCGGGGCCAGGAGCTAGGACTCGACCTGTGCAACCTCAACTAGGTGAGTACACATGCACACACACACACACACACACACACACACACACACACACACACAACTCGAGGCGAAGTACACACACGAGGTGAGTACACAACACACACACACACAACACACACACACACACACACACACACACACACACAACTCGAGGCGAAGTACACACACGAGGTGAGTACACACACACACACACACACACACACACACACACACACACACACACACACACACAACACCACACACAACTCGAGGCGAAGTACACACACGAGGTGAGTAACACACACACACACACACACACACAACTCGAGGCGAAGTACACACACGAGGTGAGTAACACACACACACCCCACACACACACACACACACACACACACACACACTAAGCAGCTAGGAATCTAGGAAATAGGTACTCTATGAAGAAGGATAAGCACAGAGGAAAATAGCGTGTAGGCGGCTGGTTCAGCATCTGGCCAGTAATTCACATGTGCACACGGACCGTGCAAACATTCTGAACACTCACACGCATGCATAATGCGCACACACGTCCACGCACGACTCAAAGTCAAAACTAATTCAATTCAATTCAATTCAATTCAAGTTTATTCTCTATAAGGGTTACAATGTGGGGTTTACAGGTTTTGGGTATTGTGTGGTTTACATGTTATAAAATACTGATTACAGAGGGGGCCACTAGGACACCTAGCTTGGCTAGGCATTTCGAGTAGACTTAGATTAATTCTTAACATTAAATCCTTACAGATTATGGTATTAAGGCTAAGTGGCTACATCATAATTTGTGAGTTTAGCAATGTGAATGCTTTGGTTTTGGCACAATACAAGGTGTCTATATTGGAGTATCAAAAAGCAATCTTATGACTAGTTAGGATTTATTATTTTAAGATTAAGATTATTATTTCTGGGTTTATAGTCAGTGGGTGAGTGAGTGTAATTGTGAACCACCAGGTGGTTATCATGTAGTTAGTTATCGGGGTGGATCAGGGAGATAAGATGTTTTCTAACTGTAGTTTTGAAAGTGATGAATGTGTCTGCAGTTCTAGAGTTTTCAGGTAGGGTGTTCCAGATTTTAGGTCCTTTGAAATACAGTGAATTTTTGTAAAGGTTTAGTCGGACACGGGAATGTCATAGAGATGTTTGTGTCTGATGTTATGCCTGTGGATCCTGTCACAACTATCAAGAAAGCGTTTTAGGTCAAGGTTAATATTGGAATTTAAGGTCCTGTAGATACAGATTGCACAGTAGTAAGTGTGGATGTTCTGAACAGGGAGTAAGTTTAGATCTATGAATGTGTGGGGGGGGGGGTGTTGCCAGGGATGGGATTCAGTGATTATTCTTACTGTTGGGTTATTATTGGCTTTAGGTGTGTTGCTGCAGTTGAACCCCAAGCACAGACAGCATAGGTGAGGTATGGATATGTAAGTGAATGGTATAGTGTGAGAAGGGCAGTTTGCGGTAAGTAGTATCGTATCTTGGAAAGGATCCCCACCGTTTTGGATACTTTTTTTGTTATGTGTTGGATATGGGTGCTGAAATTTAGGTTGTTGTCGAGGTATAGGCCAAGGAATTTGCCGTCATTATGTCTGGCAATTAGAGTGTTGTCGATCTTAATGTTAAGTTGCGCAACACCTGCTCTGCTACCAAACATAATATAGTAGGTTTTGCCAGTGTTAAGTGTAAGTTTATTGGCTGTCATCCAAGTCGATATTTTGAGCAGCTCCTCATTAACAATGGTGTTGAGGGTGGCAAGATTAGGGTGGAAGATGACGTAAGTCGTGTCGTCAGCAAAGAGAATGGGTTTCAAGGTGTTGGGATAATGTTTGGAAGATCACTGATGCATATAAGGAAGAGCAGGGGTCCAAGGACACGTCCCTGCAGAAATCAGTATCAAGTGGCCGTATTGGTGGGGCTGTGTCTTTATTGGTGGAATACTGATACCTATTAGAAAGGTTGGTTTTAAATATGCAAGGCGCAAGGCCTATTATACATAGTGTGATAGTTTGTGGAGTAGGATGCCATGTATACTGTGTCAAACACTTTTCTCTCTAAGTCAATATTAATTCCTAGCTGATAGTCCTTATTTTCCAATGCTGTGTAAAGGCAGGTCTGCTTTTGTATAATTGCATCATTAGTGCTTTTATTTTCCTGAATCCAAATTGGTAGGGATTGAGTATGGTGTGTGATGTTTTAATTTATATAGTCTTCTATGCACGAGTTTCTCGAAGATTTTGGGTAGCTTAATGGTAAGTTTGATATTGGCCTATAGTTGTTTGTCTGTAGGGTCGCCACCTTTATGTATTGGTTGTTGTAACCCTTGCTGCCTCGAGTGTGTAGGGATAGTGTAGTTTCTAGTGACTTGTTAAAAAGTAATGTAATAGCATGCGAAAGACATGGGGGGGGGACCGCTCACTTGTACAATTATGGTGGGATGTGAGGACTGATTCCCCAGTTATTTTTAAGAGGACTTTATGATCGCGTGACTTCCGTGGGTCAGTGGGTACAAGATAGAAGGAATTTGGGAAATTCCCATCTAGGTAGTCCCCGGCACAGGCATTGCGTGAGTGGGATTTTACTGGAAGATTAGGTCCTATGTTGAGAAGAAGTTGTATCTTGTTCGCTGTATCAGTGGGATGCAGTGGTGATTCATGAGTTTAGTTAGAACCAATATTCTTGTTTTTTTTCGTTTGGGGTCCCAGAATCTGGGGGGAAAAGTGTTTTGTCCAGGTCTTTTTCACATTTCTTTGTGTCTGTGAATCTGCTGGAATAGTACAGTTGTTTGGCTTCTTTATAATTTGTGAGAACTGTTGAATATGTTTATGAATATCTTTGTGTATTAATCCCTGTCTATATTCTTTTCATATTGGTGTTATCTTATCAATGCGATTTAGAATGCTGCTGGGTTAGCCATGGGAACCAAGACGTTTATTCAAGATCTGTTTGGTTTTTGTGTGTGTGTGACAGTTTGTTGTATAGTCTTAAGTATTTTGTAAGAAAAAGTCTGTCCAATCGTCAATACCATTGGCATTTTGGAGTGTTCTGTAGGCAGTCAAAAGTTCTAGGTCTGCTGTGAAATTTCCTTATTGTGGCCTCATATGAAGTCGAATTGAAACTTGGTTGTATTCGAGTAGTGATTACTAATGGTTTGTTTTGAGGAAGGTAGGGGTAGTGGTCTTGCAGTTTGCTGTCTGTGATTTCCCTGATTTAAGGAGGGTAGTATATTGGTCCATATGTGGGCTATTATGGTTGCACTTGTTCAGTCAGCCTGGTTTTTTTAGTTATGTGTTGGATGAAGAGTGTGTGTTCATATTGTTGATGAAATCAGTTACAGTCTGATCCATCGGGTAGCAAGGTTGATATTGAAGTCTCCAGTCTAAGAGACGGTGGTGCTTGTTCATTTGTCTGTTTGTTATTAATGACTTTATATTCTCACTGAAGTTTGGGACTGTTTGTGTGGGGTATCCGGTATATGCCACCAAATTGTTTTAAGCGTCCTGAGGTTTTATTACTGTTAAAATTAGCAAAAAAAATGTAGTCCCCATATCTTCACTAAAGCAAATAGTGCTATTACAAGATAGTTGGTTAGAGTAATAGATTGCAGTACCACCCCAACTTGGTATGGTCCGCAGTTGCGGATTGTGTGTATTCTGGTAGGGGGTAGATATCAATTGTGTCCTGCTTAAACCCTGTCCAAGAGAAGGGTGTCTCTTTAGTGGCTCAAGGAGTGCCAGGAGGTCATCTAGGTGGTTTGCTTAAGGACCTGATGTAGTAGTTAGAACTGATAGACTTTGAGAGTGGTTCAGGATAGTTGCTGGCTTGTGATGCTGTGTAATATAAGCAGTTACATTCCATAATTTTGATGTGATGTTAAGATTATTTTAGGTTTAGATCAGGGGTCTACGTGATCATTCATCTTTTAGGTTGAATTAGTGGTTGTTTATATTTTCTGTATTATGTGGTGAGTTCTAATACTGATTTCTTGTAATGGTGGGAGGTTTAGACTAGGAGTACGCTAAAGCTCTTTGTCATATAGGAGTATAGTCACTAATAACATAATGAAATTGATATTTTCTATGTGTGCTGATGAGCTAAAGTACAGCTAGGGTATAAACTAATACTGTAAAAAAAAAAAATTACAAAGTGGCACCAGACTAACTTTTTAATTGCAATAAAGGTCTAATATAAGACTTAGTGTTGTCTAGGTATTGACTAAATGAGCTAAAGTACAACTAGGTATAGTTAGTTTAGGGGTTGTCTGTGTATTGAGCTAGAATGAGCTAAAGTACAAACTAGGTATAAATTATATATAAAAATACAAATTAAGTGGATCTTGCAATTGCATAGGGTCTGATATAGGTTAAAAGATCAAGTGTATAAATGGACTACCTGGAGTTTCTGGAGAGAGTTCTGGGGGTCAACGACCCTGCGGCCCGGTCTGTGGACCAGGCCTCCTGTGGATCAGAGCCTGATCAACCAGGCTGTTCCTGATCTGGCTTCAGGCAAAACCAACGTTTGGCCACAGCCTGGTGGTCAGGGACCGACTTGAGTGCTTGTCCAGTGCCATCTTTGAAGACTGCCAGGGTGTCTGTTGGTAAATACACTTATGTATGCTGTAGGCAGTTGAACAGTATCGGGCCCCTGACACTTATTGTATGGTCTCTTAAACGTGCTAGTGGACACCCGCTTTTCATTGGGGGGATGGTGATCGTCTGCCAAGTCTTTTGCTTTCGTAGTGAGTGATTTTCTTGTGGCAAGTTCGGTACTGTAGTCCCTCTAGATTTTCCAGGGTGGATATAATCTGTATCTCTCCCACCTGGTTCCAGGGAATACAGGTTTAGGATCCTCTAGCGCCTCCCAGTAAGTGAGGTGTTTTATTCCGTGATGCACGTCGTGAGGTTTTCTCCGTAATTTTCTAGGTCAGCAATTTCACCTGCCTTGAAAGGTGCTGTTAGTGTGCAGCAATATTCCAGCCTAGATAGAACAAGTGACCTGAAGAGTGTCATCATGGGCTTGGCCTCCCTAGTTTTGAAGGTTCTCATTATCCATCCTGTATTTTTCTAGCAGATGCGATTGATACAATGTTATTGTCCTTGAAGGTGAGATCCTCCGACATAATCACTCCCAGGTCTTTGACGTTGGTGTTTCGCTCTATGGGAGCGAGTACTGTGCCTTGTGGAACAGAGCTTTTCACCGTAGCTGCCTCGGACTTTACTCTGTTGACGACTACTCTCTGTGTCCTGTTGTGGAGGAAATTATAGATCCATCGTCCTCGACTTTCCTGTTATTCCTTTAGCACGCATTTTGTGCGCTATTATGCCATGGTCACACTTGTCAAAGGCTTTTGCAAAGTCTGCATATATTACATCTGCAATTCTTTTTGTCTTTGGTGCATTTAGGACCTAGTTCGTAGGATCCAATGTTGAGACCGACAGGAGCGACCTGTTTCTAAACCCATGATGGCCCTGGGTTGTGTATCTGATTGGTTTCTAGATAGGTGGTGATCGTGCTTCTTTGGATCCTTTCAAAGTTTGGTATGTTATGGGAGTTAGTGCTTTATGGTCTGTAGTTCTTTGCTGTTGCTTTACTGCCCCCTTTTGGAGTGGGCTATGTCTGTTGTTTTTAGTAACTCTGGGACGACCGCTGTGTTCATGATCCCTCTCCATAGGAAGTAAAGGCTGTGATAGGGGCTTCTTTCAGTTCTTGAAGAACCCGGAGTTCCAAGAGTATGGCCCTGGGGCAGAGTGCAGGGGCATGTCATTTACGCCTGTTCGAAGTCCATTTGGCGTCAGGATAACATTTGGATAGGCTTGTGTTAATCAAATTTTGTGGCTCTCTCATAAAAAAATTATTTTTGATCTTCGACTCTCAGTCGGCTAGCGGCTTGCTTAAAACTGAGTCATATTGGGACTTGAGTAGCTCACTCATTTCCATGCTGCATCTGTGTAGGTGGTGGGGGGGGGGAAAAAACCCATCTTGTTTAAGTAGGGGCCAAGATGGATGTTGTTCTCGGACTTTGATTTGGGATAGGAGAAGAAATACTTTGGGTTTCTTTGAATTTCTTTTATGGCTTCTTTTAGTTCTTCCCGCAAATTCTGACTCCCATAAGAAGTCCTTTAGCTAAGTTCGATGCTTGCTATTTCTTGCCCAGTGTCTCCTGCGCATCTTCAGATATATTGAGCCTCTTTTAGCGGTCTGTTATTCTTTTCAGTTGCATGTAAAGGAAGCGCCTGTCTCTTCTATTTTTACATCTAATCCTACTTTTTCTTAGAGGAAATAAGCCTTGTGGCATGCATCGAGGCACCAAGTTGATCTGTTCAGGTATAAGTTGTGGTCTGTGTTGCTTATTATATCTTCGAGCTTATAAACGGTTAGGACTTGGTTTACTTGGTCCACTTATGTTTTTTGTTATTGAAGTTGAATTTGGTGAATGCTCCTCGTGATAATCTCTTATGTCGGATCTGTGCTCCGCGCATCATGTACCCCCCCCCCCCCCCCCATCCCCCCCCCCCACCCCCCCCCCACCCCCACCCCCCCCCCCCCCCCCCGCTGAATCTCAATTATGTTGTGATCTGAGTATATTGTTTTTGATATGGTGACATTTCGTATCAGAAATCATCATTGTTAGTGAAGATGAGGTCTAGGCATTCTCCAGTCTTAGAGGCTCTATTATTTGCTGGTTTAACTTGAATTTTTGTGAAGAGGATTTAAAAAGCTCGTGTGAGTGTGGTTTTCATCAGAGCTGCCTCCTGGTGTTTTTCTGCAACAATATTATTTGCTATATTCCTCATTTTTAGGTGGCCTTTAAGGTCGAATATCCCCAGGAGCAAGATGTTGGTGCAGGAGCTGAGGATTTTCTGACAGTGGTCAATTTGTAACAGCTGTTCCTGGAAGTGCTGGGATGTTGCATCCGGAGGCTTGTTTAGACTACCACAATGACTAGATTTTGCGTTCTCGATCTATTCTGCTAAAACACTTCCACTACTTCATTTGAGGCATTAGCAGTTCTGTGCAAACAAGTGACATATGACTTGACTTAGAAATCGTTAATGACACGAATTGCAAATAAACCATACCCCCGGACGGGATTGAAACCCGCGGTCATAGAGTCTTCAAACTCCAGCCCGTCGGCTTGCCACTAGACAGCTAGCCACAATAAGATTCATCCCAACTAGGTATATTCTAACCATAGGAAAGTTAGCACAGGCACCTCAGTGACCACAATGCAAGTTTTTTACAGGGACGATTCTCCATGGGTGTAGTGACTCTGCAATGTACAGGCCAACCCTCCATCCCCCCTTTGCATGTTCACTCTGTCATCTGTATAGGTTGTATCCTGGGATCCTATTTCGTTGTCCATGTTGATCTATATGTGGGTCTCAGTGAAGCGTGTACATTGCCTTTGCTCTGCTGCAGTCCACGGATGAAAGTATTTTGTTGTTGTTGCTGGCTTTAGTACCCTGTATATTTGCAAGAAGAATGTATCGGACTGTTGGTATTGTTGGTACTGGGGGGGGGATTTTTTTTCGGCATTAGTATCTGTATCTGTTGTTTGAGTGGGAGGCCATCGACTGTGGTTCCACTCCAGGAATGACTGGATTTGGTGTTCGATTTTGGCATTCTGCCAGTTTTTTTTCCTTCCTGTGCCACTAAAAAAACCTCTCCCTCTTGAGGTGGCTGTGGCTACCAGGTTTTCATGGCCTGGATGTTTTGTATCTTTTTGTTCCTTTAGATGGTGGGCCTGGCAATTTAAGGTATAGCACAGTCTTTCCTGTACTGAAGAGGTACCACAGTTCAGAGTGATAAAGCTTACAGGAAGGGAGTTTGCATTTTCCTGCTGTCATATGGGTTGGCATTTTCTAGGGTTGTCATGTTGCTCTCCCGTTGTTTTTCCTGATTCTCCCATGATACAAGTGCATAGTATGTAGCACAGGCTTTGGTTTCTGTTTGCCTTAGTTTTCTGTGACTGTATTCCTGTTGTGCATGTTTCCCTGTTTTCTTCTATCCTCCCTAGCACCAACAATGGAGCTCCCACCAGTTTGTTTTAGGTATTATATCCTCACTATTGTAGTGGTGTCCTCTTGTTTGTCTATTTCTTGCGGTATTTCTAGTTTGCAATACTGGTTTTATCTTATCTTGATACCACTTGTTTCCCTACTACGGCTCCTGTCCCCTATGAGGTCATTTATATGTATTCCTTCCTGCGTATATTTCCCGACTACCTGGACAAATTCTCTAGCTTCACCTTTACTGTCTCCCAGGGACAGCATCTCCTGTGTCACCCATTATCTGTCTCCCAGGACAGCACCGCAAGCTTCACCATTACTGTCTCCCGGACAGCACCTCCAGCTGCACCATTTACTGGTCTTCCCAGGGACAGCACTATCAGCCCCACAATTTATGACTACCAGGATTCACCTCAGCCTTAACAGTTTCTGACTACATGGCCAGTATCAAGGGCAGTACCATTCAGCCAGATTTTTATGTTCCCATCTGTTGTAGAAAGCTTCCAGGTTTTCTATGAGAAAAGCTGCTTTGATGTTGCCCTCTTTTATACCTTGTGATTTTAGTCCGCATATTTTCCTATTTGGGCATACCCAAAACACTTCACTGTTTTAATTACTGCTTGTAGTAGTTCTTGATATTCTGCACAAGGGGCATGAGCTAAATTTCCACAAAAATGACAATTTTATCCATGTGGAAGCCCGTTTGTTTGATTGACGCAGGACTACACAGAGCTTCATAATGATTTGAATGGTTGATTTACTGTAATTTACTAGCAACTCTTGAATTTTCTATTAATAACTCCTTAAATGAAGCTCTAGCTATTTGTATTTCTATTTCTAACTGTATAGTATGTTGGACTAGCTTACCGTGCACGTTCCTGATTTATATTTATTGTTTGTGTTTGATAAGGGTGCCTACAACCCATTCGTTTACGTTCTGCTTTTTTGGTCAGCGAATCCATTTTTTCTGAAACCAGTCAAGGGTTGGACAGTCAAGGGTTCGGACAGTCATGGGTTCGGACCAGTCGATCTGATCTGATCTGTGGGGTCATTATTTAAAACATTACTGGTCGGTGAATTTGGGCTAACACATGAAGGATCTACTGGAAATTTATCTACCGTGTATTATGTGATTTATTGATACAAAAGTATAACTTGCGTGTTGAAGAAACCGGTGATTTCTGGCAGCTCCTACAGTGACGAACGGTCGAGCCTCAACCCTTGTTTATCAATCGCTGTATCTAGCTTTTCTATTTTTTTTTTTCGTCTCCACCACAATAAATGCTATATTATCACTATAGTTGACTGGTGGAAATTTTGGAGGAAGCACGCTTTTTCTGTAGTAATAATTGCTTCTCGTTGTGTATATTGCGACCGCTGGTAACTACAGGTTATATGAAATTCACAGTATACGTCTGGTATTTCAAGAAAAAAGAAACTAATGAAAGTCACTCCACTCCACTAAGTACCATTATAATACTGGTTAGTTGCTACTACAACACTGTATTCTGCTATTAACTGGTATCACTAGATTATATGCGAGTACACTAGATTTAAATTGTCAAAATAAAATTCACAAATTAAAGTACCAAAAGAGTAATAAGTAAAAAATAACAATGGCAATGACTTGGTTATAATAGGATAGTAAGATGGTAGACAGGTAGACAGGTACACAGGTACACAGGTACACAGGTACAAAAGATAATATAAAGGTTGGAGTTGAATATACAAACTTGAAAATTTGGGCAACAAAATATTATGAAAAGGTCTAAAATAATGATTAATGTACAAAAGTAAAAATTGATGACTGGTAGTAAATATGGTGTGTAATAAAATTTTACTAAGTATTAATGATTACAAAAAAGATGGGAATAAAATTTAGCAAAAAAAAAAAAAAATGTGAAAAAGTATGTTTTTTTCATGTATTAAATTTTAAGAAACTGTTATTGGGATTCAGTATTGCTGTGGTTAGTTATTCTAGAGGTTATTTGGGTAACAAGGTATTTAAAGAGTACTCTAAGATTGTAATGTGGTATTAAAACAGGTTATGGTAATTAGACAAGTAATGTAATTAATGATGTCAAAATGTAAGAGTAATTGTCATGGATAGTTAAAAATGGTTAATAAATGATTAATTTTATTAAGTAATATAAATTAATAGTATTTAAAAAAATATGAAGGTAGTAATTTGGACAGAGAAAGTATCAATTCAGCTAATTATTCAGAAAACAATAGTAAATAAAGAAAATTACATAAGGTGACTTATGCTTATAGTAAAATCACATAATGAGGTAGTTGATATTTAATTACTAAGAGATTGTACTATGAATTTGAACAATAATGGAGCAAACATTACACAACATACGTGTTTTTTTAGGTTGGACATTGTGAGTTATTCTCTGTAGATTTATATCATGGAGAAATCGTGATAGATCATTTCGTTCGTGATGGGTACTGTAGATCTACATTTGTTTTCCTATCTAGAATTTTCCATCCGTGTGAAGCATTGGTGGTATTGTGTCATTCTCTGTTAAGTTACTGATTATTAAGGAGGTTATGACGATTTTGGTTAGAACTCATGTTACGGAAGGCCGCTTTAGACGGCGTTTCATTTAGGCGATATCGCTAATACGGACATTTCAAATGATGACAAAACTCGTATAGGCTCCCCACCTGATTTCTAATACGGTCACCGTGCCACCTGTTTGTTTACATCTATGAGCTCCGTAAGCACTAAGGTCTTCATTTTGTCTGGATTATTATTATATAATTCAAAAAAAGAAGAGCGCTAAGCCACAAGGATATTCAGACATTTGTCTGGAAACTCAAAAAATTTCAAAATGTTTTGAAAAAGTTAAGTTATTTCATATTTTATATATACTCTGATAAATTATTTATTACTTATGTATACCTGTACCTAAATAAACTTACTTTACTGTGCTGGCATGCAGGGTACACATTAAAATTGGTAAGTGTCTTAGTCTCAGACGTCATATTGGTAATGCTATAATAATATCGATTATTTAAAATGTCGTATATTACGTTAATATTACACATTTTTCCTTAATCCATCATGATATTTTTTCTAAAATTAATATAATTAAAACGATGATTTAACTATGAGTAAGATTATACACCCCACAGTAGAATAAATAAACATAAATGTGATATTGTGGTAGCAGACGTACTTGCACAAGTGACGCCATCTTAGAAATGATAATAATATAACAATATACCGAGTCTCATTAAATGTCGTATATTACAGGTTATATAACATTTTCATTAATACATCATGATATTTTTTTCAAAATTATATATAAACAGATGCATACATATAAATAGATAAATACAACAGTAGAATAAATAAACATAAATGTGTGATGTGGTAGCAGACGACTTGCCAAGTGATGCCATTTTGGAAAATGATAATAATACTACATTATCACGAGTCTCATTAAATGTGTATATTACGTTAATATACACATTTTCATTCATCCAGCCATTGATATATTTTTTTTAATATTATATAATAAACAGATAATAACATAAAGACGATGATAATAACCCCACATAGAATAGATAAACATAAATATAAGATGTGGGAGCAGATAACTTGGTACAAGTGATGCAAGAATAACTTTTCTCTAATCTAACATAAGAGAAAATGTGTTACTGGGGGTAAAAACTGTAGAAAATTATTTCCTTTGTATGTATGTAACGTAAGTTTATTCAGGGATACACAAAGACAGTTACATAGATTATCATACATAACAATTACGTTGTAGAGAACCTAGGATTACCCAAAATGTCAGTGTGACTTATTTCATTGCCTTCATCCAGAGCTTATTCTTCTCAAAATGATGTTACATGAGGAATGGGAGTGTTCTTCTTTTCTTTTTTAATTTACCGTATCAAATGTAGAGAGACAACTGTACCAATGTAACTTGTCACAAAACCAGAGTGTACATTCGTTTGTTTACAAAACTACGTTCGCCTGGGTTGTTACATTAACTTGGGCCTGGTCCTCTTTGATCATCTTTCTCTCTCTCTTTTAGTTGTTTTATTTCTTTTACTTATCCGACCCACATTAAGACTACAAATATTGTAAGGTAGTAATGAGTGGTGAAATGTATATACATTTTATCGTTGGGATGGCTTAAATCTCATAGAATATATGTGTGGGTGGGGTTGGCTTTGTAAGGTAGCTGGCTTATTACCATACATTACCACACGATTTCTTACAATAAATACTACTTGTCTCACTAGTTAAGACTATATATATTTTAAGGTAAGTAAAATGAGTGCACTATGTGTTGTATTGTCCTTTTTTTTTGTTTTTTGATGCCTGGTTTCTATTGCTAACTTAATATATGTTAGTGTAAACTTGTTATTCTTAGTGTTTGTATGCATTTATAAGTGGAAAAAAAAGGGTGTTCCACCTTTACGGCGGTTTTCCGCTTTATGGCGGTAGCCTGGACTAACCTGCGTATAAGAGGGGGCCCTCTTGTATCTTTCTTTATTTAATTATGCAATAATTAAGTCTTATTTCTGTCAATGTGAAATGGAATATAAGCATAACACTTTTTCTACCATGGGAATCCTAGTACTGGTTCCTTTATTCTGACTTCTGGGGTACTGTAACTTTTGTTTGGTCTCAATTAGAATGATTGGGATGGGCCTATTTTGGTGTCATCAGCAAATTTGACTTATGTCGCTATTTTTCCCTCATTATGTCGTTTATGGTAAATTTGGGTTTGGGTTGTGAGGTATGGGCCCAAGGAATTTGCCGTCATTTGTCGGCAATTAGAGTTTTGTCGATCTTAATTTTTAAGTTGCGAAACACCTGCTCTGCTCCCAAAACATAATTTAGTGGTTTTGTCGGGGGTTAAATTTTGAAAGGGTTTTTGGTTTGTATCCAAGTCGATTTTTTGGAGCGTCTCTTTTCAATGGTGTTGGGGGGTGGCAAGATTAGGGGGGAAAAGATAAATAAAGTTTTGGTGCCCAGCAAAGGAATGGGTTTAAAGTTTTGGGGAAAATGTTTGGAAGTTATTGATGAAAA
This sequence comes from Cherax quadricarinatus, assembly GCF_026875155.1. Classification (NCBI taxonomy): domain Eukaryota; kingdom Metazoa; phylum Arthropoda; class Malacostraca; order Decapoda; family Parastacidae; genus Cherax; species Cherax quadricarinatus. Next base: position 67,687,585 of record NC_069404.1, read on the forward strand.
TGGGGGAAAGAGCAGGGGTCGAAGGACACTTCCTGCTGAACTCCATTTATAAAGGGGCCCCCATTATTAATGGGCTGTTTTTTCCTTTAATGGTGACTTTATGTTTCCTTTTGAAAGGTAGGTTTTAAAAATTAGGGCAAGCCATGGCCCTCTTTTACCATGGGGTTTCAAGTTTGTGGGTTGGATCCCCGTGGTCTACTGTGTCAAACGCTTTTCTTGGCCCAATAAAAATTCCCAGCGGATATTTTTTTTTCCCAATGCAAGAAAAAGCGGTTAGCTTTTTTAAAATTTTTTTTCATTAGTGCTTTTTTTTTCCCGGGAACCAAAATTGGGGCGGGGTTGTTTTTGGGGGAGCAAGGGGTAAGTTTGATTTTGGGGCCTATGTTTTTTTAAAATAACAGGAAAGGCCAATATCGTGCCTGGAACGAATACAAAAAAAACCCCCACAAAAAAGGAGGGGAACCTTACGAGGGACGTTTGGGTCGATTGGGGACCATTTCCCAAAGTCCTTTGTAAATGGTTAAAAGTCGGACGAAAAACGTCGTCATAAGGTTTTTCTCTTTTTTTTGCGGGTTTATTTGTTTTATATTTGGGTTTACTTTCTTTTGGGTCACCTTTTTGTTTGGTGAAACCCTGTGTCTTGCTAGTGTGGGGAAAAAGGGGTTTGTTTTAGTGACTTGTTTAAAATGTATTGAATTTGCGAAAAGGGACAGGGGCCCCGCTCGTTTAAAAATTTAAGGGGGGCGTGGGAAAGTTTCCCTGGGTTTTTTTTTGTGTTTTTTTAATCCGGTAAATTCCTTTGGAAATTCTTTTGGGTTTAAAAAGATTGGGAATTTAAAAATTTTCCATCTGGGTTTAGTCCCCGGCCGGGCAGGGGAAAGGGGGATTTTATGGGGGGTTGTTCCTATTTTTGGGAAAAGAAGTCTTTTATTTTGTTAGCTGTTCATTTGGGATGTAGTGGTGTTTTTGAGGTTTATTTTTAAAAACAAAAATTCTTGTTTTTTTTTTTTTTTGTGGGTCCCCGGGAATCTGGCTCACACAAGCACAAAACTTTACACCCCACACCACACACACATTTTTTCACATTGGGCCCCAACCCTTGCCCTGGGTTTGGCCCCAAACCCCCCTTTCCCACTCTTTTCCCTACCTCCCTACATTTCCCCTTTCACTCTCTTTGTCTGTTGTCGGTCTCTCTTTTCTCCCCCTCTCTCCCTCTCTCTTCTCTCTCTCCTCTCTTTTTTGTCTCTTTTTCTTTTGTCTCTGTCTCTGTCTGTCTGTCTGTCTGTCTGTCTCTCTGTCTCTCTGTCTCTTGTTCTCTCTCTCTCTCTCTGTCGTTGCCCTGTCTGCCCTCTCTCTCTCTCTCTTCTCTCTCTCCTCTTCTCTTTTCTTTTCTCTTCTCTCTCCTCTCTCTTTTTCTCTCTCTCTTTTTCTCTCTCTCTCTTTTCTCTCTCCCCTTCTCTTCTCTCTCTCTTCTCTCTTTTCCCCCTTTTTTTCCTTTTCCCCCCCTCCCCTATTCCCCTCTTTTTTTCCCTTTCTCTCCCCCTCCCCCCCTTTCCCCCCTTTTCTCTTCTCTACCCCCCCTTCCCACTTTTTCTCCCCCCCCTATCGCTTCCCTGTCCCCCTCCCCCCCTATCCCCATTTCTTCCCCTTTAAAATTTTCCCCCTCCCCTTACACTTATTTTTAGGAACTATTTTTCATTTCATAGAGTTGTCAGGCAGGGGAAATGGCCAAGAAAGTGACTTTATTTGGGGCGGGAACCCATCTTTAGTTTTAAGGGGGGAGTTTGTTTAAAGTCGGGGAGAGGGAGAGAGAGGGCCCAGTAGCAAATCTGTGAAGAGGCTGGCCCAAGGAGCTATGGGACCCTTGAAACCACAAATGGGTTGAGTAAAAATAGGTGATACCACACCACACACACCCCCCACACCCCCAAATCAAAACACCACACACACCACAACACACCCAAACGTGACATCGGGAAAATTTCCCAAAGTCGGGGGCGCAGAAAAGGGGGAAGGGAAGCAACAACGGGGACTTTCCGTACCGAAGGCCCTATCAGCCCCAAACGGGGGGCCCAGGGAAAAAAAGACGATGGCACATAAGATCAAGCGACAGGTCCAAAGGGACAATGAAGGTTTTTTTATGGAGAGTTCTAACAGCAACTGCAGTAGCAAGGGACAGTGGTCGGAAGGACATTTTCACTGAGAATAGAAGTTTCAGATAGGGACAGGGAGGAAAGGGCAAGAAATGTCAAGGGAAAGGGAAAATAAAATCCCTCGAGGAAGCAGATGGAGATTTCAGTGGGGGGAGGAAAGGGGGGAGGGTCAGTTTTTGTGTACGGGCTCCAAGACCAAAAAAGGGGCCAACTTTTAAAGAAAAAAACAGGAGGGGAAAAAAAAAAGATTGAAGGCTCTTTAAAAAACAATGGGGAGGGAAATTTATGACCCGGGGAAAAATTTTTTAAGAAAAGGGGGGTGGTTTGCGAGTGGAAGGATAGGGCCTGCCCAGAGTAACTTCAAGGAAGAATCATTTCGAACCAGGATTCTGCAAGAGAAAGCAAAAATGAGGGAAAAGGGGGGTTTTCCAGGAGTTCCCTCGCCCGGGGACAGAAAAAAAAAAAAAAAAGGGAACTACATAAAAGAAAAGGGTACAGGCCCGCAAGGGGGAAAACGAGAAGCAATAAAAATGGCAGGGACCCGACACAGGGGGAAAGGGCCCAAAAACACCCCACAAAATCTCCCCCCAAAAAGGGGATCCCCCCGCGCTTTCCCCAAACGCAAGAGAAAACCTATATAAAACCCCAATCACTGTTCCTCTGCCCCCAAACCCCCATTTAAAAAAAACCCCTCCCCCCAACAGCTGTCCCTTAGGGGGTTTCTGCCCCCAAAACCCCCTTCTAAAAAAAAACCCCCCCTAAAACCACACCCCCATTTTAGGCCCCCCCCCAAGGCTCTCGCCCCCCCCAACCCCAATATACTTGATGACCCCCATGTTTAAAAAAAGGGAAAAAAAGGGTTTTTTGGTACACAAACGCGGAGGGTTTAAGGGAAAAAACAGGGAGGAGGGGGAATGAAAAAATCAGGGGGAAAAACCCCCCAGACTTCAAAAGCGTCACAGAAAAAAACTCGCTGAGAAAATTTCAGAACAATCTTCCAAACAGGTATAAGACCCGGGAGGAAAGATAGAAGGAGTAGAGGGGGGAGGAGGGGTTCCCTGCCCCCAAAAAAACACCAAGGGGTTTTGGAAGGAAAGGGAAAAGGAAATTGGACAGGGTTTGGGAAAAGAGACTACATTGTAGGTAAAATTTCAGCCCGGGAAAAAATAAAGAGCATTGGGTGATGTATAACCCCCCAAACCAGAACTGCGGGGGCCCAAAGAGAGGAGTACAAAGAAAAACAAAAAGGGTGATGGTGGACACATGGCTAAAGGTGGCAAGAGAGCTCACTAAGCAGGAAAAAGTTACGGGTTTTAAGGGGCCGATTTTCAACCACAGGGAGATCGACGGGGAAAAAACCCTGGAGCACAGGGGGTCCCAAAAAACGGAAAACCCAAAGTTTGATGGATGTGGTACTTAAAAACCCTTCATGCTTTCAACATGTCGGGGACAAAAACAGAGAGAGGGGAGAGAGCCGCAAACTGGATTTTGTGTTCACCCTGAGCAGTTCAGACATTGAGGACATCACTTACGAGAGGCCCCTTGGAGCTGCGATCATGGGGTTTCTGATTTTTGGACTATATATTTAGAGTTACAAGTGGAGAAGGTAACAGGAACTAAAGGGGGGAACAGGCCAAACAAAAAAAGGGGGGGACTAAAACAGGTATGAAAAAAAATTTCCCTCCCAGGGGGTTTTCAGGGGGGCCCCGAAAAAATGGTAGGAAAATAGTAAACGAGTGATGGAATATGTGGCAAAAAAAGTGAAAGGGAGGCAGAGGAAAGTTTTTTTTCCCAAAGGGGAAAACAGAAAAATAATAGGAAGAAAAAAAAACAAAGTCCTTGGTTTACCCGAAGGTTTTTAGGGAGGCAAAAATTAAGTGAAAAACAGGGGAAAGGGAAAAGGTAAAGGGGCCCTTTGGGCCCAGGAAAAAAAGGAGATTATTTGAAGACCCAAAAAAACGAGTATGCGCAGATAAGGGGGAGGCCCGGGCCGACGGGTATAAAAAACAATAGCATCGAAAGTAAAATTTGACCCGAAACTGCTGTATACCCACATTAGGGGGGAAAGACAACAGTCAAGGACCAGGTTGAAAGGCTGGGGAAAAAAGGGGAAAACTCAAAAAAACGTCAGAGGTATGGGGAGGAGTCAAAACGGGGTTTTAAAGGAAGTATTTCAGTAAAAGGCGGGAAGGACTCTGGGGGGAAAAACCAGTGGGGACACCAAAAAGGGGAATCCCCACGAAAAAAGTTTTGGGAAACGAAAAAATTTACAGATGAGGAGGGGGGGGGTAAGAAACTGAAAAAAGGGGCATCGATCCTCAAAGGGCAATGGGCCCGGAAAAAAAATCTTCCCCCGTGGGTCCTTAGAGGGGGGAGCAGTTATGTTGTGCGTACCATTTTCCAAAAATTCTTAACTTTTTCCCGGGGAAACGGGGGGAAACTCCCTAAAGGTAGGGAAGACGGAAATTTTGTTCCCTTTTTAAAAAAAAGGAGACAGAAAAAAAAGAGGCATTTAAATATAGACCTGTGTCTTTGGGACTTTGTATTTTATGAAAAAATTATGGAGAAAAATTATCAGGGGGAAAGGTGGTGGAGAAACCTGGAACGGAACGGAGAAAAATCCCAAACCCGGCACGGATTAAACGGAGGAAAACCCTGTGTCAAAACCCTTCTGGAGTTTTATGAAAAAAATAAACAGAAGTAAGAAAAGAGAGGAGGGGTTTTTTGATTGATCTTTTTGGGGATTTGCAAGGGGCCCTTTGCCCACAGTTCCCCAAGAGATTAGTGCAAAAAGTTTAGACCCTCGGGCCATAAAACGGGGAAGGGCACTGAAAATGGATCAGAAATTACCTGACGGGGGAGGCAAAAAAGAGTCTGGTACGTAATGATTTTCACAGGGGGGCACCTGTGACGAGGGGGGGCCCCACGGGGGTCGGCCCTAGGACCATTGCTTTTTTGGTATAGGGGAAAACGACAGGGAGGGGAAGGGTTAGACCAGAAGTGTCCCTGTTTGAAAGTTTGGATGTAAAGGGTAATGGGGGAAATTTAAAATCTGATGGGGACCAGGCAGGATTTTCAAGAGACCGGGGACAGACTGGGAAAACCTGGTCCAGCAAAGGGGCTTCTGGGAATTTTAATCCCCCAAATGCAAAGTCATAAAGATAGGGGAAGGGCACAGAAGACCCCCAGACAGAGTATGGGGCTAGGGGGCCCAAAAGGGGAACTGAAAACCCTTTCACCCAAGGAGAAAGATCTTGGGGGGGGTTTTATAACACCGAGCTTTTGTCCCCGGAAGCCCCCAAAAAATTCAATCAGAAAACTCCCTGAAGCTTTGGGCGCCTGGAAAAACCGGGAGAACAGCTTTTCCGTTCCCTTTGAAAGGGAAATCATTCAAGAAAATGTACACCGTGTTGTAGGCCCATATGGGGGTATGCGGCCCCCTTTTTGGGAAAACCCGCACTTGTTTAAAGAAACGTAAAAAACTAGAAAAAGTAAAAAAGGTTTGAAACCCAAGGGTTAGTTCCAGAGCTAAGGGGAATGCCCTATAAAGAAAGTTTAAAGGGGAAATGGGCCCCTGACACATGGAGGACAGGGGGTCAGGGGGGGAATGTTAACGAATAAAAAAATTCCCCGGCGGGAAGAGAAAGGGGGTGGGACAAGGTTGGGAAATGTTCCAGGGGGGGGACACAGAAAAAGGGGCCCAAAAGGGGGAAATTTGAAAAACCCCAATGGAGTCAGAGGGGATAGAATGGGAAAAAGTATTTTTTAAAAGTAAAGGTTGAAAGGGCAGTGGAATAGCCAAAGAAAATGACTTTAGTGGGGGGCAGGAAAACCATACACATTTTTAAGACGGGTTTGATAAAAGCTCATGGAGCGGGGGGGGGGAAAAAGGGCCCTAGAAAAAAACCCGGTTTGAAGGGGCGGGGCCGGGGGAGTTTGGGACTCGCCCCTGCAACCACAAATAGGTGGTAAAAAATAGGTGATTTACAAACACACCCACACATACCCCCAAAAACCGCACCACACACCCACACACACACCCCACACACACCATTGCCCCTTTAACATGTATTTTTGGGAAAAAGTCATGGAGAAAGGGTATCAGGAAAAGATGGGGGGAACATTTTAAAAAGGGAAATTGAGTTTATCAACGACAGCCACCCAGGGGTTTTCAGGGACGGGAAATCCGGGAGTGAAAAACCTTACTGAAAGTTCTATGAGGGGGGTTACAGAATTTAAGCAAGAGGGGGAGAGGGGGGTGAGAAGACGCTTTTTTTGGACTGCAAAAAGGGGTTTTTGACACAGTTCCACAGAGAGATTTGTGCAAAAAAACTGGAGGACCCGACAGGGTGAAAAAGGGAAGGGACTGCTTTTGGGTCAGGGAAAAACCCCTTGGAAGACAACGTGAGTCATGGTACGTGGTGAAACTGTCGGTGAGGCCTGTGACGAACGGGGTTTTCCCCAGGGGGTCCCGGGCCCGGACCAGTGCTGTTTTGGGGATTTGTGAATGACATGACGGGGAATAGACCAGAAGTGTCCTGTTTTCGATGATGTGGGAAACTGTTTGGGGAAGGAATTTTAATTTGGAAAGAGGACCCGACAGTAACTACAAAAGGGGTTGGAAAAAGTCTGGGAGCCCCTGGTCCCGAAATGGCTCCTTTGAGTTAAACCCGAGATTGCAGAAACATGAAATTGGGAAATTTGGGGGGAAAAAAAAACCGCGACAGAGTTTCAGTCTAGGGGGCCAGAGACTACAAACCCCACTCAATGAAAAGGAACCTTGGGGTGAGTATAGCACCAGGCACATCTCCCGAAGTCCCCAAAACAACCAAATAACTGCGGCAGAATTTCGGGTTTTTAAACCCAAAACCCAAGAACAGCATTCCACTTTTTAAAAAAGGAATCGTTAAAGGGCCCCGTTTCCCCCGTGGGGACGGGTTTTTCCCAAATTTAAATTTTGGGGGGATGGGTGCCCCCAATTTAGAAAACCCCCACCCATTTAAAAAAAAGCGGGGGAAATTTTGAGAAAAGTGCCCAAAACTTTGCAAAAAAGGCTAGCCCCGGAACTAAGGGGCATGTCGTACAAAGGGGAGGTTTAAAGGGGAAAACACCTTTATGGAAAAACTGGTAGAAGGAGAATAGGGAGGATATGGTTTAAAGGCATTTAAAATAATGAGTGGAATTTGACAAAGGGAGACAGAGACAAACCTTTTTCCACAACAAGGGGGTCACAGTTGGGGGAAACGAAAAATGAGTTTAAAACACGGGATTTTAAGAAATTTTCTATAGTCACAGAGTTGTTGGAAGTGATGTAATGGAGGCCCGGAAACCAAAGTAGCTTTAGAAGAGGAGGTATTGCTTTATTTGGAAAACAGGAAAAAGTGGCCCGTAGCGACCCCGGGGAAAAGGCGGGGGCGGGAGCTGTGAATTTGCCCCCACAAACCCTAATAGGTGAGTGGGGCCCCACACACAAAACACACACACACACCCCACACACACACACACACACACACACACACACACCCCACACACAAAACCCCCTCAACACACACACACACCACAAAACACACACAAACACACACACCACACACACACACACACACACACACAAAACACACACACACACACACACACACACACACAAAACACACACCAAAACCTCACCGCGTGGTCCTAAGAAACGGGGTTTCGTTGTAGGCTAAAAAAATGGAGAGGGAAGCAGCACGGTAGGAGGGGAGAAGCCAAACTATAAAAAAAGGGGACCCAAAAGGTATGAGGGAAAATTTTTTTGCACGAGGGTTTTGTGGGAGAGGTGAAATGGGGACCCAGTGAACCCCAAAACGCAAAGAGGCGGAGGGGGAGGGCCTAATAAGCGCAGTAGAATTAAAAATTTGGAAAAAACCGAACGAGCCCTTGGTTCACCCCAAAGAGGTCAAAAAAATAAGTTTTTCTAGGAATGAAAAAAAGTATTGAAGAAAAAAGGGGCCCGGGGAAATAAGAAGCACAGCCCGGGGGGAAATAAAAAATGAAAAATGCATAGATAAAGCCCAAAAGGGCCCAGTGACAATAAAGCGATTTACATGGCATCGAAAGCCAATTTTGACCAAAAGCTGTTGTACACCATTTTCAGGAGGGGGAAAAAAAACAGTCCAAAGGGCCCAAATTTAAACAGGGAGGGGAAAGGGAAGGGGAAAGGGAAAGGAAAAAGGAATCACAGGAAATGACAAAGAAGTTTGGGGAAAAGCTAAATACGAGATTTAAAAAAAGTATTTTTAAATGGAGACAAAAATTTGGGTACAGTAAACCGGGGAAAGTAGGGTTTCTCCAAAATTGTGGCACAATACGCAGGGGAAAAAAGAAGAGAAAGGGAAAGAGGCTGCCAAAGGGGAAATTGATACCTCAAAGGCGGTGGGATCGGAGAGGAACCTCTTTAGGTTTCCCGAGAGAGGAAAACAGCGGCCCCCTTTCGCGTGTGTGCTACTAAAAAAAATCTTCAAAATACCCAAAAGAACCTATTTAAATTTCCCCAAAATGGGGAAAGGAAAGGGGAAAAGTTAAAATCCCTATCTTTTAAAGGGGACAGGAGGTTTGCTTTAACTACGACTAATGTCAATGCATGTATTTAAAATGTTTAAAATCATGGGGGAAGCTTATCGGAAAAGGGCTGGTGGAGCACTAGAAAAAAGGGGAAAAAGGGATTTACATGGGCAACCATCCAAAATTTCGAGGAAGGGGAAAACCCTTTTGTCCAAAGTACTGGGTTTTTCGAAAGGTGAAAAAGGAAGACGGAGGGGAGGAGAGGGGTGGGTTTTGGGCAAAAAATGGTGGCCCGGTGGTTAACGCTCTCGCTTCACACGGTTTTGGGGGGGGTTCGATTCCCAGCCAGAAATTAAAAAAACATTGGGGCGTGTTTCTTTCCACCTGTTGTCTATGTTCCCCATCGTAAATGGGGGACCTGGGTGTTAGTCGACTGGGTGTGGGGTTTCCCTCTGGGGCCTGACCTAAGGAGGCCCGGTCAAGAACCCGGGGCCCCGGGGGGTTTTACCCCCGGAACTTCCAAATAAAAAATCCAGATAAACGGAGGGGAAAAAAAGGGGGGAAAACACTGCAATTTGGGTCAGAGAAGCCAAAACAGGAAGGAAAAGAGTGATGGTTTTGTGGGCGAGAGTTTCAGGTTTTGGGGGACCTGTGATGTGAAGAGTTTCAAAAGGATTGTTCTTGGGCCCTTTCGGGTTTCTGTTATATGTGAAATTTTAAAATGACGTTTTGTTTTAGATTTTAGGGTGTCCCTGTTTGGGAGCGCCCTGAACTAATGCGGGTAATTCAAGTTGTGAAGGGTTTAGGTAGAACTTCAAAAGGGGCCCGGACAGGGCTGTAAGGCGGTCCCCCGCAAAAATTTCTCTGGGGGTTTTAAACCCCCCCCCAAATTTTAAAGTCATGAGGTCGGGGGAAAGGGGTTTTTAAAAAAAAGGGCCGCAGACAGGGGTTACAGGGTGGGAAGCCAAAAAACTGCAAACTTCTCTCAAGGAAAAAGGGTCTTGGGGTGAGTATTTAAAGCCGACCCCATCCCTGAGGTGCCATCAAACAAAAGATGCCCGTAGCCCTATGGGGGGGCCTGGGGAAAACCTTTGAATAGCGTTCAAAATTTTATACACCCCGTTTCGTCAGGCCTTTTATTGGGGGGTTTGCAAAACACCCAAAATTGGAGCCCACAAAATGGGGCAAGCACGTCAAAAAAATTAGAGAAAAATGAAAAACTCTGCAACAAGCCAGCCCCGGGAGCTAAGTGGGAATGTCCTACGGGGAAAAAGGTTTTTAAGACAATGGAGGACAGGGAGATAGGGGGGAAAATGATAACGACATTAAAAAAGAGGAACTGGGCGGGTGGATAGAAAGGCCCTGATGTTTCTGAGATGGGGCACAGCAACAAAGGGTAACGAATTGGGAAATTAGCACTAAAAAAGGGTCACAAAAGGTGTTAGGAAGTTTTTTTCTTCCACACGGGGTTTTTTGGAATTCGAAAAATCTGGAAAGGCAGGAAACCCCCTACTAGTTTTAAGAAGAGATTGATAAAGATAAAGGGGAGGGAGAGAAAAATGGAGCTAGTTTGGGGACCCGCAAAGAGGCGTGGGCCAGGAGCTGTGACTCGACCTCTGAAACCCCAAAAAATGTAAATATAGGTAAACACACAAACCACACACACACACACCCCACACACAAAACCACCACACAAAACACAAACCAAACCCGAAAAACCAATTTAAAAACCCAACATTCGCTGGATTCGTTCGACAGGTGCTTTAATAGTGGTGACGGCCCCCACCAAATAATCCGTTGTCTTATAAACAACCCCCAAAAACAGAAAAAAAAACCAAAATAATCTTTTTTTCCTGGTTTAAAAGATGTACTTTTTTTCATATTTTTGTGCTGGGGGAGTTAAAAAAAAATTTGTTTTTAGTTGCGTTTTTTGCTTTTTCCAAAGTATTATTTGATATATAAAAAAATTTTTAATATTTTATAATATTTTATAATATTTATTATATATATTTATTTAAATTTTGTCGTGCCCAATTGGCCGAAAATTTCGATCTTGGCTTAAAAAGCAACGTCATCTTTCCATATAGGACAAGCGAAAATTTGTGTATGCAAAAAAATTTTGCCAAAATCATTTTTGAACCTAAAGAAAAAAAAAAATTTCACTGGGTTTAGTATTAAAATTTTTGTAAAAAAAAATCTAAAATATATTTAGTTGGGTTAGGTTAAAAAAAAATTGTTCTTCTTTTAATATGGTTAGGTAAGTTTTCCCAAGATTCTTTTGGTGAAAAAATTTAAAAAATTTTTTCATTAAAAATTAAAAGAAAAAAAAATATATCTTTAAAAAGGGGTACAAGAGGGAAAAATTTTTGAAAAGGGCTTATTTTTAAATGGTTCCCTTTCTATTGAAACAGTTTTACCCCTTTTTCCGCACAAAATTTTTTTTATTTTATATTTTATATATATATATATTTTATATATTTTTTATATATATATATAATATTATATTATATACTATATGTTTCCCTCCAGAAAAATAAAAATTTAAAAAAGTTTAGGCCCCTTGCAGGGGGGCAAACACCCTTCGGCGCCCAGTCGCCAAGGTGCAGTTGAATGGTGAGGGCAAGAGGCTGCCTCAAGTTTGAAAACAACTCAGCTCGTTTTGGTGTTTTTAAAAAGGGCTGTGAAGCAGCTGGCCAACAGCACAAAATATGCATTAAAAAAAAACTTTTTCAAATTTGGGGAAATTTTCCCAAAGGGTTTCAAATTTGTCAGAAAAGGGGTGTTGCTTTCAAAACGTTTTAGAAATTTCCCTTCCCTTTATTTCCCCTTTATTGAATCGTGTTATAGGGTGACTTTTAAAATATTGTTTGGGGGGCCATGAAATTGACCCCTTTTTGAGGGTGTGGGAAAAGCGGGGGCCCTCTCGCCCCCCCTTTTATTTGTTTGGGGTCATTTAAGGGAAGCACAGAAACCCCTCTCCAGTGAGCTCAAATATTGGGTTTTTGGATGATGGTTTTTCCCAGCGGCAAATACAGAAATTTTTCTTCCCGAGGCTTTTGAAAAAATTTTAAAGCATGGGGAGAGAGTCTGGGGCCTATCCCTTTAAAACCCCCCCAAAAAGTGAAATGTTTCTAACCCTTGACAGATTTACCCTGAATTTGTTCTGTTTTTCCCCGGGGGCATGAGCCTTTTATCCCGCCAAAAAAGCACTCTCCTTGGTGCTCCTCTTGGGCCCCGTGGCCATAGTTTTTTATCCTAGAAAAAAATTCAGAATTCAGAACGATGGAAGGCAGGATGAAAAACAAACGATACACTGATGCCCTTCCCACTCTCCTGGGGCCTCCAATCCCCAAAAATTTCGTTCTTTTCCCGAGATGCTCCCCAGCCTTCAGCAGTTCCAAAAAATTAAAGGAAAAATAACTCTTTCCTTAAAACCGTGCTAAAGAGTGTATTGAATCTTTTCCCCGGAAGATGGCAATGGTTGCAAACCCCAATTCCAGGGCAGGCTTGGGAGGGTTAAAGCGCAAATCCTCCCAGTTTCCCTACCAGCTTTCGTATCCCCTTTTCCCTAGAAACAAACGGTTTTAAAAAAAATATTTTCTGGAAAAACCTCGTATCAGTGATGATGCTATGCCAGTATCTTTAAATGAATTTTAAGGCTTTTGCTGCTCCAGGCCCCCAAAAAACCCAGTACAGCACTGGCTTACAAAAAGTTTAAATTGGGGTGGGGGCCCAAAAGCTGAAAAAGGGGCTTGTGGCATGCAAAGAGTCGTAAACCTTTTTTTCGGCGATGTACACACCCCCATTGAAAAGCTGTCTCCCCCATCCAGCGAACAGGTGCTAAGGGTTGATGTTTGGGCCCCGTCGTTAACCCGAAACCCCGGTTCCAGCCAATGAGAAATGGTTTTGGCAATTGGGGAGGTGTGGGGGGTTTCCCCTCACCTGTTTTGCCCCTTTTTCATTCCCCCTTTTCGGCTGGTTTTTAAAACACGGTCTGCTCTCTAGTGGCTTCTTTTCTGTTGCTAAAACCCTGGATTTCACTGATTCCTATTTGGTTTGGGAATAGTGTATATGTGTACATAATTTTTTTTCTAAATTTTGGGTGAAGGATTAAAACAAAATCAAAAATTTTTCTGCTTTGTTTATTTTGCTCCCTTTACACCCAGGAAAAACAGGCCTTTGGGAAACCCTGGGTTGTAAGAGTGCTTGCCAGCAAAGCTTGGCTGTAACAACAGACCGGGAGACTGCCCGGCTCCAAGCTTTTGGGGTTTCACAAACATCCGGGGGGGGTTTTTTTTGCAAACAAATTTCTTTTTTGCAGTGGGAACACCCCTTCGACCCTAAGACTCTCCGTATTGCAGTGGGGTTTCCGCCTTTCGCCCCAATTTACACGGAAAAATACGGAAATTTGTGGTTTTTGTGCAAACCGACCCAAAGTGGTCTTCATTTGTCTTAACTTTCCAAAACCCAAAGGGGTGGCATGCAAGGGGGACAATGAAGTAACGGGCCCCTCATAAAAAGAAACCCCTTTTTACGGGTGGTGCCCCCGCGAAAGAGAAACCCCAATCACTAGCAGCGAACGATACCCACAAAGCAGCAAACTGCCCCGACAGGATCACCATCTATCCTTGGAAGATTGGCAAGCTCTTAGCATGGGATTATACCTGTGTGTCGATGCTTCCTGACACCTACATCCATCACAGTGTCGGGTGACAGGGAGGAGCTGCTGATCACAGGGAGGAGTACAAGATCAGCAAGTAGAGAGACATAAGCCAACAGTATTAGTTTGTCACAGTGGGATCCGAGACCTTGGGATCATGGGGAAAAAATGCCACACGTTTCCTTAATTAAAGAACTTGGCTCCAGATTCATCGACACCACCAGGGACCCAAGGGCAGCCACTTTCATGTTCCAGCACCTCAGCGTGGCCATTCAGAGGAAAAATGCTTGCTGCATACTGGTCTCGCGTCCGGTTTCGGAAGAGCTGGAGGAGATTCATAATCTTTGATATATTGTACAAATGTATTCATGTTTGTTTTTTCTGTCAATGTATTCTGTCTCTTAATAAAGTTTACATAGAATATAGAATATAGGGGATGGTAGGAGAAGAAAATATTCAAACAGCTCCGTGGAGAACCTTGAGTTTTCCCTGAGGTACGTTTATTGTCTTCTCTGAAGATGAGGGTCCTCAGTAAAGTTCTACAGGTGGTACCTCCAATATATTTTTATTAACGCACACACACACACACACACACACACACACACACACACACACACACACACACACCACACACACACACCACACACCCCACACACACACACACACCACACACCCCACACAACACCTTGGGGTGAGTATAACACAGGTACATCTCCTGAAGCGCACATCAACCAATAACTGCCGCAGCACATAGGCCGCCTGGCAAACCTCAGAACAGCATTCCGACATCTTAATAAGGAATCGTTCAGGACCCTGTACACCGTGTACGTTAGGCCCATATTGGAGTATGCGGCACCAGTTTGGAACCCACACCTAGCCAAGCATGTAAAGAAACTAGAGAAAGTGAAAAGGTTTGCAACAAGACTAGCCCCAGAGCTAAGGGGTATGTCTTTGGGGAAGGGGTTTAAAGGAAATAAACCTGACGACATGGAGGACAGGAGAGATGGGGGGGACATGATAACGACATACAAAATCTGGGGGAAAATTTGACAAGGTGACAAAGCAGATTTTCCAAATGGGCACAGCAAAAAGGGGGAAAACATTTTGGAAGTTAAAGACACAGATGAACCACAGGGATGTTGGGAAGTATTTCCCTTCAGCCACAGGTTTTCTAAGTGGAATATTTTGGGGAACGATTAATAAGGCAGGATCCATACAAGCTTTAAGCAGAGGTATATAAAGCCCCGGGGTTCGGGGAAGTGCCTAGTAGCACCATGAAAAAGGCGGGGCCCAGGAGTTTGCCGACCCTGAAACCTCAACTGGTGAGACACCCCACACACACAACCACACACACAACACCACACACACACAACACACACCACACACACCCACACAACACACACAATATATATATATTATATTTATATATATATTATATAATAAATATATAACATACATATAATGCAAAAAATCGCAGACAGGCGATCTCAATATGCAAGACAAGCCACGGGGGGTGGAAATCTTTAGCCAATACTTTCGCACTTCTCAGTGCGTATCACAGTACGCAAAAATCTTGCAAGGTTGCAACTGAAGGAGTGAGGGAAGTTTTTCCCAAATAGGGCAGAATAGCGCAAATGGGCCCATTTAAAAAAAAAAAGTAAATTTTCTTCTTGCACACCCCTCCCAAATCCCACCAACCTCTGAAACCTCTTCAGAATCCCCCAAAAGCCAGTATCATCAAAAGAGCAACTTACAACTCCTACTTTGTGTTAGATTCTTTATTTTTTAAACCCCCAAACCTTTTGCCAACACCCAAACAATCATTTCCCCTTTACAATCCCCCCTAAAAATACTGAACAACCAGGTGACATCAACAATATGTTTTTGATTCAAAGGGGTTTCAGAAGAAATCCAAATATTTTTCCCTTTGAACCTTTTTTATCCACTTCTCCGAGGATGATCCCCAAATTACACCGGGGTATATAATATATATTTATATATATTTTTAATATATAATTTATAAAAATTATATATATAATATTATATAATAAATATTAATAAATAATATATATATTATCAAGTTCCTTTGTAAAAAGGAAAAGGGGGATAAAAGGGAATGAAAAAAATTATAGGGAAAATCTGTTGAGTATCCGGGAAGTGAATGGTAGAGTTATATTGAAAAAATTTTAAGATTAGGACGGAGAAAAGGGAAGCAGTGAACAAGGGGGCTTTAGGGAGGGCAGGGTAGGGGTTGTGCAAAAAGTTTTTTAAGTGAAAATGTAGGTGAACAGTATTTAGAAAAGGGGAAAAGGTTTTGTACAAATAGGGTTTTGGAAAAAGGCATATACAGGGTGGTGGGGGCAATGTGGCAGATTTGCAGGGTAGGTACGGGGGTAGGTTATTAAAAAGATTGAAATTTTTTACGGGATAGTGAGGCCCAAGTTAAGAATGCGGAGAGGGGAGATTTTTTCCCGTAAGTTGGGGTTTTGACAAGGAGTGTGATGTCACGTGGTTGCAGTATATTTAGGGAGGGGGTTTAAGAGAATAATTTTTCGGTGTTAGCAAGAGGTTTGAGGTTAAAATTTTGGAATCAAACACAAAAGTTGGAGTTGTGACAGTTGTCTTTGCTGATGAACAGCTTTTGGGGGATTCTGAAGAAAATTTGCATAGGTGGTGGATAGTTTGGGGTGGGGTATTAAAAAAAAAAAAATTTAAAAGTGAATATAAAAAAGAGAAAGGGTGATGAAAAAAAAAAAAGGGTAACAAAAAATTGGATATCAGGTTGGGGGATAGTGTATGGAGGAGGTGAATATTCTTTTTTAGGAGCGGACAGTCGCAGAGGGCTGTGAAAGATGAGGGGGAATCACTGAATTGCGGGGGAAAAGGTGAGGGTGCACGGGAGAGTGGGAACAACAGTGAATGTATGAAAGTATAGTTAAATAAATGCTTTTATTGGGTGTAAAAAAATGGGGGGTGAATGTTGCAACAAGGAAATGCTGGGGGCAGTGAAAGATGCGTGTCTAAAGGGGCAAGGGTGGGGGGAAATATAATGCGGGAAAATTTCGTATTTGGGAAAATTAGGAGGTGGGGGGATTACCAAAACTATTACCAGGGGGTGGGGAGGGTTTTTGAAAGGGTTGGGACATGTAGAGAGTAGGAAACTAAAAAGAAGACTTGGGAGTGTGTAAATTGATAGTGGGGGAAGGCGGGGAAAGGGGGCTGCTGGGAAAGGTTGGGGGGAGGGGGGTATTGGAGGTTTTTGGTGCAAGGGGGTTTGGACTTCCACAAGCATCATGAGCATGTTAGTAGGGCAAATGGAGACAAAGGTTTTTTTGGATTAAAGGGGCTTTTGGAGTGTGAGCAAGGAAACTTTATGAAGGATTCGGGGAAACCGCAGATGGGGACTTGAGTCCTGGAGATGGGAAGTACAGTGTCTGATTTTAAAAGGAAAATTTAATGTTGGAGTTTTATAACCGTAGTGTAGACGCCCTCTGGTCAGACAGTGATGGGGTGAATGAGATGAAAGTTTTTTCTTTTTCGGAACCCTGAGAGTGGGAAACGACCGATGTTTTAGCGCACAACTCTAAAACCTGCTCCCTCCCCAGGACCAAGGGGAAGATATTAATAACCACTGCCTTCAAAGGTATTAACTCAAATAGCACATTCTTACCCCCCTTTCCAGTTTGTGTATTTTTAAAAACATTTGCTGGTGCACTCAACCGAATGGGTTTTGAGGGAAACTATTCTGTCTTAGGATACTTCATGCCCTCGTGCGGAGCTCTTCACAGATTTCCTGATCATTCTTTGTGAGCTCCCCGCCTTCCTTCTTAAGCCTAGCTTCAGGTTCCCTAGCTGTTGCTTTTTTCTGTTTGGGGCTATTTAAAACCACACACAAACAACACAACACCCAACACAAACAACACACACCCACACAAACCACCAAAACACCCCAACAAACACACACAGCCCCCAACACACACCCCAAACACACAACACACCCCAACACACAACCCACACACACAGAGTAAAGAGGAAAGGGCCCTTAAAGAGAGCAACGACAAACACACACCAGAGAATCTTGAAAAACACCTCGCTCACATATTTCCAGATATTGTAAATATTTAGAAAGCTTTCAACAAGAATTTTTATTTAAGGCCAACATGTATTGGAAAGTGTAGGGGATTCATCAGCTTTTGGGCACCTTTCACTGATGTTTCACCGTTAACAGTAGTGTTTCCCCTTAACAGTAGTGTTTAAAACCGTTAACTAGTGTTTCACTGTTAACAGTATGTTTCCCTTTAAAAAGTAGTGTTTCACCGTTAACAGTAGTGTTTAAAATTAACATAGTTTTTCACGTTAAAACTTTATTTTTACATGTTCACAGTAGTTTTTTCGTCATAAAATAGTGTTACCATTCACATTAGTGTTTCACCATTCACATAGTGATTCAGGGTTTTCACAGTAATTTTTCTCATCCAAGTATGTTTAAACGCTCCAGTAGTGCTTCGTCATTCAAGAGTGTTCATGTTCACAGTAGGTTCATTTCCCCTAGGGTTTCCTGTTCACAGTATTTTCACTGTTCACGGGGAGTTTCACTCTTCACAGTAGTGTTTCACTCTTCACAGTGGTTTCTCATTTACGTAGTGTTTCGCCATTAAAGCCTTTTCTTCATCATTTACACCCCCATTCAACATTTGCAGCCGTGTTTATCATTTAAGTTGTATTTCATCATTTACAACGTTCATTTATAGTAACCAGCCGGGGACCTCAGACAAACCCTCTGCCCTGACCCCCACTCTGATCCAAGGAGACATCGTCGACGCAGTACCCTGTCGGCAGGCGTTTTGAGCTCGGCACAGCTTCTGAGTAGGCTCCCAAAAAGTATGATGTCACTCTGACGCTAGCCCGCTCACTAAGTTACGGTGTAAGCTACTGCGACTCCCAGATGATGCGCCTGAATGGTCCCTGCTACGACTCATTCTCGCCGGCACCACTAAGCTGTGCTGCGCCGCGTTCCCTGCATTGATTCGACAGTACCAGTTGAGAAATGTACTCCTGAGTCGCACACCAGAAGAAGTCCTGCCCAGTTGCCGAGTACTGACGACGCCTCACTTGAGAGCACCAGATTAAGTGAACCCTGCAGCGACTACTCCACGGTGACTAACTACTTCACCGCTCCAGACGAGACCGTACCCCGATATTCCATAGTTCAGCAGCAGCGATGTCTCTCGATGTGATCTGCTGCATTATCTGTCCAGGCGTAGGATGGCGTGCAGTAAGGACTCCAATGTTCACTGCTTCGGAGGCATTACTTCATGATGTTTTAGCACCCCCCTCCCCTTTTTTTTTCTTCCCTCCCTGTAGGAAGTTTTTTTTTCTGTCCATGTCCACATGTATATAGATGTTTTTATTTTGTGTTTTTTGCCCTGTTCCTACGAGAGAAAGAGAGACAGTTTTCAGTCGCTTTTCATGGTCGAGGATGACTATTACAACCCAGGAGTCCAAAGGCCTGTTATCCTGGGTGTAAAGGGAGCAAAATAAACACAGCAGAAAGACTTTTGACTTATATTATCCTTCACCAAGTAAGGACAGAATTATGTACACTATATACACTATGTACAACAATAGGTATTAGTGCACTCCACGGTAAGCAAGACAGAATAGAAGCCACTAGAGAGCAGACCGTGCTTCAACCAGCTCTAGAATGGGAATGACAAGGGCAGACAGGTGTGTGGTACCCACAACATCTCTGCGATTGCCAAAACCATCTTCTCATTGGCTGGAACCTGGGTACTGATTAAATAACAAAAAAAGGCGCAATACCGTGGCTGGAACGATTCACAAATAACCCGCACATAAAAGAGAGAAGCTTACGACGACGTTTCGGTCCGACTTGGACCATTTACAAAGTCACACTGTGTGACTTTGTAAATGGTCCAAGTCGGACCGAAACGTCGTCGTAAGCTTCTCTCTTTTATGTGCTGGTTATTTGTGTACTGATTAAACGATGGGGCCCCATCGTTCATCGTTAACCCTTAGCACCTGGTTCGCTGGTTGGGGGAGATGGCTTTTCAATGAGGGTTTGTACATGCGTCGAATAAAGGTTACGTACTCTTTACATGCCACAATGACCGTGGATAACGCGGCCGAGCAAAATGTAGACAGTAAGCCTACATGCTTAGTTCTCATAGTCCCCACTAGAGAGAGTTACTGTATGGGCCTACCAAGCTCAGCCCATACCACTCATCCTTGTTCTCACTCTCGTAGCCAACGTCATTCAGACAACAAGCTTACTCCCTCACTCTCTCGCAGCTGGACGTCATCCCTCTGCGCTGTCTAAACACACTGCCTGTGTACAAGAACCAAAAAATCAAAGTCGTTGCCTCTGAAGAATATCATTCATCCCCGTTACCAGACCTACAAGCAATATTACGTTAGTAGTGTATTGACGTTCACAGTAGTGTTTCATCATTCACAGTAGTGTTTCACCATTCACAGTACTGTTTCACAGTTCACAGTAGTGTTTCATCATTCACAGTAGTGTTTCACCATTCACAGTACTGTTTCACAGTTCACAGTAGTGTTTCACCATTCACAGTACTGTTTCACAGTTCACAGTAGTGTTTCATCATTATATATATAGCAGTTTCTATTTGTGGATGACTATTTATTATCTTCTAACACATGAAGATGGTTAATAATATATTATTATTATTATTATTACTATTATTATTATTATTATTATTATTATTATTATTATTATTATTATTATTATTATTACTATTATTATTATTATTATTATTATTATTATTATTATTATTATTATTATTATTATTATTATTATTATTATTATTATTATTATTATTATTTTTATTATTATAATTATTATTATTATTATTATTACTGTTATTATTTTTATTATTATTATTATTATCTTCATCATCATTGTGCTATTGGTGTTGTTGTTGCTATTATTATTATTATTATTATTATTATTATTATTATTTATTATTATTATTATTATTATTATCATCATTATTGTTGTTGCTGTTATCATTAGTAGTAGTAGTAGTTCCTATCTACTTCCTTGAGTATATTACACGTTGTTATCGTGACTCTCCTGCATTTTCAGTGAGGTGTATGAAGCAGCTGTGTACTTCAGTGAGGTGTATGAAGCAGCTGTGTACTTCAGTGACGTGTATGAAGCAGCTGTGTACTTCAGTGAGGTGTATGAAGCAGCTGTGTACTTCAGTGAGGTGTATGAAGCAGCTGTGTACTTCAGTGAGGTGTATGAAGCAGCTGTGTACTTCAGTGAGGTGTATGAAGCAGCTGTGTACTTCAGTGAGGTGTATGAAGCAGCTGTGTACTTCAGTGACGTGTATGAAGCAGCTGTGTACTTAAAGTGACGTGTATGAAGCAGCTGTGTACTTCAGTGACGTGTATGAAGCAGCTGTGTACTTCAGTGAGGTGTATGAAGCAGCAGTGTACTTCAGTGACGTGTATGAAGCAGCTGTGTACTTCAGTGAGGTGTATGAAGCAGCTGTGTACTTCAGTGAAGTGTATGAAGCAGCTGTGTACTTCAGTGAGGTGTATGAAGCAGCTGTGTACTTCAGTGAGGTGTATGAAGCAGCTGTGTACTTCAGTGAGGTGTATGAAGCAGCTGTGTACTTCAGTGAGGTGTATGAAGCAGCTGTGTACTTCAGTGACGTGTATGAAGCAGCTGTGTACTTCAGTGACGTGTATGAAGCAGCTGTGTACTTCAGTGACGTGTATGAAGCAGCTGTGTACTTCAGTGAGGTGTATGAAGCAGCTGTGTACTTCAGTGACGTGTATGAAGCAGCTGTGTACTTCAGTGAGGTGTATGAAGCAGCTGTGTACTTCAGTGAAGTGTATGAAGCAGCTGTGTACTTCAGTGAAGTGTATGAAGCAGCTGTGTACTTCAGTGAGGTGTATGAAGCAGCTGTGTACTTCAGTGACGTGTATGAAGCAGCTGTGTACTTCAGTGACGTGTATGAAGCAGCTGTGTACTTCAGTGAGGGTGATCTTCCAGTGATAAACTGCTCCATCATTACTCCCAGTTTTCTACCTTTGTGCCAAACGTTCAAGAATTCATCAGTCACTCTATATTCCGAGTCTTGCTGCCTCTATCCACTCTCCATTACCTGCCACTTATTGACCTTAAATTCCATTATCCATTTGCCACTCCACTTACTCAATTTATCTAAGTGTACTCGTGTTTGACTTTCCAAATTTCTCACAAGAATGTCATATATTTTTAACTGTCGATGATGCAGAAGAGATGTATACGATATTCAGTTTTTACATATCTATATATCTATCTATATACGTATAGGTAGATGGATAGATAGTTAGATATATCAATAACAACACTGCGACTAGCCAAGGAGTCGAACCCATGCTACTTTGGCCCGCCCCATGGTGAGCGAAAAACAGATGACGCTCAAGTCCACGGGACAACACAATTCTGAAGACTAACGCACCCAGCCAAGCTAAATATTGTACCCGTCATCCGAGAACATATGGTGGTGTGGATGCCTCTGAGCTAATTTCATTCTACTCCCTGTTTGGTGTACTAGCCCAACGAACAGTATTTTATATTATTGTACCCACGAACGAGTGGTAT
>NC_069404.1:67714578-67796591 GCF_026875155.1 Cherax quadricarinatus
GAGGTGCTCCAAGCAAGACGCTATTTGTAGGGGCAATGACTGTTGCTCCTGGTATTTTGGATCTCACTGCATTTATCACTTGTTGACTGACTGAGATGATTTCACATTTGGATGGATTCAGGATGAGACCCATTTCCTGTCCCTGTGTCATCACCTGTGTAAGATCATCTACAAGGGACTCCTTTGTATCAGCTATTGTGTCATCATCCAGGAACCAGATGTTTAGCTCAGTGGTCAGTCTGACTGTGATTTCCCTAACTGCTATACAGAAGAGAAATGGTGCAAGAGGATCCCCTTGCTGGACACCCTCTGAGGATGTGATTTCATGCTCTCCAAACAGGAGTATTGATTCCTTGCTATATCCAGCTGAAACAAAGGGGGAAGAGACCAGGGAAATGTTCTTGTACCGCTGCTAATGCTGCATCTCTTTTCAGGAGATTAAATGCATACTTGAAGTCTAATTTTACCACTGCATTGCCCTCAGGCAGGGTGTTGATATACGCCTTTGTTGCATGAACCGCTGCTGCACCTCCTTGAGAGACCCCAAAACCAAGCTGATTTGGTTGAAGCATCATGGATGCCTTTGGGCGAATGCTTCGGACCGCAGCTTTGGAAACTAGGCGGCGAAAAGTGTTGCCTACTGCAATAGGCCTAATTCCTCCATCCTTCTTTTTAAGTGCACAAAGTGTTGCACCAAAAAAGAAAGGTTTAATTTCGCCAGGAATCAGCCCAGCCAAGGAATTGTTGACGAACCGTGTGTGGCATCTGTGTGAATTATGATACGGCCTCAGGGAAGTTAATAAAGTAGACATCAGGAAAAATCTTGTCACGATAACACTAGAATTCAGAGTGACTAGAAGCTCCGGAGAAGG
Source organism: Cherax quadricarinatus (assembly GCF_026875155.1). Classification (NCBI taxonomy): domain Eukaryota; kingdom Metazoa; phylum Arthropoda; class Malacostraca; order Decapoda; family Parastacidae; genus Cherax; species Cherax quadricarinatus. The sequence goes on from NC_069404.1 coordinate 67,715,451, forward strand.
ACAGTGTATTGTGGAAGGTCTGAGGATAGATGTGTGTGCTCATTGCCGAAACTGGAATTATTAAAGAAGTCTCCGGAGTGATGTGTACTCGCATTTGTGGAATGTCTACCACCGTGTTGGACGATGTGGTGATGACTTATCATTATTTATATTTTCTGGAAGGAGAGGTTTTTCTCAGTTAGATAATTTGTGGGTTAATGGTGTAGCTAGTGTTAATACTGGATGTTTGAAGGTTTCCTCAAGCAATAATGCCTCTAGTAAAGCTAGGTTTGAACATTCTAGCTAAATCACGCAGGTGGATAGGAAGAACTAGCTATGCTAGTAAATTATATACCGTGGAGGAGAATAAACATGGCCCGAAACATTATTTATTAGTCGTACTTTTCCTTAACTCGCCTTGACTCGCCAGAGGTGAACTGGATTAAGATAGTTTCCAAGGTGGATTTCAGAAGGATGTCTTATAACGTAGAAGCTTATTCAGAGATATAAGTATATTCAAAGATATAAGCATATTCAGAGATATAAGTATATTCAAAGATTAAAGTATATTCAAAGATAAATGTATATTCAGACAAGCTCAAAGTGAAATCTCAATGTTTCCTCGAGGTTCTGGGTCCCTAAGACACTGCTGCAGGTGAACCTCACTCCTCCATCCTCCCTCCCTACCTCCCTCACTCCTCCATCCTCCCTCCCTACCTCCCTCACTCCTCCATCCTCCCTCCCTACCTCCCTCACTCCTCCACATTCCCTCCCTACCTCCCTCATTCCTCCATCCTCCCCCTCACTCCTCCACACCCTCCCTCTCTCACTACTTCATCCTCCCTCCCTCACTCCTCCACCATCCCTCCCTTACTCCTCCATCCTCCCTCCTTCACTCCTTCTCTATCCTCCCTTCATCACTCTCCATTCATCCTCCCTTTCTCACTCCTCCCTCCATCCTCCCCCTCTCTCATCCCTCCATCCTCCCTGATTCCTCCATCCTACCCCCCTTACTCCTAATCCATCCTCCCTCCCTCACTCCTCCATCCTCCCTAAATTACTGGGAACGGTTGAAGTCCCCTGATTTGTACTCCCTGGAACGCAGGCGAGAACGATACACGATAATACACACTTGGAAAATCCTAGAGGGATTAGAACCAAACCTACACAAGAAAATCACTCCCTATGAAAGCAAAAGACTCGGAAGGAGATGCAACATTCTCCTAATGATAAGCAGGGGCACCACGAGTACTGTTCAACTGCCTAGCAGCATACATAAAGGGGATTACCAATACACCCCTGACTGTCTTCAATGAGCCACTGGACAGGCACCTAAAGTCGGTATCTGACCAGTCGGGCTGTGATTCGTATGTCGGTTTACGTGCGGCCAGCAGTAACAGCCTGGTTGATCTGATCCTGATCCACCACGATGTCTGGTCTCAGACCGGGCTGCGGGGGCGTTGACCCCCGAAACTTTCTCCAGATGAACTCCCTCCATCCTCCCTCACTCCTCCCACCATTCTCCCTCAACACAAGTTCCATCAACAAACTTGAACAACAAGTGTCAGTTACTATGGAGAGTTGGCCCCTCAGCCCCAAGTGCCAGCCCCGAGTGCCAGCCCCGAGTGCCAGAGAGTGAATAACATCACCATAGAGTGAATAACATCACCAGAGAGTGAATAGCATCACCAGAGAGTGAATAACATCACCAGAGAGTGGATAACAACATTAGAGAGTGAATAGCATTACCAGAAAGTGAATATAATCACGAGAGAGTGAATAACATCACCAGAGAGTGAAAAACAACACCAGAGAGTGATATACGTCACCAGAGAGTGAATAACAATACCAAAGAGTGAATAACATCACCAGAAAGTGAATATCATCACCAAAAAGTGAATAACAACACCAGAGAGTGAATAACATCACCAAAGAATGAATAACATCACCAGAGAGTGAATAACATCCTAGAGAGTGAATGTCATCACCAGAGAGTGAATATCATCACCAGAGAGAGAATAACATCACCTGAGAGTGAATAACATCACCAAAGAATGAATAACAATACCAAAGAGTGATTAACATCACCAGAGAGTGAATATCATCACCGGAGAGTGAATAACAACACCAGAGAGGGAATAACATCGCCAGAGAGTGAATATCATCATCAGAGAGTGAATATCATCACCGGAGAGTGAATAAAATCGCCAGAGAATGAATATCATAACCAGAGAGTGAATAAAATCACCAGAGAGTGAATAACAACACCAGAGAGGGAATAACATCGCCAGAGAGTGAATATCATCATCAGAGAGTGAGTAACAACACCAGAGAGTGAATAACAACACCAGAGAGTGAATAACATACCAGAGAGTGAATAGCAACACCAGAGAGTGAATAACTACACCAGAGTGTGAATAACAACACCAGAGAGTGAATAAGAACACCAGAGAGTGAATAACATTACCAGAGAGAGAATAATATCACCAGAGAGTGATTAACAACACCAGAGAGTGAATAACAATACCAAAGAGTGAATAACAATACAAGAGAGTGAATAACAACACCAGAGAGTGAGTGACAATGCCAGACAGTGAATAACAACACCAGAGAGTGAATAACAACACCAGAGAGTGAATACAACAACAGAGAGTGAATAACATCACCAGAGAGTGAATAACTCCAGAGAGTGAATAACAACACCAACGAGAGAATAATATCACCAGAGAGTGATTAACAACACTAGAGAGTGAATAACATCACCAAAGAGTGAATAGCAACACCAGAGAGTGAATAACAACACAAGAGAGCGAATATCATCTCCAGAGTGAATAATGTCACAAGAGAGTGAAGAACAACACCAGAGAGCGAATAACATCGCCAAAGAGTGAATAACATCACCAGAGTGATTAATAACACCAGACAGTGAATAACACTACCAGAGAGTGAATAACAACACCTGAGAGTGAATAACAACACCAAAGAGTGAATAACAACAACAGAGTGAATAACATCACTAGAGAGTGAATAACTCCAGAGAGTGAATAACAACACCAGAGAGTGAATAACATCACTAGAGAGTGAATAACATAGCAGAGAATGAAAAACAACACCAGAGAGTGAATATCATCACCAGAGTGAATAATGTCACAAGAGAGTGAGGAACAATACCAGAGAGAGCATAACGTCAACAAAAAAACTGAATAATGTCATCAGAGAATGAATAACAATGCCGGAGAGTGAATAACAACACCAGAGTGAAAAACAGTGCCAGAGTGAAAAACAGTGCCAGAGTGAAAAACAGTAAAAAGGAGTGAATAACAGAGCCATAGAGTGAATAGCAGCACCAGAGAGTGAATAACAGAACCAGAGAGTGACTAACAACAGCAGAGAGTGAATAACAACGCCAGAGAGCGAATAACAACGCCAGAGAGTGAATAACAACGCCAGAGAGTGAATAACAACACAAAAGTGAATAACAGCGTCAAAGTGTGAATAATTGCACCAGGGAGTGAATAACAACACCAGAGACTGAATAGCAGCACCAGAGAGACAATAACAATACCAGAGGAAGCATAACAGTTCCAGAGAGTAAATAACCGCAGCAAAGACACAATAACAGCACCAGAGTGAATAACAACACCAGAGAGTGAATAACAACACCAGAGAGTGAATAACAACACCAGAGAGTGAATAACCGCACCAGAGAGTGAATAACAGCACCAGAGTGAATAATAACACCAATGAGAGGATAACAAGACCAGAGATTGAATAACAACACCAGAGAGTGAATACGAACACCAGAAAGTGAATAAGAACACCAGAGACTGAATAAAAACACCAGATAGTGAATAAGAACACCAGAGAGTGAATAACAACACCAGAGAGTGAATGACAACACCAAAAATTGAATAAGTACACCAGAGAGTGAATAACAACACCAGAGAGTGTATAGCAACACCAGAGAGTGAATGGCAACACCAGAAATTGAATAAGAACACTCGAGAGTGAGTACAGCACCAGAGAGTGTATAACAACACCAGAGAGTGTATAACAACACCAGAGAGTGTATAACTATGCTCTAGAGCAAATAACAATGCCAGAGAGTGACCAGCTACACGAGAGTGAATAACAACACCAAATAGTGAATAACAACTACAAAGAGTGACATCAACAGTCAATAGAGTGTGAAAAACAACATCAGAGAGCGAATAACGTCACCATAGAGTGAACAACAATACTAGAAAGTAAATAACAATATCAAAGAGTGAATAACGTCACCAGAGACTGAATAACCAATCAGAGAGTGAATAGCAACACAAGAGTGCGAATAACAATAGTCAGTAAGTTACATATCTATATTATGCACCACATACCATCCTGTGGGTGGTAGTCAGAAGATTACAGAGGTACATAACGGGTCCAGGGACTGGACCCCAAAGTTATGATAGCTGAACAAGGTATAAAGGTAACGAACTCCAGGTAGATCTGGTCACAATCATGACCAAGTTTCAAAGGTAATGAATCATCTACACGTCTATACATGGTTACAATCATGAACAAATTACAAAGTAATGAGCAATTCACACGTCCACATCCTGTCACAACTGTAATGAGTTATTAGTGCAAATATTAATTGGGTCACACACACACACATACACACACGAGTGCACACACACAGGAGCATACACACACCCACACACAAGAGCATTCACACACACACGAGCGCACACACACACACACGATCACACACACACACGCACACACACACACACACGAGCGCACACACAGAAACACACACACACACGTGGTAATGCAAAGTCAGGGTATTTTTTCAGAATGGTCTGTAATATACCACATTGGATGAAATACATTGACATTTCTTGAACATTTCTGAGTGAGTTGTCTTTAAATTCATTAATTTTATCGCACTCCAGTACATAATGACGCAAGGTGTGACAATAGTCCATCTGGCAAAGTTTACATTTCGTTTGGTCTACATCTGGTGGTGGTGATTTAACCTGCCAAAGATACTTGTAACCCAGCCGGAGCCGGGCGGTAGTGACATCCAAGAGTCTGCTTATCTTGTTGGATGCACCATAGACATGTGGCTCCTCCTGCATGATGGAATGATTATAGATGGACTGACTGGTGTCAATCTCCCTAAGTGTTATTGTTCTCAAACTGCTACATGACAAGCCAAGATTGTAACCTTCTTCCCTTTGAAAGCATACAGCTTAGCCAATTCATCAGTTCTATCATGTATCTGAAGACCAATGTGAGATGGAGTCCACAGCATGTGCACTCTGACTCCACTGTCCACAATCTTACCATACCTGTGTCTGGCTTCTGACACAAGCATGCCACAATTTATACTTAATGAGATAAGAGCATTTATGGATAATAGAGAATCAGTTACAATTAAAGTGACAACCCTAGATACATGGATACATTTCAGTGCAAGGAGTATGGCAAACAGTTCTGTTTGAAGGGTAAAGGCCCAGTTATTGATGCGTGCTCCAATTTCTTTATGAGAGCCATCACTCTGGATGACAACAGCAGCACTACCAGCTGCACCAGTGGACTGGTGAACAGAACCATCAACGTAAATAATTTGTGTAAGAGTGTGCTGTGTGACTAAGTCATCAGGGCAGCTTAAGGCGTTTGGCTTCAAGGTGAAGTTTTGGTTGTGATTTAAGTAGTATTTTGGGAGTAAATGGAGGGATGGTTGGTTGGAATTGGGTAATTTCTCATGGAGCGGGAAAGTGCCGCTGTTGCCTTACTTGACATAGATCATGTAGCTGGTTCATGCGGAGGTCGGTTCCAGTTTTCTCGATCCATCTGGAGGGGTGTTCACCAGTGCTGAGGAAAGTTTGTAGTGCTTCTGTGCAGGGGTTTGAATGAGCTTGTCTGAGTATATTGACCCCAATGAGGATATTTCTCTCAGTGACACGATCTCTGATGCATGGAATATCAAGTTCTTCCTGTATATTTAAAATTTTGGCAGTACGAGGGCATCCTAAGTGATCCTTATTGCTTCGTTCTGCAATTTTTTTCAGCCCTCCAAGTTCCCAGTCAGACACAAGAGCAAGTAGTGGCGCAGTATAATCAACCAATGATCTAATATAAGCAAAATATATCATTTTCACAATTTTAACAATAGCACCACACCTAGGACGAAAACTTGCCACAACTCTATTTGTGGCAAAGTCTCTTTACAACAGGTCCAAGTAGTGGGGCCTCAGTGCCTAGATACCTGTATCTGGTTACATATTCTAGAAGAGACCCATCATGCAACTGGATCTGGGAACTGTGCCTCTCTGTCGAGGAGGACGCCTGTTGAGTTTCTTGGTTTTATCAGTAGAGATTATCAACCCCAGGTCTTGACACGAGGCTCGTACATGATTAAGAATGTTTTGGTGTTGGAGAATCCGTTGGTGTAAATCATTATATCATCAGTAAAACTACTCATATAATGATAGGGATGGCTAGGCATAGCATTAAGTAAAGCGTTAATTAGAATACTGAATAGTGTGGGACTGAGTACGCCTCCCTGTGGGGTTCCTAATTCAAAGTCTTTAGTTATACTTCTATGCCCTTGGAGCAACAGAGAAGACTTTCTGTTGGACAGGTAGCCTTTAATCTAGCGTAGAAGTCATCCTCCAACATCCATTCTGGCAAATTCACTAATGATTACATGTTGGTTGGCTGCATCAAAAGCAGATTTAAGCTCAAAGAAAGTAATGTATGAGCTGTCAATGTGCAGGATAAGAAAGGTGGTTATGCAATGATGCACACTCCTTCCATGCGTGAAACCATACAACAGGAGAGACAACAATTGTTTGATTCTCTGCATGAGATAATTAAGAATCATCCTTTCGAATCTTTTACACAAGCAGCTAGTAAGAGATATTGGGCGAGATGATGAGGCTGTTGGTCCAAGATTTAGGGAGCTACCCTGTTACATAGTTCATGGATAAGGACGTGTAGCAGACGAGGGCATAGTCACTGGTAGGCGGGATTCCCCAGTGGAAATATGTATTTTATACCTTTCTTGCACAACTTGTCAGACACTGCAACATCATGGAATCTTGGTTCAGAGGACATCTACAAGACCTTCTTCACGGCTGCTACAACTAACTCATCCCTTTGGGTAGGACCTATTTCCACTGGGGAATCCCGCCTACCAGTGACTATGCCCTCGTCTGCTACACGTTCTTATCCACTGACGCCTATATAACCGCCAGTCTTCTTGCCTTTGCTCCAGAATCTCCACCACCACGATGCTGTGAACACTAACTCCAAGGCTGAGGGACTGATTACCTCATCTTTTGTATATAGTTCTACTGCCTTGAAATTATATCCTAGAATATGTATTGATAAAGCCACTGAATGGCGAAACGTCTACAATAATGATATCCAGATGTTGCACATGTATCTTAACTTTCATATTGTCGGTATTTTATACCTTTCTTGCACAATACTGTCCTTCCTTTTAGTTAGTGCTGCATCACGTTCAAAGTTAATGAAAGGAATGTTAGTCATCTTCCTTGCTGAGCATAAATCAGTCTCTCCCTTCCATCATGTTTATTAATTTCGCCTGTGTAGTACTGGGAGGATTGTCATAGCTAGCTGTAGCAGCCCAACCACTGGCTAACTCAGTCGCCCTATGTAAGGGACGAGGGCGATCTGACCAGTTCTGTTACCCTTCATTCTGTTTATGTTCTTCCATTCACGGCTAAGTGGCAAGTGAGCATTGAGACCATTGCCAAATTTTTCCCAGTCTGTTTGCCGCAGCTCTGTCATACGCTCTCTGGCAGCAACAAGGGCAGTTTGAAAGAACCTCAGCATTCCAGGGATACGATGTTTTCAATAGGCTAGGCCTAGTCTGCGAGCAGTACGTTTCAGTGTTCGAAGTTCAGAATCATTGTAATAAGTATAGTTTTTATAGGAGGTATGATTATTATGGAAGTTTGTTGGGTTTAGAGTAACAGGAGGTTTCAGTGGCGGTTCTAAGTAGTTCTGAATACTGCTCACAAGGTCATTGTTAAAGGTTTCAATAGATAAACACTCATAGGAATTATACCAGTCAGTCACATGTGCAACAAAGTTATCATGCTGATCAGGGGGAACATTAAAACGTTTCCGTTTGAATATCCCACCAAGAAGGATAGTATTACCAATATCTAGTGAGGTTAGCCGTGTGAAATGATCTGATGATATATCTGTTACAATGGAAGACTCGCAGCTGGGAGGAGTAATGATGAATCCAAGACACAGATCAAGGAAGCCTCCATAGATATGTGTGAGTTCAAGGTCACCTACAATTTGCACTTTATCATAACTATTTAAGAGTGACAACAGTTGTTTACCATTAGGATTACCAAACTGTGAGTTTCCAATGCTTTTGTGTCTTGCATTATAATCACCAGCAATAAGAGTAGGTTCAGACTGAGCACAGGTTGGGAGCTCAAGTAATTAAACTTATCAGCAGGAGCATACAAGTTAAATATGTTGAGAGCAGAGTTCTGTTTTTTATGTGTAAGAAGTTGATGGGAAGTGATTTTTTAATATATAGAACACAAGAATTAGTAGGTTTGACGTCATATGTTACAAATGATGGCAATTTAGGGGGCTGGGATTTTTCAGAGACTCTGCACTCTTGTAGACACACAACATTAGTGGGTTCGGTAGTTACTGTATCGTGAAGGTCAGGAAATCTTTTTCTAAGTAATACAATATTCCATCTTAAAATAGAAAGTTTATACTTGTTTTGATCCATTATAGAAGTCTTGGGATCTTGCTTAGTTTCTCAGCACAGTGAAAAAATCATATAAAAAGCACACATTATCAATGTCAGCAGTGTTAATCTGCTCCCTGAATTTCTTAAGTGCACTTCCAGTTGTGGGACATCGTGGAGTCTTTGTTTACATAGATCATGGCGCTGTACTTCTGTGAATGTATGACAGGTGGCACCACCACTCACATTCCCTCCTCCACTATCATTACACTCATCACTATAACTGTCATCACTGATAACACTTTCATCATTGTATTAATTGCATTTATCAGCAGTACTGTAGTAGGTTCGCCGGTCTTGTCCCGGCCCGGGTCTTTTCCAGATGGTTCGAGGTTCGAGGTTCTGACCAGAGCTTTGGTAAGAGGGGAGTGGGGGAAGAAGGATGGGTAAGGATGGAAGTTTGGGAAAGGTTGGGGAGGGAGGAGGGGTAGGTGGGGATATAAAAGGGTAGTGGCCTATCCACTTTGGTGTAATTTGAATATGCGTGTGTGCATATTAAGTGATTTATGAAGAGGTTGGTTATGTGTGTAGGGTATACCTCCTGCCCATCAATTACGCAATGCTATATTGTGTTATACCACTGCGTCATTGGATTGGAAGGAAGCATACTGTATAGAATTGCTTGCCTTTTTTTTTTTTTTTTTTTTCGCAAGAGGTTGGTCAGGAGGCGCAGCTGCAGGCGAAGGTTGCCGGGCATTCGATGGAGGTTGGTTGCTCACCTGGAGTCGGCCAGCAAGGCAGTGACTGAGGTGGTGTCCTGCTGTACTGTAGTAGTAGATGTAGCGAGGTCAGTTGTGAGGTGTTGGTTGATAGAGGTGGGTCACCCGGAGATGGGGAGGGCTTGTCCGTGTTACTGGACATAGAATGGTTCTGGTGGTATCCATTCTTCTTCTGTGGGGAGGTCGCTTAAGATATTGGGACGAGGGAAGTTCTCCTTGTGGATAAAGCGTCGAACTCTTTGTTGGAGGGTCATTCTTTGGGATCTCTGGGGAGGGGTGGTGATGGTATAGTCGGTTGTGTTCACTGGTTGGGGGGGGATTCTCTCTGTCAGGCACGTAGAGTTCCTGCATGTCATATAGTTGTCTCTTAGCAAGTTTGTCTAATCGGACGTTGACTGCAGGGATTCTCTGTTGTATGTGTAGGTCCTCTGATCTGATTCTGTCTCTGAGTCTGGTGTTCGTGATGAAGCGGAGGGCTTTGTTTTGTACTCTTTGGAGTTTGAGCATGTTGGTTTTGGTTGTGAGCGACATGGGTACGCAGGGTATTCTAGCAGAGGTCTGATCATCATCTTGTACAGGTGAAGTTTGATGTGGGGAGGAGCTGCTTTGAATCGATCAAGTTGGCCAAGGCGGGCTTTCGCTAGGTTTACTTTTTTGGTTACGTTGTAGAGTTGAGTAATCTGCCGATCTCGTATCCTAGGATCTTGTTTGGGTTCCTTATAGCAATACGGGTACCTCTGATGGAAATGCCCCCTTTTTCTTCTATGGTTGATGGTAAGCACCCAACGGTGCTGATGAGGACTTTGTCGGGGTTGGTTGTGATTCTCCATTTTTTCTCCCACCTGGCAGTTCTATTTAGTTCTTCATTCATTTTCTCGATTGCTTTCCTGTGCTTGTTTGCACCAGCTGTAGGGGTGGAGGAGACAACATGGATGACATCGTCTGCGAATTGGGTGATGATGGTGTCGGTATGTTCAGGTTGGGGGAGGTCGTTGACGTATATGCTGAAGAGGACGGGGCTGAGGCAGGAGCCTTGGGGTACTCCTGCTGTTGGTGTGAAGGGGGTTGCTTCTGCTCCATGGAAGGTGGGGATGATTTTTCTTCCTGTTAAGAAGTTGTAGATGAGCCTGAGAAAGGCGGGCATTTATCAACAGTGTTACATTCAACCTCATCACACTCGGCACCACCACTTACATTACACTTATCACTATTTCTAGCATCATAGACAGCACTGTCCTCAGCATGATGCTCACTATAGTTATCGACACAGCTATTGCATTCGCCATTATCGTAATTAAGGACTCATTAACTTGTTCATCAGCCTTACACTCCTTTTCAGAATAAGTGAGTCTTATTATTGGTACACTACACATTTTTCCTTGTGCTGATCAAGTTGTTATTTCTGGAAAAAATGTTGCCTGTCCAATACTGATATGCGCAACTGCAGGAATTGTATACCACTGAGGCAAGACTTGCATCACCAGGAGGTGTGAAACCCCGGTCAGCTGAGCTCGGTGGTTGACTGACTGCTGACTCAGCTAGGCTGGTGGTGTCAACACCAGCAACATCACTAGTGTTTACAGCAGACTGACTGAGTTGGGCATTTCCTAGCCATGTGACCCCCAACGTCGTCACTCAGAGCATCGACGCTGAGGAGATTTGTACAATGCAGTGTTGTAGCGCCTGTTAAGCGCTGCACAGGAGTAAATACACAAAGATAATACTAGATCGTTGGGAAGTCGACATGGGCTTGTAACTTCAGATGACGCCATAAATTTACGATCCAAGTGTTTGCTCCCCTTGGTGGGGCAGCTTGAAGTTTGATGTTGGCATATTCGTGAGTGAGAAGTTTGTCTGTGAATGCTTGATCTTTAGTGACAAAGACGTAATTGTCCTCACAGTAACGAATCTTAATCGTTTTCTCTGGGTTGTCTACACTAGCTTCGTAAAACCATTCAAACTTGGCCTCTTTATCAGTGTTGTTAGGGAAATCTAGCCTGACAGCTTTAGGAGGGTGTTAGCGTTCTCTGTTGCTTGCGGCAAGCATCCATTGGAAACCTCTTTCTTTTTCCGAGCCTGTTTACTAATAAATGTTTCAAATCTGCCTTCATCATCATCTAAGTCGTCAACACCATCCACCATCAACTACAGTTTCACGTTGCTTGATCAGCAAAACCCACCTTTATTCCATACAACGGTAATGTTGATGACTTAAAGATGCAGGTGAATAGGAGGGTCGAGGAAGGGGCATTCACCTCACTAGACAGACAATATGGGTGAAACTGACAGGCAGATGGTATAGAGCCAGAATTTTGTGGAGAGTTACCAAAGTCACTGCCAGTTTGCATTCATTCACTAGGTGAGTGAAAAGTTCAACACTCTAATCCAGTTGTCCACATAATCAAAAACAATTTACACAGAATGTATAGGTAGAAATATAATGATTGCAAATTGTTATAATTACAATCGTAACTAGGCGCCAAACCCACTAGATGAGATGGCAAAGAATACAGATGTTAACAGGTTGACTCATGTTAACAGGCTGACTCTTGCTTAACACAGTTTAACGGTAACCAGATAACTCAGGAGAGAGAGAGAGAGAGAGAAAGAGGGAAGTATTCATGAAACTGAACATCCTGCAGGAGTAAGCTTGCTCACAGTAAAAATGCAAAAATCTCAGTAAAAATGACAATGGAAAGAGTCACCTTGTCTGACTCACCCGGGCTATCCCAGGTAATCCACACACACGCTGCCATGCATGACTCACCCGGGCTGTCCCAGGTAATCCACACACACGCTGCCATGCATGACTCACCCGGGCTATCCCAGGTAATCCACACACACGCTGCCATGCATGACTCACCCGGGCTATCCCAGGTAATCCACCACACGCTGCCATGCATGACTCACCCGGGGTATCCCAGGTAATCCACACACACGCTGCCATGCATGACTCACCGGGCTATCCCAGGTAATCCACACACACGCTGCCATGCATTACCCCACCCGGGCTATCCCAGGTAATCCACACACACGCTGCCATGCATGACTCACCCGGGCTATCCCAGGTAATCCACACACACGCTGCCATGCATGACTCACCCGGGCTATCCCAGGTAATCCACACACACGCTGCCATGCATGACTCACCCGGGCTATCCCAGGCAATCCACACACACGCTGCCATGCATGACTCACCCGGGCTATCCCAGGTAATCCACACACGCTGCCATCCATGACTCACCCGGGCTATCCCAGGCAATCCACACACACGCTGCCATGCATGACTCACCCGGGCTATCCCAGGCAATCCACACACACGCTGCCATCCATCACTCACCCGGGCTATCCCAGGGAATCCACACACACGCTGCCATCCATGACTCACCCGGGCTATCTCAGGCAATCCACGCGCACGCTGCCATGCATGACTCACCCGGGCTATCCCAGGCAATCCACACACACGCTGCCATGCATGATTCACCTGGGCTATCTCTGGCAATCCACACACACGCTGCCATCTATGACTCACCCTGGCTATCTCAGGCAATCCACACACACGCTGCCATGCATGACTCACCCGGGCTATTCCAGGCAATCCACACGCACGCTGCCATGCATGACTCACCCGGGCTATCTCAGGCAATCCACACACACGCTGCCATACATGACTCACCCGGACTATCCCAGGCAATCCACACACACGCTGCCATGCATGACTCACCCGGGCTATCCCAGGCAATCCACACACACGCTGCCATGCATGACTCTCCCGGGCTATCTCAGGAAATCCACACACACGCTGCCATGCATGACTCACCCGGGCTATCCCAGGCAATACATACACACGCTGCCATACATGACTCACCCGGTCTATCCCAGGCAATCCACACACACGCTGCCATGCATTACTCACCCGGGCTATCCCAGGCAATCCACACGCACGCTGCCATGCATTACTCACCCGGGCTATCCCAGGCAATCCACACACACGCTGCTATTCATGACTCACCTGGGCTATCCCAAACAATCCACACACACGCTGCCATGCATGATTCACCCGGGCTATCCCAGGCAGTCCACACACACGCTGCCATGCATGACTCACCCGGTCTATCCCAGGCAATCCACACACACGCTGCCATGCATGATTCACCCGGGCTATCCCGGGCAATCCACACGCACGCTGCCATGCATGACTCACCCGGTCTATCCCAGGCAATCCACACACACGCTGCCATGCATGATTCACCCGGGCTATCCCGGGCAATCCATACACATATTCTGCCATGCATGACTCACCTGGGCTATCCCAGGCAATCCACACACACGCTGCCATGCATGACTCACCCGGGCTATCCCAGGCAATTCACACACACGCTGCCATGCATGACTCACCCGGGCTATCCCAGGCAATCCACACACACGCTGCCATGCATGATTTACCCGGGCTATCCCAGGCAATCCACGCATACATTCTGCCATGCATGACTCACCCGGGCTATCCCAGGCAATCCACACACACGCTGCTATGCATGATTCACCCGGGCTATCCCAGGCAATCCACACACACGCTGCCATGCATGACTCACCCGGGCTATCCCAGGCAATCCACACACACGCTGCTATGCATGATTCACCCGGGCTATCCCAGGCAATCCACACACACGCTGCTATGCATGATTCACCCGGGCTATCCCAGGCAATCCACACACAAGCTGCCATGCATGACTCACCCGGGCTATCCCAGGCAATCCACACACACGCTGCCATGCATGATTCACCCGGGCTATCCCAGGCAATCCACACACACATTCTGCCATACATGGCTCACCCGGTCTATCCCAGGCAATCCGCACACACACTGCCATGCATGACTGACCCGGGCTATCCCAGGCAATCCACACACACGCTGCCATGCATTACTCACCCGGGCTATCCCAGGCAATCCACACACACGCTGCCATGCATGACTCACCCGGGCTATCCCAGGCAATCCACACACACGCTGCCATGCATGACTCACCCGGCCAATCCCAGGCAATCCACACACACGCTGCCATGCATGATTCACCCGGTCTATCCCAGGCAATCCACACACACATTCTGCCATGGATGACTCACCCGGGCTATCCCAGGCAATCCACACACACACTGCCATGCATGACTCACCCGGGCTATCCCAGGCAATCCACACACACGCTGCCATGCATGATTCGCCCGGGCTATCCCAGGCAATCCACACACACGCTGCCATGCATGACTCACCCGGGCTATCCCAGGCAATCCACACACACCCTGCCATGCATGATTCACCCGGGCTATCCCAGGCAATCGATACACACATTCTGCCATGCATGACTCGCCCGGGCTATCCCAGGCAATCCACACACACACTGCCATGCATGACTCACCCGGGCTATCCCAGGCTATCCACACACACGCTGCCATGCATGACTCACCCTGGCTATCCCAGGCAATACACACACACGCTTCCATCCATGACTCGCCCGGGCTATCTCAGGCAATCCACACACACGCTGCCATGCATGATTCACCCGGGCTATCCCAGGCAATCCACATACATTCTGCCATGCATGACTCACCCGGGCTATCCCAGGCAATCCACACACACGCTGCCATGCATGACTCACCCGGGCTATCCCAGGCAATCCACACACACGCTGCCATGCATGATTCACCCGGGCTATCCCAGGCAATCCACACACTCGCTGCCATGCATGACTCACCCGGGCTATCGCAGGCAATCCACACACACGCTGCCATGCATGATTCACCCGGGCTATCCCAGGCAATCCACACACACATTCTGTCATGCATGACTCACCCGGGCTATCCCAGGCAATTCGCACACACACTGCCATACATGACTGACCCGGGCTATCCCAGGCAATCCACACACACGCTGCCATGCATGATTCACCCGGGCTATCCCAGGCAATCCACACACACATTCTGCCATGCATGACTCACCCGGGCTATCCCAGGCAATCCACACACACGCTGCCATACATGACTCACCCGGGCTATCCCAGGCAATTCACACACACACTGCCATACATGACTGACCCGGGCTATTCCAGGCAATCCACACACACGCTGCCATGCATGATTCACCCGGGCTATCCTAGGCAATCCACACACACATTCTGCCATGCATGACTCACCCGGGCTATCCCAGGCAATCCACACACACGCTGCCATACATGACTCACCCGGGCTATCCCAGGCATCCACACACACGCTGCCATGCATGATTCACCGGGCTATCCTAGGCATCCACACACACATTCTGCCATGCATGACTCACCCGGGCTATCCCAGGCAATCCACACACACGCTGCCATACATGACTCACCCGGGCTATCCCAGGCAATCCACACACACGCTGCCATGCATGATTCACCCGGGCTATCCCAGGCAATCCACACACACACTGCCATACATGACTGACCCGGGCTATTCCAGGCAATCCACACACACGCTGCCATGCATGATTCACCCGGGCTATCCCAGGCAATCCACACACACATTCTGGCATCCATGACTCACCAGGGCTTTCCCAGGCAATCCACACACACGCTGCCATGCATGACTCACCCGGGCAATCCCAGGCAATCCACACACACGCTGCCATACATGACTCACCCGGGCTATCCCAGGCAATCCACACACACGCTGCCATGCATGATTCACCCGGGCTATCCCAGGCAATCCACACACACACTGCCATACATGACTGACCCGGGCTATTCCAGGCAATCCACACACACGCTGCCATGCATGATTCACCCGGGCTATCCCAGGCAATCCACACACACATTCTGCCATCCATGACTCACCAGGGCTTTCCCAGGCAATCCACACACACGCTGCCATGCATGACTCACCCGGGCAATCCCAGGCAATCCACACACACGCTGCCATGCATGATTCACCCGGGCTATCCTAGGCAATCCACACACACACTGCCATACATGACTGACCCGGGCTATTCCAGGCAATCCACACACACGCTGCCATGCATGATTCACCCGGGCTATCCCAGGCAATCCACACACACGCTGCCATGCATGACTCACCCGGGCAATCCCAGGCAATCCACACACACGCTGCCATGCATGACTCACCCGGCATCCCAGCATCCACACACACGCTGCCATGCATGAATCACCCGGGCTTTCCCAGGCAATCCACACACACGCTGCCATGCATGACTCACCTGGGCTTTCCCAGGCAATCCACACACATGCTGTCATGCATGGCAGCTTATGCAACTGCACCTATGCACTTTCACCTGAACAAAATTTACTTAATGTTCAAAAATAAGATAAGTTACACACAGCACAGAAGAACAATGCAATCTGAAATAATGCTGGTAAAGGAGCCTTGGTAGGACGAGCCGGGAATTTTGCAGTAAAGTCTGTTAAGTGAAATGAAGTCAAAACACAGTATACATAAATGTATAATACTTGGAGCAAGTGAAAAATTACTCCAAATAATTTGTATGGGGCAGAACAATGCTGAAACCTTTAAATATACAGTTCCAGAAACAGCTTTTGAAAATAGACCAGTGTCTGGAAAATCTTCCAGCTCCTACCCCCAACATCTTGCTCCTGGAGGATTTCAGCCTAAGGCACCAATAATGGAGGAATGTAGCAAATAATGTTGTAGCAGAGATAGCACCAGGAGGCAGCTCGGATGAAAACTCGCACACACATGAGCTTTTAAATCTCTGCACGAAATTCGCCTTATACCAGCAAATAATAGAGCCTACAAGACTGGAGAATACACTGGACCTCATCTTCACTAACAATGATGATCTTACACGAAATATTACAATATCAAAAACAATATACTCAGATCACTACATAATAGAGCCCCAGACCAATAAAATGTGATCAGTCACGAGGGAACCTTCACCAAATTAAACTTCAATAACAAAAACATAAGATGGGACCAAGTGAACCAAGTCCTAAATGATATACACTGGAAAGATATTCTAAGCAACACGGATCCAAACCTATGTCTCGAACAAATTAACTCTGTGGCACACGAGATATGCTCAAGGCATATTCCTTTAATTAAGGAATAGGAAGAAAAGATGTAAACTAGAAAAAGAAAGGCGCTCCCTATACAGCGAAGGCGAAGAATAACATAAGTCTAAAAGAGCCCAATGTATGAGCAATATCTAGGGAGACACTGGTCAGAGTAATAGCAAACATCGAACTAAAGCTAAAGGAATCTTACAAGAGTCAAGAAATGCGGGATGAACTAAAAGCCAAAAATTCAATTGAAAGAAACCCAAAATATTTCTTTTGTTATGCCAAATCGAAGTCGAGAACAACATCCTGTACTGGGCCTCTGCTTAGACGAGATGGGTCCTACACAGCTGACAACATGGAAATGAGTGAGCTACTCGAGTCCCAGTATGACTCGGCTTTTAGCTATCCGGTAACCAGATGAGAGTCGAAGACCTAAATGATTTTTTTTTATGAGCGAGATACAGAATCTGGAAGACTCAGACCTATCGGATATTATCCTGACGCCAAATGACTTCAAAAATGCGATAAATGACATGCCCATGCACTCTGCCCCAGGCCCAGATTCATGGAACTCCATGTTCATCATGGACTGCAAGAAACCCTGTTATGTGCTTTTAACATCCTATGGAGAGGGAGCATGGACACAGGGGGTTATCCCACAGCTGCAAAAAACAACAGACATAACCCCACTCCACAAAGGTGGCAGTAAAGCAGTAGCAAAGAACTACAGACTGATAGTGTTAACATCCCATGTCATAAAAATTTTTGAAAGGTTCTAAGAAGTAAGATCGCACTCATTTAGATACCCAACAGTTACATAACCCAGGACAACACGGGTTTAGAGCAGGTCGCTCCTGCCTGACCCAACTACTGGACTACTATGACAAGGTCCTGGATGCTCTAGAAGACAAACAAAACGCGGATGTAGTATACACACTGTTACACAGACTTTGTAAAAGCCTTTGACAAGTGTGACCATGGTGAATAGCTCACAAAATGCGGGATAAAGAAATAAGAGGAAAAGTTGGTAGATGGATCTATAATTTCCTAACAAATAGAATACAAAGAGTAATAGTAAACAGAGTAAAATCTGAGGCGGCTACGGTGAAAAGCTGTGTTCCACAAGACACAGTACTCGCTCCCATCCTGTTCCTCATCTCATATCTGACAGACAAGGATGTAAGCCACAGCACCGTGTCTTCCTTTGCAGATGACACCCAAATTTGCATGACAGTGTCCTCCACTGAAGACACTGCAAGACTCGAGGCGGACATCAACCGGATCTATAAATGGGCCGCAGAAAACAACTTGAGGTTCAATGAAGAGAAATTTCAACTACTCAAATATAGAAAACTTGAAGAAATATAAAACAAATTCTAACCACATAACAGAGCGAAAAACTAATGCGAAAGATCTGGAAGTGATAATGTCAGAGGATCTCACCTTCAAAGACCACAACCACGTATGTACCTCTTCTGCTAGAAAAATGATAGGATGGATAATGAGAACCTTCAAAACTAGGAACGCAAAGCCCATGATGATTCTCTTCAAATCGTTTGTTCTCTCTAGGCTGGAATACTGATGTACACTAACTGCCCCCTTCAATGCAGGCGAAATTGCTGACCTGGAGAATGTATAGAGAACTTTCACAACATGCACAAGTACGATAAAGCACCTAAATTACTGGGAACGGTTGAAGTCCCTTGATTTGTATTCCTTGGAAAGCAGGCGAGAAAGATACTGAAATATTCACTTAGAAAATCCTATGGGAAATGGTACCAAACTTGCACACGAAAATTACTCCCTACGAAAGCAGTAAGACTCAGCAGGAGATGCACATTCCCTCAATGAGAAGCAGGGGCGCCATGAGTACACTAAGAGAAAGCACAAAATGTGTCAGGGGCCCAAGACTATTCAACTGCCTTCCATCATACATACCCCTGGCTGTCTTCAAGAAGGGTCTGGAAAGGCATATAAAATCAGTACCTGATCAGCCGGGCTGTGGCTCGTACGTCGCTTTACGTGCGGCCAGCAGTAGCAGCCTGGTTGATCAGACCCTGATCCACCAAGAGACCTGGTCTCAGACCAGGCCGCGGGGGCCTTGACCTCCAAACCCTCTCCAGATAAACTCCAGGTAACTCCAGAAGTAGGGCAGAGAATACCGGGAACAGAATATAGGCTCAGGAGACAAAAGACGCAAACCTCACTGAAAGGAAAGTGCCTCAGAGTGAAAATAATTCCGGGAATATCGACTGAGAAACACATCATCCGGATAACGGCGGCAGCAAATGAAAGACTACCAAATTTAAGGACAGCCTTCAGGAACCTTAACAAGGAAGTACGTGGCATATGAAAGTCCCAGCCTCCATGTTGGTTTGCTGTGAGATTAGTCCCTGAACTGAGGGGAATGAGCTATGTGGAGAGACCAGAGGCACTAAACCTGATGACACTGGATCTTGGACAAAAGTACCAGGGATGACATGATTATGACGTACAAAATACTGAGAGGAAAAGACAGTGTGAATAGGGTCTGTCTTTTTGAGAGGCGGGTCTCAAGTACACGAGGTAACAGCTGCAAGGTAAAGTCACAGAAAATACAACGTTGGCATTAGAGTAGTCAGCAAGCGGAACTATTAGAGAGTGAAGTGGTTGAAGCAGTATCCATACACAGCTTCAAGAATCGGTATGGTAGGATTCACATAGCCAGGGGAAATGAAAACAGCAGCGGCCAGCGAAGATGCGGGAAGCCAGGAGCAGAGATTCGACTCCTGTTACTACAAGTAGGTATATACATGCACGCACACACGCCAACAGTGCTGGACGCAATACACACAACCGAGGAGGAGGTGAAGGCACTACTAAGTGAACTAGATACCTCAAAGGCGGTGGAACCGGACATCTCTCCATGGATCCATAGAGAGGGAGCAGAGATGCTGTGTGTGCCACTAACAACAATCTTCAGCACATCCATTAAAACTGGGCAACTACACGAGGTGTGAAAAACGGCAAATGTATTCCCAGTTTTTTAGAAAGGTGATAGACATGAGGCATTAAACTACAAACCAGTGTCACGGACATGCATAGTATGCAAAGTCGTGGAAAAGATTATCAGGAGGAGAGTGGTGAAGCACATAGAAAGGAACAAGCTTATACACGACAACAAGCACGGTTTCAGGGAAGGGAAATGCTGTGTCATAAACCTACTGAAGTTTTATGACAAGGTAACGGAAGAAAGATAAGGGCGAGAGAGGGGTGGGTAGATTGCATTTTCTTGGACTGCAAGAAGGCTTTCGACGCAGTTCCTCACAAGAGATTAGTGCAAAAGTTAGAGGATCAGGCATGCATAGCAGGAAAGGATTATAGAATACCTGACAGGGAGGGAACAACGAGTCATGGTACGTGACGAGGTGTCAGAGTGGGTGCCTGTGACGAGCGGGGTTCCACAGGGGTCAATCCTAGGACCTGTGCTGTTTCTGGTATATGTGTCCCTGTTTCAGGTGATGTGGAGTTAATGAGAAGATTTAAATCAGATGAGGATCAAACAGGACTACAAAGGGACCTGGACAGGCTGCAAGCCTGGTCCAGCAACTGGCTCCTGGAATTTAACCCCACCAATAGCAAAGTCATGAAGATCGGGGGAGGGCAAAGAAGACCGCAGACAGAGTATAGTCTAGGTGGCCAAAGACTGCAAACTTCACTCAAGGAAAAGGATAATGGGGTGATTATAATAATACCAAGCACATCTCCTGAGGCACACATCAACCTTATAACTGCTGCAGCATTTGGGCACCTGGAAAACATAAGAATAGCGTTCCGATACCTCAGTAAGGAATCGTTCAAGTCTCTCTACACCGTGTACGTCAGGCCCATATCGGAGTATGCAGCACCAGTTTGGAACCCACACCTGGTCAAGCAAGTCAAGAAATTAGACGAGGTGGACAAAGACAGGATGTTCCAGAGATGGGACACAGCAACAACGGGCCACAATTGGAAGTTGAAGGCTCAGATGAGTCAAAGAGATATTAGGAAATATTTCTTCAGCCATAAAGATGTCAGGAAGTGGAACAGTCTGGAAAGTGACGTAGTGGAGGCAGGAAGCATCCATAGTTTTAAGATAAGGTATGATAAAGCTCATGGAGCAGGGAGAGAGAGAGGACCTAGTAGCGACCAGTGAAGAGGCGGAGGCCAGGAGCTATGTCTCGACCTCTGCAATCACAATTAGGTGAGTGAGTATAATTAGGTGAGTAAACACACACACACACAAACACACACACACACACACACACACACACACACACACACACACACACACACACATACACACACTGTAGCGGCCAGGAAAAGGCGGGGCCAGGAGCTATGAATCGACCCTACAACCACTACTAGGTGAGTGCACACACACACACACACACACAGAGGCCACATTTAAAATGCCAGTTCCAACTCACCTTGACGCTGCAGAAGAATGAGCATGACCACCAGCAGTATGCTACTGAGGGAGCGGCGACCCCGACCCTGGAGTTCACACCCCTGGGGCGCCCCGGAAGAGCGGGGCGGGGGACGCGCTGCCCCCGGCTCACCCATGAGTTGAATCTTACAGGTGGTGGGCGCGTGCTAGGCTCTCACCCCCCCCCACACTTGTTGTCTCCCTGAATGCACCAGCAGAGTTACCCCTTCTTTCAACGCTAACTATTCAAAAAAATAATCAAATACTACGTAAATACGATAAACTACAGAAAAGATAACCAAATATCTCATTAATATGGTAAACTATGAAAAAAAATATATATATATTAAACTATGCTAATTAAATTAAATTATATAAATATGGTAGACTATAAAAATGAAATAATATCTCGTAATAATGGTAAACTATATTTGTGTCATATTAAATAACACACAAATATGGTAAACTAAATCAAAATAATTAAATACCACGTATAATATAGGTAACTATTAAAAAGGAATTAAGCATCACTTAAATATAGCACACCATAGAAAATTAACTAGATAATACATAGAAAATAAAATATCTATAGAAAAAAATGATATATCCTAAATATGACAAACTAGAGAAAATAAATGACGTGTTTAATATGAAGATGGCAAACTATAAAAATAAAAAATATACCAAATGTAAAGACGGTAAACTATAGAAAATAAATGTTACACCAAAAATATAAATAATTTGGGACCGAACGATATTGAAAAAATGTATATAAGGTAAACTGGAGAGAATAAACAATATGGTAAACAGAGAGACAAAATAAACTGGAGATTATAAGCGAAACACAATGAAAACTATCGTCATTTTTCTTTAGGAAAATAATGTAAACGTAAAGAACGTAAGAATAACGTAATATTTGCGTCAGCGAAGAACAACTACAAAACAAGTGAATTTATTGATGAGGTTGGTGAAAAAACATGTGTTTTCTTTGTTTTAGTGTTTTTTTTCTCGTTATTTTGTACAGTTCAGAGATGTTCCTTGTCTATAACTCCCGTGTGGGATTAAGTTTCTCACCGTGGGAATATGGTTGACACCGTGGGAAAAAGTTTGTCACCGTGGGAAAAAGTTTGTCACCGTGGGAAAAAGTTTGTCACCGTGGGAAAAAGTTTGTCACCGTGGGAAAAAAGTTTGAGACCGTGAGAGTAAGTTTATCCCCGTGGGAAAAAAATTTGCACTGTAGGAATAAGTCTGTCACCGTGGGGAAAAAAAAAAGGCCTGGCACCGTGGGTATAAGGTTGGCACTGCGAGCGGTAGGAGTGGCAGAGGTGCCTGGCACCAGCGGCTGCTAGAGACGTGGTGTCGGCTCCAGCGACCAACACCGACTGACTGCTGCTGCTGCCTCCCTACCCCTGTCTCGACCCTCCAGCCGGGACCCCGGACCCTCAGCCTGGACCCCGGACCCTCAGCCTGGACCCCGGACCCTCAGCCTGGACCCCGGACCCTCAGCCTGGATCCCCGTCCCTCAACCCGGACCCCCGACCCTCAACCTGGACCCCGGACCTTCAGCCTGGACCCCCGACCCCTACAACCAGTTCAGCCTTCCTGTCCAGTCTCCCAGCTTATCTCCTAACACCATACACATCACTTATCTCCTAACACTGTATACATCACCTACACCAGTAGGCTTGTTAGCCCTTACTAGGCAGGTCCTTCACAAATCCAACCCACTAACAGAATAAACGCTACCCAGGTAATAAGCTTTAACAATTATATTTACTCATATGCAAGTCCCACTCAGATCCAACCCTTCTCACTCAAGTATTTATCCAGCCTAAATCTGAAACTACCCAAGGTTTTAGCTTCAATAACCCAACTAGGTAGACTGTTCCACTCATCAACTACCCTATTTCCAAACCAATACTTTCCTATATCCTTTCTAAATCTAAACTTATCTAATTGGAATCCATTATTGTGGGTTCTCTCTTGGAGAGATATCCTCAAGACCTTATTTATATCCACTTTATTAATACCCATCTTCTACTTGTACACTTCGATCATGTCTCCCCTCATTCTCCGTCATACAAGTGAATGTAATTTAAGGGACTTCAAACTTTCTTCATACGGAAGATTTCTAATGCTATGAATTAATTTTATCATTCTTCGCTGGATGTTTTCTAACGAATTTATATCCATTCTGTAATATGGAGACCAGAACTGAGCTGCATAATCTAGGTGAGGCCTTACTAATGATGTATAAAGCTGCAGTATGACCTCTGGACTTCTGTTGCTTACACTACTTGATATAAATTCCAGTAATCTATTTGCTTTATTACGTACGCTTAGGCATTGCTGTCTTGGTTTAAGGCTGTTGCTTATCATAACCCCCAAGTCTTGTTCGCATTCTGTACAGCTAAGTTCTACATTATTAAGCTGATAGGTGCTAGGGCTATGAACATTCCCCGGCTTTAGAACTTTGCATTTATCTACACTGAGCTGCATCTGCCACTTTTCTGACCACGAACTGAGTTTGTCTATATCCTCCTGAAGTTCAATGACATCTTCGTTTGAATCGATTATCCTACCTATCCTCGTGTCATCAGCGAATTTGCTCATATCACTAGTAATTCCCTCATCAAGGTCATTGATATATATTATAAACAACAACGGGCCTAAAACTGATCCCTGTGGAACGCCACTTGTTTCAGATCCCCACTCAGATTTAACCCCATTTATGCACACTCTCTGCTTCATTTTGGTGAGCCATGACTCGATCCATGACAGCACTTTTTCCTCGATGCCATGAGCAGCCACTTTCTTTAACAGTTTATGATGTGGTACGCTCTCAAAAGCATTACTAAAATCTAAATAAACAATATCGAATTCTTTATCGTGATCAAGGACCTCAAAACCTTTGCAGAAGAGAGTTAGTAAATTAGTCGGACAGGAACGGCCCCTGGTGAATCTATGCTGAGTATCATTAATCAAATTATGCTTTTCAAGGTGGTCTACAATTGAAATTAGGCTTAGTGGGCGGTAATTTGACGGTAAAGACTTGTCCCCTGCTTTAAAAATAGGAATTACATTAGCCATCTTCCACATATCAGACACTACACCTGTTTGAAGAGATAAATTAAAAATATTAGTCAGTAGTTCACAGAGTTCCATTTTACATTCCTTTAAAAAAAGCTCACCAGGGCCCGGCGATTTATTTTGCTTCAGTCGGTCTACTTGTTTCATAACCATTTCGCTAGTGACTGAGATATGACATAATTTATCTC
The DNA here is from genome assembly GCF_026875155.1 of Cherax quadricarinatus. Taxonomy (NCBI): domain Eukaryota; kingdom Metazoa; phylum Arthropoda; class Malacostraca; order Decapoda; family Parastacidae; genus Cherax; species Cherax quadricarinatus. The sequence goes on from NC_069404.1 coordinate 67,740,740, forward strand.
TTAACACCATACACATCACCTATCTCCTAACACCTGAACACCTAGCACCTACCCACCCTCCTATGCTTCACCAGGTACTCAACTTAGGTTCTCCTTGGATGAACTCATCTGGAGAAAGTAACTGAGAAGAATTTATGTCACGCTGTTACGCGTTCGGAGGATAGAGTCTTCAGCCCTCTTGGCACTGACCCACGAGGGTATAGCGCCCCTTGTAAGCCTTTGAAAAGACTTATTCTGGTTGAATTTAATCGTAAGAGCTGAACTAGGCCGTGAGGAAAGTGTTAGAAAATATTCTCTCTCTCTCTCTCTCTCTCTCTCTCTCTCTCTCTCTCTCTCTCTCTCTCTCTCTCTCTCTCTCTCTCTCTCTCTCTCTCTCTCTCCTCTCTCTCTCTCTCTCTAAATTTAAATCTAAATCTCTAAATCTCAGCCACCTCCACCTCGCCTTAACATCTATAAATTAACCCAAACTCGTCAAAATCTAAGATCACATATCAAGTTACCTGCGCCGTTGGAGCTACTGCTACGGGCCTTCAGAACTCTCCTAGAAATTAGATGATTAACATAGAAGACACAGCCAGAGCGAAAAGACAGAAAACGGGATTTTGATTTTTATGATAATAGAAAAGTGAACTAAAATATAACTAAGAGAGCAACAGAAAACGAGCTGCGTTTTTTATAAGAAAATAGAAAACGGGAAGTCAATTTACATAAGAGAGCAAAAGGATTTATATAAGGGAACAATAGAAAACGAGATAATGATTAGTATGAGAGACAGAGAGGGAAAGAGGAAATAAATGAGTGAAAACGTTTTTTTTTTTTTTTTGGTTCTCATAAGGTTTTAAAAACCCAGCGACCCTCACTTCAGAATATACAAATATTTCAGCAGCCTCGACCCGGGGTACACAATACTGGAACACAATTCTCACTCAGCCATGGCCACACTGGCGGGAATAGTGCCTGAAATATTCACTAACCTGTGTTCCTAGGATGATGCTGGGGAGGGATGTGAGTGCTCCCCCAGCATTCCCCAGCAACCCCAGTATCCCCAGCATCTCCTAGGATGGTGGGGAGAGGTGAGTGTTCCCCAGCATCCCCCAGGATCTCCTGGGATGGTGGGGCAAGAAGAGTACTTCCCAGCATCCCCCAGCGTCCCCAGCACTCCAGCATCCCCTAGCATGTCCCAGCATCCCCCAGCATCCCCCAGCATGTCCCAGCATCTCCCAGCATCCCTAGCATCCCCCAGCATGTCCCAGCATCCTACAGTATCCCCAGCATCCCCTAGCATGTCCCAGCATCCCCCCGCATCCCCCAGCATCCCCTAGCATGTCCCAGCATCCCCAGCATCCCCCAGCATCCCCCAGCATCCCCCAGCATCCCCAGCATCCCCCAGCATCCCCAACATCCCCCAGCATCCCCCAGCATCCCCCAGCATCCCTCAGCATCCCCAGCATCCCCCAGCATCCCCCAGCATCCCCAGCATCCCCAGCATCCCCCAGCATCCCCCAGCATCCCCCAGCATCCCAGCATCCCCCACCATCCCCCACCATCCCCAGCATCCCCCACCATCCCTCACCATCCCCCCGCATCCTCAGCATCCCCAGCATCCCCCAGCATCCCCCAGCATCCCCCCGCATCCCCAGCATCCCCCAGCATCCCCCAGCATCCCCAGCATCCCCAGCATCCCCCACCATCCCCACCATCCCCAGCATCCCCCCGCATCCCCAGCATCCCCCAGAATCCCCCAGCATCCCCCAGCATCCCCCAGCATCCCCAGCATCCCCAGCATCCCCCAGCATCCCCAGCATCCCCCAGAATCCCCCAGCATCCCCCAGCATCCCCAGCATCCCCAGCATCCCCCACCATCCCCCACCATCCCCAGCATCCCCAGCATCCCCCAGCATCCCCAGCATCCCCCAGCATCCCCCAGCATCCCCCCGCATCCCCAGCATCCCCAGCATCCCCACCATCCCCCACCATCCCCAGCATCCCCCAGCATCCCCAGCATCCCCAGCATCCCCAGCATCCCCCAGAATCCCCCAGCATCCCCAGCATCCCCAGCATCCCTAGCATCCCCAGCATCCCCAGCATCCCCAGCATCCCCAGCATCCCCAGCATCCCCCAGCATCCCCCAGCATCCCCAGGATGCAGAAAAAATACATTTATGCATTTCAGTGATTTAATTTAGATTACTTTTTATCCTTTTTCATCTTCATGGTAGACAAGTGCCACCCACAGTGCCACTCATAGTGCCACCCACAGTGCCACTCATAGTGCCACCCACAGTGCCACTCATAGTGCCACCCACAGTGTCACTCATAGTGCCACCCACAGTGCCACTCATAGTGCCACCCACAGTGCCAACTCATAGTGCCACCCACAGTGCCACTCATAGTGCCACCCACAGTGCCACTCATAGTGCCACCCACAGTGCCACTCATAGTGCCACCCACAGTGCCACTCATAGTGCACCCACAGTGCCACTCATAGTGCCACCCACAGTGCCACTCATAGTGCCACCCACAGTGCCACTCATAGTGCCACCCACAGTGCCACTCATAGTGCCATCCACAGTGCCACTCGTAGTGCCACCCACAGTGCCACTCATAGTGCCACCCACAGTGCCACTCGTAGTGTCACCCACAGTGCCACTGTTAGTGTCACCCACAGAGTGTCATTCTTAGTGTCACCTACAGCGTCATTTTTAGTGTCACCCACAGTGCCACTCTTAGTGTCACCCACAGAGTGTCACTCTTAGTGTCACTCACAGTGTCACTCTTAGTGTCACCCACAGTGACACTCATAGTGGCACCCACAGTGCCACTCATAGTGTCACCCACAGTGTCACTCTTAGTGCATCCCACAGTGTCACTCTTAGTGCCACCCACAGTGCCACTCTTAGTGTCACCCACAGTGCCACTCTTAGCGTTATACACAGTGACACCAACAGTGTCACCCAGAGTGCCACTCTTAGTGTCAACCACAGTGCCACACTTAGTGCCACCCACAGTGCCACTCTTAGTGTCACCCACAGTGCAACTCTTAGTGTCACCCACAGTGCCACTCTTAGTGTCACCCACAGAGCCACTCTTAGTGTCACCCACAGTGCCACTCTTAGTGTCACCTACAGTGACACCAACAGTGCCACCCACAGTGACCTCCACAGTGACACTCTTAGCGTTATACGCAGTGACACCAACAGTGTCACTCTTAGTGTCACCCACAGTGCCACCCACAGTGCCACTCTTAGCGTCACCCAGAGTGCCACTCTTAGTATTATCCACAGTGACACCAACAGTGCCACCTACAATGTTACTCTTAGTGTTACCTACAGTGCTACACTCAGTGCCACCTACAGTGCCTCTCTTAGTGTCACCCACAGTGCAACTCTTAGTGTCACCCACAGTGCAATTCTTAGTGCCAGTCACAGTGCCGATCTTAGTGTCACCCACAGTGCTACTCTTAGTGTCACCCACAGAGCCACTCTTAGTGTTACCCACAGTGCCACTCTTATTGTCACCCACAGAGCCACTCTTATTGTCACCCACAGTGCCACTCTTAGTGCTACCCACAATGCCACTCTTAGTGTCACCTACAGTGACACCAACAGTGCCAGCCACAGTGTCACCCACAGTGACACCCACAGTGACACCCACAGTGCCACCTACAGTGACACTCTTAGTGTCACTCACAGCGCCACTCTCAGTGCCACCCGCAGTGACGCCCACAGTGCCATCCACAGTGTCACCCACAGTGCCACTTTTAGTGCAACCCACAGTGCAACCCACAGTGCCATCCACAGTGCCACCCTCAGACACCACGCACATTCACCCTCAACACCCCTCACTGTTCCACTCACAGTGCCATTCTTACTGCCACCCACAGCTCCACCCTCAAACACCACCCACATCCTTAACACCTCCCCACGACCCACAGTTCCACTCTTAGACACCACCCACATCCACCCTCAGACACATCTCACAGTGCCACCCACAGTACCACTCTCAGACACCACCCACAGTTCCACCCTCAGACAACCCCATAGTGTCAGCCACAGTGCCGCTCTCAGACGCTACCCACAGTTCCACTTTCAGACATCACCCATAGTACCATTCTCAGACACTACCCACAGTACCGCCCTCAGACACCACCCACTGCCACTCTCAGACACCACCCACTGTGTCACCCTTAGACACGAGCCACAGAGCCACTCTCAGACACCACCCAAAGTGCCACTCTCAGACACCATCCACAGTGCCACTCTCAGACACCATCCATAATGCCACCTTCAGACACCACCCACAGCTCCACTCTCAGAAGCCACCCACAGTGCAACCATCAGACCACCCACAGTACCACCCCAGACACCACCCACTGCCACTCTCAGACACCACCCACTGTGTCACCCTTAGACACGAGCCACAGAGCCACTCTCAGACACCACCCACAGTGCCACTCTCAGACACTACACACATTGCCACCCTCAGACACCACCCACAGTGCCACCTCAGACACCACCCACAGTGCCACTCTCAGACACTACACACATTGCCACCCTCAGACACCACCCACAGTGCCACCCTCAGTCACTACCCACAGTGCCACCCTCAGACACCACCCATAGTGCCACCCTCAGACAACACCGACAGTGCCACTCTCAGACACCACCCACAGAGAGAGACAGATAGATAATAGATAGATAGAGAGACTCCTTCATAGTGCACCTAGCACTTCACAGAGTGCAAAAGGACACTTGTAAACAGTTTAGGACATTCATTAAGGTACAAGTATCTCCCCAAGTGTCCTCATCAGTGTCCTAAACTGTACCATTTCAACCAGTTCTTTATAATGTATCCAGTTACAATGTATCCAGTTCTTCATAATGTATCCAATACATTACAATGTATTAGAACATAAAAAAGAAGGAGCACTGCAGCAGGCCTGCTGGCCCATGTTAGGCAGGTATGATTCACGCCTACACACGCCCACTCATGTACTTGTCTAACCTATTTTTAAAGCTACACAAGGCTTTCGCTTCAGTGACGCTACTCAGGAGTTTGTTCCACTCGTCCACAATTCTATTACCAAATCAGTGCTTTCCTGTACCTTTCTTAAATCGATATTTTCCCAACTGGAACTTATTGCTGCGAGTCCTGTCTTGGTTAGTATTTTTAGCATGTTATTTATATCCCTTTCATTTATTTCTGTCTTCCATTTATATACCTCGATCTTATCTTCCCTGATTCTGCACCTTCCAGAGAGTGCAGACTGAGTGCTCTCTGTCTGTCCTCATGGGATCAACTTTGTTATCCTTCTCTGTATGTTATCCAACGCAATTATATCCATTATGCAATATGGTGACCAAAACTATACAGCATAATCTAAATGAGGTCTTATCAAGGATATTTAGAGCTAAAGTATAGCCTGAAGAGCCCTATTATTTATACTTCTTGATATGAAGCCTATAATTCCATTAGCTTCATTGCTAAAACTTCCTCTCTGTTGTCTTGACTTTGGATTACCACTAATCAGAACTCCTAAATCTTTTCCGCATTAAGAATGACTGAGACATACTTTATTAAATTTATAAATTCCATGGTTATTTTCTTTTTCCAGGCTGAGAACCTCATATTTATCTACGCGTCCCCACTCTGATTCCTCCCCATTTACGCGAACTCTGTTGCCTGACTGTCAACTACGCCTCCAACCAGGAAAAAAATTTATCTCCCATTCCGTGTGCCTCTACTTTTCTCATCAGTCTCCTTTGTGGAACCCTATATAAGGCCTTACTGAAAACCGTATGCACAGTATTATGTTCATTACCATAGTATACCACCTGAAACACCTTTCTGAAACAAGTTAGTAACTTGACTCACGAAATCGTAATGACACGATTGCAAACAAACCATTCCATTACGATTTCGTGAGTCATGTTAGCGGCTTTGAAGGGACTTGAGCTAGAGTTCGTCACGGCCACGCTAGCTGGAGATTCGTCTGTAAAAACTTGCATTTGTGGTTACAGAGGTGCCTATGCTAACCTTCCTATGGTGTAGAAATATACCTAGTTGAACAAATCTTATTGTGGCTAGCTGGTCCAGTGGCTAACACGACGGTCTGGAGTTTTGAGACTCTCTGATCGCGGGTTCTATCCCCGCCCGTGGTATGGTCAAGTTACGTGATAAATTGTTTAAAAACCTATAAGTTGAAGATTGAGACACTTATGCAACATATGGGAATCTTTCTTGAGGAAACGTTTCGCCACACAGTGGCTTCATCAGTTCAATACAAAGTAGAAAGGTGTAATGAGAGGAGGAGTTTAAGGTAATCAGTCCCTCAGCCTGGTGTCGACACCAGGCTGAGGGACTGATTACCTTAAACTCCTCCTCTCCTTACACCTTTCTAATTTGTATTGGACTGATGAAGCCACTGTGTGGCGAAACGTTTCCTCAGTAAATATTCCCATATGTTGCATAAGTCTCAATCTTCAACATGGTCAAGTTAGTAAATTCGTATGGCAGGATTGCCCTATGTAAAACCGTGCAGAGATTTTTTTTATGAATTTATGTCTTCCAAGGTTGCTTTGGATAGCCTCGGCAATTGATTTCGCCATTTTTCCCACAATGGAGGTTGGGCTAATTGGTCTATAATTCGAAACTAACGACCTATCCTTTACTTTGTAGATAGGTATCACATATGCCATTTTCCACTTATCTGGCAGTATACCGGTGTGCAGTAATATGTTGAAAAGATTTGCAAACAGTTTACTAAGTTCCTACTTACATTCCTTTATAACCCTTGAGAACATTATTATTATTATTATTATTATTATTATTATTATTATAAAGGGGAAGCGCTAAACCCGTAGAATTAGACAGCGCCTGGGGGGGGATGTGGAAGGCATTCAGGCTTAATTCGGGGAACTGGAGCACAGATCCAGTTCCCTAAATCAAGAGCCCCTCACCAACATCAAGGAACCTTCCCTGAGGGGACCCTTGAGAACAGCTCGTCAGGTCCTAGGGATTTGTTTGGTCTTAATCTATCTATTTGTCCAAGAATCATGTCACCAGTGACATTGATCGTGCATAATTTATTTTCGTCCTGGCCAATATAATTTTTGATTCCTGGAATTTTGCTTGTGTCTTCCTGAGTAAAACCCGAGATGAAATAAGTGTTTAAGATTGTACACATTTCTTTGTCACTGTCAGTGAGCTGGCCTGAGCTACTGTTAAGTGGGCTTATCTTCTCTCTGATCTTACTCCTATATACCTGAAAGAAACTTTTTGGGTTTCTGTCAGGTATGAAGGTCTTCGATTTCCCTGCGGCTTTAATTTCACGCTCATTTTTGGCTTTTATTATTCCTTTCTCGATTTATCTTCTTAGCTGAATCAAATGACTTAAGTTTCTCTCTCCTCTTTTCATTCGCCTGTAAATGCCTATCTTTGACCTTTTGAGATATTGTAATCTATTGTTTATCAGTTAAGAGTCATTTTTTATCTAGGTTTCCTGTTTGGAACATATGTTGCCTGGGCAGCCTGAACTATTCTCTGAAAAATATCATATTGGCAGCCATCTGCACCTACCTTTCCCACAGGATAATCACTTGTCAGGTCACTCCAGTCCACTCCACCCAGGTGATTCCTCAGTCCCACAAAATCGGCTGCATGAAATTCAGGGACCTTGGCTTGACTGTAATAATTATGGTAATTCCATATTATATTAACCTCAAGAACCAAGCCAGAAGGTTATTTTTTCTAATTGTTTCTGTCACAAACTGTTTTAAGAAAACAATCCTGAATCGTATCTAGAAATTCGCTAGATTCATTATTTCCTGTCAAGTAACTCCACAGTTTTTCTAAAATTAAAAATCTCCCATTAACACAAGATTTTTGTATCTAAATGCCTAAGTAATTTCGTCCCCTAGAAGTTTGCCGTGTTCCTTTAGGAAGGATTGAGGGCCTGTAAATCCCGTCCCTCTAGAAACTGCAGCCAAATTGATTCGGTGTCCTTCGCTTCCACTTTTATATCATGTCTGATGCAACGGTTTAAATTATCTCTGACATACGTCGCCACTCCACCACCACCCTTCCTGTTGACCCTATCGGTATGGAATAATTTATAGCCTTGTATGTGGCAATCAGATTGCATTTCTGTATCTTTCAGGTTGAACCACGTCTCTGTTAAGGCAATAATATCTATGTTTTTTGCCCATCTGTATCTAGTGCTTCGTAATGTATCCAGTACTTGATAATTTTAGACGACGTTTCGGTGGGTTCAGGACCAACAATTAGTCCCAAACGGTCCGGAGCGGACCTAAACGTCAATTAAAGTCACCTCTCCGAAACGTGCGTTACCTATGGACTGTCCCACGGTACCATAACTATTATTATCCAGTGTACACATAAGTCCTCCCTCCTCCACGTGTGCACTCCTCCCGTGTGCACTCCTCCCGTGTGCACATATGTCGCTCGTGTGTGCACACTCCCCTCCCTGACTGTGTGAAATTTTAATGGCGCGAAATGCCGCAAAATATTTTATGAAATATCGGACGATGTTTTTAACCTCAAAATCAATTCAGTATTTGTTGGGGAAGGTAGATATGTTACGCGAGAGATATACCAAAGCGAATGTCTTAGTGTGTATGCAATGTATATACAAGTATATAAACATATATAGATTGATACATAAAAATATCTATATATCCTTCAAGGATTCTTTCATCCTCAGGACAGATAAATTAAGCCTCACTGTATATAGGCTGATACACTCACCTCAGTTTGTATACCCTGAAATACATACCTCTAGACGTATGTATCACGATAGGTGGATGTCACCTGGCGTACATACCCTGAGAGAGAGAGAGAGAAGAAAGAGACAGAGAGAGAAAGAGGATGAGAAAGGATCTACACAGGTGTAGAAATAAGTGAGAGAGAGAGAGAGAGAGAGAGAGATCTACAAGTTTAGAAATAGTGAGAAGAGAGAGAGAGTAGAGAGAGAGATTAGAGGTAGGAGAAGATGAAGAGAGAGAGAGAGAGAGAGAGGAGAAGAGAGAGAGAGAGAGAGAGAGAGAGAGGGAGAGAGAGAGAGAGAGAGAGGAGAGGAGAGAGAGAGAGAGAGAGAGAAGAGAAAGAGAGAGGAGAGAGAGAGAGAGAGAGAGAGAGTAGAGAGAGAGAGAGAGAGAGAGAGAGAGAGAGAGAGAGAGAGAGAGAGAGAGAGAGAGAGAGAGAGAGAGAGAGAGAGAGAGAGAGAGAGAGAGAGAGAGAGAGAGAGAGAGAGAGAGAGAACTGTGTCAAAACTGTCAATGGTGACAATAAGGCAGGAGGAGGTGCATTTCCTTCTTAAATCACTTGACCAAGACAAGTTGAGCCCAAGATTGTTGAGAAGATGTGCAGACCAGCTAGCAGCACCTCTAACTCGCATCTTTCAGCACTGCCTAGTACAGTGTAAATGGCCCTCTCTATGGAAAGAGGCAAATGTAGTCCCTGTTCACAAAAAGAAGAGCAGAGCAGAAATCAGCAACTACAGACCAGTGTCACTCCTGTCAATCACTGGTAAGATCCTTGAGACAATAATCTCAAGACAGAAGACAGAGTTTTTTGACTATCACTCACTACTTTGTGATCGTCAATATGGCTTCAGGAAAGGTTACTCTGCTGCTGATCTGTTGTTAAACCTCTCCACTAAGTGGCACCAGTCACTGGATGAATCCAAAGTCAGCTGTGTGGAAGCACTGGACATTGCTGGCGCTTTCGACCGGGTGTGGCACCAGGGCCTCTTAGCAAAACTTCAAGCACTGGGAATTGCAGGCTCTACGCTATGTCTCCTCAGTGATTACCTTCATGGTAGATCTCTAAGTGTAGACCTCAATGGAACGGAATCAGCAAGGCATCCTATTGGGGCAAGCGTTCCACAAGGAAGCGTGCTGGGTCCATTGTTATGGAATGTCTACTACAACGAACTTCTTCATCTCATCCCAGAATCACATGCATATGCAGACGACTGTACACTGACATTCACTTATCCAAGAGAAGAAATGCCAGCTGCTCTAAGCTACATCAATCACCAGCTGAGAGCTATATCAGCTTGGGGAAATAGATGGCAAGTAACATTTGCACCTGAGAAAACGCAAATGATGATCGTCTCTAGGCACCATGATGGTAATGCTGGTGCAGTAGTAAGGATGAATGGGAAGATGTTGGCACCTGGAGAAGAAGTTGATATCCTTGGGGTGAAATTTGACTCCAAACTAACCATGAAGAACCATGTTGTAAATCTTGCAAAAAAGGCAGCCAGGAAGCTTACAGCACTTCGCCGTATCTCGCATCTGCTTGACAGTAGGGGTTGCAAGATCCTGTACGAGGCACAAGTACGCTCACCACCTTGAGTATTTCTCCACTTTCTTGGTTTGCCTGCCCCCTCTCCTCATCTGCAACTGTTTGACAGAGTAGAGAACAGAGCAAGACGTCTCATCTCTCGCCTGGACCCATCCTGGATAGATCTGTCATTTCAGCAGAGCCTTCAACATAGGAGGGATGTGGGTGGCCTTTCTGTTATGTACAAGGCCAATATTGTCAAAATACCACACTTGGATCCACTTCGAGGACAGCGTGAAACAAGCTTTTATGCCACAAGACGGGCAGAAAAGCAGCCACTCACTCTGGCTGTACCCTTCTCCAGAACATCACTCCATCTGAGATCATACATATCCAGGATGACTCGAGTATGGAACACATTCGTACAGCATAATGATGTCAACGAGATAAAGTCAGTTGATCAAATGAAAATGCTGGCCCACAGATGGCTCCAACTTCATCCTGTTCCCTACTTGTATGTCTCATAACAATAAAAATGCTTTCAAATGAGCTGATGTAGGTAACAGCTCTTAGCTTGCCAATAAAGTTAGGAATCCTTAACCTGTAATATAGCTGTTAATAAAGCTAGGGATCCTTAACCTTGTCAAACCCTGTGTAAAAAAAAAAAAGAAGAGAGAGAAGGAGAGAGAGAGAAGAGAGAGAGAGAGAGGGAGGAGAGAGAGAGAGAGAGAGAGAAGAGAGAAGTAGAGAGAGAGAGAGAGAGAGAGAGAGAGAGAGGAGAGAGAGAGAGAGGAGGAAGTATCTAAACAGGTGGAAGAGATAAGTGAGAGAGAGAGAAAGACAGGATCTACACAGGTGGTAGAGATAACTGAGAGAGACAGGGAGAGACAGAGACAGAGAGAGAGACAGAGACAGAGAGAGACAGACACAGCGAGACAGAGAGAGACAGGCAGAAAAACAGAGAGAGACAGAGAGAGAGAGAGACAGACACAGAGAAAGACAGACATAGAGAGAGACAGAGGCAGAGAGTATGCTCCACTTTCTTGGTTTGCCTCCCCCCCCCTCATCTGCGACTGCTTGACAGAGTAGAGAACAGAGCAAGACATCTCATCTCTCTCCTGGACCAATCCTGGATAGATCTGTCATTTCAGCAGAGCCTTCAACATAGGAGGGATGTGGGTGGCCTTACTGTTATGTACAAGGCCAATATTGTCAAAGTACCACACTTGGATCCACTTCGAGGACAGCGTGAAACAAGCTTTTATGCCACAAGACGGGCAGAAAGCAGCAACTTCACTCTGGCTGTACCCTTCTCCAGAACATCACTCCATCTGAGATCATACATACCCAGGATGACTCGAGTATGGAACACATTCGTACAACATAATGATATCAACGAGATAAAGTCAGTTGATCAAATGAAAATGCTGGCCCACAGATGGCTCCAACTTCATCCTGTTCCTTACTTGTATGTCTCATAACAATAAAAATGCTTTCAAATGAGCTGATGTAGGTAACAGCTCTTAGCTTGCCAGTAAAGTTAGGAATCCTTAACCTGTAAATAGCTTGTCAATAAAGCTAGGGATCCTTAACCTTGCCAAACCCTGTGTAAAAAAAAAAAAAAGACAGAGAGAGACACAGAGAGAGACAGAGACGGAGACAGAGACAGAGAGAGACAGAGACAGAGAGAGACAGAAAGAGAGACAGAGAGAGACAGTGACAGAGAGACACAGAGAGACAGACAGACAGACAGAGGGAGAGAGGACAGACAGAGACCAGAAAACAGAGGACAGACAGAGGGAAGACAGACAGAGAGACAGAAGAGAGAGACAGAGAGGACAGATAGAGAGAGACAGAGAGAGAGCAGAGAGAGACAGAGAGACAGAAGGAACAGAGAGACAGACAGACAGAGACAGAAGGACAGAGACAGAGACACAGAGTGAGACAGAGAGAGACAGAGGAAGAGACAGAGAGAGGAGACAGAGGGCAGAGTAGGACACAGAGCTGACCACAAAGAAGAGACACGGAGAGACAGTGAGACAGAGGAGAGGAGAGGAGAGACAGGAGTTGTATAAGAGACATCTACCACCTATAACAGGAACTTGCACAGGCAGCCGTAGGCATATGGGTGGTGTTCAAAAGTGGGCCATTGCTAAATGGGAGGTTGGACACAAAAAGGAACTCTAGCATCAGGTTTTGGTAGGCTCCAAAATCCTGGTTTGTCCTGGTCAAGGACAGACAAGGTTATCTGTCTGATGAACTCATTCCACCCCTAAATCGACAGGATGGACCAATCTACAGGTCAAGAGGAAGGGGACCTCTTTGCTGCGAACACTTTGCTACCAAAATGCAAGTTCCCGAAACGCAAAGGGACCCTCCATGGCTAGCTGCTAAGAAACTTGTGTCAAAAACTGTAAGTTTGGGGACAATAAGGCAGGAGAAGAGGTGCATTTCCTTCTTAAATCGCTTGACCCAAGAAAAGGTCTGTGGCCCAGACAAGTTGAGCCCAAGATTGCTGAGATGTGCAGACAGCTAGCAGCACCTCTAACTCGCATCTTTCAGCACTGCTAGTACAGTGTAAATGGCCCTCTCTATGGAAAAAGGCAAATGTAGTCCCTGTTCACAAAAAGAAGAGCAGAGCAGAAATCAGCAAACTACAGACCAGTGTCACTCCTGTCAATCACTGGTAAGATCCTTGAGACAATAATCTCAAGACAAATGACAGAGTTTTTTGACTACCACTCACTACTTTGTGATCGTCAATATGGCTTCAGGAAAGGTTACTCTGCTGCTGATCTTTTGTTAAACCTCTCCACTAAGTGGCACCAGTCACTGGATGAATCCAAAGTCAGCTGTGTGGTAGCACTGGACACTGCTGGCGCTTTCGATCGGGTGTGGCACCAGGGCCTCTTAGCAAAACTTCAAGCACTGGGAATTGCAGGCTCTACGCTATGTCTCCTCAGTGATTACCTTCATGGTAGATCTCTAAGTGTAGTTCTCAATGGAACGGAATCAGCAAGACATCCTATTGGGGCAAGTGTTCCACAAGGAAGCGTGCTGGGACCATTCTTATGGAATGTCTACTTCAACGACCTTCTTCATCTCATCCCAGAATCACATGCATATGCAGACGACTGTACACTGACATTCACTTACCCAAGAGAAGAAATGCCAGCCGCTCTAAGCTACATCAAACACCAGCTTAGAGCTATATCAGCTTGGGGAAATAGATGGCAAGTAACATTTGCACCTGAGAAAACGTCTCTAGGCACCATGATGGTAATGCTGGTGCAGTAGTAAGGATGAATGGGAGGGTGTTGGCACCTGGAGAAGATGATATCCTAGGGGTGAAATTTGACTCCAAACTAACCATGAAGAACCATGTTGTAAATCTTGCAAACAAGGCAGCCAGGAAGCTTACAGCACTTCGCCGTATCTCGCATCTACTTGACAGTAGGGGTTGCAAGATTCTGTACGAGGCACAAGTACGCTCACACCTTGAGTATGCTCCACTTTCTTGGTTTGCCTGCCCCCCCCCCCCCTCTCATCTGCGACTGCTTGACAGAGTAGAGAACAGAGCAAGACGTCTCATCTCTCGCCTGGACCCATCCTGGATAGATCTGTCATTTCAGCAGAGCCTTCAACATTGGAGGGATGTCTCACAACAATAAAAATGCTTTCAAATGAGCTGATGTAGGTAACAGCTCTTAGCTTGCCAGTAAAGTTAGGAATCCTTTTAACCTGCAAATAGCTTGTCAATAAAGCTAGGGATACTTAACCTTGTCAAACCCTATGTAAAAAAAAAAAGAGAGACAGAGAGACAGAGAAAGAGAAAGAGACAGAGAGAGACAGAGAGAGACAGAGAGACAGGGAGACAGAGACAGAGAGAGACAGAGAGACAGAGATAGACAGAGACAGAAAGAGACAGAAAGACAGAGACAGAGAGAGACAGAGACCGAGAGAGAGACAGAGAGAGAGACAGAAATACAGAGACAGAAAGACAGAGACAGATAAAGACAGAGAGAGACAGAGACCGAGAGAGAGACAGAGAGACAGAGAGAGAGACAGAGAGACAGAGAGAGACAGAGACAGAAATACAGAGACAGAAAGACAGAGACAGAGAACAGAGACAGAGAGACAGAGAGACAGAGAGACCGAGAGACAGAGAGACAGAGCCAGAGAGACAGAGAGACAGAGAGACAGAGCCAGAGAGACAGAGAGACAGAGAGACAGAGAGGACAGAGAGACAGAGAGACCGAGAGACAGAGAGACAGAGCCAGAGACAGAGAGACAGAGAGACAGAGCCAGAGAGACAGAGAGACAGAGAGACAGAGAGACAGAGCCAGAGAGACAGAGAGACAGAGAGACAGAGAGACAGAGAGGACAGAGCCAGAGAGACAGGAGAGACAGAGAGACAGAGAGACAGAGCCAGAGAGACAGAGAGACAGAGAGACAGAGAGACAGAGCCAGAGAGACAGAGAGACAGAGAGACAGAGAGACAGAGAGACAGAGAGACAGAGAGACAGAGCCAGAGAGACAGAGAGACAGAGAGACAGAGCCAAGAGACAGAGAGACAGAGCCAGAGAGACAGAGAGACAGAGAGACAGAGAGACAGAGAGACAGAGCCAGAGAGACAGAGAGACAGAGAGACAGAGAGACAGAGCCAGAGAGACAGAGAGACAGAGAGACAGAGAGACAGAGCCAGAGAGACAGAGAGACAGAGAGACAGAGAGACAGAGAGACAGAGAGACAGAGAGACAGAGCAGAGAGGACAGAGAGACAGAGAGACAGAGCCAGAGAGACAGAGAGACAGAGAGGTTTCACCTCATTAAAACTTTGTTGGACTTAACTGAACTTCCCCCACAGCGCCTCACACTATCTATTCTCCACCCACTCCGCCCACTACCACCCACCCCGACCACTAATACCCACCCCCCCACTACTCCACCCACCCCGACCACTAATACCCACTCCGCCCACTACCACCCACCCCGACCACTAATACCCACTCCGCCCACTACCACCCACCCCGACCACTAATACCCACCCCGCCCACTACAACCCACCCAGACCACTAATACCCACCCCGCCCACTACCACCCACCCGACCACTAATACCCACCCCGCCCACTACCACCCACCCCGACCACTAATACCCCACCCGCCCACTACCACCCACCCCGAACACTAATACCCACCCCGCCAACTACCACCTACCCCGCCCACTACCACCCACCCCGACCACTAATACCCACCCGCCCACTACCACCCACCCCGACCACTAATACCCACCCCCGCCCACTACCACCCACACCCGACCACTAATACCCACCCCGCCCACTACCACCCACCCCGACCACTAATACCCACACCCGCCCACTTCCACCCCACCCCGAACACTAATACCCACCCCGCCAACTACCACCTACCCCGCCCACTACCACCCACCCCGACCACTAATACCCACCCCGCCCACTACCACCCACCCCGACCACTAATACCCACCCCGCCCACTACCACCCACCCCGAACACTAATACCCACCCGCCCACTACCACCCACCCCGAAACACTAATACCCATCCCGCCCTCTACCACCCACCCCGACCACTAATACCCACCCCGCCCACTACCAACCACTCAGACCACTAATACCCACCCCGCCCACTACCACCCAACCCCGACCACTAATACCCACCCCGCCTACTACCACCCACTCCGACCACTAATACCCACCCCGCCTACTACCACTCACCCCGACCCACTAATGCCCACCCCACGCCCACTACCACCCACCCCGACCACTAATACCCACCCCGCCCACTACCAACCACTCCGACCACTAATACCCACCCCGCCCACTACCAACCCTCCGCCACTAATACCCACCCCGCCCACTACCACCTACCCCGCCCACTACCACCCACCCGACCACTAATACCCACCCCGCCCACTACCACCCACCCCGACCACTAATACCCATCTCGCCCACTACCACCTACCCCGACCACTAATACCCCGCCCCGCCCACTACCACTCACACCGACCACTAATACCCACCCCGCCCACTACCACCAACCCCGACCACTAATACCCACTCTGCCCACTACCACCCACTCCGACCACTAACACCCACCCCGCCCACTACCACCCACCCCGAACACTAATACCCACCCCGCCCACTATCACCCACCCCGATCACTAATACCCACCAGCCCACTACCTCCCACCACCCGCGCACTACCACACCACCCCACCCACTACCATCCACCCCACCCACTACCATCCACCTTGTCCACTACCATCCACCCCGCCCACTACCACCCACCCCGCCCACTACCATCACCCCGTCCACTACCGCCCACCCCGTCCACTACCACCCACCCCATCCACTACCACCCAACCAGCCCCACTACCACCCACCCCGTCTACTGCCACCCACCCCGCCCATTACCACCCACCCCGTTCTACTACCACCCACCCCGTCCACTACCACCCACTCCGTCCACTACCACCCATCCGTCCACTACCACCCATCCTTCCACTACCACCCACCCTGTCCACTATCACCCACCCCGTTCATTACCACCCACCCCGTCCACTAGCACCCGCCCCGTCCACTAGCACCCACCCCGTCCACTACCACCCACCCCGTCCACTACCACCCACCCCGTCCACTACCACCCACCCCGTCCACTATCAACCCCACCCATCCACTTCCACCCACCCCGCCCACTACCATCCTTCCCCTCCACTACCACCCACCCCGTCCATTAGCACCCGCCCCGTCCATTACTACCCACCCCATCCACTTCCACCCACCCCGTCCACTGCCACCCACCCCGTCCATTACCCCACCCCATCCACTACCACCCACCCCGTCCCACTGCCACCCACCCCGTCAACTACACCCACCCTCCACTACCACCCACCCGCCCACTACCACCCACCCCATCTACAACCACCCACTCCGTCCACTACCACCCACCCCGTCCACTACCACCCACCCCGTCCATTACCACCCACCCCGTCCATTACCACCCACCCCGTCCATTACCACCCACCCCGTCCACTACCACCCAACCAGCCCACTACCACCTCCCGTCCACTGCCACCCATCCCTTCCACTGCCACCCACCCCGTCCACTACCCACCCACCCCGTCCATTACCACCCACCCGTCCATTACCACCCAACCAGCCCACTACCACCCACCCCGTTCACTGCCTCCCATCCCGTCCACTACCACCCAACCCGTCCACTGCCACCCACCCCGTCCACTGCCACCCACCCCGTCCATTACCAGAAAGTACTTGATGTCTTGAGAGCCACTATCAATCCCAACAGTGAAACTTGGGATGAAGTTATACCTGATGTGCAGTGTGCTATAAATTCTGCTTACAATGTTTCCATAGGTGACACTCCACATTATGCATTGTACGGTGTAGATAAACGTTTGCCTTATGAGTTGCTATATTCTAATCCGAAACCAAATTACAACTCTGATGATTTCATAGCAACTCGTACCAGCTTAGCTCAAAGTGTTTTTAGAAGAATCCGTGAAACACTTCATAAATCAACAGCAGAATTTACAAGAGTCGCAAACACTCAGCAAAGCCATCCAAAATCAAAGTAGGTTCGAGAGTTATGCTGATTAACTTTAACAAAACGTCTACAATGCCAAAGCTTGATCAAAAGTTTGTTGGTCCTTATCGAGTAGTTGAACATATCACTGGTAATAAGTATAAGGTTAGAGAAATTAGTTGAAGAATTGAGACACTTATGCAACACATGGGAATCTTTATTGAAGAAACGTTTCGCCACACAGTGGCTTCATCAGTCCAATACAAAGTAGAAATGGGTAAGTGGAGGTTGAGGGACTGATTACCTCGAACTTCTACTCCACTTACCCATTTCTACTTTGTATTGGACTGATGAAGCCACTGTGTGGCGAAACGTTTCTTCAATAAAGATTCCCATGTGTTGCATAAGTGTCTCAATTCTTCAACTTGTCGGTTTTCAAAACCATTCATCACAGAGAAATTAGTACTGGTCAGTATAAAGAATCACATTTAGATCATATGAAGTTAGTATGTGATGATAATGATGTTCCAACCCAGACTAATGTGACAGACTCTGACAATCCTTCCTGATCCTGTACTCTCTACCTCTGATACTCAGTCAGACGATCAACCTGAATGTCGTTATTCCCTACGTACACGACAGGTATTGAGAAATCCTCAAGTATCATTTGTAACTACCAATTCAGATTTGCCTCAAATACAGCATGAGTTAGCCAATGCAACAGAGTTTGATCCTCCCAGAGGTGACACTCATTCTGCATATGTCAATCTCACCCTAGAAGAGTTAGGGTTAAATGTAAATAACCTGTATAGATGAATAATTACATTATCAACTTATCAGTATTCAAGAATTTTTTTTTGTGTTCACATTCTCTCCAAATTCTGAGAGTTAACAGTCTAGATTTGAGTGCACCGAATCTGCCTTTCTGTTAAACACTTCTTTCTTTGTAAATATTTCTTCCTCAGAATCCGTAGATCACATGAATACAGATCGATCGATCAAATTTTTTTTTTATCACTTCTATTGTGTAATCCCAACGTTGAGTTTCATTCGATGAGTTGTGCTATATTATACCTTGTAATGCGTTACAGTTTCATTACAGTTTCAATTACGTAAGCTTCCATTCCAATATTCTACTTATATATGTTATAATGTTCAATTGTTGTGTACTTTGACATTGTATAGAATCAGCCCAAGCCGTATACCTGCCGTCTCTAGTTGTATTAGCTGTATGTCGGGACGACACACATTAGCGTCGCCGAGCTCTCAGTAGTAGTACCAGTTCCTAGTAACCAGTTACCAGTAACCAGTGTACCAGTAGATGACTCACTACCAACCGTCTGTGTGAATCACTGACTGTTATTCACATTGCTGCTGACCATAGCAGGTTTTCAAAGACCGCTCACCCGTAGGCACTGGTGGGTCAGTCTGAGATAGGGAGCAGAGAGAGGCAGGTCGGCTGTTGCCGCTTACCATACTTTCCGTTATAATTATACATACTACCAGCCTACGTGAGTATTTTTACCCCATCCACGTTATCGAATCCTCATGACACCCCGTCCATTACCACCCACACCGTCCATTACCACCCACCCCGTCCATTACCACCCACCCCGTCCATTACCACCCACCCCATCCACTACCACCCAACTAGCCCACTACCACCCACCCCGTCCACTGCCACCCACCCCGTCCACTACCACCCACCCCGTCCATTGTCACCCACCTCGTCCATTACCACCCACCCCATCAAACTACCACCCACCCCGTCCATTACCACCCACCCCGTCCATTACCACCCACCCGTCCATTACCACCCACCCCTTCCACTACCACCCAACCAGCCCACTACCACCCACCCCATCCACTGCCACCCACCCCGTCCACTATCACCCACCCCATCCATTATCACCCACCCCGTCCATTACCACCCATCCCATCAACTACCACCCACCCCGTCCATTACCACCCACCCCGTCCATTACCACCCATCCAGCCCACTACCACCCACCCCATCCACTACCACCCACCCCGTCCATTGTCATCCACTCCGTCCATTACCACCCACCCCATCAACTACCACCCACCCATCCATTAACCACCACTCCGTCCGACTACCACCCGCCCCGTCCACTATCACCCACCCGTTCATTACCACCCACCCCGTCCATTACTACACACCCGTCTACTACCACCCACCCCGTCCACTATCACCCACCCCGTCCATTACCACCCACCCCGTCCATTACTACACACACCCCGTCCACTGCCACCCACCCCGTCCACTATCACCCACCCCGTCCATTACCACCCACCCCGTCCATTACCACACACCCCGTCCACTGCCACCCACCCCGTCCACTACCACCCACCCCGTCCATTACCACACACCCCGTCCACTACCACCCACCCCGTCCACTACCGTCCACAATCTCATGTACACGAGGTCACAGCTGCAAGAGTGCAAATAGGTCACGGGGATGTTAGGAAATAATTCTTTAGCCTTAGAGTGGTCAAGAATTGAAACGACCTTGACACTGAAGTGATGTATGCGGGATCACTGCATAGCTTTAGGAATAGGTATGATGGGTCTCAAACAGAAAGGAAAGTGAACCCAGTAGCGGTCAGCAGAGATCCCGGACCAGAAGCTGGGTTAGTACAACCAGCCACAGCGACCTAAAGGGTGCTACCCACACCTCAAATAAGCCACACTCACCCACAAACATCAAATATATTAACAACAATAGCAACAACCAGCCAACAATTAGCAACAACCACTAACAATCACCAACAGCAATCAAAAGCCACCAAAAGCACCAAAAGCCCCAACAACCTAACCATAACTAACTATCGCCACCAATAAGCACCAACAGTAACCAACAACCACCAACAACAACCACCAACAACCACCACCACAACAACAACAACCAACAATCACCAAAAACAACCACCAACAGCCATCAACAACAGCCAACAACCACCAATAACAACAACCACTAACAACCACCAGCAACAATAACCACTAACAACCACCACCAACAACAACCACCAACAACACCAACCAACAACACCAACCACCAACAACAACCACCATCAACGACAATCACCAACAACAACAAATACCACCAACACCAACCACCAAAAATAACAACCACCAACAACAACCACCACCACCAACACCAACCACCAACAATAACAACCACCAACAACAACCACCACCACCAACAACAACAACTAACAACAACCTCCAACAACTTCAACAAACACTACCAACAACAACCACAACAACCTCCAACAACCACCAATACCAACAACAACCAAAAACAACCACCAACATCTACAACCACCAAAAACTACTAACAACACCCACCACCAACAATAATCACCAAATACCAACAACAACAACCACAACCACCAGCAACCAACCAACAACCACCAACAACCAACAACCACAAACAGCAACCAACAACCACCAACAACCACCAATAACCACCAACAACCACCACCAGCACTAACCACCGATAACCACCGACAATAACAACCACCAACAACCACCACCACCAACAACAACTAACAACAACCTCCATCAACCACCACCAACAACAACCAACAACAACTACAAGCAACGACAACCACCACCAACAACAACTACCACCAACAACAACCACCACCAACAATAACTACCACCAACAACAACCCCCACCTGCCACCAACCAACACCAACAACAACCACCATCACCAACAACTACCACCAACAACAATCCACCACCAACAACACCACAACTACCACCAACAACAACCACCACAACAACAACTACCACCAACAACAACAACCACCAACAACACCCACCACCAACAACACCCACCACCACTACAACCACCACCACCAACAACTACCATCAGGCAATCAACCACCACCAACAACACCACCACCACAACAAACTACCAACAACAACAACCACCACCAACACCAACCACCACCACAACAACTACCCCCAACAACAACCACACCAACAACAACTACCACCAACTACAACCACCACCACAACAACTACCACCAACAACAACCACCACCAACAACAACCACCACCACCAACAACTAACCACCAACAACAACCACCACCAACACAACTACCACCAACAACCAACCACCACCAACAACCACCACCGACAAACAACTACCACCAACAACACCCACCACCAACACCAACTACCCACCAACAACAACCACCACCAACAACCACACCAACAACACAAATACCACCAACAACAACCACCTCCAACAGCAACCACCACCAACAACAACTACCCACCAACAACACCTACCACCACCAACAACCACCTCCATCCACAACTACCACCAACAAAACCACCACCACAACAACCACCACCAACAACACCACCCACCACAACAACCTACCCCCAACAACAACCACCCACCAACAACCACCACCAACAACAACTACCACCAACAAACACCCACCACCAACATAATCACCAATACCAATCACAAACAACCACAACACACCAGCAACCAACCAACAAATACCAACAACCAACAACCACAAACAGCAACCAATAAACCACCAACAACCACCACCAGCACAACCACCGATAACCACCGACAATAACAACCACCAACAACAACAACCACCACCAACAACAACTAAACAACAACCACCCATCAACCACCACCAACAACAACACAACAACTCCAAGCAACGACAACAACCACTCAACAACAACTACCACCAACGACAACCACCACAACAACAACTACCAACCAACGAACAACCACCACCAACAACAACTTCCAACAACGACAACCACCACCAACAACACTACCATACGACAACCACTCAACACCAACTACTAACCACCAACGACAACCAACACCACAACTACCACCAACGCCAACACCACCACAACAACTACTAACAACGACAGACCACCACCAACAACAAACTACCACCAACGACAACCACCACCAACAACCACTGCACCAACGACAACCAACTCCAACACCTAACCGAACCAACGACAAACACCACCAACAACAACTACCAACAACAACAACAACTACCACCACCAACAACAACCACCACCAACAGAACACACCACCAACAACAACCACCACCACCAACGAAACCACAAGCAACAACAACTACCACCAACAACAACCGACCACCCAACAACCACTACCACCCCAACAACCACCCACCACCAACAACCCCCACCCAACAACAACTACGCACTCACATCAACTACCATCACAACAACTACCACACCACAACAAGTACCACCCACCACAACCACAACCAACATCAATTACCACCAACAAGCTACCACCAACACAAAAACCACCACGACAACCACCACCACCAACAACCACTCACCACAACACCTACCACAACAACAACCACCACCAATAACAACTACCATCAAACAACTACCAACAACAACAACATCTACACAAACAAAAAAAGACAACTACCACCAACAACAACTACCACCAACAACAACACCAACCAACAACAACTACCAACCAACAACAACCACCACCAACAACCCACCACCAACAACAACTACCCACCAACAACACCCACCACCAACAATAATCACCAAATACCAAACAACACAACCACAACCACCAGCACCTAACCAACAACCACCAACAACCAACAATCCACAACTCAACCAAAAAACACCACCAACCACCACCAGCACTAACACCGATAACCACCTACAATAACAACCACCAACAACAACCACCACCACCAACCAACAACTAACAACAACCACCATCCCCAACCACCACCACAACGACCAACAACAACTACAAGCAACGACAACCAAAAAAAAACCACACAACAACAACTACCACCAACGACAACCACCACCAACAACAACTACCACCACCGACAACCACCACCAACAACAACTTCCAACAACGCGACAAACACCATCCAACAACAACTAACCACTAACGCCAAACCACCAACAACACAACTACCACCACGACAACCAACCACCAACAACTACGCACCACGACAACCACCACCAAACAACAACTACTAACAACGAACAACCACCATCAAACAAAACTACCAACAACGACAACTCACCAACCAACAACAACGCCACCAACGACACCACCCCAACACCTACACCTAACGACAAACCCCAGCCCCCACCAACAACACGTACCAACAACAACAACAACTACACCAACCAACAACCACCACCAACAACAACCACCAACAACAACCACCACCACAACACCAACAACCCCAAGCAACAACACTACCACCCAACAACAACCGCCACCAACAACAACTACGCACCACCAACAACCACCACCACCAACAACCACACCAACAACAACTACCACCAACATCAACTACCATCAACAACAACTACCACAACCAACAACAAGTACCACCACCAACAACCACAACCCACAACAATTACCACCAACACTACCACCAACAACAAATACCACAACGACTACCACCACCAACAACAACCACCACCTAACAACAACTACCACCAACAACAACCACCACCAATAACAACTACCATCACCAACTACCAACAACAAACAACAACTACCACACAACAACTACCAACCACAACAACTACACCAACAACAACTACCACCAACAACAACTACCACCAACAACCAACCACCACCAACAACCACCACACCACAACACCACCATCCTAAAAACTCCAACTACCACAAACCATCACCAACAACTACCCACCACAATCAACAACCACCGAACAACAACTACCACCAACACTTACCACCATCAACAACAACGACCAATCACCAACAACCACCACCAACAACAACACCCACCACCAAGAAAACACCACAACAACTACCATCCAACAACCCACCGCCACCCACAACAACCACCACCAACAACAACCACCACCACCAACAACTACAACCAACAACAACTAACCCTCCAACAACCTACAACACCAAAACAACTATCACCACTCACAACACCACCAACAACTACCACCAACAACACCCTCTAACCAACAACAATCACCTCCACCAACAACCACGAACAACAACAACCATACACCACCACAACCACCACCACCACCAAAACCACCACCAACAACAACTACCACCACCACAAACACCACCAACAACAACTACCACCAACAACACACCACCAACAATAATCTAACAACCAACAACAACCCCCCACCATCAACAACACCACCAACAACAACCACCACCAACAACATCCACCACCACAACACTACCCCAACAACAACACGCACTCAACACAACCACCACAACAACAACTACCCAACCAACAACAACCACCACCAACAACAACTACCAACAACAACAACCACCACCACAACAACCACCACCAACAACAACCACCACCAACAACACCACCACCAACACAACTACCACCAGAAACACCACCACCAACAACAACCACCACAACAACAACTACCACCACAACAACCACCACCAACAACAACCACCACCAACAACAACTACCACCAACAACAACCACCACCAACACAACTAACCACCAACAACAACCACCACCACACAACTACCACAACAACAACCGCCACCAACAACAACCACCCCAACAACAACCACCACCAACAACAACTACAACCAACACAACTACCACCAACAACAACCAACACCAACAACACCTATCACCACCAACACCACCACCAACACTACCACCAACAACAACCACTAAAACAACAACAATCACCTCCCCTAACCAACACATACACCTACAACTAAAACCACCACCAACAACCACCACCCCCCCCAAAAACCACCACCAACAACAACTACCACCAACAACAACAACCACCAACAACACTACAACCAACAACATCCACCACCAACATAACTACCACCAACAACAACCCCCACCAGCAACAACCACCACCAACAAACAACCCAACACCAACAACAACCACCACCACCAACAACTACCACCAACAACAACCACCACCAACAACAACCACAACTACCACCAACAACACCACCACCACAACAACTACCACCAACAACAACCACCACCAACAACAACCACCACCAAACAACAACCATCACCAACAACAACCACCACCACCACAACTACCACCAGCAACAACCACCACCAAACAACACCACCACCAACAACAACACTCTCCAACAACAACCACCCACCAACAACAACACCACCAACACCAACTACCACCAAAAACACCTCACCAACAACAACTACCACCAACCAGCCCAAAAACCACCACCACAACAACTACCTCCAACAACAACCAACACCAACAACCACCACCAACAACAACTACCACTCAACAACAACCACCCACCAACAACAACTACCAACCAACAACAACCACCACCAACAACCACCACCACAACAACTACCATCCAGCAACTACCCACGCACAACAACCACCAACCAACAACAACTACCACCACAACAACCACCACCAACAACAACCACCACCACAACAACTACCACCAACACAACCACCACCACCAACAACCACGCACCACCAAACAACTACCACCAACAACCACCACCACCAACAACAACTACCACCAACAACAACCCACCACCACAACAACTACCACCTAACAACAACCACCACCAAAAAACCACCACCAACCACAACTACACCACTACAACCACCACCAAAAACAACCACCACCACACAACTACCACCAACAACAACTACCCCACCAACACCACCACCACCAACAACAACCACCAACAACAACCACCACCAACAACAACCACCACCCAACAACAACCACCCACCAACAACAACTACCACCAACAACAACCACCCATCAAACAACCACCACGCGCCACAACTACCACCAACAACATCCCACCACCAGACAATAATCAACAAATACCAACAACAACAACCACAACCACCAGCAACCCAACCAACAACCACCAACAACCAACAACCACAAACAGCAACCAATAACCACCAACAACCACCAGCCAGTACTAACCACCGATAACCACCGACAATAACAACCACCACAACCAACCACCACCACCGCGAACCTAACAACAACCACCACAACCACCAAACCAACAACAACCAACAACAACTACAAGCAACGACAACCACCACAACAACAACTACCACCAACGACAACCACCAACCAACAACAACTACCACCAACGACTAACCACCACCAACAACAAACTTTCCCAACAACGACAACCACCCACCAACAACAACTACCACTAACGACCAACCACCAACAACAACAACTACCACAAACGACAAACACCACCAACAACTACCACCAACGACAACCACCACCACAACAACTACTAACATCGACAACCACACCAACACAACTACCACCAACGACAACCACCAACAACACAACTGCCACCAACGACATACCACCTCCAACACCAACCACAACGACAAACACCACCAACAACAAACTACCAACAACAACAAAAACTACCACCAACAACAACCAACCACAACAACAACCACCCAACAACAACCACCACCACCAACACACACAAGCAACAACAACAACCACCAACAACAACCGCCACCAACAACAACTACCACCACCAACAACCCACCCACCAACAACCCACCACCAACAACAACTACCACCAACAATCACATACCATAACAACACTACCACCACCAACAACAAGTACCACCACCAACAACCACAACCAACAACAATTACCACCAACAACTACACCAACAACAAATACCACCAACGACAACCAGCCAGACCAACAACAACCCACCAACAACACAAACTACCACCAACAACAACCCCCCAATAACAACTACCATAACACTACCAACAACAACAACCAACTACCACCAACAACAACTACCACCAACAATACAATCTACCACCAACAAACAACTACCACAACAACAACTACAACCAAACAACAACACCACCAACAACCACCACCAACAACAACCCCACCACCTAAAACTACAACCACCAAAAACCATCACCAACAACTACACCAACAACAACAACCACCCACAACACTACCACCAACAACTACCACCATCAACAACAACACCACCACCACACACTCCAACCAACAACAACTACCACACCAAGAATAACCCCAACAACACTACCACCAACAACCACCGGCCACCAACAACCCAACCACCAACCCAACAACAACCACCACCACCACAACTTACAAACCCAACATAAACTACCACCACAACAAACCAACACCACACCAATATCACCACCCCACAATCACCACCGACAACTACCACCAACAACAACCTCTTAACCAACAACAATCACCCACCCTCCACCAAAACCACGAACAACAACAACTACCACCACCAACAACCACCACCCCCACCAAACCACCACCAACAACAACTACCACCACCACAAACACCACCAAACAACAACAACCAACAACAACAACCACCACCAACAATAACTACCACCAACAACAACCCCCACCCGCAACAACCACCACTAGCACAACAACCACCACCAACAACAACCACCACCACCTAACAACTACCACCAACAACAACCACCACCAACAACAACCACCGACCAACAACAACTACCACAAACAACAACCTCCACCAACAAACAACTACAACAACAACAACCACCACCAACAACAACCACCACACCAACAACAACCACCACCACCAACAACCACCACCACCAACAACTACCACCAAAACAACCACCACCAACAACAACCACCACCAACAACAACTACCACCAACAACAACCACCATCAACAACAACCTCCACCAAACATCAACTACCAACCAACACAACACCACCAACACAACTTACGCAACACACCAACCACCACCAACACAACTAGCCACCAACAACAACCACCACCAACACAACCACCACAAACTAAAACTACCACCACCAAAAAAAAACCATCAACCAACAACAACCACCCAACAACAAAACAACCACCAACAACACTACCACCAACAACTACCACCATCAACAACAAAACAACACGCACCACCAACTGACCACCACCAACAACAACTACCACCAACAAGAATACACCAACAACAACTACCACCAACATCAACCGCCACCACAACAACCACCACCAACAACAACCACAACCAACAACAACTACAACCAACAACAACTACCACCAACAACAACCAACACCAACAACAACTATCACCACCAACAACCACCACCAACAACTTACCACAACCAAACAACAACCACTAACCAACCACAATCCACACCTCCACTAACAACCACGAACAACCACAACTACCACCACCAACAACCACCACCACCCCAAAACCACCACCACCAAACACTTACCACCACCAACAACCCACCACCAACACAACTACCACCGAACAACAACCACCACCAACATAACTCCCACCAACAACAACCCCCACCAGCAACAACCATCCACCACAACAAATCCCACTCCAATCAACAAACCACCACCACCAACAACTACCACCAACAACAACCCCACCAACAAAAACCACAACTACCACCAACAACAACCACCCACCAAACAACAACTACCACCAACAACAACCACCACCAACAACAACCACCATCCCAATAACTACCATCCACCAACAACAACCACCACCACCAAAACTCCCACCAGCAACAACCACAACACACAACAACACCACCAACAACATCTACCACCAACAACAACCACCACTCAACAACAAACCCACCACCAACAACAACTACCACCAACAACAACCACCCCCAACACAACTACCACCAACAGCAACCCACCACCAACAACAACTACCACAACAACACCACACCAACAACCACCACCAACAACAAATACCACACACCAACACAACCCACCACCAACACAACTACCCACCAACAACAACCACCACCACAACCACCACCAACAACAACTACCACCACAACAACCACCACCAACAACAACCTACCACCAACAACAACTACCACCAACAACAACACCACCAACAACAACCACCCACAACAACAACTATCCACCAACATCAAACCACCACCCACCACAACTACCACCAACAACAACCACCACCAACAACAACTAACACCAACAACAACTACCACCAACAACAACCACCACCAACAACAACCACCACCAACAACAACTACCACAACAACACTATACCCACCACCAACAACCACCACCAACAACAACTACACAACAACAACCACCACCAACAACAACCACCACCAACACAACCACCACCAACAACAACTACCACACAACAACCACCACCAACAACCACCACCAACAACATCTACCACCAAACAACACCACCACCACAATATCAACAATACCAACACAACAACCACAACCACCAGCAACCAACCCAACAACCACCAACAACCAACAACCACAAACAGCAACCACAACCAACCAACAACCACCAATAACTCACAAACAACCACCACAAGCACTAACCACCGATAACCACCCGGACTATAACAACCAACAACAACAACCACCACACCACCAAACAACAACTAACACAACCACCATCAACCACCACCAACAACAACCAACAACAACAACAAGCAACGACAACCACCACCAACAACAAATACCACTAACGACAACCACCACCAACAACAACTACCACCAACGACAACCACCACCAACAACAACTACCACTAACGACAACAACCACCACCAACAACCAACTTCCATCAACGACAACCACCACCATCAACAACTACCACTACACGACAACCACCAACACAACACTACCACTACCACCAACGACAACCACCACCACAACTACCACCAAGACATCCACCACCAACAACAACTACTAACAACGACAAATAACCACCACCAACAACACTACCACCAACGACAACCACCACCAACAACAACTGCCACCAACGACAACCATCCCAACACCCTAACCACCAACGACAAACACCACCAACAACAACGACCAACAACAACAACAACACCACCAACAACAACCACCCACCAACAACAACCACCAACAACAAACGCACCACCACTCAACAACCACAAGAAACAACAACTACCACCAACATAAACCGCCACCAACAACATCTACCACCACCACCAACCACCACCACCAACACCACCACCAATAACAACTACCACCATCATCAACTACATCACCTACAACAACCACCACCACAACGAGTACCACACCTACAACCACAAAAACCAACAACAATTACCACCAACAACTACCACCAACACAACAAATACCACAACGACAAACACCACCAACAACAACCACTCACCAACAACCAACTACCACCAACAACAACCACCACCAATAAGCAACTACCATCAACAGCAACCAACAACAACAACAACTACCACCACAACAACTACCACCAACAACAACTACCACCACAACACTAACCACCAACAACAACTCTCACCAACAACACCACCACCAACAACCACCACCACCAACACAACCACCGACCACTACAAACCTACCACCACCAAAAACCATCACCAACAACTACCACCAACAACAACAACCACCAACAACAACTACCACCAACAACTACCAACATCAACAACAACGACACCACCAACAACCACGCACCAACAACAATACCACCACAGAATAACCGACCAACAACAACACCAACCAACAACAACCGCCACCAACTACAACCCCACCAACAACAACCACCATCAACAACAACTCCAACAACAACAACTAACCACCTACAACACCCAACACCAACAACAACTATCACCTCCACAACCACCACCAACAACTACCAACCAACAACAACCACTAACCAACAACATCGCCTCCACCAACAACCACGAAACAACAAGACTACAACCAACAACAACCACCACCACCACCAAAAAAACCACCACCAACAACAACTACACCACCCAACAACCACCACCAACAAACAACTACCACCAACAACTAACCACCACCAACAATACAACCACCAACAACAACCCCCACCAGCAACAACCACCACCTACAACAACAACCACCAACAACAACCACCACCACCAACAACTACACCATCACAACCAACACCAACAACCACCACCACCAACAACAACTACACCAACACAACACCACCAACAACAACTACCACCAACAACAACCACCACAACACAACCTCCACGCAACAACAACCACCACCTAACAACAACCACCACCCACCAACAACTATCCACCAGCAACAACCACCCACCAACACCACCACACCAAAACACTACCACCAACAACAACACCCAACAACAACCACCCACCAACAACAACTACCACCAACAACAACCACCACAACCAACAACTACCACCAACAACAACCACCACCAACAACAACCACCAACATACACCCACCACCAACAACAACTACCACCACCAACAACTACCACCAACAACAAACCACCACCATCAACAACTACCATCCAACAACATCCACCACCCAACCACCACCAACAACAACTACCCCAACAACAACACCACCACAACAACTACCACCAACAACAACCACCCACCAACAAACCACCACCAACAACAACTACCACCAACAACACCACCACCAACAACAACTACCACCAACAACAACCACCCACCAACAACAACCACCACCAACAACAACACCACCAACACAACCACCACAACAACACCCCACCAACAACAACTACCACCAACAACAACCACCTCCAACAACAACCACCACCAACAACAACTACCACCAACAACAACCACCACCAACAACAACCACCACCAGCAACAACTACCACCAACAACAACCACCACCAACAACAACCACCACCAACAACTACTACCACCAACAACAACCACCACCAACAACAACCACCACCAACAACAACTACCACCAACCATACACACTCACGTAAGGATCTCATTTTCCTGTGTAAAATATGCTAATTAGAAATTTCCACAGTGAAATTTTTTCACTATAAAAGTGCTTCACTATAACGTAGTGACAATGCAGTGCTTCACTATAACGTTGTCACAATAGAGTGCGTCACTATAACGTTGTCACAATGCAGTGCTTCACTATAAAGTATTCACAATACAGTGCTTCACTGTAAGGTAGCCACAATACAGTGCTTCACTATAACGTAGTCACACTACAGTGTCAAGAATTCACTATGGCACTAAACTACCATCATACTATACTTGTATACCAACAACCATGACAATACAACTACCCTGGCACCATAACAATATTGGCAACAGCAATTTCACTATCAACATGATATCAGTATACAATGCATGTCAACATAACTGCCACAGCACCATAAACTGCATACCTCCATCACTGCCATAGCACCATAAACCGCATACCCCCATCACTGCCATAGCACCATAAACCGCATACCCCATCACTGCCATAGCACCATAAACTGCATACCCCCATCACTGCCATAGCACCATAAACTGCATACCATCGTAGTTGCCACAACACCATAAACTGCATACCACCATAAGCATCATAGCACCATAAATTTCATGCCACCATAAATGCCACTGCACCGTAAATACAATAGTGCCAACACCTACAATTTCATACACATACCCCCCTCCCCCCCCAAAAAAAAAAAATTGTTGACAAATCAAGCGACAAGTTACATCCCAAGATATCGTAAACAATAAAGTTACATCCCAAGATATCGTAAACAATAAAGTTACATCCCAAGATATCGTAAACAATAAAGTTACATCCCAAGATATCGTAAACAATAAAGTTACATCCCAAGATATCGTAAACAATAAAGTTACATCCCAAGATATCGTAAACAATAAAGTTACATCCCAAGATATCGTAAACAATAAAGTTACATCCCAAGATATCGTAAACAATAAAGTTACATCCCAAGATATCGTAAATAATAAAGTTACATCCCAAGATATCGTAAAAATAAAGTTACATCCCAAGATATCGTAAATAATAAAGTTACATCCCAAGATATCGTAAACAATAAAGTTACATCCCAAGATATCGTAAACAATAAAGTTACATCCCAAGATATCGTAAATAATAAAGTTACATCCCAAGATATCGTAAACAATAAAGTTACATCCCAAGATATCGTAAATAATAAAGTTACATCCCAAGATATCGTAAACAATAAAGTTACATCCCAAGATATCGTAAACAATAAAGTTACATCCCAAGATATCGTAAACAATAAAGTTACATCCCAAGATATCGTAAACAATAAAGTCAAGAGGGAGATCACAGGGGTACAAGTGGAACAGTGCAAAACACGTCAGAATTCAAACTTTCAAACTTATAAGCGAAAATATTAAAAAAAAAAAGGTGACAACAGAGAAGATAATAGCCTGGCAGACAGAGGCTATGACCTGCGGTCAGAAAGTAATAAGCATAAGCATTCTGAAGACACATAGATAATAAGTTAGGAGATCAGTGAAAAAATTACGTAACACGAATAAATTACTAATATTGTACCATAATAAAAGTAATATTTCTCGGGCAGCGCGATGCAGGTGGTGTCACTGAAATACATGAAGATGATTGTGGAAATTTTAGGAAGTGTGACGAATTTCGTATGTGAGTTGACTATACACTGTAAGTGTCAGAACACGTGACTAAGCAAGAAATTTGCATTTGAAGAATGTGGACTGTGAGTTGATTATCGTAGTACTGGCTACCCATCAAGATGGTTGTCCACTGGTGTTTGTTGACACTGGAGTACTTACTGGAAGATCTATAGAAGGAATCCATCTTGGCAAGTCTTCCATCTTGAAGACTCAGCTATTTGTAAAATACCTTCAGTTTTGAAAAAAATAAACGCAAATGCAGTATAATGAGATCCTTTATTGACAACGTTTCGCCCATACAGTGGGCTTTATCAAGTCACAAATAGATCTACCTGGGTGAAAAGTACATGACTGTATATAGGGTGGAGAGTTAGGTAGAGAATGCTGGGTAGGTTGGATTTGAGACCGACCTGTAAGGGACCGCCGAGAATGTTTGGTAAGTTGGATCCGAGACGGACCTCCACGGGACGGGCGGGTGTGTTTATGTAGGATAACGATGAAGAAGTTTCTTGGCAAGAGGTTCACCTATGTTATAGAAGCCATTGTTCTGGATGAAATTGTTAGATATACAGATAAGTGATGATTCCAGTATTCTGCGGCACTGAGTATTTTCGTCTCTGGCGATAAGTCTTGCGTTTATGTAGTTGATTAACTAGTTGTGGGGAATTTCGGTGTTATACGTAGGCGTTCCTTAAATCATCCGTTCTGCCTGCGTACTGGTGTTCCGAAATACGTGTTCAGAGGTCTCTGGATGTTTCGCCCACGTATAATTAGTTGCAATCGTTGCAAGGGATTATGTGTACCCCTGCAGCGGATTGAACCTTGCCCTGTCTATTACTGGTGATATCCTTGATGATTGTATGTAGGTAGATACCTGGAAAAGATGTTGGGAAACGTGTTTGGCAACGGAGTTGGTGGGGAGGACTGTTTCTCCTCTCGGCAGTATCTTGTCTGGGTGAGTTGAAGATGCTACATGCCCGGCGTCTGCAGTCTCAAATGAAGTGACGAAGATAATGAAATTTAGAAAATACTTAAAGAACATAAGACAGAAGGAACACTGCAACAGGCCTACTGGCCTATGCAAGGCAGGTCCAATTCTCCCACCGGCTTAAGCCAATGCCTTGATCTAGTCAGGTCTTCCTCAAGGAACTCCGTCTTGTTTCGCAAAATTTGAAGACCACCAGAAGTGCACCTTTCGAAGGTAGGCGCGATCTGTGAGAAATAATTCTTTCTTTACTTGACCCAAAGGCACTATAAGATAACTGGCAATGCACACAATTAATAATAAGGTAATCGTGAGAAGGAGGCGGTAATAAATATAGTGAATAAACGATAACTGGCCCCAGGTGTGAGTCACTGTGTGGTTAGTCTTGGCAGTGACGAAATCGTGATAGTGTGAGACACAGCTTAGCAGCGACGATCACACACACACCACGGTCCCACGGACGCTAACACAACTGGTAGCTTGACAAGATACTAATCTAACTTTGGATGGCGCTGACTCCACACGAAATGCACAGTGTAGAATGGATAATAAAATGTCACAACACATGGCAAGAGACTTTCCACTAAGCCACTGTCTTAAATTTTTGTTGCCTGGGTTGACTTGACGTAATAAAACTGGACAACTGGAGATCAGAACAACTATCTGTGAGAGATAAGTCCACTTGCTGGCGCACAGATGACTTCATACCAAGACTGGCTTGGCTGCACAGCCTGGCTTACTGTCACTACCTCATCAGTCTCCCGGTTCAACACCTCAGAGGAGCATTAGACAGGCATTTCAGGGTGAAATAACAAGTAATACTGTCCCACTGATTGTCCCGAGGCGAGTAACATGAGTTACTTGCGAACAACTAGAGCAAGCACGGAATGCAAAGTTCATAACACTCCCCAGTTTAAGCCAAAATATCACATAAAGTCTGGCAAATAGCACTGTAGTCAAAGCATTCAAGGGCAGTTCTGATCGCTTATCACTCCAAACGTCTGTAGAGAAGCAATGATTAGCCGACGAATCTGGATTAAATCAGAATGTGTGTCCTCCGCGAATGGAAGATGGTTGACAGACACTGTAGGATGAAGCTTCCTTCTCATTCTATTTTCCGAGATATACACGCTCTCCCTGGAAAATAAAAATGACCAGTGGTTACCACCACTTAAATTGGATGTGTTCGTTGTATTCCCGGGAGTAAAAGTAATACACGACATGGGGGTAAAGAGTATTTTATATACAGTAGTACACGAGACGAAAAGAGAGAAAGCAAGAGAGAGAGAGAGAGAGCATTTCTACTCCTGCCTACTATGATGTCCAGGATTTAACTGCCACACAGCAGTATGTAGCACACGCTGCACCATACCACATTATGAGGAAATATCTAAGTGTGCCAATATAACCTCCAGTGACAACTGCACAATAAAAACTACTGCCCAATAAGTACCAAACCAAAAACTGTCAACACACTGCTTTATAAACATTATAACGTCATTACCACAGCTGTAATAAAATTACAGTGACACCATAGGTATCATGCACCATAATAGTTACCAAGTCATCATTATAACTGCCATGGCACCATAATAACTGCCATGGCCCCATGATAACTACCCCGGCACCATAATAACTACCACGGCACCATAATAACTACCACGGCACCATAATAACTACCACGGCATCATAATAACTACCCCGGCACCATAATAACTACCACGGCACCATAATAACTACCCCGGCACCATAATAACTACCACGGCACCATAATAACTACCATGGCGCCATAAGCCTTCAAGCAGCAGCTCTTCAGCTTGTCCAAACTTTGACAATTTTCTCAACGAACTGGAAGAGCAGCGGCCGTAACTTGTGCTGACCTGAAGCAGCCTCCTGCTATACTGAAGTATACTGTAGTATACCTCACTATTTTGAGGTATACCTCAGTGCACTGTGGCATACCTCAATATACTGTGGTATGCCCCGATATACTGTGGTATATCAGGGTATACCATGAAATGGTATACTCTGATATACGACTGCAAGTGTAGGTCTTACATTCTCTCTTTTACGGGACATTTGTCTAGTAATCGACGTTCATCAAACAAATTTACTTTCCTTCATGTCATCTTTACCGGTCTTAGGCATGATTGATCATTGCTCGCCAGGACGTGTGCCCCACCCTGGTACTGGGTGGCTAACTCAGTGCTGGCAGCGTCTAATGGTTCGCAGTGAGGGAGGATGACCTAGAAGTTATCTCACTTGCAGGAGCAACTCCTGACATTTAGTCCCTATCCTGCCTCGGAATGGCTCGCACCATACTAGATCTGTCTCTCTTACGGAGGTGTTATATCCGTAGCAGCGAGAATGTTCTACTTATTCTCACCTAAACTCTGCTCATTACTTGGTACAATTGGTTAATACTCGTGCAGCATATATACGTGGGGGAATATATGTCAAGCTAGCACTATATTCTCGTGTATACTTCATTTCTCATCGTTCTTGACCTTTGACGGGTACACAGAACAGCCAGGTTCCTCAGTCACATTACGAGTACTCGCGATTTTATTTTCTTCCACTGAATAACCTTATTTAATTGACTTTATGGTTTCAAAACTGGAGAACTACTACCATTGAAAGCTTCATGCAGCAATTGGCATACTCAGCTCCTACCGATCGCTGTTAAACAGATCATTCCCAGATATCGTTTCCGTGTGATAACTCGAGCAAGCCTCTTCTGATTGGCTACAAATTTTCAACACTGATATATCCTGCTTAAAAGAAGGCTGGGATTTTTATGGGATTGTATAAATCCCCTTTTATCAACTGTATTTTTGAAAGTGTTACGTTATTTTCTGCAAATTAAGGTAAGCATATATCTTTTGAGTGACCAGTTTTAAATGACTGACTCATCGTATGGATGGACAGTGTAATTTCAATACGTTTAGGCTGTGCAGATACAAATTTGCCAGTTTAATAAAATAGTTGAAGAACGTGGAATCGTATGATTCCACATAACTGAAGAAAGCTGTGAAAGCTGAAAGAAAGCTGTGAAAGCTGAAAGAAAGCTGTGAAAGCTGGAAGAAAGCTGTGAAAGCTGGAAGAAAGATTCGTCTTGATGTTGGGTTCTGTAAGTTTTAATTTGCTAATGTTATTAAGCGAACTGATTTCTACACAATAGCTGGAGAATGTCAGAAGTTAGCATACCCAACTCTTGGGCATGATCTACTTCGACTGGGAAGTTCGTACTACCAGTGACAAAGCCTTCGTCTGATGCACCTCCTCTGACTGCAGTAAGTAAGCGCCAATCTTCCTGCCTGTGCTTCATATTCTTCAAGAATAGTATTGTTCATCACAGAATAGTATTGTTCATCACAGAATAGTATTGTTCATCACAGGATAGTATTGTTCATCACATAATAGTATTGTTCATCACAGGATAGTGTTCATCACAGGATAGTATTGTTCATCACAGAATAGTATTGTTCATCACAGAATAGTATTGTTCATTACAGGATAGTGTTGCTCATCACAGGATAGTGTT
This sequence comes from Cherax quadricarinatus, assembly GCF_026875155.1. Lineage (NCBI taxonomy): Eukaryota > Metazoa > Arthropoda > Malacostraca > Decapoda > Parastacidae > Cherax > Cherax quadricarinatus. The sequence continues at coordinate 67,779,777 of NC_069404.1, forward strand.
GTTCATCACAGGATAGTGTTGTTCATCACAGAATAGTATTGTTCATCACAGAATAGTATTGTTCATCACAGGATAGTGTTGCTCATCACAGGATAGTGTTGTTCATCACAGGATAGTGTTGTTCATCACAGGATAGTATTGTTCATCACAGGATAGTATTGTTCAACACAGGATAGTGTTGCTCATCACAGGATAGTATTGTTCATCACAGGATAGTATTGTTCATCACAGGATAGTATTGTTTATCACAGGATAGTATTGTTCATCACAGGATAGTATTGTTCATCACAGGATAGTGTTGCTCATCACAGGATAGTATTGTTCATCACAGGATAGTATTGTTCATCACAGGATAGTGTTGTTTATCACAAGATAGTATTGTTCATCACAGGATAGTGTTGTTTATCACAGGATAGTATTGTTCATCACAGGATAGTATTGTTCATCACAGGATAGTATTGTTCATCACAGGATAGTGTTGTTCATCACAGGATAGTATTGTTCACCACAGGGTAGTATTGTTCATCAAAGTATAGTATTGTTCATCACAGGATAGTATTGTTCATCACAGGATAGTGTTGTTTATCACAGGATAGTGTTGTTCATCACAGGATAGTGTTGTTCATCACAGGATAGTGTTGTTCATCACAGGATAGTATTGTTCATCACAGGATAGTATTGTTCATCACAGTATAGTATTGTTCACCACAGGGTTGTATTGTTCATCAAAGTATAGTATTGTTCATCACAGGATAGTATTATTCATCACAGGATAGTATTGTTCATCACAGGATAGTATTGTTCATCACAGGATAGTATTGTTCATCACAGGATTGTATTGTTCATCACAGGATAGTATTATTCATCACAGGATAGTATTGTTCACCACAGGATAGTATTGTTCATCACAGGATAGTATTGTTCATCACAGGATAGTATTGTTCATCACAGGATAGTATTGTTCATCACAGGATAGTATTGTTCATCACAGGATAGTATTGTTCATCACAGGATAGTATTGTTCACCACAGGATAGTATTGTTCATCACAGGATAGTATTGTTCACCACAGGATAGTATTGTTCATCACAGGATAGTATTGTTCATCACAGGATAGTATTGTTCACCACAGGATAGTATTGTTCATCACAGGATAGTATTGTTCATCACAGGATAGTATTGTTCATCACAGGATAGTATTGTTCATCACAGGATAGTATTGTTCATCACAGGATAGTATTGTTCACCACCGGATAGTATTGTTCATCACAGGATAGTATTGTTCATCACAGGATAGTATTGTTCACCACCGGATAGTATTGTTCATCACAGGATAGTATTGTTCATCACAGGATAGTATTGTTCATCACACGATAGTATTGTTCACTACCGGATAGTATTGTTCATCACAGGATAGTATTGTTCACCACCGGATAGTATTGTTCATCACCGGATAGTATTGTTCATCACCGGATAGTATTGTTCATCACCGGATAGTATTGTTCATCACAGGATAGTATTGTTCATCACAGGATAGTATTGTTCATCACAGGATAGTATTGTTCACCACCGGATAGTATTGTTCATCACCGGATAGTATTGTTCATCACCGGATAGTATTGTTCATCACAGGATAGTATTGTTCATCACAAGATGAGTGATAATCTGTGAATGACAAATCACCGAGGATCAGTTCTGTACCGAAGATACTATACAGAAACATCAGAAGAAAAAAGAGAGACCAAGTAATAAGATTAAAGAAATAAGAAACAAAGTCTAAGAGGATGAATTAGAAACACGTGCAACATCCGGGTATCTTTATTTTGTAGACATCTCACCAACCAGTGACTTTACTGATACAACATCTCACCAACCAGTGACTTTACTGATACAACATCTCGCCAACCAGTGACTTTACTGATACAACATCTCGCCAACCAGTGACTTTACTGATACAACATCTCACCAACCAGTGACTTTACTGTTACAACATCTCGCCAACCAGTGACTTTACTGATACAACATCTCGCCAACCAGTGACTTTACTGATACAACATCTCGCCAACCAGTGACTTTACTGATACAACATCTCACCAACCAGTGACTTTACTGATACAACATCTCGCCAACCAGTGACTTTACTGATACATCTCGCCAACCAGTGACTTTACTGATACAACATCTCACCAACCAGTGACTTTACTGATACAACATCTCGCCAACCAGTGACTTTACTGATACAACATCTCACCAACCAGTGACTTTACTGATACAACATCTCGCCAACCAGTGACTTTACTGATACATCTCGCCAACCAGTGACTTTACTGATACAACATCTCGCCAACCAGTGACTTTACTGATACAACATCTCACCAACCAGTGACTTTACTGATACAACATCTCACCAACCAGTGACTTTACTGATACAACATCTCGCCAACCAGTGACTTTACTGATACAACATCTCGCCAACCAGTGACTTTACTGATACAACATCTCACCAACCAGTGACTTTACTGATACAACATCTCACCAACCAGTGACTTTACTGATACAACATCTCGCCAACCAGTGACTTTACTGATACAACATCTCACCAACCAGTAACTTTACTGATACAACATCTCACCAACCAGTGACTTTACTGATACAACATCTCACCAACCAGTGACTTTACTGATACAACATCTCGCCAACCAGTGACTTTACTGATACAACATCTCGCCAATCAGTGACTTTACTGATACAACATCTCGCCAACCAGTGACTTTACTGATACAACAGAGGGAGTTAATCGGAAGACTGTAAAAGACGAGGTAATTACTCCCTCAGCCTTTATAGAGAAGACAGTGGAAGATGAAATAACGAGTCCCTCAGCCTCGGAGCTGGTGAGTACCTTAGTCCTGAACCATCAAGACAACAGTACAGAACACTATACTGTACGCACAACAGAGGTAGAGGTGAAGATACTATTACTGAATGAAATAAATACCTTAAAGATAATGAGATCAGAAAGCTTCTCTCCTTTCGTTCTGAGAGAGAGAGAGAGAGAGAGAGAGAGAGAGAGAGAGAGAGAGAGAGAGAGAGAGAGAGAGAGAGAGAGAGAGAGAGAGAGAGAGAGAGAGAGACAGACAGACAGACAGACAGACAGGCAGAGACAGACTAGGAACACTGTATGAGCTATTGTCCTTAATTTCCAACAAGGGCAGGGCCCAGAGGTATAGACCAAATGTTTAATAAATGGGAGAGACAGTTTTAAACTCCAGGTCAATATCATTGGTGACATGCATCGTAGTATGCAAGGTTATGGAGAAAATTAATGGAGTACCTGGAGAGGATTTATAACCATCATAGAGTCAGAGAGAGAGACAGAGAGAGAGAGAGAGAGAGAGAGAGAGAGAGAACACTTGGCTCCACTCCGAGGACAGCGAGATGTGAGCTTCTACACCACAAGACGGGCAGCACGCAGCAATTACACTCTGACTGCAATTTTCTCCAGAACAACACTTCGTCTGAGATCATTTATTCCCAAGATGACTCGAGTCTGGAACATGTTCGTACTGCATAATGATATCAACGAGACAAAGTCAGTTGATCAAATGAAAATGCTGGCCCACAGATGGCTCCAACTTCATCCTGTTCCCTACTTGTTTGTTTCATAACAATAAAGAGACTTTTAAATGAGCTGATGTCGGTAACAGCTCTTAAGTTGTCAATAAAGTTAGGAATCCTTAACCTAATCTTGTCAAATCCTGTGTAAAAAAAAAAAGAGAGAGAGAAAGGGTTGGGTGGACTGCATATTTTTGGACTGTAAGAAAGCATTCGATACAGTATCTTGCAAGAAACTGGGATGAAAGTTAGAGGAAAAGGCCGGAATTACAAGATACTAGAGTGGATCACGAAGTAATTAACAGGAAGGAAACAGTGAGTTATTTTTGAGAATTAGGTATCGGATGGGCAAATGTGATGAGTGGTGTTCCACAAGGATCAGCTTCCAACTGCTTCACCTCACTTGTCTGCAGTATATAATCCCTTTCTCCGCGCATATGCTGTACCTTTTTTCCAAGATTAATGGAATAAACATATCGACTCCAGTGAATATCAAAATGGTATACAATACCGACAGGTTGGTAAGTGAGACACTTAGGCAACAGTTAGGCAACTTGTTAGCCAACCTGTCGATATTGTATACCATACTGATATTCACTTTGTCAGACACTGCAACACAATGGCATCTTGGTACAGAAGAGAAAACGCCTTGGTCAACTTTTTCAAATAGGAATGGTTGGTTCTGACAGGGACGTGACCTCTCAGTGACTACATTCTCTCTTCTACCACCCTGCACCTCTCCCTCCGACAGTACGTAAGTCTCCACACTGTCACTTGTCTCTTCAGATTGTTTCAGACTACGGAACAGGACGCTTCTCCAGACTGAGGGACTGACAACCTCTAATTTTCGACTTTAAGGGTGATGGACTGATTACATCGTCTTCACATCTCTACTGCTCCTGCCTACTTTCTGTACTCGACTGAAGAAGCCTACTGTGTAGGCGAAACGTTTCGGAAAAAAGTTGCCTAACTGTTGCCTATGTGTCTCACATACCATATCGACTCCAGGTTGAGGACTGATTACCTCAAACTCCTTCTCATCTTTCACCGCTCTTCTCCGTATTGGACTGATGAAGCCGCTGGCTGGCGAAACGTTTCTATATTAAAGACACCCAAATGTTGCACATTGTGTCTCATTCACCAACTTCTCGGTTTTCTGAACCATTTATATGAAGTCCTATTTCTTGTGACCAACATGACGGAAGAAACAGTCAGAGGAGTCCTTTTTCACAGTTAACGTGAAAACAGTTAAGTGAATACGAACAGTAGTAGGTCTTAGAAGACTAACAAAAGTATTTGAAGCAGCTGCAGGAATGGTTTGACAAGTAGCTATTAAAATTTAGCCTCCAGTGAATGCAGATTAATGAAAATCGAGGAAGGGAGACAAAGACTGGGAACCTCCATCAAGGATATGGACCTCGAAGTCAACGTAGTTCCAGGCATCGTAGCTTATAAATGTTTAACTTACTGAATGTGGAATTAACTTACATATTTTACTTAAACTCAGGGAGGAACGGGTATAAGAACTCAGAAATTTCACTACGGTTGTGGGGGATTTTTATAATACCTACTTACATTTATTCTCCTGTTGTATTTAAAATCATATCTTATAATTCATTTATATACGTGTGTAGGTAGGGTTAACGTGCAACACAAACCACCGTTTATCAGCCTCGGTGAGTTTTTCACATGTCGATAAGTATTCTTTGGGTTTTCATTGGCTAGCCTTTCTCTAGCACTATATTTTGATTTGTGCAATCTGGCATCATACAGGTGAGAACGTACCATGTAATGGTGACACTGACTCTCTCTCCTGGTGGGCGATGATGAGAGATGTGAGGCTGACACTTCCATCTCGCTTGATTGGCGATGACGAGCAGAGGTGTGACTGACGTCTTCATTCTCCTATACCTGCATCTATCCTCTCCTCCCGCTTGTTCTGTCTCCTAACGTCTTGGTCGAGGTCCTTATATGTATTTCTGACTCTTCCGACGTCCTGTGGTACAGTTAACGTGTCCAGTGTCTACCGGAGTCTTCCATTCTCTTAAGGATGCTCCCTGCGGTCCTGTGTGAGAGGAATGGTCGACCAGAGACTCCGGCAGGTGACAGCTGATGCTTCCATTAGGGAGACATAAATTTCTTTTGTTAAACCAAATTTGGTTATAACTGATCTGCCCAGCATGGCGAGCTCCTTGTGCATCCTGGGGAAGACAGTAACTTTCAGGTCACTAAAACTCAAGGTAGATGATACTGGATTCTGCACAATACATTTACATATAATTATGTCACGTGTTGCAGCTACTGACTGTAGTTTCTGCAACTCAGCTTGTGGTACAGCCAGCTGAAAGTAGCGTTATTTGTTGCACCCTGTGAACTGCCTATGTCACAGTGAACAGGATAGAGTTTTGGAAATTAGCTGCAGCTTACACTAACAAGTCATTTTATTAATGTGTGAAAGTCAGTCTTCTATGCTAATCCTCACAAAGATAGCTGTGTACTGCCACAGTCTGGTATTAAGTGAAGTTCGTGAGTCTGGGTTCAGTAATACTGGTTATTGCTGTGGACGTTGCTGTAATATTGTCCTCGAGCAGGTGTGCTGCTTCCTGTGTGATATCCCTTGTGCTGTTATTACACGGCTGTTATACTGCTCGTTTTACTGTTATTGCATTACCATTTAATACTTGTTACTTCACTACTGTACTTAGCAGAACTCTACTTGCTTAATCGTGCTGTTAAGTGCAAATAATAAGTGTACAAACACTTAAGTTTAATCTCTGTACAAGTGCACTACTGCCTGAGTGATCACATTGTACATTTCCTTCTCTACAGTGTTTTCCATAATTAATTTATTTACATTTGATAAAGGATCAATGTTTAATTTACTTGCACTTCAGAGTGATGAATAATTGTCTGGTAATTCAGTTATATTATTTCTCTCGAGTAATCAGAGTAATTCATTTAATCCACTTCCTCTCTCTGTTATAAGGTTGGGGCAACTTACTCACGTTACACCAAAACAAAGTACGAATAACCACATATATGGAACACATATCTAAGGGAGTTGTTAATCAAGTGTTTAAATGTAACTTTTACATAGTCATTTATTATATGAATGTCATTTTAGTGTTTTTAATATGATCTCTGAGCTCTTCACTTTCTTATCGACTTGTTGACTGTCAACAACATTTTGATGACCAAGAAGAATTCATCGTGTTGATGAGTTAGACACATGTGCAGGTGCTAAACATGTGTCTTAATCATCATTACTGTGTTAAAACTACGTCCCTCATAAGTGTCTAATGCCTCCTGGCGCTGATAAAACAGGCAGAGAAAACAGTGGCAAGGTTGCAGATCCACGTCAGTCGAATTACTTAGTCTGTAACAAACGTGCGTTCGGCAAATCTTAGTTTTCAGTAACCTCATCAGGAGGTCATTCACGATAATATAAATATACGATATTATACGTAAGGTTCGTCTTGGAGAATAAAGACTCAGCATGGAACCCACGCATGATGAAGAAGGTCAAGGAGAGGAAAAAATAGCAAATCATTTGGTAGGAGAATAGTCTCGGAGCTACGAGGTACGAGCTGCGAGGAGAGGCTAAAGGAGGTACATCTGGTGACACTAGAGGACGCAAGGACCAGGGTGGATATGATAACGACATACAAAACATCAAGAGGGAAGACAGGAACAGAATGTTCGAGTGGTAGAAATCAGGGACACGAAGGCACAGATGGAGACGAAAAATATGCGTCACAGGGATGTAAGGATATATATATTGAGCCTTAGAGTAGTCAGAAAGTGTGAACAGCAAAATGGAAGAGACAGAAACCATACCTACTTTTAAGAACAGGTAAGTTACGAGTCACGAAGAAAACAGACAGCGAACTCAGTAGAGAACACCAGAGAAACGGAGCTAGGAGCGGAGACTCGACCCCTCCATCCTAATACAGGTGTGAACATGTAGGTAATTATATAACACACACACACACACACACACACACACACACACACACACACAGCGACGTTATTGGACTGTTCTGTTCCAGAATAAATCTACATAATATATTTCGTGTTGCTAACATGTACAAGACATCAGAAGACTGGCTGACAAAAATTGTGTTATCTATCCAGAGGCTAAATATGAATATACAGAATTATTCACACTCCTTCCTTCCTTCCCTTTCTCACTCCTTCCTTCCTTCCCTTTCTCACTCCTTCCTTCCTTCCCTTTCTCACTCCTTCCTTCCTTCCCTTTCTCGCTCCTTCCTTCCTTCCCTTCTCACTCCTTCCTTCCTTCCCTTTCTCACTCCTTCCTTCCTTCCCTTTCTCGCTCCCTCCTTCCTTCCCTTTCTCACTCCTTCCTTCCTTCCCTTTCTCACTCCTTCCTTCCTTCCCTTTCTCACTCCCTCCTTCCGTCCCTTTCTCACTCCCTCCTTCCTTCCCTTTCTCACTCCCTCCTTCCTTCCCTTTCTCACTCCTTCCTTCCTTCCCTTTCTCACTCCCTCCTTACTTCTCTTTCTCACTCATTCCTTCCTTCCCTTTCCCACTCCCTCCTTCCTTCCCTTTTTCACTCTTCCCTTTCCCTTTTCTTTCTCACCCCTCTTCCTTCCCTTTCCCCTCCTTCCTTCCTTTCCCCTTTCCACCTCTTCCTTTCCCTTTCCCCTTCTCACTCCCCCTTTCCCTTTCCCTTCCCTCCCCCTTCCTTCCCTTTCTCACCCTTTTTCTTCCTTCCTTTCTCCCCCTCCTTTCCCTTCCCTTTCTCACTCCCCCCTTTCCTTCCCTTTCTCACTCCCTTCCTTTCCCTTCCCTTTCCACCCCCCTTTCTTCCCTTCTCACCCCCTCCTTCCTTCCCTTTTAAATCCCTCCTTATTCTTTTCTCATTTCCTCCTTTCCCTTTCCCTTTTCCCCACTCCTCCTTCCTTCCCTTTCTCCTCCTTTCCTTTTTTTCTCACTCCCCCTTTCCCTTTCCCCTTTCCCATTCCTCCTTTCCTTCCCTTTTCTCACCCTTTCCCTTCCTTCCCTTTTCTCACTCCCTTCCTTCCTTCCCTTTCCCCCACTCCTTCCTTCCTTTTTTCACCCCTTTCCCTTCCTTCCCTTTCTCCTCCCCTTCCTTCCCTTTCTCGTTTCCCCCCTTCCTTCCCTTTCTCACTCCTTCCCTTCCCTTTCCCCTTTTCTCACCCCTTTCCTTCCTTCCCTTTCTCACTCCTTCCCTTCCTTCCCTTTCTCCTCCCCCCCTTTTCCCCTTTCTCACTCCTTTCCCCCTTTCCCCTTTTCCCCTCCCTTCCTTCCTTCCCTTCTCACCCTTCCTTCCTTCCCTTTCTCCTCCTTCCTTCCTTCCCCTTTTTCCCCCCCTTCCCTCCTTCCCTTTCCTCCTTCCTTCTCTTTCTCTTTCTCACTCCCTTTTTCCCTCCCTTTCTCATCCCCCTTTCCCTTTCCCCCTTTCTCACTCCTTCCTTTCCCTTCCTTCTCACCCCCTCCTTCCCCCCTTCTCATCCCCTTCCTTCCCTTTCTCACTCTTTTTTCCCCTTTTCACTCCTCCTTCCTCCCTTTTCACCCCCCTCCGTTCCCTTTCTCCTTTTTTCCTTCCCTTCCTTTAAAAAAATTCCCCCCCCTTTCCCTTTTTTCTTTTCCCCCCCGGGCTAATTTTTTTGTCCCTTTTCACCCCCTCTTCTTCCCTTTTTTTCCCCCCTTTTCCCTTTCCATCCTCCTTTCCTTCCTTTTTCCCCCCCCTTCTTCCTTCTTTTTTTAATTCCCCTTTCTTTTTTTTTTTTTTCCCTTTAACCCTTCCTTTCCTTCCCTTTTCTCACTCCCTTTTCTTCCCCTTTTTAAAACCCTTTCCTTTTCCCCTTTTCACTCCTTCCTTCCTTTCCCTTCTATCCCCCCTTCCCCCCTTCCACTCCCTTTTTTCCCCCCTTTCTACTCCCTTTTCCCTTTTCACCCCTTTCCTTTCCTTCCCTTTTTTCACCCCCTCCTTCTTCCTTTTTCCCACTCATTCCCCTTCCCTTTCCCCCTTCCCTTTTTCCCTTTCCAACCCTTCCTTCCCCCTTTTCATCCCCCCCTCCTTCCTTTTCCTCCCCCTTCCTTTTTTTACTCCCCCTTCCCCCCCTTTCCAACCTTCCTTCCTTCCTTTCTCACCCCTTTCCGTCCCTTTTCACTCCCCCTTTCCCTCCCTTTCTCACTCCCCCTTCCTTCTCTTCCCTCATTTTCCCCTCCTTTCCCTTTCCATTCTCACTCCTTCCTTTCCCCCCCCCCTTTTTCTCCTCCTTTCTTCCCTTTCTCACTCCCTCCTTCCCCCCCTTTTCTCACCCCCTCCGCTTCCCCTTTAAAATCCTTTTTTCCTTTCAACCCCCTCCTTCCTTCCCTTTCTACTCCTCCTTCCTTTTTCCCTTTCTCAAACCCCCCCTTTTTTGTCCCTTTTTACTCCCTTTCTTTTCTACTTCCTTCCTTTTCCCTTTTTCTCATTTTTTCCCCCCTTTTCTCATTCCCCCCTTTTTTTTTTTATCATTCCCCCTTTCTTCCTTTTTCACTTCTTTTCCCTTTTATTTCCTTCCTTCCCTTTCTTTTTCCCTTTTTCCCCTTTTATTTTTTTCCCTTTCTACCCTTTTCCTTTCTTCCCTTTTACCCCCTTTGTTTTCTAAAATTTAAATTTTTTTACCCCCTCCTTTTCCCCTTTCTCACTCCTTTTCCCTTCCCTTTTTCACTCCCTTTTACTTTTTTCCCCCCCCTTTCCCTTTCCCCTTTTCCCCTTCCCCCTCTTTCCCCCCCTTTCTATCCTTTTTTTTTTATTTCTTTTTTTTAAAATTTCTTTTTCCCTTTCCCCCCCTTTTTTCCCCCCTTTTTCCATTTCCCCCTTTTTCCCTTTTCATTTTTTTCCCTTTTACTTTCCTCCTTTTCCCTTTCTATCCCTTTTTCCCTTCTCATCCCCCCTTCCTTCCCCTTTTCACTCCTCCTTTCCCTTTCCCTCTTTTCCCTTCCCTTTCTTCCCCCCCTTTTCCCTTTCCCCTCCCCCCCTTTTTCCCCCCCTCCTTTTCCCCTTTCTAACCCCCCTTTTCCCCTTTCCCCCCTTTTCCCCCCCCACCCCTTCCCTTCCTTTCTCACTCCCCCCTTCCTTCCCTTTCCACCCCTTCCCTTCCCTTTCCCTTTCCACTCCTTCCTTTTCCCTTTAAACCCCTCCTTTTTCCCTTTCTCCCCCCTCCCCCCTTCCCTTTCCCTCCCCCCTCCTTTCCCTTTCCCTTTTAAATCCCCCCCTTTTCCTTTCTCACTCCTCCCCCCTTTCCCTTCTCTCCTTTTCCCTTTCTACTCCTTTTCTTCCTTTCTCACTCCTTTCCTTCCCTTTCCCTTTCTCATCCTTTTTTCCCTTCCCCTTCCACTCCTTCCCCTTCCCTTTCTCACTCCCCCTTTCCTTCCCCTTTCTCATTCCCCTTTCCTTTCCCTTCCCTCATCCCCCCTTCCCTTTTATTTCCATTTTTTTCCCTTTTCCCTTTCTCACCCCTCCCCTTTTCCTCCCTTTTCCATCCCCCTTCCCTTCCCTTCTCCACTCTTCCCTTTACCTTCCCCTTTCCCTTCTCCCCCCTTCCTTCCTTTCTCACCCCTCCTTCCTTTTTCCATTTCTACTCCCTCCTTCCTTCCCTTTTTTTCACCCCTTCCTTCATCCCCTTTCTCACCCCCCTCTTCCTCCCCTTTCTCATCCCCCCTTCCTTCCTTTTACTCCTTTTTTTTCCTTCTCTTCCTCATTTCCCCTCCTTCCTTTCCTTTCTCACCCCTTCTTCCCTTCCCTTTTCATCCTTTCTTCCTTTTCACTCCCCCCTTCCGCCCCTTTCCACCCCCTCCCCTTCCTTTCTCATTTTTTCCTTCCTTCCCTTTCTAACCCCCTCTTCCTTCCCTTTTTTTTCCCCTCCCTCTTTTTCCCTTTTCTCACCCCCCCTTTTTCCCTTCCCTTTTTCACCCCTTATTTTTTATTTTTTTTTTTTATCCCTTTTTTCTTTTTAAATAAAATTCCTTTCTTCCCTTTCTACTTTTTTTTTTTACTTTTTTTCCTTCTTCTTTTTATACTTCCTTTCCTTCCCTTTTCTACTCCCTTTCTTCCCCTTTCCCCCCCTCCTTCCTTCTTTTATCCCCCTCCTTCCTTCCCTTTTTCTCATCCTTATTCATTCCCCCTTTCTATCTCTTCCCCCCCTTTCTCACTTCCCCCCTTTCCCTTTCCCCTTCCCTCCCTCCCCCTTCCATTCTTGCTTCCTGCTTCCCTCCTCCCATTCTACATGCCCCACTGATTTTTTACATATCTCTACTCCTTTCTTTCTCCCTCCCCCCCCTTCACTCTTTTTTTTTTACCTATCCCCTTTGCCTATTCCCTCTTTTCCCCCTTTTCCTTTCAACCCCCCTTTTTTTTTTTTTTTTTTTTTTTTTTTTTTTTTACACAGGGTTTGACAAGGTTAAGTATCCCTAGCTTTATTGACAAGCTATTTACAGGTTAAGGATTCCTAACTTTATTGGCAAGCTAAGAGCTGTTACCTACATCAGCTCATTTGAAAGCATTTTTATTGTTATGTGACATACAAGTAGGGAACAGGATGAAGTTGGAGCCATCTGTGGGCCAGCATTTTCATTTGATCAACTCACTTTATCTCGTTGACATCATTATGCTGTACGAATGTGTTCCATACTCGAGTCATCCTGGGTATGTATGATCTCAGATGGAGTGATGTTCTGGAGAAGGGTACAGCCAGAGTGAAGTTGCTGCTTTCTGCCCGTCTTGTGGCATAAAAGCTTGTTTCACGCTGTCCTCGAAGTGGATCCAAGTGTGGTATTTTGACAATAATTGGCCTTGTACATAACAGTAAGGCCAAACCCACATCCCTCCTATGTTGAAGGCTCTGCTGAAATGACAGATCTATCCAGGATGGGTCCAGGCGAGAGATGAGACGTCTTGCTCTGTTCTCTACTCTGTCAAGCAGTTGCAAATGAGAGGGGGGCAGGCAAACCAAGAAAGTGGAGCATACTCAAGGTGTGAGCGTACTTGTGCCTCGTACAGGATCTTGCAACCCCTACTGTCAAGCAGATGCGAGATACGGCGAAGTGCTGTAAGTTTCCCTGGCTGCCTTGTTTGCAAGATTTACAACAGGGTTTTCTTCCATGGTTAGTTTGGAGTCAAATTTCACCCCAAGGATATCAACTTCTTCTCCATTGCCAACATCCTCCCATTCATCCTTACTACTGCACCAGCATTACCATCATGGTGCCTAGAGACGATCATCATTTGCATTTTCTCAGGTGCAAATGTTACTTGCCATCTATTTCCCCAAGCTGATATAGCTCTCAGCTGGTGATTGATGTAGCTTAGAGCAGCTGGCATTTCTTCTCTTGGATAAGTGAATGTCAGTGTACAGTCGTCTGCATATGCATGTGATTCTGGGATGAGATGAAGAAGGTCGTTGAAGTAGACATTCCATAACAATGGACCCAGCACGCTTCCTTGTGGAACGCTTGCCCCAATAGGATGCCTTGCTGATTCCGTTCCATTGAGGACTACACTTAGAGATCTGCCATGAAGGTAATCACTGAGGAGACATAGCGTAGAGCCTGCAATTCCCAGTGCTTGAAGTTTTGCTAAGAGGCCCTGGTGCCACACCCGGTCGTAAGCGCCAGCAATGTCCAGTGCTGCCACACAGCTGACTTTGGATTCATCCAGTGACTGGTGCCACTTAGTGGAGAGGTTTAACAACAGATCAGCAGCAGAGTAATCTTTCCTGAAGCCATATTGACGATCAAAATGTAGTGAGTGGTAGTCAAAAAATTGTCATTTGTCTTGAGATTATTGTCTCAAGGATCTTTTTGTGAACAGGGACTACATTTGCCTCTTTCCATAGAGAGGGCCATTTACACTGTACTAAGCAGTGCTGAAAGATGCGAGTTAGAGGTGCTGCTAGCTGGTCTGCACATCTTCTCAACAATCTTGGGCTCAACTTGTCTGGGCCCACAGCCTTTTCTTGGTCAAGCGATTTAAGAAGGAAATGCTCCTCCTCCTGCCTTATTGTCACCACTGACAGTTTTGACACAGTTCTTACAGCTAGCCAAGGAGGGTCCCTTGCTGGATCAGGAACTTGCATTTTGGTAGCAAAGTGTTCAGCAAAGAGGTCCGCCTTCTCTTGATTACTAGTAGAGGTGGTCCCATCCTGTCGATTTAGAGGTGGAATGAATGAGCTCATCAGGCAGAAAACCCTTTTCTGTCCTTGACCAGGGAACCCGGGTTTTGGAGCCTACCCTACCTGATGCTACTTTTTTTAGTTCCCCCCTCCCATTTGCAATGGCCCCACTTTGAACGTACCCAATCCCTACGGGCTTGCTGTGCAAGTTCCTGTTATGGGAGGATTCCTTATACCTTCGCCTGCTTTGTATTAGCATACAGCCTCTCTACAACGAAAGCCAAACCAATGCTGATTGTAGGCTTGTCACTTTTTCCCGGTGGGGAAAAAGTGTTTTGTTGTAGTTAGGATGTGTCCAGTGAAGGCTTTATTTGGTTGTCAACACCCTTGGGAGAAAGCTTTCCCAAATCGGTGGTGCGGCTCAGAGCGAAGGCGGGCCCAAATTACCTTTTTCTCAATCCAGGTTGTGCGTGTGGACCCCTCACCTCGTTCCTTCGAAAAAAACCTTTGGTCGCGATCCAAGTACCCGGGGGGTGAAAAATACTATGCCTTCGCCAGATCACTCATACGGGAAAAGGGAGGAGCCAGAGATATGAGTGGGGAAATCAACAAAGTTTCTCATTAAAAACAGCAAAAGGGTCATAAAAGTCCCACTGAAATAAGGTGCTGGTTAGGTCCCCAAAAAAATTAAATATTTGACATTTGGGTTTTTTGTAGCAAAGGGGGGTCAACTTTTTCCATTAGGAAGTTGAGGGCGCATGTTGCCACTGAGGTTTACATTGCACTGCTAGTACAGGGATAGTGTTTATACAGAGCTTAAAGAACTCATTTTAAAAAGGGAGGGGGGGCAACATCAAAGGCTGGGCATGAACACTTTTTGAGAGCACACAGCACACCCCTCCTTGCCCCCGCCCGTCTCTTCTCATCCATGAATGTAGCCACAATTTTTGCAAAATTTTCTGGAGTCCGTCATTCAAAATTTTTTTTAACAAAGTACATGTGGGGCTCGAGTGTTCCCAAAATATGTGTGGCTCTCCCAAAAATTAGTAAAGAAACCTCTAATGTTGGGCCCACAGGATGCTGATAGATGGCTCCTCTGAAAGTGGTCGCTTTAGGTGGTGGGGGTGTATGGAATGAAAGGTGCCGCCCCTTAGAGAGGGAGGGTCTGAGGGGAGCTGCAGGGATGTAGGGCTGTAGGTCTCTCTCCTCTCTCTTCCTCTTTCCTCTCTCTCTTCTCCCCTCTCTCCTTTCTTCTTCCCCTCCTCCCCTTTTCTCCTCCTCCTTCTTTTTTTTCCCTCTCTCTCTCCTCTCTCTCTCCTCCTCTCTCTCTCTTCTTCTCTCTCCCTCTCTCTCTTCCCTCTTTCTCTCTCTCCTCTCTCTCCTTCCTCTCTCTCTCTCTCTCTCTCTCTCTCTCTCTCTCTCTTCCTCTCTCCTTCTCTCTCTCTCTCTCTGAAATTTCAGCATGAGGGAGGTGGTCTCAGGTCACCTGACACTGTACACAGACTCAGGAGAGTGCCAAGACACAGCGAAAAGGGAATGTTTGAAATTTTGACCTTACACATACACACACATACACACACATACACGCACACACACCACACACCACACACACACACACACACACACACACACACACACACACACACACACACACACACACACACACACACACACACACACACATACACACAACATACACATACACACACACACACATACACCCCCCCTACACACCACACACACACGCACTCGTGGAGGAGTCACGCGGTTTGAGCTCGTGTTTTGGTGGTAATTTCTGACTGTGCCATAAGGAATAGAGTGTGGGATATAGGCGTGTGCACGCATAAGAGTGCATATAATCACTTAGCCCCGAAAAAAGGAAATATAAGGGATCACAGAAAAGAAAAAAAAGGAAATAGTTGCTGATTATTGTGGGGCCGTTGGAAGGGTGAACGGTTGTGTCAGGCCAAAAATAGTGTTGCCATATAATGCAGTGGGGTATTTTGAAGAATAAGTGCGACTCAAGACCAGGGAGATAAGAGATATGTATAGATGTGTCAGTAAATACAGTGATGAGTAAAAAAATTAGAAGAGCTAGAGACTATAGTGCATACAGGAAGTTAGTGGAAAAATTACCGAGAAGCATCAAACTTCTTCAACTTCTGGGACAGGACAGACCCGCAACGTTACTCCACTGCCATCCGCAAGTATATTCACCTAAATTTGAGTTGCATGGGGGCAATAGTACCTGTCTCTAGCTGAATTGGGGGTCACTCTCCTCGAGCTATCAGAATTAGAATAAGCAGCATTTACTGGCATTTAATAGAATTTAGAGGTTTGCGGCATATAGGCGAAGCCAGTGTAAATTTTTTTTTGAACGTAATTTTAAACGCATGAGTACAGTGGGAACCAAGAGATCGCGTACATATACAATACATAGGTAGTACATACGTGGAAATAAGGAATGTTTACATAAACATATGCACACACACTAGGTTGAGGGGCAGCTCTGCTGTTAGCACTTGAATAGCTGTAGCACACACACACACACACACGCACACACACACACACACACACCACACATATGCCACACACACACACCCCACACACACATATGCACACACATACACACAACACACATACACACACACACACACACACACACACACACACACACACACACACACTCACACTCACACACACACACAAAACACACACACACACAGTGGTTCACCCCGAAGGTGTAGGGAGGCAAAAACTAGGTGTAATAGAGAATGGAAAAGGTACAGAAGACCCGAGAACTCAGGGAAAAAAAAGAAATCAGCCGAAGAGCCAGAAACGAATATGCACAGATAAGAAGGGAGGCTCAGAGCCAATATGAAAATGACATAGCATCAAAAGTAAAGACTGACCGAAGCTGTTGTACAGCCACCAAAAGGGGGAAAACAACATCAAGGACCAGGTAATCAGACTGGGAAAAGGGGGGTGGGGGAATTTACAAGAAACGACCAGAGGGATTCAGGGGCTCAACACAAGATTTAAAAAGGATTTCAGGGAAA
>NC_069404.1:67797091-67915821 GCF_026875155.1 Cherax quadricarinatus
GTGTACCACTAGAACGCTTAGCATGGCTGGGCATTTCGGGTAATTTGGGTCTTATGGCTAAGTGACAAAAATACTAGTTTATGATTTGCAATGTGAATGCTTTTGTTTTGGCACAGTAATAGTTTCAGTATGGAGTATCACAGGATTCATTATTTTAAGACTGAGATTAATATTTTCTGTTTATGGTCAAATGAGTGAGCGAGTGTAAGTGTGAACCACCAGGTGGTATTCGTGTAGTTAGTTGACGGGGTGTATCAGGGAGATAAGATGTTTTCTAATGGTAGTTTTTGAAGGTGATGAATGTGTCTGCAGTTCTAGAGTTCTCAGGTAGGGTATTCCATTTTTAGGGCCTTTGACATACATTGAATTTTTGTAAAGGTTTAGTCGGACACGGGGAATGTCGTAGAGATGTTTGTGTCTGGTGTTATGCCTGTGGGTTCTGTCACAACTATCAAGAAAGCGTTTTAGGTCAAGGTTGATATTAGAGTTTAAGGCCCTGTAGATATAGATTGCACAGTAGTAAGTGTGGATGTACTGAACTGGGAGTAAGTTTAGATCTTTGAAGAGTGGGGGGGGGGGGGGTGCTGCCAGGGGGGGATTTAGTGATTATTCTTACTGCAGCTTTTTGTTGGGTTATTATTGGCTTTAGGTGGGGTTGCTGCAGTTGACCCCCAAGCACAAAAGCATAGGTGAGGTATGGATAAATAAGTGAGTGGTATAGTGTGAGAAGGGCATTTTGCGGCACGTAGTATCGTATCTTGGAGAGGATCCCAACCGTTTTGGATACTTTTTTGGCTATATGCTGGATATGGGTGCTGAAATTCAGGTTGTTGTCAAGGTATAAGCCTAGGAATTTTTCCCCATTATTTCTGGTAATTAGAGTGTTGTCAATCTTAATGTTAATTTGTGCATCTCCTGCTCTGCTACCAAACATAATATAGTAAGTTTTGTCA
Organism: Cherax quadricarinatus; assembly: GCF_026875155.1. Classification (NCBI taxonomy): domain Eukaryota; kingdom Metazoa; phylum Arthropoda; class Malacostraca; order Decapoda; family Parastacidae; genus Cherax; species Cherax quadricarinatus. The sequence goes on from NC_069404.1 coordinate 67,798,045, forward strand.
GTGTTAAGCGTAAGTTTATTGGCTGTCATATGGTCCCCATAAGAAATCTATATACTAATTCCCTCGCTCTTGCCGGTATTCTTAATTTACTAAATTCCACCCATATCACTCTCCAATCATATGTGGGATACACTGCCATCCCTTGCATTGATTCCTGACGACGACCCCACCCACTAACCTTTTTTACCTTGAGTTTTTAACATTGCGTACCTTTAACATAAACCGAAAACATATCTTCACAACTCCACTAAGTCCCTGCCACCCCACCATTTACGGATATCCCCATCACCTCCCCCCCCGAAGACCCCTTTTCCCCCGCTGCCCGAATATACCTCTGTTTTCACATATAGCGCCTTCCCCCTAGACCCTAATGCAATAAATCCCAATCCTCCCTGTCTTAACCGCAGTCATTACCACATCTTTGCCCAACCACACCCTCCCATAACCCCACACATACCTTAAGACTCTTCTTTGTAATTCCATAATATCCTGGGCTTCGTGATGAGTAAATTTTTCCGCCACTCCCCCACACCTTACTATAAATCAGCGTATTTAGCACCAAAACCCCTTTGATGCAAGGTTACACCCCCGGCCCTTAGACTCCTGAGCCTACTCAAAGCTCTGTCCATTACCATTTCTGAATAAACCCTCCTGCTCTCCTGTTCATCTGCCAAAATCAAATCCCACAAATCTTTAGCCTATCTACAGTTTCCAACCAAACTCCTCCCCAAGTCCCTCCTACCCAAGCGCCTACCTCCAGCAACCGTGATTTCTGCTTATTAACTCTCATCCCAGTAGCATTCCCAAAAATCTAAATTACCCTTCCCACTTTACTTAAATCTTCTATCTCATTAAGTAAAACAGTTGTATCATCTACATAACCAACAATATTCCCACAATATCCTCCACTCTCCCCCATCCTTTCCCATCCCACCATCAACCAAAACATAGAAAGGATTCTGCATACATGCAAAGAGTATTGGGGAGAGTGGACACCCTGCCTTAAAACCCCCCCCCATGCTTACAGAACTACCCAACCTACCATTTACCTGTACTCTCATTGATGCAATTCTCATACAAAGTCCTACCCATCCTACCACCCTCCCTCCAAAACCCATTCTCACCATACTCTCCATAAAAAATTCCCTATCCACATAATCATAAGCTTTCTCCCAATCCAGCCTAGAATACCTCCTTATTACTACCCTCAAGGAAATCCCGAATACGTCCATGACCTACCCGCATACTCCTCCCCGGGATACCAAACTGTCCCCCATGTATCACCGACCCCAGGGACCTTCTTCAGTCTATTACCCAAAATTTTCGCAAAAACCTTGTAATCCGCGCACATCAAAGATATTGCACGGTAAGCACTCAACTCTCTACCCCCCCTCTTCTTTGCCCAAAACTATGACACCCGTACTTTGCGATGTCCCCCAACTTCCCACTAGTTAACATATGGTCCAGAGCCTAACAAAACACTGCCTAATACACCCCCAATGTGCTCTATAAAAATCATTTGGTATACTGTCTATCCCTGGTGTTTTCCCGGTACTCATCCCAAAAACTGCCTCTTCACCTCAACCTCACTTATCCCAAACCCTCCAACCCCACTCTATCCTCCCTCACTTAAAACGCAAATGGAACCCCCCTTCAAAAATACCCCCCCAAAACCCCCCCCTCCCTCCAACTCCTTTTCTCCTAAACCAACTATCTCATAGAGACTCATACTTTCCCATATTGGATAGGAACCGACCCACTGGATACCCTCCCCCCCCGGGCTTGCCCTCCAATTGTAGAATGGTGCTTACACTCTGTCGGTCCCCTAAATTTACGTAAAACAAACCCAGACGGCTTATCACCCCACAAAACATCCTCTAACCCCGCCCTAACCCAAAATTGCATCAAACCTATCATTGTGTAATTCAGTGATTCTACTCCGCAGACTGTCCATATCATCCCTCCTACCACCCCCCAACATAACAAACTTGCAACTGTCCCTCCAGATAAATTTGGGAACCCAAAACGCCACCCCGCCTCTTCTCGTCCCCTAACTTAAAAAAATTTGCTTTCAGGTTTTGCTGCATTTCCCCAATCTAACAGATCTATCTCCCTGTTTCCTAACCTCCCAAAAAGGCAACCACCAATCACTGAAAAAAGGCCCCTCCCAAATCCTCCTTAAGAAAACCTTACATTTAATTTCCAGTACCCAGAATAAATACGCACCACTCCATCCCACATCAAATCTGCTATTACCGCCCTGTGATCCGAAAACCCCACATCGAAGGTTTGCACCCTCACAACATCTATACCCTGCTTAATATAAATTCTGTCTAATCGCGCTTCATATCCCCTACGGACGAAACGTATGCTCCACTAGGTATCCCCCCCTCCCCACCCCCATTTAACAACCCCAATATCTCGCAATACATCCCTCAGCACACAACCCGCCCCTCGTTCGACATCACCACTCCTAATCACACAATTCTAATCACCTCCTATTACTGTTATAGCAGCAAACCTCTCAAGTGATACAGCAATACCTCTCTGACAAAATCACTTTTACCCTGATATTTTCTAGTTGCTGGCATGTAAACTCCTACGAAACTAGCTCGACTCTCACCCCAGACGCCATCCACCCTCACGATCCTCCCCCCCCCCTCTTCCCAACCGATGACACGCAAGGCTGGTCTCCTTTACCCCCACTGCTACCCCACCTTTCAATTGCAAACCACTGGTTACATTACATCCGATATCCTTTCACCCCCAACACACTACCAGCCCTGTGTTATGCTCTTGCAAAAAAACATATGTCAACAAACAAACCGCCCCTTTAAAAACCACTCCAACCAACTTTTCCTTGACCTCAGTCTTAATCCATTAAAAATTAAGCGTGACACATCTGAAAATTACAGAAGGGGCGGCTTTCCCCCTATGCTCTGGGATTAAACCCACTGCACTTTTCATATTACGTGTTCCTTTGCCACTCGAGTTTTCCTGTGCAGTCACCTCCCCTCCCTTTCCCACTTTGCAACTCAGGCACACCTCTACCACTATGTGGCATCGGCTCCACAACCGCTGCCCATGACTTCTTCCCCGGCCTCTGCCTCGGGGTAATGACCTCGTCTATCTCTGATGCCGCAGTTCGTTTCCTAGAACTCCCACTTACACACACATCACCTCAGACGAATCCTCCTGGTGTACCCCCACGGCCACCACACGCTCCAGCCAATCTTACTCAAATCTTTCCTCCACAATTTGTTGTCCCTCCAAAGCTCCAGCTTCACATGAAAATGAGGACACCTTTTGCACAGGGTTCCTCCCATCCAAAAAATCCTTGATCACATCTGCCAATAAACCATCCTGGGTTGAAGCTTCCTGGACGAAAGACTCCTCAATGTCACCTTCGACTCCCCGACGCCCTGGGAGAGTGACACACGTCTCCCCCCCGCCCCACCTCCCGGTCGACCTCTTCGCTCCAGAGGTCAGTCCTCCGGCCCCCCGAGGCATCAGAGCCAGGCACCAAATCACACGACTGTTGAATCACAATTGGAGTGTCCAGAATTCGAGAAGCCGCCTCCTAGGACACTGGGGGTGCCATGGGGCTCATAAGAGCTACACAGACGACATGTTTTCTGTTGCCCAGCAAGTACACATAAACCTGTGTTCTACAACGATCATCGTAACATAGGATGGTATAGGCCTTGTTAAAGACATTTTAAGGTGTAAGAACCTTCCGGCATTCCTTCACGGACCATCCCTCCACACCCCATTGTTGCAGAATGCACTGTCCCATACCTGCGAAAAAACTCCTGTAGCCATAAGCCGTAGCCTCGAAGGGTACATTCCGACCTTCACCCATGTGAAGTACTTAGAGACGTCATGTAACACAACATCCATCGTTGAATCACACTCATGCGTTGTTCCTGGAAAAGCTCGACAATTCTTGTGTAGAAAACCGACTCGTAGAAATTTTTACAAAGATTTGTTAAACCATTAAGAGCGACGCCATACAATTCCTCGTTGGGAATACCATATGTATCCCTGATGATGTTAGGGAGAAGGACGTTCATCGTATCTCCACTTAACGTACCACGAACCAGCTCTATGCAGATAGTATTCACTCTCCGTACTGTATGTTCCACCATTTTGATATCCCAATGAGCAGCGCACGTCCTCACTACTCAATGGTTGTTGCTGAACTAAGGTAGCTCGCCTGAAAACAGCAGAAGGGTGCTGAGCACAACCGCACTCCACCGTGGTCAGGCAGCGAATTTGTCCAAGGTGTAGACTCACCTCTAGTAATTTGCCTACAATTGAGGTCAGGCTTATTGGGCGGTAATTTGACGGTAACGACTTGTCCTCTGTTTTAAAAATAGGAATTACATTAGCCATCTTCCACATATCAGACACTACACCTGTTTGAAGAGATAAATTAAAAATATTAGTTAATGGTTCACAGACTTCCATTTTGCATTCCTTTAGAACCCTTGAAAAAACCTCATCAGGACCCGGTGACTTATTTTGCTTCAGTTGATCTATCTGCTTCACAACCATTTCACTAGTGACTGTGATGTTACATAATTTATCTTCTTCTGGCCCACTATAAAAATTAATTATCGGAATATTATTAGTGTCTTCCTGTGTAAAAACCGAGAGAAAATAATTATTTAAAATCGAGCACATTTCATTCTCTTTGTCAGTAAGATGCCCATAGTTATTTTTAAGGGGACCTATCTTATCTCTGACTTTTGTTCTATATACCTGGAAAAAACTTTTTGGGTTAGTTTTAGAATCCCTAGCAACTTTAATTTCATAGTCCCTTTTAGCTTTTCTTATCCCCTGATCTTAGACCTGATCGAAGTGTATAAGTGGAAGATAGGTATTAATAAAGGGGATATTAACAAGGTCTTGATGGTATCACTCCAAGAGAGAACCCGCAGTAATGGATTTAAATTAGATAAGTTTAGATTTAGAAAGGACATAGGAAAGTATTGGTTTGGAAACAGGGTAGTTGATGAGTGGAATAGTCTACCTAGTTGGGTTATTGAGGCTAGGACTTTGGGTAGTTTCAAATTTAGGTTGGATAAGTACATGAGTGGGAGGGGTTGGATTTGAGTGGGACTTGCACATCGGAGCTTGTTTCTTGGGTGGCATTGAAAATAGGGCTGGTCAAATGTTTGTTAGTTGGATGAATTGTAAAGGACCTGCCTAGTATGGGCCAACAGGCCTGCTGCAGTGTTCCTCCTTTCTTATGTTCTTATATCAAATTCTTTATCATGGTCAACAGCCTCAAAAGCTTTACTGAAGAAAGTTAATAAATTAGTTAGACAAGACCGGCCTCTTGTGAATCCATGCTGAGTATCCTTAATCAAGCTATGCTTATCGAGATGGCTTCTTATAATCTCAGCTATAATTGACTCTAGTAATTTGCCTACAGGTAAGACACATATGCAACAGTTAGGTAATAAAGTTGGTAGAATTATCGACAATATGTAAAGTAAAAGGACACAAGTGCAACTAATGTGACATTTATTGTGGCAACGTTTCGCTCTCCAGGAGCTTTATCAAGCCATTACAAACAATACATGGACACAGAGGGTATATAAAGGCTCAGAGTGAGGGGAATACTAGTGAGGTACCTCACTAGTATTCACCTCACTCTGAGCCTTTATACCCTCTGTGTCATGTATTGTTTGTAATGGCTTGATAAAGCTCCTGGAGAGCGAAACGTTGCCACAATAAATGTCCATTAGTTGCACTGTGTCCTTTTACTTTACAACAGTTAGGTATCTTTATTTCGAAACTTTTCCCCTACCGTAGGCTTCTTCATGAGTACAGAAAATTTTGATGAACAGAAGATACCTAAAGCGAGAAATCGCCCATCATTTTAAAGTTTTGGGTGGCGTCCCTCAGTCTGGTTTTACGCATTTCTCGGTATATATTTTATATATAATATATTATAATATATATATATATATTTTAAAAATTATAATATTATATATATATATATTTATATATAAATATATATATATTTATATATATATATATATAAATATGTTACCGCCGAGATGCATTGGGTTATATATTTGTTTGTCATATTGTTCATTTTGAAATATTACATTGGTATTACCACGTTAAATAAAAAAAGACGAATCACTTTTTTTATATTAAATTTCGACTTTCCATTTTCTTTAATGTATAATTTATTTTTGGGGGGAAAGGGATGGTTCCCTGTTTGTGTGCCTCACCTCTGTTTACTCGCTGACCCCGCTGACTCACCTTTGTACTACTCCCCTGACGCCAGTTGACGTCACCTCTGTATACTCCCCCTGATGCCACTGACGTCACCTCTGCCTACTCGCCTGATGCCAGCTCGCCCCCGGGTGAGTGGTGTGGATTAAGCAGTACAATTTTGTTACAAAAAAAGCGTTTCAAAAAAACTTAGAGCTCCAGGTAAATTTGAAAGGACTGCCCTTCTAGCATCCAGCCGTTACTGGGTTTTTGTAAAAAGTATCATATCCTTGCCAATTATCCATTAGAATTCAGTATTATTCAAATGTTCAGGATTTTCAATGGGAGGCACTAACTAGAGAAATTAAATTTTTAAAAATTTATTAAGTCTAGAGGTTTTATCAAATTAAAAAAATACAGCAATCAAAATAAAATCAATTCTCGATTCAATATTTTGTGCGAAAGCAATAACATTTATAATTCAAGTCCGTTTGGTACATTAACATTTAAAAAGATATTACAAATATGTACAATAAGTTTGTGTATGCGTGTAAGTGCCTAAGTAGTTTTATTGTTCACGACTCGACTAGACTTAAAAAAAAGTGATGCAAAATCATCTAATAAAATAAATTCTTGGGGCCGATGGCAACCAAACATCTGCTTGAACAATGAAAAGAATGCTAAGCCCAATAGCCATATAAAAGCGACTGCGACACAAACAGGACAAGGAGATAATATAAGACACTAAGTAGGGACCTCAGCAGATCCCACAAAAATTACAAAACTCCCATAATCGAAATTAAGTTCACATGGAAAAACTCGATGTGACAATACACAAAAACCCGTACAAAAATTTGGTAGAACTAAAGGGCCCCGAGATTTCAGAGTGTCTAAGCGCCACAAACCCGACAAAGTCGAAAATACTAAGTCTATACAATGTTCGTGAACAAGTTCACGAATAACAAGAATAATGAGAAGAAATTGCCAAACCCCCAAAGGGGTCTAGAGCAGACTGAATAAAATTCCGAGAGGTGAGGGGACCCCCCCCCCCGATCACGTGTAGCCCCGTGGACAGCACAGTCAAAACCCGGGAGTTAAAAGAGCGACAAGCTAATTAAGTAGTTTGACAATCAGATTGAAATGAGCAAATTTATGTACATCCTAACAACATAAGCTACGTCAAATAACAATATAAGGCAATACATTTGCGATTTAGCTATTATCGCAAATATAAGCAATATAAAATTATATGAAATGATAATATACATTATATATATACATAATAATCATTGTAACCCATTCAGGGGTTGCAACAAACATCTCTATCAGTCTCGAGAAGGTCCTCTCTAGTTACTAGTTTACTTTGACTGAGAAGTTATTCAGCAGTATAATATTATTCTCTCAGTCTTGAGAAAGTAGAGTCTTTGTAAGACTCTCACCAAGTAAAATCTCTTCAATTATTAAGCTTGGATCGTCTCTGGTTTTAGTGACTAATGTAACTTTAACAATTACACATGTAAATACCCATTCAGTCAGAAAATGTAATTGTAAACAGTATATAAGTTATAAGTCTGTTAAGTGTTATTTCTTTATAAGTAAAGGTACCATTTTAAAATACCTTATATAATATTACGTTATATTAAAAACAAGTTTGAATTCAGTCTTTTCATCAACACATCGTATAAATCCTTATTACGATTTTCCATGAGTATATTCAATGTTAAGCATCTCGTATACTCAGGCCAAATATATTGCAAATTTAAAGGTCAATCGTAATAATAATAATAATAGTATATATATATTATATATATATATATATATATATATATTATATATATATATATATATATATATATATATATATATATATATATATATATATGTCGTGCCGAAAATATAAAACTGGTCAATTAGCAAGAACTCATTTAAAATTATGTCCTTTCTAAAATTTTCTCTTATACGTTTAAAGATATATTTTTTTCGTTAATGTTAATGTAAAATATTTTTAATTTTGCTCCAAAAGAATCTTATTATATCAAGAACAATATTTTTTTTTCGTTGGGTTGAGAATGATTTTGGCGAAATTATTGCATACACAAATTTTCACTTGTCCTATATGGCAAGATGAACGTTGCTCTTTAAGCCAAGATCGCAAGTTCTGCCTATTCGGCACGATATATATATATATATATAAAATATATATATATATATATATATATATATATATATATATATATATTATATATATATATATGCAAAACAACCACTCTGAAAAAACAGAGAAATTCCAAGCGCTTTCGTGACTACTCACATTATCAAGGAACTGTATTTCCTTGATAACGTGAGTAGTCACGAAAGCGCTTGGAATTTCTCTTTTTTTCAGAGTGGTTGTTTTGCATATTCCGAAATCACCTGTTTACTGTGATCTTATTGCATATATATATTATATATATATATATTATATATATATATATATATATAATATATATATATATCAGGTTGGTAGACAGCAACTACCCAGGGAAGTACTACCGTCCTGCCAGATGACTGTGAAACAGAAACCTGTAACTGTTTTGCATGATGGTAGGATTGCTGGTGTCTTTTTCTGTCTCATAAACACGCTAGATAACAGGGATATCTTGCTACTCCTACTTACACTTTGGTCACACTTCACAGACACGCACATGCATATATATGTACATACATCTAGGTTTTTCTCCTTTTTCTAAATAGCTCTTGTTCCTCTTTATTTCTTCTATTGTCCATGGGGATGTGGAAAAGAATCTTTCCTCCGTAAGCCATGCGTGTCGTATGAGGCGACTAAAATGCCGGGAGCAATGGGCTAGTAACCCCCTTCTCCTGTAGACATTTACTAAAAAAGAGAAGAAGAAAAACTTTATAAAACTGGGATGCTTGAATGTGCGTGGATGTAGTGCGGATGACAAGAAACAGATGATTGCTGATGTTATGAATGAAAAGAAGTTTGATGTCCTGGCCCTAAGCGAAACAAAGCTGAAGGGGGTAGGGGAGTTTCGGTGGGGGGGAAATAAATGGGATTAAATCTGGAGTATCTGAGAGAGTTAGAGCAAAGGAAGGGGTAGCAGTAATGTTGAAGGATCAGTTATGGAAGGAGAAAAGAGAATATGAATGTGTAAATTCAAGAATTATGTCGATTAAAGTAAAGGTTGGATGCGAAAAGTGGGTCATAATAAGCGTGTATGCACCTGGAGAAGAGAGGAATGTAGAGGAGAGAGAAAGATTTTGGGAGATGTTAAGTGAATGTATAGGAGCCTTTGAACCAAGTGAGAGAGTAATTGTGGTAGGGGATCTGAATGCTGAAGTAGGAGAAACTTTTAGAGAGGGTGTGGTAGGTAAGTTTGGGGTACCAGGTGTAAATGATAATGGGAGCCCTTTGATTGAACTTTGTATAGAAAGGGGTTTAGTTATAGGTAATACATATTTTAAGAAAAAGAGGATAAATAAGTATACAAGATATGATGTAGAGCGAAATGACAGTAGTTTGTTGGATTATGTATTGGTAAATAAAAGACTGTTGAGTAGACTTCAGGATGTACATGTTTATAGAGGGGCCACAGATATATCAGATCACTTTCTAGCTGTAGCTACACTGAGAGTAAAAGGTAGATGGGATACAAGGAGAATAGAAGCATCAGGGAAGAGAGAGGTGAAGATTTATAAACTAAAAGAGGAGGCAGTTAGGATAAGATATAAACAGCTGTTGGAGGATAGATGGGCTAATGAGAGCATAGGCAATGGGTCGAAAAGGTATGGGGTAGGTTTAAAAATGTAGTGTTAGAGTGTTCAGCAGAAGTTTGTGGTTACAGGAAAGTGGGTGCGGGGAGGAAGAGGAGCGATTGGTGGAATGATGATGTAAAGAGAGTAGTAAGGGAGAAAAAGTTAGCATATGAGAAGTTTTTACAAAGTAGAAGTGATGCAAGGAGGGAAGAATATATGGAGAAAAGAGAGAGGTTAAGAGAGTGGTGAAGCAATGTAAAAAGAGAGCAAATGAGAGAGTGGGTGAGATGTTATAAAAAAATTTTGTTGAAAATAAGAAAAAGTTTTGGAGTGAGATTAACAAGTTAAGGAAGCCTAGAGAACAAATGGATTTGTCAGTTAAAAATAGGAGAGGAGAGTTATTAAATGGAGAGTTAGAGGTATTGGGAAGATGGAGGGAATATTTTGAGGAATTGTTAAATGTTGATGAAGATAGGGAAGCTGTGATTTCGTGTATAGGGCAAGGAGGAATAACATCTTGTAGGAGTGAGGAAGAGCCAGTTGTGAGTGTGGGGGAAGTTCGTGAGGCAGTAGGCAGAATGAAAGGGGGTAAGGCAGCCGGGATTGATGGAATAAAGATAGAAATGTTAAAAGCAGGTGGGGATATAGTTTTGGAGTGGTTGGTGCAATTATTTAATAAATGTATGGAAGAGGGTAAAGTACCTAGAGATTGGCAGAGAGCGTGCATAGTTCCTTTGTATAAAGGCAAAGGGGACAAAAGAGAGTGCAAAAATTATAGGGGGATAAGTCTGTTGAGTATACCTGGTAAAGTGTTGAAAGAATTGTTGAAAGAATTAAGAGTAAGACGGAGAATAGGATAGCAGATGAACAAGGAGGCTTTAGGAAAGGTAGGGGGTGTGTGGACCAGGTGTTTACAGTGAAACATGTAAGTGAACAGTATTTAGATAAGGCTAAAGAGGTCTTTGTGGCATTTATGGATTTGGAAAAGGCATATGACAGGGTGGATAGGGGGGCAATGTGGCAGATGTTGCAGGTGTATGGTGTAGGAGGTAGGTTACTGAAAGCAGTGAAGAGTTTTTACGAGGATAGTGAGGCTAAAGTTAGAGTATGTAGGAAAGAGGGAAATTATTTCCCAGTAAAAGTAGGCCTTAGACAAGGATGTGTGATGTCACCATGGTTGTTTAATATATTTATAGATGGGGTTGTAAGAGAAGTAAATGCGAGGGTCTTGGCAAGATAAAGAATCACACATAAAGTGGGAGTTGTCACAGTTGCTCTTTGCTGATGACACTGTGCTCTTGGGAGATTCTGAAGAGAAGTTGCAGAGATTGGTGGATGAATTTGTTAGGGTGTGCAAAAGAAGAAAATTAAAAGTGAATACAGGAAAGAGTAAGGTTATGAGGATAACAAAAAGATTAGGTGATGAAAGATTGGATATCAGATTGGAGGGAGAGAGTATGGAGGAGGTGAATTATTCAGATATTTGGGAATGGACGTGTCAGCGGATGGGTCTATGAAAGATGAGGTGAATCATAGAGTTGATGAGGGGAAAAGGGTGAGTGGTGCACTTAGGAGTCTGTGGAGACAAAGAACTTTGTCCTTGGAGGCAAAGAGGGGAATGTATGAGAGTATAGTTTTACCACGCTCTTATATGGGTGTGAAGCATGGGTGATGAATGTTGCAGCGAGGAGAAGGCTGGAGGCAGTGGAGATGTCATGTCTGAGGGCAATGTGTGGTGTGAATACAATGCAGAGAATTCGTAGTTTGGAAGTTAGGAGGAGGTGCGGGATTACCAAAACTGTTGTCTAGAGGGCTGAGGAAGGGTTGTTGAGGTGGTTCGGACATGTAGAGAGAATGGAGCGAAACAGAGTGACTTCAAGAGTGTATCAGTCTGTAGTGGAAGGAAGGCAGGGTAGGGGTCGGCCTAGAAAGGGTTGGAGGGAAGGGGTAAAGGAGGTTTTGTGTGCGAGGGGCTTGGACTTCCAGCAGGCATGCGTGAGCGTGTTTGATAGGAGTGAATGGAGACAAATGATTTGTAATACTTGACGTGCTGTTGGAGTGTGAGCAAAGTAACATTTATGAAGGGGTTCAGGGAAACCGGCAGGCCGGACTTGAGTCTTGGAGATGGGAAGTACAGTGCCTGCACTCTGAAGGAGGGGTGTTAATGTTGCAGTTTAAAAACTGTAGTAGTGTAAAGCACCCTTCTGGCAAGACAGTGATGGAGTAAATGATGGTGAAAGTTTTTCTTTTTCGGGCCGCCCTGCCTTGGTGGGAGTCGGCCGGTGTGATAATAAAAAAATATAATATATATATATATATATATATATATATATATATATATATATATATATATATATATATATATATATATATATATATATATATATATATATATATTTAAATACGTATGTGTGTGGAGATAAAATTCCAGACTAGATTTTTTTCTGTGCCAGAGCTGCCCACTATCGTAATTTCAAAGAATACTTTAAAATTAACCATACCACGGGCGGGATTTGATCCCACGGTCAGAGAGTCTCGAAACTCCAGACCGTCGCGTTAACCACTGGATCAAATCCTGCCCGTGGTATGGTTTGTTTGCAATCGTGTCATTACGATTTCGTGAGTCAATACTTTAAAATTCTTGGATACTAAATTGTCTCTCTCTCTCTGCACATGTAGTCACACTTCCTAAAGTCATTCATTTTATGAAACTCCTGTTCTTTGGACATTTTAGTTAGAACATTAAGGGGTGATGTTTGAAATTTGCTATCGTCAAATTATTTTTAAATTGACATTTATTAAACCTTCAGTTACTGGAAGTTATCTTGGCTATACATATCCTGTTATATCACTTACGCCTTCTAATGTTATCAACAAAGATGTTCCAGCTGTTGTGTTACAGACATTACAATACTTAAAACTCCCATACGAGAGCACAGACGTGTATCATTAAGGAATCTTCATGATGTTAGCTTAAGTTCTCGTCATGTTCAACTGTAAGACTGTGTAAGTGGTCAGTGGTCAGTCGTCACGTGAGGTCACAGACCCTGAGCTGCTTTGGGGATTAGTGTGGACGGTTACAAAGCATGGCTTGCTTCTGCAGTGTTTTAAAAATTGAGGTTGGAGAGTTGAAGGAGGAGGTCTTGCTTCTCCAGGAGGAGATTAGGAGGCTGAGGGTCCACCTCAATGGGTCTGGGAGAGAGTGTGAGGTGGCTGGAGTTGTGGGGAATGAGGCTTCTAGCAGTGAGGTGCAGTCTGTCTCTCGCTGTGAGGAGGCTGTAGGTGGGGAGGTAGCAACGGCTACCAGCAGTGAGGTGCAGCCCAGCACCTGCTACAAGTGGCGAGTGGTTCACAGTAATGGGAGGCGCATCAGAGTAAGGAAAGTTAAGAGCGAAGATCTGAAGGTAGGAAATCGCTTCTCTGTTCTTCAGGATGAATGTACTTCAGTGGCCAGTGAAGGTAAGGGTACTACTGCCCCTGCTAATGGAGGTAAGCGCATTCTTGTGGTTGGTGACTCTCAGGTAAGATATATTGACCGTGCTTTTTGTAATAGGAATAAGAAGATGAGAGATAGAGTGTGCTTCCCTGGAGCTGGTGTTGGGGACATTGTCAACAGGCTGGATAATATCATGTCAGGTAATGGGAACAAGCCCATTATCTGTCTCAGTGCTGGTGGAAATGATATTGGGAAGGGTAGGAGAGAAGAGCTGCTAGATAAGTACAGGTCAGCTATAGATTTCATTAAGTCTAAGGGAGGGATCCCAATCATATGTGCATCTTGCCTAGAAGGGGAGTAGGAAATGAATGGTTGTCTAGGGCAATTGGTGTAAATTGCTGGCTAGACAGATACTGCAAGGAACTTGCAATCCCATTCATTGACAACTGGAACAACTTTTATGGCAAACATGATATGTATGCAAGGGATGGGGTACATCTCTCTGGGGCAGGGGTGGTAGCACTTGCAGACTCGATTGAGAAGGCCATTGGTGAAATGCCTATGATTTTAAACTAATGGAAGATAGAGGTATGGGTGTGTGTGGGAAACAAGCAGGTTGCAACACTAGGGTTGGAAATAGTAAATGTATAAAAGGCATTCAGCATGAAGTTATAAATAAAGACAATAGATCAGGTCAGCAAACAAAGGGGGACAGCAGAGGGCAGCAAGGGACTAGCTCCCATAAGGTTTACTATACTAATAGCAGGAGTGTAAGAAATAAGATAGATGAGCTAAGATTAATTGCAAGTGCAGGAAACATAGATATTATTGCTATAACAGAGACCTGGCTCAATCTGAAAGATAGAGAGATGCCCTCTGAATGTCACATACAAGGCTATAAATTATTCCACACTGACAGGGTCAACAGGAAAGGTGGTGGAAAGTAGCGATGTATGTCAGAGACAATTTAAATTGTTGTGTTAGACAAGATATTAAATTAGAAGCGTCAGCCACTGAATCTGTTTGGTTACAGCTTCTCGAGGGCCGAGAAAAACTAATTTTGGGTGTGATTTACAGGGCCCCAAATCTTGATAGGGAGTGCAGTAAACTTCTATGGGACGAAATTAATAAGGCATCTACATACAAAAAATGTTGTGTTAATGGGAGATTTCAACTATAGACAGATTGACTGGAGCAATTGACAGGAAATTTAGAGTCAGGTGACTTTCTTGATACGATCCAGGATTGTTTTTTAAAACAGTTTGTGACAGAGCCAACTGGGGGAAATAACCTCCTTGACTTGGTTCTTGCCAGTAGGGAAACACTAATTAATAATCTTGAGGTTAATGATGAGCTTGGGGAAAGTGATCACAAATCACTCAGTTTTAATATATCATGGAATTCCCCTAATAACGGCAATCAAGTCTCCTTTCCCTGACTTTCGCTTGGCTGATTTCATAGGACTGAAAAATTACTTAGGTGGGTTGAACTGGAATGACCTGACTAAGGGTCAGGTAGGTGGTGATGGTTGCCGATATGATGCTTTCCAGGGCATAGTTCTAGCTGCTCAGTCAAATTATGTTCCAAATAGGGAAATCAGATCAAACAAAAATGATCCTAAATGGATGAACAATAGATTAAAATATCTGATTGGTCAAAAGAGAGGCATATATAGGCAAATCAAAAGAGGAGAGGGGCAATTAAGAAATCGATATATTCAGTTAAAGAGAAATAAAAAAGGGAATTAGAAAAGCAAAAAGAGATTATGAGGTTAAAGTTGCAAGAGAATCGAAGACTAACCCAAAAGGATTCTTTCAGGTATACAGAAGTAAGATCAGGGACAAGATAGGCCCACTCAAAAGTTCCTCGGGTCAGCTCACTGACAGTGATAAGGAAATGTGTAGAATTTTTAACACATACTTCCTCTCTTGGGAGTGGCCCGGTGGTCTGGTGGCTAAAGCTCCCGCTTCACACACGGAGGGCCCGGGTTCGATTCCCGGCTGGTGGAAATTCCGACACGTTTCCTTACACCTATTGTCCTGTTCACCTAGCAGCAAATAGGTACCTGGGTGTTAGTCGACTGGTGTGGGTCGCATCCTGGGGGACAAGATTAAGGACCCCAATGGAAATAAGTTAGACAGTCCTCGATGACGCACTGACTTTCTTGGGTTATCCTGGGTGGCTAACCCTCCGGGGTTAAAAATCCGAACGAAATCTTATCTTATCTTATCTTATCTCTCAGTTTTTACACAGGAGGATACCAGCGATATTCCAGTAATGATAAATTATGTAGAACAGGACGATAATAAACTGTGCACGATTAGGGTCACAAGTGACATGGTCCTTAGGCAAATAGATAAATTAAAACCTAACAAATCCCCAGGCCCTGATGAACTGTATGCAAGGGTTCTAAAGGAATGTAAAGAGGAGCTTAGCACACATTTGGCTAATCTTTTCAACATATCACTACAAACTGGCATGGTGCCAGATAAGTGGAAAATGGCAAATGTGATACCTATTTTCAAAACAGGTGACAGGTCCTTAGCTTCGAACTATAGACCAATAAGCCTAACCTCCATAGTGGGAAAATTTATGAAATCAATAATTGCCGAGGCAGTTCGTAGCCACCTTGAAAAGCATAAATTAATCAACGAATCTCAGCATAGTTTTACAAAGGGGCGTTCATGCCTTACGAATTTATTAACTTTTTTCACTAAGGTATTTGAGGAGGTAGATCATGGTAATGAATATGATATTGTGTATATGGACTTCAGTAAGGCTTTTGACAGGGTCCCACATCAGAAACTATTGAGGAAAATTAAAGCACATGGAATAGGAGGAGAAATTTTTTCCTGGATAGAGGCATGGTTGACAAATAGGCAGCAGAGAGTTTGCATAAATGGGGAGAAATCAGAGTGGGGAAGCGTCACGAGCGATGTTCCACAGGGGTCAGTGTTGGGCCCCCTGCTGTTCACAATCTACATAAACGACATAGATGAGGGCATAAAGAGCGACATCGGCAAGTTTGCCGATGACACCAAAATAGGCCGTCGAATTCATTCTGACGAGGACATTCGAGCACTCCAGGAAGATTTGAATAGACTGATGCAGTGGTCAGAGAAGTGGCAGATGCAGTTTAATATAGACAAATGCAAAGTTCTAAATGTTGGACAGGACAATAACCATGCCACATATAAACTAAATAATGTAGATCTTAATATTACGGGTTGCGAAAAAGATTTAGGAGTTCTGGTTAGCAGTAATCTGAAGCCAAGACAACAGTGCATAAGTGTTCGCAATAAAGCTAATAGAATCCTTGGCTTCATATCAAGAAGCATAAATAATAGGAGTCCTCAGGCTGTTCTTCAACTCTATACATCCTTGGTTAGGCCTCATTTAGATTATGCTGCACAGTTTTGGTCACCGTATTACAGAATGGATATAAAGTCTCTGGAAAATGTACAAAGGAGGATGACAAAGTTGATCCCATGTATCAGAAACCTTCCCTATGAGGATAGACTAAGGGCCCTGAATCTGCACTCTCTAGAAAGACGTAGAATTAGGGATGATATGATTGAGGTGTATAAATGGAAGACAGGAATAAATAAAGGGGATGTAAATAGTGTGCTGAGAATATCTAGCCTAGACAGGACTCGCAGCAATGGTTTTAAGTTGGAAAAATTCAGATTCAGGAAGGATATAGGAAAGTACTGGTTTGGTAATAGAGTTGTGGATGAGTGGAACAAACTCCCGAGTACAGTTATAGAGGCCAGAACGTTGTGTAGCTTTAAAAATAGGTTGGATAAATACATGAGTGAATGTGGGTGGGTGTGAGTTGGACCTGATAGCTTGTGCTACCAGGTCGGTTGCCGTGTTCCTCCCTTAAGTCAATGTGACCTGACCTGACTAGGTTGGGTGCATTGGCTTAAGGCGGTAGGAGACTTGGACCTGCCTCGCATGGGCCAGTAGGCCTTCTTCAGTGTTCCTTCGTTCTTATGTTCTTAAGTAACCAAAATGAAGGTTATATACCCATATAATGGTTTTATAGTTATAAACAGAGCTCTGGATAAATTATAAACAGAGCTCTTGATAAATTATAAACAGAGCTCTGGATAAATTATAAACAGAGCTCTTGATAAATTATAAACAGAGCTCTTGATAAATTCTAAACAGAGCTCTGGATAAATTATAAACAGAGCTCTTGATAAATTATAGACAGAGCTCTGGATAAATTATAAACAGAGCTCTTGATAAATTATAAACAGAGCTCTTGATAAATTATAAACAGAGCTCTGGATAAATTATAAACAGAGCTCTTGATAAATTATAGACAGAGCTCTGGATAAATTATAAACAGAGCTCTTGATAAATTATAGACAGAGCTCTGGATAAATTATAAACAGAGCTCTGGATAAATTATAAACAGAGCTCTGGATAAATTATAAACAGAGCTCTGGATAAATTATAAACAGAGCTCTGGATAAATTATAAACAGAGCTCTGGATAAATTATAAACAGAGCTCTTGATAAATTATAGACAGAGCTCTGGATAAATTATAAACAGAGCTCTGGATAAATTATAAACAGAGCTCTGGATAAATTATAAACAGAGCTCTGGATAAATTATAAACAGAGCTCTGGATAAATTATAAACAGAGCTCTGGATAAATTATAAACAGAGCTCTGGATAAATTATAAACAGAGCTCTGGATAAATTATAAACAGAGCTCTTGATAAATTATGGACAGAGCTCTGGATAAATTATAAACAGAGCTCTGGATAAATTATAAACAGAGCTCTGGATAAATTATAAACAGAGCTCTGGATAAATTATAAACAGAGCTCTGGATAAATTATAAACAGAGCTCTGGATAAATTATAAACAGAGCTCTGGATAAATTATAAACAGAGCTCTGGATAAATTATAAACAGAGCTCTGGATAAATTATAAACAGAGCTCTGGATAAATTATAAACAGAGCTCTGGATAAATTATAAACAGAGCTCTGGATAAATTATAAACAGAGCTCTTGATAAATTATAGACAGAGCTCTGGATAAATTATAAACAGAGCTCTGGATAAATTATAAACAGAGCTCTGGATAAATTATAAACAGAGCTCTGGATAAATTATAAACAGAGCTCTGGATAAATTATAAACAGAGCTCTGGATAAATTATAAACAGAGCTCTGGATAAATTATAAACAGAGCTCTGGATAAATTATAAACAGAGCTCTGGATAAATTATAAACAGAGCTCTGGATAAATTATAAACAGAGCTCTGGATAAATTATAAACAGAGCTCTTGATAAATTATAGACAGAGCTCTGGATAAATTATAAACAGAGCTCTGGATAAATTATAAACAGAGCTCTGGATAAATTATAAACAGAGCTCTGGATAAATTATAAACAGAGCTCTGGATAAATTATAAACAGAGCTCTGGATAAATTATAAACAGAGCTCTGGATAAATTATAAACAGAGCTCTGGATAAATTAAAAAACAGAGCTCTGGATAAATTATAAACAGAGCTCTTGATAAATTATAGACAGAGCTCTGGATAAATTATAAACAGAGCTCTGGATAAATTATAAACAGAGCTCTGGATAAATTATAAACAGAGCTCTGGATAAATTATAAACAGAGCTCTGGATAAATTATAAACAGAGCTCTGGATAAATTATAAACAGAGCTCTGGATAAATTATAAACAGAGCTCTGGATAAATTATAGACAGAGCTCTGGATAAATTATAAACAGAGCTCTGGATAAATTATAAACAGAGCTCTGGATAAATTATAAACAGAGCTCTGGATAAATTATAAACAGAGCTCTGGATAAATTATAAACAGAGCTCTGGATAAATTATAAACAGAGCTCTGGATAAATTATAAACAGAGCTCTGGATAAATTATAAACAGAGCTCTGGATAAATTATAAACAGAGCTCTGGATAAATTATAAACAGAGCTCTGGATAAATTATAAACAGAGCTCTGGATAAATTATAAACAGAGCTCTGGATAAATTATAAACAGAGCTCTGGATAAATTATAAACAGAGCTCTGGATAAATTAGATTTGAGAATCTTGGAGAGTTTTTTCATTAGAAAACTCAATCCAGAACTTAATGATTACAAATCTGGAGAGTGTTCTGGGGGTCAACGACCCCACTGCCCGGTCCATGACCAGGCTTCAGGGTGGATCAGGGCCTGATCTACCAGGTTGTTACTGACAATCAAACGCAGTCCAACGTACGAGCCACAGCCAGGCTGGACAGGTACTGACTTTAGGTATTTGTCTAGCTTCCTTTTTACTTTTCTCTTGTTGACATCGTCCTGACCACTGAGCTTCCGGGTCATTGTCGGCTCGACCTTCCACATCGTTGTACACTAACTGGTCCCTCTATGGCTGTTCTCTCTACTGTAAATGACCTTTTTTATCCTATTAACTTATAGTGATTTTACAGATCATGATGATGGTGATCAATTTCACCGAAACGTTGATGCTACAGTAAATGCATTTTATGAGAAAAATATTTTTTGCTGCCCTCATAAAATCTGTTTGTATTTCATTATATATATATATATATATATATATATATATATATATATATATATATATATATATATATATATATATATATATATATATATATATATATATATATATATATATATATATATATATATATATATATAGTATATTTAAACACGCTGGCCGTCTCCCCGATGAAGAGTGATCCAGAAATAAAAAAAACGCTTTCACCATTATTCACACTATCACTCTCTTGCCAGAAGGACGCTGATACGACAGTTTAGATGTCCCTACAAAGAGAAAATATCCCGAACCTGTCCGTTAGAGTGCAAGCACTGTACTTTCCACCTCCAGGACTCAAATCTGGCTAACAGGTCTCCATGAAACACTTCAAGCAATATTACCTTGCTCACACTCCAACAGCTCGTCAGGTCCCACAACCAGTTGCTTCCACTCACTCCTGTCTAACATGTTGCAGTAAAAGGCAGCAAAAACACATTAAGTCATTAACATTTTTAAAATTGTAATGAGAAATATAAAAGACTCCAAATTTTTAGAGGGTATATTTTTTTTCTTATTTTCGAATATTTAGCACAAGTGTGAAAAGATATATTAATGTTCTCATATTCAAAGATCCAATGTTCAAAGATCCAATGTTCAAAGATCCAATGTTCAAAGATCCAATGTTCAAAGATCCAATGTTCAAAGATCCAGTGTTCAAAGATCGTGTACAAATGTAAAGGAGAAACCTATGTTTAACACAGGTACAATACAGAGGTCACTCTCCGAAGGTAAAATTATGCACACGCCAAATTAAAATATATTACGATCACTAAATTCTTATTAGAGATAATCCGTAAGGTATTAAAGGGATTTAGAAGCTAGCCAGCGTGGATCAGTCCAAGTCTCGAATTTAGGGCAAGTCTGGAAGGGTAAGTCTGAAACAGTGAGGCTCTAAAGATAACTCACGGTCTCTGTCTGTCTGTCTCTTTCTCTCTCTCTTTCTCTCCCTCTAACATGTATATACTGACACACATCTTTTATATTTTGTTGTGCATGATTTCCTTACTGTGGAAGTCAAATTCCTCACTATCAATCCACCACCAGGTTCACAATCCCACACTTATGTAATACTGAATAACTAACAACAACTGAGGATCAGCGACCCACAAGTATCGACTAACTCCGAACAGTTAATAACACACTATATATACTCCGAGAGTTCTATGTCTCTCACCGTATGTACTCTGTGGGTTTATTTTAATTCCTGTTGCTTGTACACATGTGGCCTGCGGTTTAATGACCCTCGTGTAATCAATAGGCTTTAAACCTCATTCAACAGCCAAGAGAGTTAATCATCCGTGAAATAATGAAGTGTTGTGTGTATGACCCGTAGAGTTGTCTGTGAGATCCTTAAAGCTGCCGTAGCTGATGAACCTGTAATGGAATATTTGACGATATCCCAGTTGCCCTACTGAAGTCTCCCAGCTCAGGCTGACGCTACTGAAGCTTCCCACACTAGGCTGACACTACTAAAGACTCCCATATAAGGCTGACACTACTAAAGTCTCCCAGCTCAGAGTAACACATTCCAGCTCCTAGTATGAGCATCCTCCTGCGTGATGGAATATGACAGGGAAAAATCATTAGCTTTTGTTCCCACTGTGTAACCATCATAATGATGTATCATCGCATTACTGAGGAATCCAGTGTAGCCAAATAAGTAAAAAAAAAATGAATCTCAGACCACAACTGATGCAGCGTGTGTAAAAATAGGAATTATTAATCTTTATATCTCAGGCCACATCTGATACAGATGTCTGACACAGTAGGACAGCAATAGAGTTGCATGTAAAGATTTCGTTAAATTATTCTAATTCATGTTACTGAGGTAGAGGATTAACAGTTTTCTTTTGCCTTCTGTTGTAGTCAATGATATTTTTCATTGTTAATCTTTAGTAACCAGTCCTCGGCTAAAGATTGATGGCTCTCTGTAAACCAGTCACAATAATAAAGTCCTCTTGCTCGTACGTCGAGGAATGTGAGTCTCTGCTGAGCATATTGTGGTGAGAACCAACTGGGTGGAAAGAGAAACAGTCTTGAGAATATACGTTGTTTAGTATGGTTACAAAAATGATTGCAAACAATAACTGGTTGAATGTGCTCATTGGTTGGTAAATTTACTGGGTTAAAGTATTTCAATTGAACGAGAGTCATTATAGCTGTATACAACCTGCCAAGCATATTTTAATCCTTAAAACTGGTATTAAAAGGAACCGTCAGTGGTATATACGCAGAAAGACATACATACACCTCCCTGTGCTTATAACCTTCAATGTGTAAAGTAAAAGGACACAAGTGCAACTAATGTAACATTTTATTGTGGCAACGTTTCGGTCTCCAGGAGCTTTGTCAAACCGTAACGGCTTGACAAAGCTCCTGGAGAGCGAAACGTTGCCACAATAAAATGTCACATTAGTTGCACTTGTGTCCTTTCACTTTACATATTGTCGGTAATTTTACCAACATATATACAACCTTGAATATGATAAATAAGACACGTGTGCAACACATGGATACATTTATTGACGAGACGTTTCGCTTGGCCAACAGGCTTTCTTCGTAATACAGAGGTGGCCTTTATAATGGAAACAGTGAAAGAAGTGGAGAGGTAAATTGAAAGCATTCAGTTCCTTAGCTTTGATAGAAGTATTCAGTCCCTTAACCTTGAACAATCAAATTTAAGTTAGGTTAGGTCAGGTTAGATCAGGTTAGGTCAAATTAAAGCAGATACCAGGTAAGTTGTAAGCCCCATGGAGGTAGGTCCATTGATTTAGATTAAATTCCCCCCCCCCCTACACGGCTTATCTCTTGTGTACGTCATATCCATCCTGTAGATAATGGCAAGAGAAACATATGGATACACAAAACGCCTGGGAACTGGGACATAAAACGGTTAACTGGAGTACATCTAAATATATGTATTTACACTTGTTTTATCTGTTGCAAATAAATTGTTTTACCTATTGCAAGTAAATATAGAAAATTTGTATAATATGCCTGATATTTATTTTCATTAATAAGATACCTTGACATATCTGGTAGGTTAATATACTGTCTATCTCTGTATTTCTCAGTGAGTGGACAGTTAAGCACATAGTGCTTCAGAAAGTGATCGATAGACTGTCTGCATACTTTGCATTTAGTTGGATCATTTTCCGTGTGTCTGCTGATCTTCTAGAAGTACTTGTAACTAAGACGATGCCTGACTACTACAACAACAGTCTGCTCGTATTGCACGTTGCTCCATAAACATGCTTATATATGTTCATTTTATCATAGTGAATTATAGATCTTCTCAGGCTTGAAACTTCGTTTATGTAACAATTATTGTCCTTATTTCCTTTTCTCTTAATATTCCTAATACTAGACACAGATATTCCTCAGTTATATTCTATATTTTATTCTAACTTCTTAACTTTATAATGGTTAAGTAATGGCAATGTCGCACATAATAAGAATTAAAACTCTCCCGAGAGTTGAACTTTCTCTGTTCTGTCAATAAATCAGAGTGAACGGGACGTCCGGAGATGAACAAATTACGCTGCTCTACACCCTAAATGCATCGGAAATAAAACTAGTCATCGTTCATCAATTTTTTTTGAGTCACTGGATACGCAAATGAAGTTTAGAATAGCAAATTTTCTCTATTTATAAAGAAATGGATTCAGGGCCAGTTGCTGCGATCATTGACTTAGCAAGGGAGGAGGACGAGGGTAAATAAATTGTAGGGATAAAATACTTTTGATTCAAACCCCATAATACGTAATTGTTTAATAAAAATGCATTATATTTCTTTTGTAAGTTAACGAACTGTTAGGTTCCAGAGTGCAGAATTACGTTTCCTGATCGTCAAAAACATTTCATCCCATTCTTCATCATGGAAAGTGATCAGGTTGTATGCTGCCACATCGACAGTCTGATGGCCATAGGCACTGCCCTGCTGTGAATGGCTGGCCACCTCATGAAAAGACTTTTGGGAGATATTAATCCGGCTCATTTGAAACATTCTGGAGATCTTCCTTCGACACTTCCACTGACATACTTAAGACGTAGATCATCAATAACACTTTCCTCTCACTTCCTCGTCAGGACTTTATAGAGTTGATTGAGCTGTACATCAGCTTTAACTTCTTTAGGTACAAGGACAGCTCCTTCAAACCGACTGTGGATTTGGGTAGATTATCCCCCTTTAAAATTATGCTAGCGTCATAATCCGGGGTACCTAACTGTAGACCCCTGTTTGTTTCATCACTGTCACTTGGCAGCGGCATATTGTCAACATTTTTTTTATTCTATACTAAGATTATAAATGTTTACAGGGGTAAACCAGTAAGCCAGCGGAAGGTCTCGGTCAGATGACCCCAAGTTTCAGTGCCGGGGCATCAAAGCAAAAAACCCCGCGCCAGGAAAACATTTATCTGTTTCCTGACGAATCTTACCCAACCACCCTTTCCTTTTACCCCAGGTGCCCGATTTCCATGATCGTCTCAACAGGATCAACACTCGAGCAAACTCTCCTTCCTTGATGTCCTGCAGAGGACATCAAGGCAGAGTCCTTCCTTGATGTCCTGCAGAGGACATCAAGGCAGAGTCCTTTCCCTTTATGTCCTGCAGAGGACATCAAGGCGAGTCCTTCCTTGTGTCCTGCAGAGGCATCAAAGGGGGAGTATAACAAACTCAGCTGAAGTGATCAGATTTCTGGCAGATGAAACATCTTCACAATAAACTGACATAACCCGCAGTGTATGTCTTATTTACACCCCGGTGTATGTCTTATTTACACCCTGGTGTATGTCTTATTTACACCCTGGTGTATGTCTTATTTACACCCCGGTGTATGTCTTATTTACACCCCGGTGTATGTCTTATTTACACCCGGTGTATGTCTTATTTACACCCTGGTGTATGTCTTATTTACACCCGGGGTATGTCTTATTTAAACCCTGGTGTTGTTTATTTACACCCTGGTGTATGCTTTTTAACCTGGTGTATGTCTTATTTAACCCTGGTGTATGTTTTTTTACACCCTGGGTATGTCTTTTTTTACACCCCTGGGGATGTTTTATTTACAACCCCCGGTGTTGTCTTATTTACACCCTGGTGTATGCTTTTTTACACCTGGTGTATGTCTTATTTACACCTGGGGATGTCTTATTTTCACCCGGTGATGCTTTTTTTAACCCCGGGTATGTCTTTTACACCCTGGTGTTGTCTTTTTTTCACCCCTGTGTATGTCTTTTTACACCCGGGGGTTTTGTTTATTTTTCACCCTGGTGATTTTTATTTCACCCTGGGGTATGTCTTATTTACACCCCCGGTGTATGTCTTATTTACACCCCCGGTGTATGTCTTATTTACACCCCCAGTGTATGTCTTATTTACACCCCTGGTGTATGTCTTATTTACACCCCCGGTGTATGTCTTATTTACACCCCCGGTGTATGTCTTATTTACACCCCGGTGTATGTCTTATTTACACCCCGGTTATGTTTTTTTACACCCCGGGTATGTCTTATTTTACACCCGGTGTATGTCTTATTTACACCCCGGTGTATGTCTTATTTACACCCTGGTGTATGTCTTATTTACACCGGTGTATGTCTTATTTACACCCCGGTGTATTCTTATTTCACCCCGGGTATGCTTATTTTCAACCCGGGTATGTCTTTTTTACCCCCTTTGGGATGTCTTATTTAACCCTGGTGTAGTCTTATTTACACCCGGTGTTGTCTTATTTTAACCTGGGTATGTTTATTTACACCCTGGTGTATGTCTTATTTACACCCTGGTGTATGTCTTATTTACACCCCCGGTGTATGTCTTATTTACACCCTGGTGTATTCTTATTTAACCCGGGGGATGTCTTTTTTTACCCCTGGTGATGTCTTATTTACACCCCTGGTGTATGTTTTTACACCCCGGTGGGAGTTTATTTCACCCTGGTGTATGTCTTTTTACCCCTGTGTATGTCTAATTTTCCACCTTGGGGTATGTCTTATTTACACCCTGGTGTATGTCTTATTTACACCCTGGTGTATGTCTTATTTACACCCTGGTGTATGTCTTATTTACACCCCGGTGTATGTCTTATTTACACCCCGGTGTATGTCTTATTTACACCCTGGTGTATGTCTTATTTACACCCTGGTGTATGTCTTATTTACACCCTGGTGTATGTCTTATTTACACCCCGGTGTATGTCTTATTTACACCCTGGTGTATGTCTTATTTACACCCTGGTGTATGTCTTATTTACACCCTGGTGTATGTCTTATTTACACCCCCGGTGTATGTCTTATTTACACCCCGGTGTATGTCTTATTTACACCCCGGTGTATGTCTTATTTACACCCCCAGTGTATGTCTTATTTACACCCCGGTGTATGTCTTATTTACACCCGGTGTATGTCTTATTTACACCCCCCGTGTATGCTTATTTACACCCCGGGTATGTTTATTTACACCCCCCCGTGTATGTTTAATTTCACCCTGGTGTATGTCTTATTTACCACTGGTGTATGCTTATTTCACCCGGGGTAGTTTTTTTACACCCTGGGGTTAGTCTTTTTTACACCCTGGTGTATGTCTTATTTACACCCTGGTGTATGTTTATTTTTCCCCTGGTGATGTCTTATTTAACCCCCATGTAGTCTTATTACACCCTGGTGTTGTCTTATTTACACCCTGGGTATGTCTTTTTTCACCCCCAGTGTATGTCTTTTTTACACCCCCGGGGTTTTGTCTTATTTACACCCCCTGTAGCTTTTTCACCCCGGGGTTTTGTCTTATTTACACCCCGGGTATGGCTTTTTACCCCCCAGTGTATTTTATTTTCCCCGGTGTATTCTTATTTACACCCCCGTGTATGTCTTATTTTTCACCCCGGGGGTTTTCTTATTTTCACCCTGGTGTAGTCTTATTTACACCCCAGTGTATGTCTTATTTTTCCCCCCGGTGTACTTATTTCACCCCCGTGTATTTTTTATTTACACCCTGGTGTATGTCTTTTTTTACACCCTGGTGTATGTCTTATTTACACCCCGGTGTATGTCTTATTTACACCCTGGTGTATGTCTTATTTACACCCTGGTGTATGTCTTATTTACACCCTGGTGTATGTCTTATTTACACCCTGGTGTATGTCTTATTTACACCCCCGGTGTATGTCTTATTTTTCCCGGGTAGTCTTATTAACCCTGGTGTATGTCTTATTTACACCCTGGTGTATGTCTTATTTACACCCTGGTGTATGTCTTATTTACACCCCGGTGTATGTCTTATTTACACCCTGGTGTATGTCTTATTTACACCCCGGTGTATGTCTTATTTACACCCCGGTGTATGTCTTATTTACACCCCGGTGTATGTCTTATTTACCCCCCGGTGTATGTCTTATTTACACCCCGGTGTATGTCTTATTTACACCCCCGGTGTATGTCTTATTTACACCCCGGGTTATGTTTATTTAACCCCGGTTATTCTTATTTACACCCGGTGTATGGGCTTATTTTTCCCCCCTGGGTATGTCTTATCTACACCCGGTGTATGTCTTTTTTTAACCTGGGATGTCTTATTTTCACCCTGGTGTTTGTCTTATTTACACCCGGTGTATGTCTTTTTTACACCTGTGTATTTTTATTTAACCCTGGTGCATGTCTTATTTTTTTCACCCGGTGTATGTCTTATTTCACCCCCGGTGATGTCTTATTTAAACCCCCTGTATGTTTTTTTACACCCTGGTGATGTCTTATTTTCACCCTGGTGTTTGCTTTTTTACACCTGGGATTTGTCTTATTTTCACCCTGGGTTGTCTTTTTTACCCCTGGGGTATTTTATTTACACCCCCGGTGTATGTCTTATTTACACCCTGGTGTATGTCTTATTTACACCCCTGGTGTATGTCTTATTTACACCCCCGGTGTATGTCTTATTTACACCCGGTAAAGTTTATTTTAACCCCGGTGTATGTCTTATTTTACACCCCGGTGTATTTTATTTCACCCTGGTGTTTTTTTATTTCACCCCGGTGTATGTCTTATTTACCCCTGGTGTATGTCTTATTTACCCCCCGGTGTATGTCTTATTTACACCCCGGTGTATGTCTTATTTACACCCCCGGGTATGTCTTATTTACACCCCGGTGTTGTCTTATTTTTACCCCCGGGGTATGCTTATTTCACCCTGGTGTATGTTTATTTACACCCCCCTGTATGTTTATTTTACACCCTGGGGTATGTCTTTTTTTACACCCCCGGTGTAGTCTTATTTAACCCTGGTGTATGTTTTATTTACACCCTGGGTATGTTTATTTCACCAGGGGGTATGTCTTATTTACCCCTGGTGATGTCTTATTTTCCCCGGTGTATGTCTTATTTCCCCTGGTGTATGCTTTTTACACCCCGGTGTATTTTCTTATTTACACCCTGGGTATGTCTTATTTTTCACCTGGGGATGTCTATTTACACCCCGGGTATGTCTTATTTAAAACCCTGGGGTATGTCTTATTTTAAACCCTGGTGATGCTTTTTTGCCCCTGGTGTATGCTTATTTACACCCCGGTGTATTTTATTTACACCCCCCGGTGTTGTTTATTTACACCCGTGTATGTCTTATTACCCCTGGTGTAGTCTTATTTACCCCTGGTGTGTTCTTTTTCACCCGGTGTATTCTTATTTACACCCTGGGTAGTCTTTTTACACCCTGGTTATGTTTATTTTAAAACCCCGGTGTATGTTTATTTACACCCCGGGTATGTTTATTTTCACCCTGGTGTTGTCTTATTTACCCCTGGGGTATGTCTTATTTACACCCTGGGTATGTCTTATTTCACCCCGGTGTATGTCTTTTTTCACCCTGGTGAAAGTCTTATTTTTCACCCCGGTGTTTTTATTTACACCCCGGTGTATTCTTATTTTTCACCTGGGGTATGCTATTTACCCCTGGTGTTATGTCTTATTTACACCTGGTGTATGTCTTATTTACACCCCGGTTTTTTAGTTATTTTTACCTGGGGTATGTTTATTTACACCCCCGGGGTATGTTTTTTAATGGTGTTTTTTTATTTTATGGTGTATGTTTTTTTAATGGGGTATGTTTTTAAATGGGTATGTTTTTTAAAAAGGTGTATGTTTTTTTAAATGGTGTTTTTTTATTTAAGGGGGTTTTTTATTTTAACCCCGGTTTGTTTTTTTAAATTTTTATTTTTTTAAAGGGGGTATGTTTTTTTTTGGTGATGTCTTTTTACACCCCGGTGTTGTTTTTTACCCCCCCCGTGTTGTCTTATTTAACCCTGGGGTTGTCTTATTTACACCCCCCGGGGTATGTCTTTTTTACACCCCCCGGGGTATGTCTTTTTTACACCCCCCGTTAGTCTTATTTAACCCCTGGTGATGTCTTATTTTCACCCCCCCGGGGTATGCTTATTTAACCCCCGGTTAGTCTTATTTACACCCCCGGTATGTTTATTTACCCCTGGTGTATGCTTATTTTTCACCCCCCGGGGTATGTCTTATTTACACCCCCGGTGTATGTCTTATTTACACCCCTGTATGTCTTATTTACACCCCCGGTGTATGTCTTATTTACACCCCCGGTGTATGTCTTATTTACACCCCCGGTGTATGTCTTATTTACACCCCCGGTGTAGTCTTTTTTTTCACCCCTGGTGTATGTCTTATTTACACCCCCGGTGTATGTCTTATTTACACCCCGGTGTATGTCTTATTTACACCCCCGGTGTATGTCTTATTTACACCCCCGTGTATGTCTTATTTACACCCCCGTGTATGTCTTATTTACCCCTGTGTATGTTTATTTACACCCTGGTGTATGTCTTATTTTTCACCCCGGTGTATGTCTTTTTACACCCCGGTGTTGCTTATTTACACCCCGGTGTTGCTTATTTACACCCGGGTATTCTTATTTTCCCCTGGTGTAGTCTTATTTACACCCCGGTGTAGTCTTTTTTACACCCTGGTGTATGTCTTTTTTACCCCCGGGGTTTTCTTATTTACACCCTGGGTTTTTTCTTTTTACACCCCGGTGTTGTCTTATTTACACCCCCGGTATGTCTTATTTACACCCCCGGTGTATGTCTTATTTACACCCCGGTGTATGTCTTATTTACACCCCGGTGTATGTCTTATTTACACCCCAGTGTATGTCTTTTTTTTAACCCCCCGGGGTATGTCTTTTTACACCCCGGGGTGTCTTATTTTACACCCCCCGGTGATGTCTTATTTTCACCCCCCGGGGTATGTCTTATTTACACCCCCCCGGGGGATGTTTTATTTTCACCCCCGGGGATGCTTATTTCACCCTGGTGTTGTCTTATTTTTACCCCGGTGTAGTTTATTTAAAACCCTGGTGTATGTCTTATTTACACCCCCGGGGATGTCTTTTTCACCCTGGTGTATTCTTATTTTTCCCTGGGTATGTCTTTTTTACCCTGGTGTATGTTTATTTTCACCCTGGTGTTTTTCTTATTTACACCCCGGTGTATGCTTATTTTTCACCCTGGTGTAAATGTCTTATTTTCACCCTGGGGATTCTTTTTTTACACCCCGGTGTATGTCTTATTTACACCCTGGTGTATGTCTTATTTACACCCCGGTGTATGTCTTATTTACACCCCCGGTGTATGTCTTATTTACACCCCGGTGTATGTCTTATTTACACCCCGGTGTATGTCTTATTTACACCCCGGTGTATGTCTTATTTACACCCTGGTGTATGTCTTATTTACACCCTGGTGTATGTTATTTAAACCCCGGGTATTTCTTTTTTACCCTGGTGTAGTCTTTTTTACACCCTGGTGTATGGTGTATGTCTTTTTTAAAAACCCCCCGTGTATTCTTATTTTTCACCCCGGTTAGTCTTATTTACCCCCCCCTTGGGAAAGGGTTTTTTTTTACACCCCGGGGTAAAGTCCCTTTTCCCAACACCCCGGGGGTATGTCTTTTTTACCCCCGGGGTATGTCTTATTTTCACCCCCGGGGTAATGTCCCCTTAATTTTCACCCCGGTGTAAGTCTTATTTACAAACCCCGGGTATGTCTTTTTACAAAACCCCAGTATGTCCCTTATTTTTCACCCCCGGTGTATTCTTATTTACACCCCTGTTAAAGTCTATTTACACCCCCCCGGGGAAAATCTTAATTTTCCCCCCCCGTGAAATTCCCTATTTACACCCCGGGGTATGTTTTTATTTCCACCCTTTATTCCCTTAAATTTCACCCCTGTAAAGTCTTATTTAAACCCCCAGTGTTTGTTTTATTTTTCCCCCGGTGTATGCTTATTTACAACCCCCCGTGTAGTCCCTTTTTTTAACCCCCGGTTTTTTATTTCCCCAAAAATTCAACACCCCCGGATGTTTGTTTAAAGGGTTTTTTCCCCCCCCAGTAAAGTCTTTTTACAAACCCCGGGGAAAGTTTTTAATTACAAACCCCCTTTTATGTCTTATTTAAAAGCCCCCGGGATAACCCCCGGGGAAAGGCTTTTTTTACACCCCGGGAAAGTCTTATTTACACCCCCCTGTATTCTTTATTTCACCCCGGGGTATGCTTTTTTTTTAATTTTTTCACCCCTTGGGATGGGGCTTATTTTTTTCAAACCCCGGTGTAAAATTTTTTATTTACACCCCCGGTGTATGTCTTATTTACCCCCTGGGGAAAATTTTTTATTTTAAAACCCCCGGTGTAGTCTATTTTCAACCCCTTTGTAAAGTCTTTAAATTTTTCCACCCCTTTTAAAGTCTTATTTACCCCTGGTTTTAAGTCCCTTAAATTTTTACCCCCGGTTATGTCTTTTTTTACACCCCCGTGTATGTCTTATTTTAAAACCCCCGGGGTATGCTTTATTTTTCACCCCCAGTGTTTTGCTAAAATTTTCCCCCCCCTGGGTTTAAGTCCCTTTTTTTAAAAACCCCCATTTTATTCTTATTAAAAACCCCGGGGTATTCTTTTACCCCCCAGTGTATGTCTTTAAATTTCACCCCTGGGGGTAAGTCCCTTTTTACACCCCATGTATGTCTTATTTTCACCCCTGGGTTTTGTCTTTTTTACAACCCCCCTGTAAGTCTTATTTACACCCCGGGGTTGTCTTAAATTTACAACCCCCCGGGGTAAAGCTTATTTTCAACCCCCCTTTTATGGGGCTTATTTCCCCTCCCCCGTGTAAAACTTTTTTTAACCCCCCGGGGTATGTCCCTTAAATTTACAAAACCCCCTGTAGTCTTTATTTAACCCCCAAAACACCCCCGGTGTATTTCCTTTTTTTAACACCCCGGGTTTTAAAAGTCTTATTTCAAACCCCCTTTTTATGTCTTATTTTCAACCCCCGGTTTTATGTCCCTTTTTTACAACCCCCGGTTTTAAAGTCTTATTTACACCCCCCCTGATGTCCCTTTTTTTACAACCCCCCTTTTGTCTTAATTTTTCACCCCCGGGGTAGTCTTAAAATTTCACCCCGGGATGTTTATTTTACCCCCGGGGTATTCTTAATTACAAAAAAACCGTGTATTTTCCCCCCAAATTTTCAACCCCCGGGGTATGTCCTTTTTTTCAACCCCCGGGGTATGTCCCCTATTTAACACCCCAGGGGGTAAGCCTTTTTACACCCCCCCGTATGTCCCAAATTTTCAAACATTTTCACCCCCGGTGTATTCTTTTTACACCCCCCCGGGGTATTTTCCCTTTTTTTACCCTAGTGTTGTTTTTATTTACACCCCCGGGGTATGCTTATTTTTCACCCCCCTGTAAAGTTTTTAATTTTCAAAACCCCCGGGGTTGCTTAAATTTTCCCCCCCCCGGTGTATTTTCTTTTTTCCCCCCCCTGGAATTTTCTTATTTACACCCCCGGTGTATGTCTTATTTACACCCCCCGGGGGTATTTTTTATTTACACCCCGGGGTATGGGGCCCCCCCCATTTTTTCAAACCCCCGGGTAATGTCTAATTTACACCCCCGGTGGAAAGTCTTATTTACACCCCGGGGAAAGTCTTATTTACACCCTGGTGTATTTTCTTATTTACAAACCCCCCTGTTTGTCTTATTTACACCCCCCGGGGTTAAAGTTCCCTTTTTTTTACAACCCCCGGGGTAAAGTCTTTTTACAACCCCGGTGTAATGTCTTATTTTAACACCCCGGTGTATGTCTTTTAACACCCCGGTGGGATGTTCATTTACAAACCCCGGGGTATGTCTTATTTACACCCTGGGTATGTTTTTATTTTCACCCCCCGGGGTATGTTTATTTTTCACCCTGTGTAAAGCCCTTTTTTAAAACCCCCCTTTTTTAAAGTCTTATTTACCCCCGGTGTATGTCTTATTTACAAAACCCCGGGTATGTTTTTTTTTTACACCCCTGGTGTAATTTTTTATTTCAAAACCCCGGGGGTAAATCTTAAATTTCAAACCCCGGTGTTTTTGTCTTAAATTTTCACCCTTTTTTTTAACCCTTATTTTTAAACCCCCCTGGTTATTCCTTTAAATTTTCCACCCCGGGGAAGTCTTATTTTTCACCCGGTGTAGTCTTTTAAATTTCACCCCGGTGTATGTCCTTTTTTTACACCCCCGGTTATGTCTTAATACACCCCGGTGTATGTCTTATTTTAAAAACCCCCCCCGGTGTATGTCTTATTTACACCCTGGTTATGTCTTATTACACCCCGGGGAAAGTCTTTAATTTTCACCCCAAAATGTAAGTCTTTTTTTAAAAACCCCCTTGTATGTCTTTTTTACACCCCCCGGGGTAAAGCTTATTTAACCCCCCCTGGGGTATGTCTTATTTACACCCCCCGGGTAAGTCTTATTTACAAACCCCGGGGATGCTTATTTACAACCCCGGGGTATGGCTTTATTTACACCCCCCCGGGGAAAATTTTTATTTAACCCCGGTGTATTCTTATTTACCACCCCGGTGTATTTTCTTTTTTACACCCCGTTGGGATTCCCTTTTTTAACACCCCGGGGTAGTCCCTTTTTTACAAACCCCGGGGTATGTCTTATTTACACCCCCGGGGGTTTTCTTTTTTACACCCCGGGGGTAAAGTCTTAATTTCAAACCCCCGGGGGTATGGGCTTAATTTTCACCCGGTGATGTCTTTTTTTACACCCCGGTGTATGTCTTATTTACACCCCCCAACCCCCGTGTATGGGCTTTTTTACACCCCAGTTTTTTAAATTCCCCCGGGGTTTTGAATTTTCACCCCGGGGTATGCTTATTTTTCACCCTGGGGGTATGGTTTTTATTTACCCCCCGGGGTATGTCTTATTTACACCCCGGGGTTGTCTTATTTACACCCCGGGTATGTCTTATTCACCCCCCTGTATGTCTTAAATTTTCCAAACCCCGGGGGTATGTTTTTTTTTAACACCCGGGGTATGTCTTAAATTTTCACCCCATGGTAAAGTTTTTATTTACACCCCGGGGTATGGGCTTATTTATCCCTTTTTTCAAAACCCCCCCTGATGTCTTATTTACAACCCCCCTGTAAATCCCTTAAATTTTCAACCCGGGGTATGCTTATTTTTCACCCCCGTGTATGGGCTTAAATTTTCACCCCCGGGTATTCCCTTTTTTACAAAACCCCTGTATGCTTAAATTTTTCCAAAACCCCGGTGAAAGCCTATTTACACCCAGGGGTAAAGGGCTTTTTTAAAACCCCCGGGGTATGGGCTTATTTACACCCCCAGTTTAAGCTTAATTTTCAACCCCCCGGGGAATGGGCTTATTTTTCCCCCCCGGGGTATGTCTTTTTTACACCCCAATCAAAACCCCAGGGGTATTCTTATTTACACCCCCTTTTATGTCTTAATTTTTCACCCCGGGGTATGTCTTATTTACACCCCCGGGGTTGTCTTAAATTTCACCCCCGGGGTATGTCTTATTTACACCCCGGTGAAAACTTTTTTACACCCCGGGGTATGTCTTTTTTAAACCCCCCCCCGTATGTCCATTTTTACACCCCCGGGGTATGCTTTTAAAACCCCCGGTTATTTTTTATTTTTCACCCCCGGGGAAGATTATTTTCACCCCCGGGTAAAGTCTTTTTTAAACCCCCCCCGGTTTTTAATTTACCCCTTTATTTTTTACACCCCCGGGGTATGCTTATTTACAAACCCCGGGGGTTTTGGGCTTATTTACCCCCCCCGGTTTTATGTCTTTAATTTTCAACCCCCCCTGTAGTTTATTTTTCACCCCCGGTTTTATGTCTTAAAATTTTTCACCCCGTTTTATGTCTTTTTACAAACCCGGGTATGTCTTATTTTCACCCCTGTATGTCTTATTACAAACCCCGGGGTATGTCCTTTTTTTTTAACATAACCCCCAGGTGTAAAGTCTTATTTACCCCCCGGTGTATGTCTTATTACAACCCCCCGGGTATGTCTTTTTTCCAAAACCCCCCGGGAAAAGTCTTATTTACCACCCCCGTTTATTTTCTTATTTACACCCCCCGGTTTTATGTTTTTATTTACACCCGGTGTAAAAGTCTTATTTTCACCCCCGGTGTATTTCTTATTTAACCCCCGGTGTAAGGGGGTATTTAAAAACCCCAGGTGTAGTCTTAATTTAAAAAATTTAAATTTACCCCCCCGGGGTATGTCTTATTTACACCCCCTTTTTAAAGCTTAAAAAAACACCCCTGGTATGTTTTTATTTTTACCCCCGGGTTAAAAATTTTATTTACACCCGGTGTAAGTCCCTTAAAATTTTCACCCCCGGTGTTTTCCTTAATTTCACCCCCGGTTTTTTTTAAGTCTTATTTACACCCCGGGGTAGTCCTATTTTCACCCCCCCGGGTATGTCTTATTTAAAAAACCCCGGGGAACCCAAAAACCCGGGTATGTTTTTAATTTTTCACCCCCCGGGGTAGTCTTATTTACAAACCATTTTTCCCCCGGGGTATGTCTTTTTTTACACCCCGGTGTATTTCTTATTTTTCAAAACCCCCTGTTTTGTCTTTTTTTACAAACCCCCGGTGTATGTCTTTTTACAAACCCCGGGGGGGGGGGTTGTCTTAAATTTTCACCCCCGGGTATGTCTTATTTACACCCCCCGGGGGTATGTTCCCAAATTTTCAAGGGGCAAACCCCCCCCCGTTTTATGTCCCTTTAAATTTTTAAAAACCCCCCCCGTATTTCCTTTTTTACAAAGGTCTTATTTAACCCCTGGTGTATGTCTTATTTACACCCTGGTGTATGTCTTATTTACACCCTGGTGTATGTCTTATTTACACCCTGGTGTATGTCTTATTTACACCCTGGTGTATGTCTTATTTACACCTGGTGATCAAGCTTCTTATTTACACCCATGGTGTATGTCTTATTTACACCCGGTGTTGTCTTGTTAACACCCCTGGTGTACTGTCTTATTTACAACCTGTGTATTGTCTTATTCTACACCTGGCGTATGTCTTATTTACACCTGGTGTATGTCTTATTGAACCTGGTGTATGTCTTATTTACACCCCTTGTGTGTGTCTTATTTACACCCTGGTGTATGTCTTATTTACACCCCTGGTGTATGTCTTATTTACACCCTGGTGTATGTCTTATTTACACCCTGGTGTATGTCTTATTTACACCCTGGTGTATGTCTTATTTACACCCTGGTGTATGTCTTATTTACACCCTAGTGTATGTCTTATTTACACCCTGGTGTATGTCTTATTTACACCCCTGTGTATGTCTTATTTACACCCTGGTGTATGTCTTATTTACACCCCGGTGTATGTCTTATTTACACCCTGGTGTATGTCTTATTTACACCCTGGTGTATGTCTTATTTACACCCTGGTGTATGTCTTATTTACACCCCTGGTGTATGTCTTATTTACACCCTGGTGTATGTCTTATTTACACCCTGGTGTATGTCTTATTTACACCCTGGTGTATGTTCTGATGTACACCCTGTGTATGTCTTAGTTAACCCTGGTGTATGTCTTATTTACACCCTGGTGTATGTCTTATTTACACCCCTGGTGTATGTCTTATTTACACCCTGGTGTATGTCTTATTTACACCCCTGGTGTATGTCTTATTTACACCCCTGGTGTATGTCTCATATTACACCCTGGTGTTATGCTTATTTACACCCTGAAGGTGTATGTCTTATTACACCCAGGTGTATTTCGTATTTACACCTGGTGTATGTCTTATTTACACCCTGTGGTATTGTCTTATTTCCCCTGGTGTTATGTCTTATTTACACCGGTGTATGTCTTATTTACACCCTGGTGTATGTCTTATTTACACCCTGGTGTATGTCTTATTTACACCCTGGTGTATGTCTTATTTACACCCTGGTGTATGTCTTATTTACACCCTGGTGTATGTCTTATTTACACCCTGTGTATGTCTTATTTACACCCCAGTGTATGTCTTATTTACACCCCCAGTGTATGTCTTATTTACACACCCCAGTGTATGTCTTATTTACACCCGTTGTATTGTCTATTTAACCACATGTGTATGTCTTATTTACACCCCCAGTGTATGTCTTATTTACACCCCAGTGTATGTCTTATTTACACCCTGGTGTATGTCTTATTTACACCCCAGTGTATGTCTTATTTACACCCCAGTGTATGTCTTATTTACACCCCAGTGTATGTCTTATTTACACCCCCAGTGTATGTCTTATTTACACCCCCAGTGTATGTCTTATTTACACCCCCGTGTATGTCTTATTTACACCCCTGGTGTATGTCTTATTTACACCCCAGTGTATGTCTTATTTACACCCCCAGTGTATGTCTTATTTACACCCCTGGTGTATGTCTTATTTACACCCTGGTGTATGTCTTATTTACACCCCCAGTGTATGTCTTATTTACACCCCCAGTGTATGTCTTATTTACACCCCCAGTGTATGTCTTATTTACACCCCTGGTGTATGTTTATTTACACCACAGTGCTAAGTCTTTTTTACACCACCAGTGTATGTCTTATTACACCACTGGTGTAATGTCTTATTTACACCCCAGTGTATGTCTTATTTACACCCCCAGTGTATGTCTTATTTACACCCCCAGGTATGTCTTATTTACACCCCCAGTGTATGTCTTATTTCCTCCCTGGGTAGGTCTTATTTACCCCTGGTGTATGTGTTATTTTACACCCCTGGTGTATGGCTTATTTACACCCAAGTGTATGTCTTTTTACCCAGTGTAAGTCTTATTTACACACCCGAGTATGTCTTATTTACACCCCTGGTATGTCTTATTTACACCACCAGTGTATGTCTTATTTTACACTCCAGTGTATGTCAGTAATTAACGCCCCAGTGTATTGTTTTCTTCTTTATTTACACCCCTGAGTGCTATGTCTTTTTTTACACGCCAGTGTATGTCTTATTTACACCCCAGTGTAAGTTCTTATTTATGTACCTCCCAGCTTATGTCTTATTTACACCCCAGTGTAGTTTATTTACACCCTGGTGCATGTCTTATTTACAACCAGTGTAGGTCTCATTTTAACTCCCAGTGTATGTCTTATTTACACCCCCAGTGTATGTCTTATTTACACGCCAGCGTATGTCTTAATTACACCCCCAGTGTATGTCTTATTTACACCCCTAGTGTATGTCTTATTTACACCCCTGGTGTATGTCTTATTTACTCCCCGGGTGTAGTTTATTTACCCCCAGTGTATGGTCTTATTTACACCACAGTGTATGTTTATTTACAACCTGGTGTATGCTTTATTTACAACCCCCAGTGTATGTTTATTTATACCCCAGTGTTATGTCTTATTCTAAGCCCCTGGTGTATTGTCTTATTTACACCCCCCCAGTTGTATGTTTATTACACCTTTGGTGTATGTCTTATTTACACCCCAGTGTATGTCTTATTTACACCCTAGTGTATGTCTTATTTACACCCCTGGTGTATGTCTTATTTACACCCCCAGTGTATGTCTTATTTACACCCCCAGTGTATGTCTTATTTACACCCCCAGTGTATGTCTTATTTACACCCGGTGTATGTCTTATTTACACCCCCAGTGTATGTCTTATTTACACCCCAGTGTATGTCTTATTTACACCCCAGTGTATGTCTTATTTACACCCCAGTGTATGTCTTATTTACACTCCTAGTGTTGTCTCTTATTTACACCACAGTGTATGTTTATATAACCCCTAGTGTATGTCTTATTTACACCCCTAGTGTATGTCTTTTTTACACCCCTAGTGTATGTCTTATTTACACCCCAGTGTATGTCTTATTTACACCCCAGTGTATGTCTTATTTACACCCCCAGTGTATGTCTTATTTACACCCCTGGCGTGTGTCTTATTTACACCCCTAGTGTATGTCTTATTTACACCCTGGTGTATGTCTTATTTACACCCCTAGTGTATGTCTTATTTACACCCTGGTGTATGTCTTATTTACACCCTGGTGTATGTATTATTTTAACACTAGTGTTATGTCTTATTTACACCATGGTGTATGTCTTATTTACACCCCTGGTGTATGTCTTATTTACACCCCTAGTATATGTCTTATTTACACCCCCAGTGTATGTCTTATTTACACGGCCTGTGTATGTCTTATTTACACACCCTGCGTAGTATGCTTATGTACACCCCTAGTGTATGTCTTATTTTCACCCTGGTGTATGGTCTTATTTACACCCACAGTGTATGTTTAATTACCCTAGTGTATGTCTATTTACACCCAGTTATGTCTTATTTACACCCGTGGAGTATGTCTTATTACACCCCAGTGTATGTCATATTTACCACCTCTAGTGTATGTCTTATTTACCCCCCAGTGTATTCTTATTCTCACACCCCTGGTAGTTTATTAACACCCCTAGTGTAGGTTCTTATTTACACCCGGTGTATGTCTTATTACACCCTAGTGTATGTCTTATTTAACACCCCGTTGTATGTTCTTATTTACACCCCCAGTGTATGTCTTTTTTACACCCCTGGGTTGTCTTAATTACAGCTGGTGTATGTTTTTTTACACCCTAGTGTATGTCTTATTTACACCCCAGTGTATGTCATTAAAAAAATTATTTTTTTTTTTTACACCCAGTGTATGTCTATATTTACACCCTGGCTGTAAGTCTTATTTTCACCCCAGTGTATGTCTTATTTAACCCCCGGTGTAAGTCTTATTTAACCCCCTGGTGAATATCTTATTTACACCATAGTGTATGTCTTATTTACACCCAGGTTTTTTTTTTATTATTATCACACTGGCCGATTCCCACCAGGCAGGGTGCCCGAAAAAGAAAAACTTTCACCATCATTCACTCCATCACTGTCTTGGCGAGAAGGCGGTGTTACACTACAGTTTTAAACTGCAACATTAAACACCCTCTTCAGAGTGCAGCACTGTACTTCCCATCTCCAGGAGTCAAGTTCTGGCCTGCGGTTTCCCTGAACCTTCATAAATGTTACTAGGCTCACACTCCAACAGCACGTCAAAGTATTAAAAACCATTTAGTCTCCAGTCACTCCTATCAAAAACGCTTGCACGCATGACTGCTGGAAGTCCAAGCCCCTCGCACACAAAACCTCCTTTACCCCTCCGTCCACCTTTCTAGGCCGACCCTACCCCGCCATACTTCACTACAGCCTGCTACATCTTGAAGTCATTCTGTTCGCTCATTCTTTCTACATGTCCGAACCACCTCAACAACCCTTCCTCAGCCCTCTGGATAAGTTTTGGTTAATCCCGCACCTCCTCCTAGAATTCTCCTGCATTATATTCACCCAACATTGCCCTCAGAATGCATCTCCACTGCTCA
Organism: Cherax quadricarinatus; assembly: GCF_026875155.1. Classification (NCBI taxonomy): domain Eukaryota; kingdom Metazoa; phylum Arthropoda; class Malacostraca; order Decapoda; family Parastacidae; genus Cherax; species Cherax quadricarinatus. The sequence continues at coordinate 67,838,833 of NC_069404.1, forward strand.
GCCTCTCCCTCGCTACAAATTCTCACCATGCTTCACACCATATAAGAGCGTTTGTAAACATCTTCTCATACATTCCCCTCTTTGCTCCAAGGACCAAGTTCTTAGTTCACAGACTCCTAAGTGCACCACTCACTTTTCCCCTCCTCAATTTCTATGAAGTCACCTCATCTTTCATAGACCATCGCTGACACGTCCACTCCAAATATCTGAATACATTCACTCTCCTCCATACTCTCTCCTCCAATCTGATAACAATCTTTCACTCACTACTCTTTTTGTTCTTATAATCTTACTCTTTCCTGTTCCCCCCCTTATTCACTTTTAATTTTCTTCTTTGCACACCCTACCACATTCATCCACAATCCTCTGCAACTTCTCTTCAGAATTTCCCAAGAGCACAGTGTATCAGCAAAGAGCAACTGCTGACAACTCCCACTTTTGTGTGATTCTTTATCTTTTAACTCCACGCCTCTTGCAGACCTCGCATTACTTCTCCTCACAACCATCTACAAATATATTAAAACAACCACCGGGTGAATCACACATCCTTGTCTAAGGCCTACTTTTACTGGGAAATAATTTCCCTCTTTCCTACATCCTTAACTTGAGCCTCATTATTCCTCGTCCAAAACTCTTCACGCTTTCAGTAACTAACCTCTATACCAAACACCTGCAAATCTGCCACATTGCCCCCTAATCCAACCTGTATACGCCTTTTCTAAATCCATAATGCCACAAAAGACCTCTTTCGCCATATCTAATACGGTGCACTTATGAGTTTCACTGGAAACACCTGGTCCACCACCCCCTACTTTCCTAAAGCCTCTTTGTTCATTGCTATACTAATTTCTCCGTCTTTTCTTAATTCTTTTGAAAATAACTTGACCATAACTTTCCAAGGTATACTCAACAGATTTATTTCCCTATAATTTTTGCACTCTTTATGGTTCCCTTGGTTTATACAAAGAACTATGCATGCTCTCTGCCACTCCCTAGGTACCTTACCTTCTACCATAATTTATTAAATATTTGCACCACCACTCCAAAACTATATTCCCTCCTGCTTTTAACATTTTATCTTTATCCCATCAAATCCGCTGCCATACCCTTACATTTTACCTACTGGCTCACGAACTTCCCCCACACTCACAACTGGCTCTTCCTCACTCCTACAAGATGTTATTCCTCCTTGCCCTATACACGAAATCACAGCTTCCCTATCTTCATCAACATTTAACAATTCCTCAAAATATTCCCTCCATCTTCCCAATACCTCTAACTCTCCATTTAATAACTCTCCTCTCCAATTTTTAACTGACAAATCCATTTTTTCTCTAGGCTTCCTTAACTTGTTAATCTCACTCCAAAACTTTTTCTTATTTTCAACAAAATTTGTTTTAAAAATAGGTTTGATAAATACATGAGGGGTGTGGGTGGGTGTGAGTTGGACCTGACTAGCTTGTGCTACTAGGTCTGATGCCGTTTTTCCTTCTTAAGTGACGTGGCTGACCTGACTAGATCAAGGTGTTGGCTTAAGCCGGTGGGAGAAATGGACCTGCCTCGCATAGGCCAGTAAGCCTGTTGCAGTATTCCTTCTTTCTTATGTTCTTATGTCTTATTTACACCCCCAGTGTGCTTTATTTATGAGTTATTTAAACCCCCAGTGTGTCTTTATTTATATCATCGGTGTATATCTTATTTACACCCCCTGTGTGTGTTTTATTTACACACCGTGTAAATAAAACATACAGGGAACCCACTACCATGAATAACCAGATGTTCCAGCATCCCCACGACATGCCACGAGACGAGAGCTTATTATTTTCTTAACTTCCTTTCATAATAGCAGTCAGGAGATTCCTCCATCAGGAGTGCATGTACTTCACTCTGTCTTCCTGACGCGCCTACACACCCTCTCTCCATCACCCTGGAGGGCAGACACAGGGAGTGGACTGTCATGCACTCCATGGTGTACCTAGCAGTGGGAGCCACTAGCAGTGGGAGCCACTAGCAGTGGGAGCCACTAGCAGTGGGAGCCACTAGCAGTAGGAGCCACTACCAGTGGGAGCCACTACCAGTGGGAGCCACTAGCAGTGGGAGCCACTAGCAGTAGGAGCCACTACAAGTGGGAGCCACTAGCAGTGGGAGCCATTAGCAGTGGGAGCCACTAGCAGTGGGGCCCCTAGCAGTGGGAGCCTACTTTGGAGCCACTGTAGTGGACCATAGCAGTGGGAGCCACTAGCAGTGGGAGCCACTAGCAGTGGGAGCCACTAGCAGTTGGACCCACTAGCAGTGGGAGCCACTAGCAGTGGGAGCCCCTAGCTGTGGGAGCCATAGCAGTGGGAGCCACTAGCGTTGGAGCCACTAGCAGTGGAGCCACTAGCAGTGGAGCCACTAGAGTGGGAGCCACTAGCAGTGGGAGCCACTAGCAGTGGGAGCCACTAGCAGTTGGACCCACTAGCAGTGGGAGCCACTAGCAGTGGGAGCCACTAGCAGTGGGAGCCACTAGCAGTGGGAGCCACTAGCAGTGGGAGCCACTAGCAGTAGGAGCCACTAGCAGTGGGAGCCACTAGCAGTGGGAGCCACTAGCAGTGGGAGCCACTAGCAGTGGGAGCCACTAGCAGTTGGACCCACTAGCAGTGGGAGCCACTAGCAGTGGGAGCCACTAGCAGTGGGAGCCACTAGCAGTGGGAGCCACTAGCAGTGGGAGCCACTAGCAGTTGGACCCACTAGCAGTGGGAGCCACTAGTCAGTGGGAGCCACTAGCAGTGGGGGCCACTAGCAGTGGGAGCCACTAGCAGTTGGAGCCCACTAGCAGTGGGAGCCACTAGCAGTAGGAGCCACTAGCAGTGGGAGCCACTAGCAGTGGGAGCCACTAGCAGTGGGAGCCACTAGCAGTAGGAGCCACTAGCGTGGGAGCCACTAGCGTGGGAAGCACTAGCAGTGGGAGCACTGCATGGGAGCCACTAGCAGTTGGACCCACTAGCAGTGGGAGCCACTAGCAGTGGGAGCCACTAGCAGTGGGAGCCACTAGCAGTAGGAGCCACTAGCAGTGGGAGCCACTAGCAGTAGGCCCTAGCAGTGGAGCATACAGTGGAAGCCACAAACAAATGGGAGCCACTAGCGTGGGAGCCTAGCAGTAGGACCACTAGCATGGAGCCACTAGCAGTTGGACCCATACAGTGGGACCCCTGCGTGGGCCACCTAGCAGTGGGGCATAGCAGTGGGAGCCAAATAGCAGTGGGAGCCGCAGTTGGACCCCCTACATGGGAGCCTAGCAGTGGGAGCCCCCCCTGCGTGGGACCCTAAGTAGGAGCATACAGTGGGAGCCACAGAGTAGGAGAATGCAGTGGGAGCCACTAGCAGGGGACCCCAAAACGGGGGCCCTAGAGTAGGAGCCCCAAACAGTGGGGCCACTACAGTTTGGAGCCAAGCCGTGGGAGCCCTGCATGGGAGCCCAAGCAGTGGGAGCACAGCAGTGGGACCACTAGCGTAGGGCACTAGCAGTGGGGGCCCTAGCATTGGGCCCACTGCTGGGGCCATAGCAGTGGGAAAACTAGCAGTGGGGGCCCCAAACAGTGGGAAACCATACAGTGGGGCCCTAGCAGTTGGACCCAAACGTGGGGGCACGAGGGGCCCCTAGCGTGGGGGCCCCTACAGTAGGAGCCATAGCGTGGGAAACCCTCAGTGGAGACATAGCAGTGGGGCCCCTAGCAGTGGGACCACTGCAGTGGGAGCCCTAGCATAGGAGCCCCTAGCAGTGGGGGCCACAGCAGTTTGGGCCCCCAGCAGTGGGAGCCATAGCGTGGGGCCCCTGGCAGTGGGGCCAAACCCGTGGGGGCCACGCAGTGGGGGCCCCTAGCAGTGGGGGCCCCTGCAGTGGACCACTAGCAGTGGGAGCCATAGCAGTTGGACCCCCTCGTGGGGCCCTAGCATGGAAACCCCGGCAGTGGGGGCCAAGAGTGGGGGCATAGCAGTGGGAGACCCAGCAGTGGGAGCCACTAGCGTTTGGGCCCATAGCAGGGGGCCACTAGCAGTGGGAGCCCCAGCAGTGGGAGCCATAGCAGTGGGAGCCACTAGCAGGGGGAGCCACGGCAGGGGGGAGCCATAGCTGGGCCCATCAGTGGGACCCATGCAGGGGGAAGACATAGCAGTGGGACCCATTACAGTGGGAGCCATAGCGTGGGAGCCACTAGCAGTAGAGCACTAAGTGGAAACAGAAAGGGGGACCACTGCATTTGGCCCACTAGCAGGGGGAGCCACTAGCAGTGGGAGCCACTAGCAGTGGGAGCCACTAGCAGTAGGAGCCACTAGCAGTGGGAGCCACTAGCAGTAGGAGCCACTAGCAGTGGGAGCCACTAGCAGTAGGAGCCACTAGCAGTGGGAGCCACTAGCAGTAGGAGACACTAGCAGTGGGAGCCACTAGCAGGGGGAGCCACTAGCAGTGGGAGCCACTGCAGTAGGAGCCACTAGCAGTGGGAGCCACTAGCAGTTGGACCCACTAGCAGTGGGAGCCACTAGCTAGTAGCCGGGAGTGATAATAGTCAACTGCCACAACCAGAGTCTCGAGTCGGATAACTGAATTCCTGACAACCCCGATTCAGATAATCCAAATTCTGTCAATCAAGATTCTGGTAATCCGGATCCTAATAGTTCGGATACTGGTAATCCAGATCCTAATAATCCGGATTCTGGTAATCCAAATCCTAATAATCCGGATTCTGGTAATCTGGATCCTAATAATCCGGAATCTGGTAATCCAGATTTTCGCAATCTGGATGTGTCGCTACACAAAAATGTTAATTGTTTTTTTAGTTTTTGCATCAGTGTTCGTCTCATTACTGCGTCACTAGGGAAATTAATTATCATAATTAACTTTATAACAAAGAAATAACATTGTTAATTTACTCGTGATGGCCCGTGGTCCCATGGACCCGATGCCCATGTCCCGTGGTCCATGGACCGATGTCATGTCCCGGCCAGAACCGCTAAATATTTACACAAAGGAATAATATATAACGAAATAACGGTACAACAACAACAACAACAACAACAACAACAACAACAACAACAACAACAAAAATAATAATAATAATAATAATAATAATAATAATAATCATAATAATAATAAAAACGGTAACCTAAAGTCTGGGAGCAAAGACTCGCTGCCGTTGCTCAGACCATTGAAATCCTAACACTCTCTGTTTAACAGGAAGAAGAGGGTGCTGACTGACCAGTGGAAAGTCTTGCTGACTGACCATTGGGAAGTCTATGGGAAGGGGAGGGGGCTCTAAGGGCACAAAACATGTGTTGGGCCCCTTTTCTTTCTAAGCAATCTGTGGAGGGTCTCCGGGCAAGTAACTTTGTGAGAGGATGGGGGGCCTAACATGCAACTAGCGAGGGCCATTTTAGAAAGCAGATACGAGGGCCCCCTAATTGAGCAACTTGTGAGTGCCCCTGAGCAAGTAAGCATCTTACGAGGGAACCTGAGCAGGCAGCATACGAGAGCCCCTGAGAAAGCAACTTACCGGTGTTCCTACACAAACTCTCAGCCAACTTGAAGGTACTTTTCACTACAGATAAACTAACTCATTTGAGTAAAAGTCTCTCCAGAGTTTGAAAAAATAATATTAAGAGAATGAATGTACTAAAACAAGACACATACTTTACCTTTGTGTGTGGGGGCCCCCTTGTGTGTGTGGGGGCCCCTTGTGTGTGGGGGGCTCCTTGTGTGTGTGGGGGCCCCTTGTGTGTGGGGGCTCCTTGTGTGTGAGGACTCCTTGTGTGTGTGTCTGAGGCCCCTTGTGCGTATGTGGGGCTCCTTGTGTGTGTGGACTCCTTATGTGTGTGTCTGAGGCCCCTTGTGTGTGTGTGTGTGCTCCTTGTGTGTGAGGGACCCCGTGTGTGTGTGTGTGTGTATGGGCTCCTTGTGCGTGTGGGCCCCTTGTGTGTGTGTGGGGGGAATGTGTATAGGACCCCTTTGTGTGTTCGGACCCTTGTGTGTGGGGCCCTTGTGTGTGGGGCCCTTGTGTGTGGGGCTCTTTGCGTGTGGGGACCCCTTGTGTGTGTGGGAACCCTTATGTGGGGTGGCCCCATGTGTGTGTGTGGACCCTTTGTGAGTGTGGTCCTCCTGTATATTGACCCCATGCGTGTGTAGGGACCCTTGTGTATAGGGGTGTGGGAACCCTTGTGTGCGGGGATCCTTGTGTATGGCGACCCTTTTGTGGGGGACCCTTGTGTGTGGGAACCCTTGTGTGTGTGTGTTGAGCTCCTTGTGTGTTGGAGCCCTTGCGAGTGGGGACCCTTATGTGTGGGGACTATTGTGTGGGACTCTATTGTGTGGGGACACGTGTGTGTGTGTGTGTGTGGGTCCCTTGAGTGTTTTCCCCTTGTGTGTGGGGGCTCTTTGTGTGTAGGGACCCTTGTGTGTCTGATGATCCTTGTGTGTGGTTACCCTTGTGTGTGGGGACCCTTGTGTGTCTAGTGATCTTTGTATATGGGGCTCCCTGCATGCGGGGACCCTTTGTGTGTGGTGACCCTTATGTGTGGGACTCCTTGTGTGTGAGACTCCTTGTATATGGGGGATCCTTGTATATCTGGTGGCTCTTGTGTGGTGACCCTTCTGTTTGGGGCTCCTTGTATGTGGGAGCCATTTTGTATGCCTGGTGACCCTTGTTTGTGGTGAGCCTTGTGTGTGGGGCTCCTTGTATGTGGGGACCCTTGTGTGTAGGGACCCTTGTGTATCTGTTGTCCTTTGTATGTGGTGACGCTTGTATTGGGGCTCCTTGTGTGTGGAGATCCTTGTATGTGGGGACACTTGGGTGTGGGGACTCTTGTGTGTCTGGTGACCTTTGTGTATGGTGAGGCTTGTGTGGGGGCTCCTTGTGTGTGTGTGGAGATCCTTGTATGCGGGGACCCTTGTGTGTAGGGACCTTTGTGTATAGGGGTGTGGGGAGCCTTGTGTGCGGGGACCCTTGTGTATGGCAACCCTTTTGTGGGGGACGCTTGTGCGTGGGAACCCTTGTGTGTGTGTGTGTGTGTGTGGAGCCCCTTGTGTGTTGTAACCCTTGAGAGTGGGGACCCTTATGGATGAGGACTCTATTGTGTGGGGACCCAATTATGTGGGGACACTTGCATGTGTGCAGGCCCCTTGAGTGTTTTCCCCTTGTGTGTGGGGCTCCTTGTATGTGGGGACCCTTGTGTGTGGGGACCCTTGGGTGTCTGGTGACCTATGTGTGGTGACCCTTGTGTGTGGGGCTCCTTGTATGTGGGGACCCTTTTGTGTCTGGTGACCCTTGTGTGTGATGACCCTTGTGTGGGGGGGTTCCTTGTGTGCGAGGCCTCTTGTGTGTGGGAATCCTTGTGTGCGGGGATACTACTGTGTGAGGACCCTTGTGTGTAGGGATCTTTTTGTGTGTGTGGAGCCCCTTGTGTGTTGTAACCCTTGCGAGTGGGGACCCTTATGTATGAGGACCCTATTGTGTGGGGACCCCATTATGTGGGGACACTTGTATGTGTGCGGGCCCCTTGAGTGCTTTCCCCTTGTGTGTGGGGCTCCTTGTATGTGGGGACCCTTGTGTGTCTGGTGACCCTTTTGTGTGGTGACCCTTGTGTGGGGGTTCCTTGTGTGTGGGGCTTCTTGTGTGTAGGGACCCTTGTGTGTGGGGACCCTTGGGTGTCTGGCGACCCATGTGTGGTGACCCTTGTGTGTGGGGCTCCTTGTATGAGGGAACCATTTTGAATGTCTGGTGACCCTTGTTTGTGGTGAGCCTTATGTTTGGGGCTCCTTGTATGTGGGACCCTTGTGTGTAGGGACCCTTGTGTATCTGGTGTCCTTTGTATGTGGTGACGCTTGTACTGGGGCTTCTTGTGTGTGGAGATCCTTGTATGTGGGGACACTTGGGTGTGGGGACCCTTGTGTGTCTGGTGACCTTTGTGTATGGTGAGGCTTGTGTGGGGGGGCTCCTTGTGTGTGTGGAGATCCTTGTATGCGGGGACCCTTGTGTGTAGGGACCTTTGTGTATAGGGGTGTGGGGACCCTTGTGTGCGGGGACCCTTGTGTATGGCAACCCTTTTGTGGGGGACGCTTGTGTGTGGGAACCCTTGTGTGTGTGTGTGTGTGTGTGGAGCCCCTTGTGTGTTGTAACCCTTGCGAGTGGGGACCCTTATGGATGAGGACTCTATTGTGTGGGGACCCAATTATGTGGGGACACTTGTATGTGTGCAGGCCCCTTGAGTGTTTTCCCCTTGTGTGTGGGGCTCCTTGTATGTGGGGACCCTTGTGTGTCTGGTGACCCTTTTGTGTGGTGACCCTTGTGTGGGTGAAATATGGATACCTGGATACAACCTTTTCAGATGCGACAGAAAGAACAGGCAACAAGGGAGGGATGAGGTTGGCCTGTACGTCAAAGAGTCGCTCATTTGCACAAAGATATTGAACACCACAAATGATGTAGGTGATGTTCTGACATTAAAAATCGAGAACCAAAATTTAGTCATTGTACTTGTATATAAGCCACCGGATGCAACTTCCCAACAGTTCAAAGAACAACTGTCAAAAATCGACTCCTGTCTGGACAACTTTCCAGCCCCATCCCCAAACATCTTGCAGCTTGGTGACTTCAATCTAAGACACACAAAATGGAAGAATATAGCAAATAATGTCGTAGCAGAAATAATCCCTGGAGGTAGCTCAGATGTAAGGTCACACACACAGGAGCTGCTGAATTTCTGCAACACACAACCTAAGTCAGCAAACAGTGGAGCCAACAAGACTGGAGAACACACTGGACCTTATTTTCACAAATAATGAGGACCTTGTAAGGAATATAACAATATCAAAAACAACAAATTCTGATCACAATCTAATCGAAGTCCAGACTTGCATGCACAGGAGTCCTGATCGGCACAGTGCATTCAGTTATGAGGGTACATTTACCAAATTCAACTTCAACAACAAGAACATCATCTGGGATCAGGTAAACTGTGCCCTAAATGAAACATACCTCGAAAAGATCACTCTCCTGGTAGCTGAAGTATGTTCAAGGTATATTCCTATAAGACAAAAGAAAAGAAGAAGTAAACTGGAGAGAGAGAGACGCTCCCTCTACAGGAGAAGACGAAGAATCATTGAGCTCCTCAAGAATGCCAGATTATCTGATACACGGAAGGTAGTGCTAACCAGGGAAGTGGAAAATATTGAGCTGAAGTTAAAGAACTCATACAGGATCCAGGAGAGACAAGAGGAGCTAAAAGCAATTAATGAAATTGAAAGAAATTCGAAATATTTCATTTCATACTCCAAAAGCAAGTCAAAAACCACTTCTAGTATAGGGCCCCTGCTCAGACAAGATAGATCCTACACTAACGACAACAAAGAAATGAGCGAGATACTGAAACTGCAGTATGACTCAGTGTTCAGTGAGCCACTAACCAGTTTAAAGATAGATGATCCAAAATTTTTTTTCATGAATGAGCCTCAAAACCCTGCCAATGTAGGCCAGATTTATGACATAACTCTAACTCCACTAGACTTTGAGAAAGCCATCGACGACATGCCCATGCACTCAGCCCCAGGCCAGACTCGTGGAACTCGGTGTTCATTAAAAACTGCAAGAAACCCCTCTCACGGGCCCTAAGTATGCTATGGAGAAGGAGCTTAGACACAGGCGAGATTCCACAGTCACTAAAAACAACAGATATAGCCCCACTCCATAAAGGTGGCAGCAAAGCAGTAGCTAAGAACTATAGACCAATAGCTTTAACGTCCCACATCATAAAAATATTTGAAAGAGTTCTAAGAAGCAGGATAGCAAACCACTTAGACTCCCAAAAATTGCACAACCCAGGGCAACATGGTTTCAGAGCAGGTCGCTCCTGCCTTTCGCAACTGCTTGACCGAAATGCCTAGCCATGCTAGGTGTTCTAGTGGTACACTCTGTAATTATTATTTTACTACATGTAAACCACACAATAACCAAATTCTGTAAACTCAGCATTGTAATCCTTATAGAGAATAAACTTTGAATTTGAATTTGAATTTGAATATGGTCCTAGATGCACTGGAAAACAAACAGAATGCGGATGTAGTATACACAGACTTTGCAAAAGCCTTTGACAAGTGCGACCATGGTGTAATAGCACACAAAATGCGTGCTAAAGGGATAACCGGCAAAGTAGGCAGATGGATCTTCAACTTTCTAACCAATCGCACACAAAGAGTAGTGGTAAACAGAGTTAAATCAGATGCTGCCATAGTGAAGAGCTCTGTCCCACAAGGCACAGTACTCGCACCTATCCTGTTCCTTATTCTCATATCAGACATAGACAGAGATGTAAACCACAGCGCTGTATCATCTTTTGCAGACGATACTAGGATCTGCATGGGAGTGTCATCCATTGAGGACACTGTTAACCTCCAAGAAGATATAAACCAAGTTTTCCAATGGGCAACAGAGAACAATGTGATGTTCAATGAAGACAAATTCCAACTACTCCGTTATGGAAAACTGGAGGAAATAATAACTAGGACTGAGTATACTACAAACTCCAGTCACACAATAGAGAGGAAAAGTAATGTGAGAGACCTGAGAGTGGTAATGTCAGAGGATCTCACCTTGATGGATCACAACAATGCCACTATCACATCTGCGAGGAAACTGATAGGATGGATAATGAGAACATTCAAGACAAGAGATGCTAAGCCAATGATGATCCTTTTTAAATCACTTATTATTTCTAGGCTGGAATACTGCTGTACATTAACATCCCCATTCAAGGCAGGTGAAATTGCAGAGCTAGAGAATGTACAGAGAACCTTTACTGCACGTATAAGTTCCATCAAACACCTTAACTACTGGGAGCGCCTGGAAGCACTTGACTTGTACTCACTAGTGCGCAGGCGAGAGAGATATATCATAATCTACACCTGGAAGATTCTGGAGGGACTGGTCCCTAATATGCACACAGCAATCACTCCATACGAAAGCAAAAGACTTGGCAGGCGATGCAACATACCCCCAGTGAAAAGTAGGGGCGTCACTGGTACACTAAGAGAAAACACAATAAGTGTCCGGGGCCCAAGACTGTTCAACAGCCTCCCACCAGCAATAAGGGGCATTACGGGAAGACCCCTGGTTGTCTTCAAGAGGGAGCTGGACAGATACCCATAGACGGTGCCGGATCAGCCGGGCTGTAGTTCGTACGTTGGATTACGTGCGGCCAGCAGAAACAGCCTCGTTGATCAGGCCTTGATCCACCGGGAGGCCTGGTCGTGGACCGGGCCGCGGGGGCGTTGATGGGGGCGTTGATGGTAGGTGGGGGTTCCTTGTGTGTGGGGACCCTTGTGTGTGGGGACCCTTGTGTGTGGGGACCCTTGGGTGTCTGGTGAGCCATGTGTGGTGACCCTTGTGTGTGGGGCTCCTTGTATGTGGGGACCCTTTTGTGTCTGGTGACCCTTGTGTGTGATGACCCTTGTGTGGGGGGTTCCTTGTGTGCGAGGCCTCTTGTGTGTGGGGATCCTATTGTGTGAGGACCCTTGTGTGTAGGAACTCTTTTGTGTGTGTGGAGCTCCTTGTGTGTGGGAACCCATGCAAGTGGAGACCCTTATGTATTGGGACCCTTTTGTGTGGGGGAACCTTGTGTGTGGGGACCCTTTGCGTGTGTGTGTGTGTGTGTGTGTGTGTTGTGTGTGTGGTGTGTGTGTTAGTTACCATTTTGTCCTAGGCACATGTCGATTAGACACTAGGCCTGTTGTATGTGTATGTGTGTGTGTGTGTGTGTGAGTTACCATTTTGTCCTAGGCACATGTCGATTAGACACTAGGCCTGTGTGTGTGTGTGTGGTGGTGTGTGTGTGTGTGTGTTGTGTGTGTGTGTGTGTGTGTGTTGTGTGTGTGTGTGTGTGTGTGTGTGTGTGTGTGTGTGTGTGGTGTGTGTAGTGTGTGTGTGTAGTGTGTGTGTAGTTCGTGTGTGTGTAGTGTGTGTGTGTAGTGTGTGTATGTAGTGTGTGTGTGTAGTGTGTGTGTGAAGTGTGTGGTGTGTAGTGTGTGTAGTGTGTGTGTAGTGTGTGTGTGTAGTGTATGGTGTGTGTAGTGTGTGTGTGTGTGTGTGTAGTGTGTGTGTGTGTAGTGTGTGTGTGGGTAGTGTGTGTGTAGTTGTGTGTGTGTAGTTGTGTGTGTGTAGTGTGTGTGTGTAGTGTGTGTGTGTAGTGTGTGTGTGTAGTGTGTGTGTGAAGTGTGTGTGTGTAGTGTGTGTAGTGTGTGTGTAGTGTGTGTGTGTAGTGTGTGTGTGTGTAGGTGTGTGTGTGTGTGTGTGTGTGTGTGTAGTGTGTGTGTGTGTGTAGTGTGTGTGTGTGTGTGTGTGTTGTAGTGTGTGTGTAGTGTGTGTGTAGTGTGTGTGTAGTATGTGTGTAGTGTGTGTGTAGTGTGTGTGTAGTGTGTGTGTAGTGTGTGTGTGTGTGTGTGTGTTAGTGTCTGTGTGTAGTGTCTGTGTGTGTGTGTGTGTGTGTGTGTGTGTGTGTGTGTGTGTGTGTGTGTGTGTGTGTGTGTGTGTGTGTTTCCCCTTGTGTGTGGGGGCTCGTTGTGTATGGGGCTCCCTGTGTGTGGGGCTCCTTCAGTGTGTGAACCCTTGTATGTGGGGACCCTTGAGTGTGGGGGGAACCTTGCGAGTGGGGACTCTTGTGTGTGGGGGCTCCTTGTGTGTGGGGCTCCTTGTGTGCGGGGCTCCTTGTATGTGGGGACCCTTGTGTGCGGGACCCTTGTACTCACCTAATTGTGGTTGCAGGGGTCGCGTCCTAGCTCCTGGCAATGCTTCTTCACTGGTCGCTACTGGGTCCTCTCTCTCCCTGCTCTATGAGCTTTATCAAACCTCGTCTTAAAACTATGTATGGTTCCTGCCTCCACTGCGTCACTTTCCAGACTATTCCACTGCCTGACAACTCTATGACTGATGAAATACTTCCTAACATCCCTTTGACTCATCTGAGTTTTCAGCTTCTAATTGTGACCCCTTGTTTCTGTGTCCCATCTCTGGAACATCCTGTCTCTGTCCACCTAGGCAATTTCTAGCAGTGTTTTATGTCTTTATCATGTATCCCCTGACCCTCCTGTCCTCCAGTGTCGTCAGGCCGATTGCTCTTAACCTTTCATCGTAGGACAATTTTCTTATCTCCGGACTAGTCTTGTTGCAAACCTTTGCACTTTCTCTATTTTTATGACGTGCTTTACCAGGTGTGGATTCAAAACTGGTGCTGCATATTCCAATATGGGCCTGACGTACAGGGTGTAGAATCTTGAACGATTCTTACAGAGGTGTCGGAACGCTATTCTTAGGTTTGCCAGGCGCCCATGAACTGCAACAGTTATCTGGATGATGTGCACCTCAGGAGATGTGCTCAATATTATACTCACCCCAAGATCCTTTTCCTTGAGTGAGGTTTGCAGTCTTTGGCCACTTAGCCTATAATCTGTCTGCGGTCTTCTTTGTTCTTCTCAGATCTTCATGACTTTGCATTTTGTGGGGTTAAATTTGAGGAGCCAGTTGCTGGACCAGACTCGCAGCCTGTCCAGGTCCCTTTGTAGTCCTGCCTGATCCTCATCTGATTTAATTTTCCTCATTAACTTCACATCATCTGCAAACAGGGACACTTCTGAGTCTATCCCTTCCTTCATGTTATTCACTCTACAAAGGGGGCAGTAAAGCAACAACAAAGAACTACAGACCGATAGCACTAACATCCCATATCATAAAAATCTTTGAAAGGGTCCTAAGAAGCAAGATCACCACCCATCTAGAAACCCATAAATTACACAACCCAGGGCAACATGGGTTTAGAACAGGTCGCTCCTGTCTGTCTCAACTATTGGATCACTACGACAAGGTCCTAGATGCACTAGAAGACAAAAAGAATGCAGATGTAATATATACAGACTTTGCAAAAGCCTTCGGCAAGTGTGACCATGGCGTAATAGCGCACAAAATGCGTGCTAAAGGAATAACAGGAAAAGTCGGTCGATGGATCTATAATTTCCTCACTAACAGAACACAGAGAGTAGTAGTCAACAGAGTAAAGTCCGAGGCAGCTACGGTGAAAAGCTCTGTTCCACAAGGCACAGTACTCGCTCCCATCTTGTTCCTCATCCTCATATCTGACATAGACAAGGATGTCAGCCACAGCACCGTGTCTTCCTTTGCAGATGACACCCGAATCTGCATGACAGTGTCATCCATTGCAGACACTGCAAGGCTCCACGCGGACATCAACCAAATCTTTCAATGGGCTGCAGAAAACAATATGAAGTTCAACGATGAGAAATTTCAATTACTCAGATATGGTAAACACGAGGAAATTAAATCTTCATCAGAGTACAAAACAAATTCTGGCCACAAAATAGAGCGAAACACCAACGTCAAAGACCTGGGAGTGATCATGTCGGAGGATCTCACCTTCAAGGACCATAACATTGTATCAATCGCATCTGCTAGAAAAATGACAGGACGGATAATGAGAACCTTCAAAACTAGGGATGCCAAGCCCATGATGACACTCTTCAGGTCACTTGTTTTATCTAGGCTGGAATATTGCTGCACACTAACAGCACCTTTCAAGGCAGGTGAAATTGCTGACCTAGAAAATGTAAGAGAGAACCTTCACGGCGCACATAACGGAGATAAACACCTAAATTACTGGGAGCGCTTGAGGTTCCTGAACCTGTATTCCCTGGAACGCAGGCGGGAGAGATACATGATTATATACACCTGGAAAATCCTAGAGGGACTAGTACCGAACTTGCACACGAAAATCACTCACTACGAAAGCAAAGACTTGGCAGACGATGCAACATCCCCCCAATGAAAAGCAGGGGTGTCACTAGCACGTTAAGAGACCATACAGTAAGTGTCAGGGGCCCGAGACTGTTCAACTGCCTCCCAGCATACATAAGGGGGATTACCAACAGACCCCTGGCAGTCTTCAAGCTGGCACTGGACAAGCACCTAAAGTCGGTTCCTGACCAGCCTGGCTGTGGCTCGTACGTTGGTTTGCGTGCAGCCAGCAGTAACAGCCTGGTTGATCAGGCTCTGATCCACCAGGAGGCCTGGTCACAGACCGGGCAGCGGGGGCGTTGACCCCCGGAACTCTCTCAAGGTAAACTCCAGGTATACCAAAAACAGCACAGGTCTTAGGACTGACCTTGTGGAACCCCGCTCGTCACAGGCGCACACTCTGACACGTACCACGTCTCGTTGTTGCCTCACTGTCAAATATTCTCTGTTCCATTGCAATGCCTTTCCTGTTATTGTGAAGGACTGTGTCGAAGGCGCTTGTGTGAGGGGCCCTGTTGTGGAGTACCCTGTTAAATCCCCTAATCCAGTAGTGTAAATCGCCCTTAACTACTGTATTATAACTACCAGCAATATTAACTACTGTGTAATAACTACCTGCTATCTTAACTACTGTATTATAACTACCTGATATCTTAATTACTTTGTTTTAACTACCTATCTTAACTATGTTATAATTACCTGCTATTTTAACTGTGTTATAACTACCTGTTATCTTAACTACTCTGTTATAACTACCTGTTCTCTTTACTACTCTTTTATAACCACCTGCTATCTTAACTGTGTTATAACTACCTTGTATCTTAATTACTCTTTCTTATAACTACCTGCTATCTTAACTACTCTGTTATATCTACCTACTATCTTCATTACTATGTTATAAATACATGCTATCTTTAGTCTGCTATATCTACCTTCTACCTTAACTACTCTGTTATAACTACCTGCTATATTAATTACTCTGTTTTAACTACCTGCTATATTAACTACTCTGTTATAACTACCTCCTATCATTGCCATTCTTTTATACCCACCTGCTATCTTAGCTGTGTTGAAATACCTTATTGTAAAACTCTCTAAAAATACTGTATTTTAAACTATGGGGTTATAGTACTGTGTCTTAATACTTTTTTTAAAACCTGCATCTTAACCCCCTTTTTTATAATACCCCCGTTTTAATACTTGTTATAATCCCTGCTATTTAAACTATGTAATAACTACCTGACCCCCTGACATAGGACAGGTAGCCTCGTCTGGTGTTTATTTTAACTTCTAAACGCCACAAATTTTTCATGAATTTCCCATTTCTCACTAAAATTTGAGTTTTAAATTTGGGTATACTGAGAGGTTCAGCTCAGCTTGGGTTTTGTCAGAATTGCGTGCTTGTCGTGAGGGTACTGAGTGATAGATGTTTGCTTGGGAAAAACTGCATGGCCACAGTAGCTTAGCTATTAACCCCCTGATGAAGAGGTGAAAATGGAAAAATTTCTAGCGGCATGAGGGGATGCCACAGACGTGGGAAATGTACTGTTATTTTAAAAGTCGGCAGACTTGCATTCTGAGGTTGTGTCATGACATATATTTATGTTAGGAATGGGAGGGGAATGATAGGGTGGAACACCCGGAAAGGGGGGTATATAGCGACAACCAAGGGATTTAGAGTGGTGGATGATGTTAAGAACCCGCTGAAATGATGACAAGGGGGAAGGAAAAGAGTAGGGGGGAAAGGCCAGTATTTTCAAAGTTCCATACCAAATGTTTTTTCTACTCCAAAGACCTTGTACCTAAAGAGACCTTTTCCCCACAAAAGGGCTTTACCCCCAAGAGTTTAGAAAAATGGAGCTATGGTATGGAGGGAAAGTTCTAGATGGATTTTGGGTGGCTTACCAAAAAGAAAAAGAGAGTAACCCCTTTTGGAGTGAAAAATTTAAGGGGATTAAATCACTAGTGGCGTTCCACAAGGACGTTTTTGGCCCTCTTTGTTCTTATTTACTTAATGACCCTTTATGAAAAGGGGTTCTAGGAATGATAAGTTTTGTGGTGTACAAAGTAGGCCCTATAATTCATCTGGGAGGATTCAAAGAACTCCAGGCGTTTACAATTAAGTCTTGGTTGAGAAATGGCAGATGAAGTTTAAAGGATAAGTGTAAAGGGACTTGCCCCGGTTATGAAAAAAAACCCCCGAAACTATAATTAGGTGAAGTAGAGCTTGGTCATACAGAATGTGAAAAAGACTTGGGAGTCATGGTAAGCAGAAATCTAAAGCCAAGACAGCAGTGCCTCAGTGTGCGCAACAAGGCCAACAGATTACTTGGATTTATCTCAAGAAGTATAAGTAACAGAAGTCCAAAAGTTATTTTACAGCTCTATACATCCTAGTGAGGCCTCATTTAGATTATGCTGCTCAGTTTTGGTCCCCTTACTACAGGATGGACATAGACTCATTAGAGAACATACAGAGAGAATGACTAAAATGATTTACTGTGTAAGGAACCCTCCCGTATGAAGATAGACTTAAAGCCTTAAATCTCCACTCTCTGGAGAGGCGTAGAATGAGGGAGATATCATTGAAGTGTATAAGTGGATGACGGGCATAAACAAGGGAGACATTAATAAAGTACTGAGGGTGTCGAACCAAGTAAGAACCAGGAATAATGGATTTAAGTTGGATAAATTTAGATTTAGAAAGGACATAGGTAAGTACTGGTTTTCTAACAGAGTTGTAGATGCGTGGAACAGTCTTCCCAGTGGGGTGATAGAGGTTAGGACCTTGGGTAGCTTTAAGAAGAGACTGGACAAATATATGAGTGGGAGGGGCTGGGTTTGATTGGTGTCAAGGGGTACGGGAGTTATTTCTTGAGTAGCTTTAGGTAGATGTCGTTCTGATAAGGACCTGCCTCGTATGGGCCAGTAGGCCTTCTGCAGTGTTCCTACATTCTTATGTTCTTATGTTCTTATGTTGGATCCACTTCGAGGACAGCGTGAAACAAGCTTTTATGCCACAAGACGGGCAGAAAGCAGCAACTTCACTCTGGCTGTACCCTTCTCCAGAACATCACTCCATCTGAGATCATATATACCCAGGATGACTCGAGTATGGAACACATTCGTACAACATAATGATGTCAACGAGATAAAGTGAGTTGATCAAATGAAAATACTGGCCCACAGATGGCTCCAATTTCATCCTGTTCCGTATTTTTTTGTTCTAACAATAGAATTTTTTCAAATGAGTGTGTGGGTAACAGCTTTAGTTCCCCAATAAAGTTGGAACCCTTAAACCCTGAAAATAGTTGTCAATAAAGCTAGGGACCCTTTAAAACTTGTCAAAACCCTTGTAAAAAGGGGAGAGAGGGAGAGGAGAGAGGGGAGGGGAGAGAGAGAGAGAGGGAGAGAGAGGGGAGAGAGAGAAAGAGAGAGAGAAGAAGGAGGAAAAGAGAGGGAGAGAAGAGAGAATTCCCTTGATAAGGACCCTAAGATACAGAATAGGAGGAATAAAGGTAACTAAAAGGCCCTAAAAATGTGGATAAAAGGAAATACCCAACGGGAAAGGGAAACAAAGATTATCCCCCGGGGAAATGGGCAAGTGTAACATTGGGTTCCAAAAGGATCGGTACTTGACCACCTGTCTCTTGGGTAAGTGAAGACGCAGGAAGAGATTTTGCTGAAATCCCTTTCGAGAGATGCAAAAAAAAAGTGAAGAAATAAACCAAAGGACAAGGAAATTTTAACAAAAAGATGTGAGAAGCTGAGGAGTGATTGACAAAAGGGTTGTAATTAAACCCACAGCAAATGAAAGGTTATGAAGTTTGGGGGGGGCAAAGAAGCCCAGAAAATAAGAGGGGCTCATGGGACAAAGGATGCGAATCTCATCGAGGAGAAGGAGGGTGGGCATGATCCCAGCATACGCTTGAGGCAAGATCAAACGGCAAAAATTCCACATATGTGCGTTTAAGAAATCTAAAAAAAGCTTTTTTAAATCGAACAAGAATAACTCCGACCTAATAGGGGATATCGAGCTCAGTTTGGGAGTGGGAAAGCACAGTAGGGAACCCACACCTGCCCAAGCACGTCAAAAAGCTGGAAAAAATATTGAAAAGATTTGAAACGAGAGCTAAAACCCATGAACTATGAGGAAGAAAAAAGGAAGTTAACGAAGACAGGGGGCAGAAATGAAAACCATAAAAAATTTCTCAGGGAATTTGATGGGGTAGGGGGAAAAAGGCTGTTAGGGGCTGTCTCAGGAACATAGGGGATTGCTGGAATTTAAAAATTAAGATGAGTCACAGGGATGTTGGAAGTTTTTTTTCAGCTACGTATTCAGAAAATGGAAAACCTGGAGAGTAATGTAGAACCCAAGCCATACATAGTTTAGGAATATTCTGAAGGGCTCAGCAGACAAGAAGAGGAAACCTATAATGGGGAAAGGGGGGTTGAAAGGGGGGGTGCAGTGGGCGTGTGATGTGTGTGTGCGTGGGCGTGTGGTGGGCGGCAGGCATGAAAGGGGTGAGACAGACATAAGTCTGCAGGGTGCGGCGTATAGAAATCAATAGAGGGGTAATCTGTGCCCAGAATATTTCACCAGCATCGACACACGGCGATTGCTGAGGAATAGTGGAGGAGATGCGTTCGGGAGTGGAGGAGGGGGGAGGGAGGGAGGGAGTTGGAGGGAGGGAGGGAGGAGGAGGGAGGGAGGGAATGTGGGAGGCAGGGAGGAGTGAGTTGGAAGGGTAAGAGTTGCATCGAAGAGGAGGTAGGAACAGATGGAGAGTGAAGAAGATCGGTTACGAGGAGAAGGCAGGGAATGGTTGATGAAAATAGAGAGAGAGAGAGAGAGAGAGAGAGAGAGAGAGAGAGAGAGAGAGAGAGAGAGAGAGAGAGAGAGAGAGAGTAGAAGTTGATATCCTTGGGGTGAAATTTGACTCCAAACTAACCATGAAGAACCATGTTGTAAATCTTGCAAACAAGGCAGCCAGGAAGCTTACAGCACTTCGTTGTATCTCGCATCTGCTTGACAGTAGGGATTGCAAGATTCTGTACGAGGCACAAGTACGCTCACACCTTGAGTATGCTCCAATTTCTTGGTTTGCCTGCCCCCTCTCTCATCTGCGAATGCTTGACAGAGTAGACAACAGAGCAAGACGTCTCATCTCTCGCCTGGACCCATCCTGGATAGATCTGTCATTTCAGCAGAGCCTTCAACACAGGAGGGATGTGGGTGGTCTTACTGTTATGTACAAGGCCAATATTGTCAAAGTACCACACTTGGATCCACTTCGAGGACAGCGTGAAACAAGCTTTTATGTCACAAGACGGGCAGAAAGCAGCAACTTCACTCTGGCTGTAACCTTCTCCAGAACATCACTCCATCTGAGATCATATATACCCAGGATGACTGGAGTATGGAACACATTCGTACAGCACAACGATGTCAACGAGATAAAGTCAGTTGATCAAATGAAAATGCTGGCCCACAGATGGCTCCAACTTCATCCTGTTCCCTACTTGTATGTCTCATAACAATAAAAATGCTTTCAAATGAGCTGATGTAGGCAACAGCTCTTAGCTTGCTAATAAAGTTAGGAATCCTTAACCTGTAAATAGCTTGTCAATAAAGCTAGGGATCCTTAACCTTGTCAAACCCTGTGTAAAAAGAGAGAGAGAGAGAGAGAGAGAGAGAGAGAGGAGAGAGAGAGAGAGAGAGAGAGAGAGAGAGAGAGAGAGAAGAGAGAGAGAGAGAGAGTGAGAGAGAGAGAGAAAGCGAGAGAGAGAGAGAGAGAGAGAGAGAGAGAGAGAGAGAGAGAGAGAGAGAGAGAGAGAGAGAGAGAGAGAGAGGATGGGACCACCTCTACTAGTAGTTAAGAGAAGGCAGACCTCTTTGCTGAACACTTTGTTACCAAAATGCAAGTTCCTGATCCAGCAAGGGACCCTCCTTGGCTAGCGGCAAGAACTGTGTCAAAACTGCCAGTGGTGACAATAAGGCAGGAGGAGGTGCATTTCCTTCTTAAATCACTTGACCAAGAAAAGGCTGTGGGCCCAGACAAGTTGAGCCCAAGATTGCTGAGAAGATGTGCACACAGCTGCAGCCCCAAACTCGTATTTTTTCACCCTGCAGTCCAGTGAAATGGCCCCTCTAGGAAAAGAGGCAATTTTGCCCCCTGTTCACAAAAAAAGAGAGGCAATTCAGCAACTACAGCAGTGTCACTCCGTCAATCACTGGTAAGATCCTTGGACAAAAATTCTCAAGACAAAGGACAGGTTTTGGCTCCCACTAACTTTGTGATCGTAAATATGGCTTCGGGAAAAAGGTTTACTCTCCCGGATCTGTTGTTAAACCTCTCCACTAAGTGGCACCCACGGATGAATCCAAAGTCAGCTGTGTGGTAGCACTGGACATATTGCGCTTTCGACCGGGTGTGGCACCGGGGCCCTCTTAGCAAAACTTCAAGCACTGGGAATTGCGGCTCTACACTAGGTCTCCTCAGTGATTCCCTTTTTATGGTAGATCTCTAAGTGTAGTTCTCAATGGAACGGAATCAGCAAGACATCCTATTGGGGCAAGTGTTCCACAAGGAACCGTGTTGGAACCATTGTTATAGAATGTCTACTTCAACGACCTTCATCATCTCATCCAAAAATCACATGCATATGCAGACGACTGTACACTGACATTCACTTATCCAAGAGAAAAAATGCCAGCTGCTCTAAGTACATAAATCCCCAGTTAAGAGCTATATCAGCTTGGGGAATTAAATGGCAAGTAACATTTGCACCTGAGAAAACACAAATGATGATCATCTCTAGGCACCATGATGGTAATGCTGGTGCAGTAGTAAGGATGAATGGGAGGGTGTTGGCCCCTGGAGAAAAAATTTTGATATCCTTGGGGTGAAATTTGACCCCAAAACTAACCTTTAAAGAATCATGCTGTAAATCTTGCAAACAAGGCAGCCAGGAAGCTTACAGCACTTCGCCGTATCTCGCATCTGTTTGACAGTAGGGGTTGCAAGATTCTGTACGAGGCACAAGTACGCTCACACCTTGAGAATGCTCCAATTTCTTGGTTTGCCTGCCCCCCCTCTCATCTGCGACTGCTTGCAGAGAAAGACAACGAGCAAGACGTCTATCTCTCGCCTGGACCCATCCTGGATAGATCTGTCATTTCAGCAGACCCTTCAACACAGGTGGATGTGGGGTGGCCTTACTGTTATGTAAAAGGGCCCAATATTGTCAAAGTACCACACTTGGATCCACTTCGAGGACAGCGTGAAACAAGCTTTTATGCCACAAGACGGGCAGAAAGCAGCAACTTCACTTGGCTGTAACCTTCTCCAGAACATCACTCCATCTGAGATCATATATACCCGGATGACTGGAGTTGGAACACATTCGTACAGCACAACGATGTCAACGAGATAAAGTCAGTTGATTTAAATGAAATGCTGGCCCACAGTGGCTCCAACTTCATCCTGTTCCCTACTTGTATGTCTCATAACAAAAAAAATGCTTTCAAATGAGCTGATGTAGGCAACAGCCTTAGCTTGCTAATAAAGTTATGGGAAACCTTAACCTTAAATAGCTTGTCAATAAAGCTAGGGATCCTTAACCTTGTCAAACCCTGTGTAAAAAGGAGAGAGGAGAGAGAGAGAGGAGAGGAAGAGAGAGAGAGAGAGAGAGAGAGAGAGGAGGGGGAGAGAGAGAGGAATGAGGAAAAGGAGAGAAGGAGAGTGAGAGAGAGAGAGGAAAGGAGGAGAGAGAGAGAGAGAGAAGAGAGAAAGAGGGGAAGAGAAGAGAGGGGAGAGAGAGAAGAGGAGAGAGAGAGAGAGAGAGAGAGAGAGAGAGAGAGAGAGAGAGGATGGGACCACCTCTACTAGTAGTTAAGAGAAGGCAGACCTCTTTGCTGAACACTTTGTTACCAAAATGCAAGTTCCTGATCCAGCAAGGGACCCTCCTTGGCTAGCGGCAAGAACTGTGTCAAAACTGCCAGTGGTGACAATAAGGCAGGAGGAGGTGCATTTCCTTCTTAAATCGCTTGACCAAGAAAAGGCTGTGGGCCCAGACAAGTTGAGCCCAAGATTGCTGAGAAGGTGTGCACACTAGCTAGCAGCACCTCTAACTCGTATCTTTCAGCACTGCGTAGTCCAGTGTAAATGGCTCTCTCTATGGAAAGAGGCAAATGTAGTCCCTGTTCACAAAAAGAAGAGCAGAGCAGAATTCAGCAACTACAGACCAGTGTCACTCCTGTCAATCACTGGTAAGATCCTTGAGACAATAATCTCAAGACAAATGACAGAGTTTTTGGCTACCACTCACTACTTTGTGATCGTCAATATGACTTCAGGAAAGGTTACTCTGCCGCTGATCTGTTGTTAAACCTCTCCACTAAGTGGCACCAGTCACTGGATGAATCCAAAGTCAGCTGTGTGGTAGCACTGGACATAGCTGGCGCTTTCGACCGGGTGTGGCACCAGGGCCTCTTAGCAAAACTTCAAGCACTGGGAATTGCAGGCTCTACGCTGTGTCTCCTCAGTGATTACCTTTATGGTAGATCTCTAAGTGTAGTTCTCAATGGAACGGAATCAGCAAGACATCCTATTGGGGCAAGTGTTCCACAAGGAACCGTGTTGGAACCATTGTTATAGAATGTCTACTTCAACGACCTTCATCATCTCATCCAAAAATCACATGCATATGCAGACGACTGTACACTGACATTCACTTATCCAAGAGAAGAAATGCCAGCTGCTCTAAGCTACATCAATCACCAGTTAAGAGCTATATCAGCTTGGGGAATTAAATGGCAAGTAACATTTGCACCTGAGAAAACACAAATGATGATCATCTCTAGGCACCATGATGGTAATGCTGGTGCAGTAGTAAGGATGAATGGGAGGGTGTTGGCACCTGGAGAAGAAGTTGATATCCTTGGGGTGAAATTTGACTCCAAACTAACCATTAAGAATCATGCTGTAAATCTTGCAAACAAGGCAGCCAGGAAGCTTACAGCACTTCGCCGTATCTCGCATCTGTTTGACAGTAGGGGTTGCAAGATTCTGTACGAGGCACAAGTACGCTCAACACCTTGTGGAATGCTCCCAATTTCTTGGTTTGCCTGCCCCCCTCTCATCTGCGACTTGCTTGACAGAGTAGACAACAGAGCAAGAGTCTCATTCTCTCGCTGGACCCATCCAGGATAGATCTGTCATTTCAGCAGAGCCTTCATCACAGGAGGGATTGTGGGTGGCCTTACTGTTATGTACAAGGGCCAATATTGTCAAAAGTTCCACACTTGGATCCACTTCGAGGACAGCTGAAACAAGCTTTTAAGCCACAAGACGGGCAGAGGAAAGCAGCAAAACTTCACTTGGCTGTTCCATTCTCGGAAAATTCACTCCATCTGAGACCAGGATGACTCGAGTATGGTACACATTCGTACAACATAATGATGCCAACGAGATAAAGTCAGCAGATCAAATGAAAATGCTGGCCCAAAGATGGCTCCAATTTCATCCTGTTCCCTACTTGTATGTCTCATAACAATAAAAATGCTTTCAAATTAGCTGATGTAGGTAACAGCTCTTAGCTTGCCAGTAAAGGTAGAAATCCTTAACCTGTAAATAGCTTGTCAATAAAGCTAGGGATCTTGTCAAACCCTGTGTAAAGAAAAAAAAAAGTGAGAAGAATAGCAAGACAGATGGAAAAAAGTGTTGAAATGCGGAAAGAGGTGAGTGAAGAAAGGCGAGAGAAAGGGAAGAGATAGATGGAGAGAGAAAAAAACGTAATAGGAGGTTAAGGAAGAACACAAGACAAGAAGAAACAGAAGACCTCACGCATGTAGCTCATCTTTTGACAACAACAACAACAACAACAACAACAATAACATATAATAATAATAATAATAATAATAATAATAATAATATAATAATAATAATAATAATTAGATAATAATAATAATAATAATTAGAAATATTAATAATTAATAATAAAGCAATAATAATAATTAATAATAATAATAATAATTAATAATAAATAATAATAATAATAATAATAATAATAATAATAATAATAATGACAAGGTATAAAACGAGTACATTCAGGAGGAAACACAAACATTGTATTAATAACAACACGTGAGTTACACTATTGTTCCCTCCCCTCCCTCAGGTTCCCTCACCACCTCCAGGTCCCCTCCCCACCTCCAGGTTCCCTCCCCACACCCTCCAGGTTTCCCTCCCCCTCAAGGTTATCTCCCCACCATCCAGGTTTCCTCTCCCCAAACCTCCAGGTCCCACACCACCCTCCAGGTTTCCCTCCCACCCATTTTTTTTTCCAGGTTCCTCTCCCCATACCATCAGGTTCCCTCCCCACCCTCCAGGTTCCCTCCCACCGCCAGGTTCCCTCCACCCCTCCAGGTTTCTCTCCCCACCCTTCAAGGTTCCTCCCAACCTCCAGGTTCCCTCCCCACCCTCCAAGGTTCCCTCCACACCCTCCAGGTTCCCCTCCCCCCACCCTCCAGGTTCCCTCCACCACTCAAGTTCTCTCCCACCTCCAGGTTCCCTCCCCAAACCTCCGGTTCCCTCCCCCCCCTCCAGGTTCCTCCCCACCCTCCCAGGTTCCCTCCCCACCCCACAGGTTCCCTCCCCACCCCTCCGGTTCCTTTCCCCACCCTCCAGGTTCCCTCCCACCCTCCAGGTTCTCTCCCCACCCTCCAGGTTCTCTCTCCTCCCACCCTCCAGGTTCCCTCCCCACCTCCTCCAGGTTCTTCCCCACCCTCCAGGATCTCCTCCCCACCCTCAGGTTCCCTCCCCACCCTCCAGGTTACCTCCCCACCCCCTCCAGGTTCCCTCCCCACCCTCCATGGTTCCCTTCCCCACCCTCAGGTTCCCTCCCCACCCCTCCGGTCTCCTTTCCACCCTCCAGGTTCCCTCCCCAACCCTCCAGGTTACCTCCATCACCCTCCAGGTTCCTTTCCCACCTCCAGCTTCCCTCCCCACCTCCAGGTTACCTCACCCACCCTCCAGGTTCCCTCCCCACCCTCCAGGTTCCCTCCCCACCCCTCCATGTTGCCTCCCCACCCTCCAGGTTCCCTCCCCACCTCCAGGTTCCTTCCCCACCCTCCAGGTTCCCTCGCCACCCTCCAGGTTCCCTCCACAACCCTCCAGGGAGTTCCCTCCACCTCCTCCAGGTTCCTCCCCACCCTCAGGTTCATCCCCACCCTCAGGTTTCCCTCCCCCCACCCTCAGTTCCTCCCCACCCTCCAGTGTCCCTAACCACCCTCCAGGTTCCTCCCCACCCCTCCAGGTTCCCTCCCCACCCTCCAGGTTCCCTCCCACCTCCGGGTTCCCTCCCCCAACCAACCCAGTTTCCCTACCTCCTCAGGTTCCCTCCCCCACCCTCAGTTTCCCTCCCACCCCTCCTAGGGTCCCATCCCCACCCTCCAGGTTCCCTCACCCACCTCCAGGTTCCATCCCCACCCTCAAGGTTCTTTCCAACCATCCAGGTTCCTCCCCACCCTCCAGGTTCCCTCCCCTCCCTCCAGGTTCCTTACCACCCTCCAGGTTTCCCTCCCCCACCCTCCAGGTTCCCTCCCACCCCCCCTCCAGTTCCCTCCCCACCCTCCAGGTGGTTCACTTTCCCACCCTCCAGGTTTCCCTCCCACCCTCCAGGTTTCCTCCCCTCCCTCCAGGTTCCCTCCCCACCCTCCAGTTCCCTCCCCACCCTCCAGGTTCTCTCCCCACCCTCAAGGTTCTCTCCCCACCCTCCGGTTCCCTCCCACCTCCAGGTTCTTTTCCCCACCCTCCAGGATTCTCTCCCCACCCTCCAGGTTCCCTCCCCACCCTCCAGGTTTACCTCCCCACCCTCCAGGTTCCCTCCCCCACCCTCCAGTTCCCTTCCCACCCTCCAGGTTCTCTCCCACACCCTCCAGGTTTCCTTTCCACCCCCTCCAGGTTTCCCTCCCACCCTCCAGGTTACCCTCCCCACCCTCCAGGTTCCTTTCCCACCCTCCAGGTTCCCTCCCACCCTCCAGGGTTTTACTCCCCACCCTCAGGTTCACCTCCCACCCTCCAGGTTCCTCCCACCCTCCCTCCAGGTTTCCCTCCCCACCCTCAGGTTCCCTCCCCCACCCTCCATGTTCCATCCCCACCCTTCCAGGGTTCCCTCCCCACCTCCAGGTTCCTTCCCACACTCCAGGTTCCCTCCGCCACCCTCCAGGTTCCCTCCCACACCCTCCAGGTTCTCCCCTCCCCTCCAGGTTCCCTCCCCACCCCTCCTGGTTCCTCCCCACCCTCCAGGTTCCCCTCCCCCACCCTCCAGGTTCCCCCCAACCCTCCAGGTTCCTCCCCACCCTCCAGGTTCCCTCCCCACCCCGGTTCCCTCTCCACCCTCCAGGTTCCCTCCCCACCCTATAGGTTCCCTCCCCACCCACCAGGGTTCCCTCCCCTCCCTCCAGGTTCCTCCCCACCCTCAGGTTCCCTCCCCTCCCTCAGGGGTTCCCCCCCACCCTCCCAGGTCCCTTCCCCACCCTCCAGGTTCCCCTCCCCACCTCCAGGATTCCTTTCCCACCCTCAGGTTCCCTCCCCCCCTCCAGGTTCCCTCCCCTCCCTCCAGGTTCCCTCCCCACCATCCATGTTCCCTCCCCCCACCCTCTAGGTTTCCCTCCCCACCCTCCAGGTTCCCTCCCACCCCTCAGGTTCCCTCCCCTCCCTCCAGGTTCCCTCCCCACCCTTCAGGTTCCCCCCACCCTCAAGGTTCCTCAGCACCCTCCAGGTTCCCTCCCCACCCTCAGGTTCCCTCCCCACACCCTCCAGGTCCCTCCCCAACCTCCAAGGTCCCCTCCCCACCCTCCATGTCCCTCTCCACCCTCCCAGGTTCCCTCCCCACCCTCCAGGATCCCTCCCACCCTTCACTCCAGGTTCCCTCCTACCACCCTCCCAGGTTCCCTCCCACCACCTTAAGGTTCCCTCACCACCCTCCAGCGTCCCTCCTCCCCCCCCCCCACCCTCCAGGTCCCTCCCCTCCCTCCAGGAATCCCTCCCGACACTCAGGTTCCCTCCCCAACCCTCAAGGTTCCCTCCCCCAACCTCCAGGTTCCCTCCCTATCCTCCAGGTTCCCCTCCCCCACCCTCCAGTGTTCCCTCCCACCCTCCAGGTTCCCTCCCCACCCTCAAGGTTCTCCCACCCCTCCAAGGTTCCCTCCCCCCCACCTCCAGGGTTCCCTCCCCCCTCCAGGTTCCCTCCCCACCCTTCTCCCCCAGGTTCCCTCTCCACACCCTCCAGGTTCCCCTCACCACCACCTCCAAAGTGTTCCCTCCCCACCCTCCGGTTCCCTCCCCACCCTCAGGTTCCCACCCCACATCCAGGTTCCTCACCCACCCTTCAGAGTTTCGTCTCCCACCCTCCAGGTTCCCTCCCCACAATCAAGTTCCCTCCCCACCCTACAGGGTCCCTCCACGACCCCTTCCTACCAGGTTCCCTCCCCACCCTACAGGTTCCCTTCACCACCCTCTCCTCTCCAGGTTCCTCCCCACCCTAAACAGGGTTCCTCCCACTCTCCAGGTTTCCCTCCCCACCCTCCTAGGTTCCTCCCCACCCTCAAGGTTCCTCCTCACCCTCCAGGTTCTCTCCCCCACCCTCCAGGTTCCCTCACCACCCTTCAAGGTTTCCCTCCCCACCCTCCAGGATCCCCTTCCACCCTCCAGGTTCCATCCCCTACCTCAGGTTCCCTCCCACCCTCCAGGTTCCGTCTCCCACCCTCCAGGTTACCTCCCACAATACAGGGGCTTCCATCCCCACCTACAGGTCCCTCCCCACCTCCAGGTTCCCTCCACCCTACAGTTTCCCTCCCCAACCTCTTCCAGGTTCACCTTCCCCACCCCTCCAGGTTTCCCTCCCCCACTCCCAGGTTCCCTCCCCACCCTTCAGGTTCCCTCTCCACCTGCAAGTTCCGTCCCCACCCTCCTGCGTTCCCTCCCACCCCCCAGGTTCATCCCCACCCTCCAGGTTCCCTTCCCACCCCTCTGGTTCCCTCCCCACCCTCCAGAGGTCCCTCCCCACCCTTCAGGTTCCATATCACCCTCCAGGTCCCCTCCCCACCCTCCAGGTCCCTTCAAACCTTCAAGGTTCCATCCCCACATCCAGGTTCCTAACCAACCTCCAAGTTCCCTCCCCAACCTCCAAGGTTCCCTCCCCAACTCCACGTTACCTCCCCACCTCCAGGTTCCCTCCCCCACCCTTCAGGTTCCCTCCTCAACCCTCCAGGTTTCCCTCCCCACCCTCCAGGTTCCCTCTCCAACCTTCCAGGTTCCATCCCCCACCCTCCAGGTTCCCCTAACCACCCTCCAAGTTCACTCCCCACCCTCCCAGTGTTCCTCCCAACCTCCACGTTACCTCCCACCCTACCAGGTTCCCTTCCCCACCCTTAGTTTCCCTCCTCACCCTCCAGGTTCCCTCCCCACCCCCTCAGGTTCCTCCCCACCCTCCGGTTCCCTACCCCACCCTCCGCACCCTCCAGGTTCTCCGCAACCCACCCTCCCAGGTTCCCTTCCACCTTCCTAGTTCCTTCCCCCACCTCCAGGTTCCTCCCAACAACCCTCCGGTTCCCTTCCCACCCCTCATGGTTCCCTCCCCACCCTCCAGATTCCTCCCACCTTCCAGGGTTCCTCCTCACCTCCAGGTTCCTTCTCTACTCTCCAGGTTTCCTCCCCACCCACTCCGGTTTTCTCTCCCCACCTCCAGGTTCCCTTCCCAATCTCAGGTCCCTCCCCAACCGTCCAGGTTCCTCCACCCTTTTAAGATTCCCTCGCCACCCTCCAGGTTCCTCCCTCACCCTCCAGGTTTCCTTCCCCCACCCTCAGGTTCCCTTCCCACCTTCCAAGTTCCTTCCCCACCCTCCAGGTTCCCTCCCCACCTCCATGGTACCCCCCAACCTCCAGGTTCCCTCCCCCACCCTTAGGATTCCTCCCACTCTCCAGGTTCCCTCCCACCACTCCAGGTTCCCTCCCCACCTCTAGGTCCCCTCCCCACCAAGCAGGTACCCTCCCCACCCCTCCACACCTTCCAGGTTCCCTCCCCACTCCTTCACATCCTCCAGGCCCACTGCTCATCTTTCACATCCTCCAGGTACACGGCACATCCTACACATCCTCCAGGTACACGGCACATCCTACACATCCTCCAGGTACACTGCTCATTCTTCACATTTTCCAGGTACACTGCACATCCTACACATCCTCCACGTGCACTGCATATCGTACCAATACTCCATGTACACTGCTCATACTACACATCCTCCAGGTGCACTGCACATCCTATGCATCCTCTAGGTGCAATGCTCATCCTACACATCCTCCAGGTACACTACTCATTCTTCATATTTTCCAGGCACACTGCACTTCCTACACATCCTCCAGGTACACTGCTCATCCTACACATCCTCCAGGTACACTGCTCATCCTACACATCCTCCAGGTACACTGTTCACCCTACACATCCTCCAGGTACACTGCTCATCCTACCCATCCTCCAGGTCATGCTAATCCTACGCATCCTCCAGGTACATGCTCATCCATATACATCCTCCGGGTACACTGGCTCATCCTACAATCCTCCAGTACACTGGTCGTTCCTAAACATCTCCAGGCACATTGCTCATCCCTCAATCCTCCAGGTACACTGCTCATCTCCACATCCTCCAGGTACACTGTTCATCCTACACATCCTCCAGGTACACTGCTCATCCTATCCATCCTATAGGTACACTGCTCATCCTAGGCATCCTCCAGGTACACTGCTCATCCTATACATCCTCCAGGTACACTGCACATCCTACACATCCTACAGGTACACTGCACATCCTATACATGCTCCAGGTACACTGCACATCCTATACATCCTAAAGGTACACTGCTCATCGTACACATCCTCCAGATACACTGCTTATTCTTCACATCCTCCAGGTGCACTGCTCATTCTACACGTCTTTCAGGTACACTGCTCATCCTACACATCCTCCAGGTACACTGCTATTCCTACACATCCTCCAGGTACACTGCTCATCCTACCACATCCTCCAAGTACAATGCACATCCTACACATCCTACAGGTACACTGGACATCCTATACATCCTCCAGGTACACTGCACATCCTATACATCCTAAAGGTACACTGCTCATCGTACACATCCTCCAGGTACACTGCTTATCCTCCACATCCTCCATTTGCACTGCTCATCCTACACGTCTTTCAGGTACACTGCTCATCCTACACATCCTCCAGGTACACTGCTCATCCTACACATCCTCCAGGTACACTGCACATCCTATGCATCCTCCAGGTACACCTGTCATCGTACACATCCTCCAGGTACACTGCTTATCCTACACATCCTCCAAGTACACTGCTCATCCTACACATCCTCCAGGGACACTGCTCATGCTACACATCCTTCAGGTACACTGCACATCCTGCAGGTACACTGCACATCCTACAAATCCTCCAGGTACACTGCTCATCCTACACATCCTCCAAGTATACTGCTCATCCTACACATCCTCCTGGCACACTGCTCATCCTACAGATCCTCCAGGTACATGGCTCATCTTACTCATCCTCTAGGTACACTACACATCGTCCAGGAGCACTGCACTTCCTCCAGGTACACTGCTCATCCTACACACCCTCCAAGTACACTGTTCATCCTACACATCCTCCAGGTAAACTGCTCATCCTACATATCCTTCAGGTACACTAAACATCCTCCAGGTATGCTGCACATCCTACACATCCTCCAGGTACACTGCCCCTCCTCCACATCCTCCAGGTACACTGCTCATCCTACACATCCTCTAAGTACACTGCTCATCCTACATATCCTACAGGTACACTGGTCATCCTACACATCCTCTAGGTAAACTGCTCATCCTACACATCCTTCAGGTACACTACACATCCTCCAGCTAGACTGCACATCCTACACCTCATTCAGGTACACTGTTCATTCTACACATCCTCCAGGTACATTGCTCATCCTACACATCCTGCGGGTACACTGCTGATACTATACATCCTCCAGGTATACTGCTCATCCTACACATCCTCCAGGTTCACTGCTCATCCTACACATCCTCTAGGGACACTGCTCATCCTACACATCCATCAGGTACACTACACATACTCCGGGTACACTGCACATCCTACACATCCTCTAGGTACACTGCACATCCTACACATCCTCCAGGTACACGGCTCATCTTACTCATCCTCTAGGTACACTACACATCCACCAGGTACACTGCAATTCCTCCAGGTACACGGCTCATCCTACACATCCTCCAGGTAAACTACACATCCTCAAGATACTTTGCACATCCTCCAGGTACACGGCTCATGCCACACATCCTCCAGGTACACTACACATCGTCCAGGTACACTACACATCGTACAGGTACAGTACACATCCTCCAGGTACACTACACATCCTCCAGGTACACTACACATCCTCCAGGTACACTATGCATCCTCAAGGTACACGGCTCATCCTACACACCTTCCAGGTACACTACACATCCTGCAGGTACACTACACATCCTCCAGGTACACGGCTCATCCTACACATCTTGCAGGTACACTACACATCCTCCAGGTACACTACACATCCTCCAGGTACACGGCTCATCCTACACACCTTCCAGGTACACTACACATCCTCAAGGTACACTACACATCCTCAAGGTACACGGCTCATCCTACTCATCTTCCAGGTACACTACACATCCTCCAGGTACACTACACATTCTCCAGGTACACGGCTCATCCTACACATATTCCAGGTGTACTACACATCTTCCAGGTACACTACACATCCTCCAGGTACACTACACATCCTCCAGGTACACTACACATCCTCCAGGTACACTACACATCTTCCAGGTACACTACACATCCTCCAGGTACACTACACATCCTCCAGATACACTACACATCCTCCAGGTACATTACACATCCTCGATTTACACTACACATCATCCATGTGCACTTCAAATCCTCCAAGTACACTACACATCCTCCAGGTACACTACACATCCTCCAGGTACACTACACATCCTCCAGATACACTACACATCCTCCAGGTACACTACACATCCTCCAGGTACACTACACATCCTCCGGGTACACTGCACATCCTCCAGGTACACTACACATTTTCATGGTACTCTTCACATACCTCCAGATCACTACACATCCTCCAGTTACATGCAATCCTCCAAGGTACACTACACATCCTCAAGGTACAGTACACATCCTCGAGGTACACTACACATCCTCCAGGTACACTACACATCCTCCAGGTACACTGCACATCCTCCCTCCAGGTGCACTACACATCCTCCAGGTACACTCTAATCCTCCAGGTGGTACGGCCACATCCTCCTGGGTAAACTAACATCTCCAGGTACACTAACATACATCCTCCAGGTAACTACACATCTCAGGTACAATATTCACTCATCCAGGCCACAATACACATCCTTCAGGTACGCTACACATACTCCTGGTTACACTACGACATCCTCCAGGTACACTACAATCCTCCAGGTACAATATCACATCCTCCTGGATACATTACACATCTCAGGTACACTACACATCCTCCAGGTACACTACACATCCTCCAGGTACACTATCACATCCTCAAGGTACATTTAACTACTCCAGGTATAATACTCATGCTCAAGGTACACTACACTCATACTCGGTACACGGCTCATCCTACACTATTCCAGGTACGCTACCACATCTTACAGTTACACTGCCACATCCACAAGGTAACATACACATCATCCAGTACTCTAAACATCCTCCAGATTTACACTACACATCCTCTGGTACACTACACTTCCGCCAGGTACCTACACATCCTCCAGATACCATACACATCCTCCAGGTACACTACAATTCATGCAGGTACACTCATATCCTGAGGTTACTCTAAACATCCTCAAGGTACACTACACTCCTCCAGGTACATCTTACACATCCTCCAGGTCACTACAATCCTGCTGGTACAGTTAAACTCCTGCAGGTACACTACACATCACTGCAGGTACACTAAACATCCTGCAGGACACATACTCATCCTCCAGGTTAACTACACATCCATCCTGGTATCACTACACATCTCAGTTACACTATAACAGCCTCCAGTACCACTACACATCCTCAGGTACACTACACATCCTCCAGGGTCCACTACACATCCTCCCCAAGTTACATTACACATCCTGCTAGGTTACACAACACATCCTCCAGGTACACTACACATCCTCCTGGTACTAAAACATCCTCCAGGTACACTACACATCCTACAGGTACTCTACACATCCTCATGGTACACAACACATCCTCCAGGTAACACACACTTCAAAGGTACCTTAAACATCATCCAGGTACACTACACATTACTCCAGGTTCCACTACACATCTCCAGGTACACTACACATCCTACAGGTTACACTACACATCCTCCAGGTTTACATACACATCATCCAGGTACACTACACATCCTCCAGGTAATTATACACATCTACAGGTACACTACACTTAATCCAGGTACATACACATCCTCCAGGTTACACTACACATCCTCCAGGTTACACTACACATCTCAGGTACATTACACATCCTCCAGGTACACTACACATCCTCCAGGTGTTAAACTACAATCCTCCTGGTACACTACAACAATCCTCAGGTAAACTACAACATCTCCAGGTACACATTCACATCCTCAGGGTTACACTCACATCCTCCTGGTACATCATCATCCTTGCAGGTCTTACACATCCTCCAGGTACACTAAACTCCTCCAGGTACACTACACATCTACAGGTACACTACACCATCCTGCGGTACACTAACATTCCTGCTGGCTAACACTTTCACATCCTCCAGGTACACTACACTTCCTCCAGGTATCACTTACAACATCCTCCAGGTACATTACTCATCCTCAGGTACACATACACATCCTCCAGGTACATAAACATCCTCAGGTACACTACTATCCTCCAGGTTACACTACACATCCTCAGGTTACATACAATCCTCCAGGTTTACTCTTCACATCTCAGGTAAACTACACATCCTCAAGGTTACACTACACATCCTCCAGGTCACTACACATCCTCCAGGTACTCTACACATCTCCGGTACACTACACATCTTGCAGGTACCTACCACCATCCTCCAGTGATACACTACAACATCTCCGGCTACATACACTCCTCCAGGTAATCTACACATTCCTGGAAGGTTCAATACACATCCTCCAGGTTACACTCACATCCTCCTGGTAACTTCACATTCCCTCCAGGTACACTACCATCCTCAGGTTCACTACTTAATCCTCCAGGTACACTACAATCATCCCAGGTACCTACACATCCTCCTCAGGTACTACTAACATCCTTGCAGGGTACACTACACATCATCAGGGTAATTCACGTGCTCCAGGTACTCTACACATGCTCTGTACACTACATCTTCCTCCAGGTACACTACACATGCTCAGGTACAACTACACCATGATCCAGGTACACTACACATCCTCAGGTACACTTCACATCCTCCAGGTACATACACATTGCTCCAAGGTACACTACACATCTCAAGGTACCACTACCACATGCTCCAGGTACACTACACATCTCCAGGTACCACACAAATCTGCTGGTACACTTACACATCCTCCAGGTACATTACTCATGCTTCCTCAGGTACACTACAACATCCTCAGGTTACATACTCAATCTCCAGGTACACTCACATCCTCCAGGTTTACACTACACCATGCTCCATGTACACTACACATCCTCCAGGTACACTACACATCTCCAATTACACTACAATCCTCCAGGTACATTACTACATGCTCCAGGTACACTACTCATGCTTCCTGGTAACACTACACATACCTCCAGGTACACTACACATCCTCCAGGTACATATACACATCCTCCGTACACATACACATCCTCAGGTACACGCACATCCTCCAGGTACAATACACGTTGCTCAGGTACTCTTACACATCCTCCAGGTTCACTACAAATCCTCCAGGTACACTACACATCCTCCAGGTACACTACACATGCTCCAGGTACACTACACATCCTGCAGGTACACTACACATCCTCCAGGTACACTACACGTGCTCCCAGGTACTCTACACACCTCCAGGTACATACACATCCTCCAGGGTACAGTACAACATCCGCAGGTACACTACACATCCCTCAGGTACACTACTCGTGCTCCAGGTAACTCAACACATCCTCTGGTACAAATACACATCCTCCAGGTACACGTTCACATCCTCCAGGTAAACTACACGTGCTCCAGGTTTCACTACTCATCCTCCAGGTACATACTCATGCTCAGGTTACACTAACATCCTCCAGGTACTACACATCTCAATGTACAATACAATAACCCCATGCTCCAGGTACACTACAATTCCTCCGCGTAACAACTACACATCTCCAGGCTACACTAACACTGCCTCCAGGTACATACACAGTGCTCCAGGTACTACTACACTATCTCCTGGTACACTACACATGCTCCAGGTATACACTACACATCCTCCAGGTACACTACACATCTCACGTACCAATAAACATGCTTCAGGTACACTACACATCCTCCAGGTACACTACACATCCTCCAGGACGTAACATCCTCCAGGTAACACTACACGTGCTCCTGCGTACACTAAAAATCCTCAGGTTACACAACACATGCTCCAGGTTACACTACACATCCTCCAGGTACACTACTCATCCTCCAGGTACACTACACATTGCTCCAGGTAAACCTACACATCCTCCAGGGTACAACTACACATCTCCTCCAGGTACACTACACTATCCTCAGGTACACCTACACATCCTTTTCTCAAGGTACACTACCATCCTCCCAGTACACTACACATCCTCCAGGTACATAACATCCTCAAGGGACAACTACACATCCTCCAGGTACACTACACATCTTCCAAGGTACACTACACATCCTCCAGGTACACTACACATCTCCAGGTACACTTCACACTCCTCCAGGTACACTACCATCCTCCAGGTACACTACACATCTCCAGGTTACACTACCAACTATCCTCAAGGACACTTCACATCCTACCGGGACACTACACTTTGCTCCTGGTACACTTAAACATCCTGCTTGTACACTACACATCCTCCATGGTTACACTACACGTCTCCAGGTAAATACACATCCTTCAGGTACACTACACATTCTCCAGGTACACTACACATCCGCAGGCTACACGACACTTCCTCCTGGTATCACTACACGTGCTCCAGGTACACTACAATCCTCCCAGGTTCACTACACATCTCCAGGTACACTACACATCCTTCCCCAGGGTTTACAATACACGTGCTCCAGGTAACTACACATCCTCCAGGTACACTACACATTGTTTTTATTTTTTGTCTTGCTCAGGTACACTACACATCCTCCGGTACACTACACATCCTCCGAGGTACACTACACATGCTCCAGGTCACTAAACATCCTCCAGGTAACTACACATCCTCAAGGTACACTACATCATCCTCCAGGTAACACTACACGTGTCCAGGTACACTACAATCCTCCAGGTTACACATACACATGCTCCAGGGGTCACTACTCTTCCTCCAGGTACACTACACATCCTCCAGGTACACTAACACATGCTCCTAGGTACATACACATCTCCAGGTACACTTACACATCTCCAGGTTCACTCACCAATCACTCCAGGGTACACTCACGTGCTCCAGGTACACTACACATCACTCCTGGTTCCACTACACATGCTCCAGGTACCACTACACATCCTCCAGGTAATAAACATCCTCCAGGTTACACTACACTTCCTCCAGGTACACATACACATCCTCCGGTACACTACACCATGCTAGTGACACTACAATCCTCCAGGTACCAATACACATCCTCAAGGTCACTTACACTTCCCTCCAGCGTTCACTTACACATCCTCCAGGTACACTAACATCCTCCAGGTACAATACTCATCTCCTCGGTTACATACAATCCTCAGGTACACTTCACATCTTGCTGGTACACTACACATCCTCCAGGACACTACACATCCTCCAGGTACACTAAACATCCTCCAGGTACACTAAACATCATCCAGTTACACTACACCATCCTGCAGGTTCACTACACATCCTCCAGGTACACTTCATCATCCTCCAGGTACACTACACATCCTCCAGAGTTATACTTCACGTGCTCCAGGTTACCTACATCCTCCAGGTACATACACATCCTCAGGTTACACTAAACTTCCTCCAGGTACACTACAATCCTACCAGGTACACTACACATGCTCCAGGTTCACTACACATCCTCCAGTAACAATACAATCCTCCAGGTACACTAACACACATCCTCCAGGTACACTACACGTGTCCAGGTACTCTACACATCCTCCAGGTACCTACACAATGTCCAGGTACACTTCACATCCTCCTGTACACTACACATCCTCCAGGTACACTACACATGCTCCAGGTAAATTTACCATCCTCCAGGTACAACTAACATCCTCCAGTACACTACACATCCTCCAGGTTACACTACACGTGTCCAGGTATCATACACACTCTCCAGGTACACTACAACTATGCTCAGGTACACTACACATCCTCCAGGTATACTACACATAATCCAGGTACCACTACACTTTTCCTCCAGGTACACTACCATCCTCCAGCAAGGTACACTACACAGTGCTCCAGGTACAATACACATCCTCCAGGTACACTACACATCCTCCTGGTACACTAACATCCTGCAGGTTCTCTACACATCCTGCTCGGTACATAACATCCTCCAGGTTAAACTACACATCCCTCAGGCTACACTACCACATCCTCCAGGTACACTAACTCATCCTCCAGGTACACTACGCATCCTCAAGGTACACTACACATCCTCCAGTACACTACCACATCCTGCTGGTACGTCACTAACACATCATCAGGGTTACACTACACAGTGCTCCAAGGTACACTACACATGATCCAGGTACCAATAACATCCTCCAGATACACTACACATGCTCCAGGAGGTTCACTACCACATGTCTCCAGGTACACTACACATTCCTACAGGTACAATACACATCCTCCAGGTACACTAACTGCTCCAGGTCACTACACATCCTCCAGGTACATACACATGCTCCAGGTACACTACTCATCTCCAGGTACACTACCAATCCTGCAGGTACACTTACACATTCCCCAGGTACATTACACATGCTCCAGGTACACTACACATCCTCCAGGTTACTCTACTCTCCTCCAGGAACACTACACATCCTCCAGGTACACTCACTTTGCTCAGGTACACTTCACATCCTCCAGGTACACTACACATCTCCAAGTACACTACAACATCCTCCAGGTACACTAAACATTGCTCCAGGTACACTACCATGCTCAGGTTAACACTACACTCCTCCAGGTACACTACACATCCTCCAGCGTACACTACACATCCTCCAGGTACACTACACATCCTCCAGGTACACTACACATCCTCCAGGTACCTAACCACGTGCTCCAGGTACCTACTACACATTTCCTTCCAGGTACACTACACTCCTCAGGCTACACTACACTCCTCCAGGTACACTACCACAAGCCTCCAGGTAGACTACACATCCTGCCAGTACACTACACATCCTCCAGGTACACAGACACGTGCTTACAGGTACACTACACACTCCAGTACATACACATCTCAGGTTACACTACACTTCCTGCTGGTACACTACCAAATCCTCCAGGTTACTCACTTCACGTGTACAGGTACACTAAACATCCTACAGGTACACTACACATCCTACAGGTACACCTACACATCCTCCGGTTACACTACACGTGGGGGGGGGCCCAGGTACACTACACATCCTCCAAGGTATCACTACCACATGCTCCAGGTACACTACTCATCCTCAGGTACACTACACCATCCTCCTGGTACTCTACACATTGCTCCAGGTACACTACACATCCTCAAGGTACACAACACATCCTCCAGGTACAATTCCACATCCTCAGTACTCTACACCGTGCTACAGGTAACTACAATCCTCAGGTACACTACACATGCTCAGGTACATACACACCTCCTGGTACACTACACATCCTCTGGTACACTACACATGGCTTTAAGGTACACTACACATCCTCCAGGTACAATACGCATCCTCCTGGTACTCTAACCCATCCTCCGGTACAATACACGTGTCCAGTTACACTACATTCCTACAGGTACACTACACATGCTCAAGGTAACTTCACATCCTCAGGTACTACTAACATGCTCCAGGTACACTACACATCCTCCAGGTACACTACACATCCTCCAGGTACACTACACATCCTCCAGGTACACTACACATGCTCCAGGTACACTACACATCCTCCAGGTACACTACACATCCTCCAGGTACACTACACAGCCGCCAGGTAGACTACACATCCTCTGGTACACAACACATTGCAAGGTACACTACACATCTCCTGGTACACTACACGTGCTCAGGTACACTAACTTCCTCCAGGTACACTTACACCATCCTCCAGGTACACTATCACATTCATCAGGTACACTAACATGTCCAGTTCACTCACATCCTGCAGGACATACACATCCTCCAGGTACACACACGTGCTCCAGGTACACTACACATCCTTCAGGTACACTACTAATCCTCCAGGTAACTACACTCATCCTGCAGGTACACTAACACATCCTCCTGGTACACTACACGTTGCCTCCAGGTACACTACACATCCTCAGGTACAACTACA
Source organism: Cherax quadricarinatus (assembly GCF_026875155.1). Lineage (NCBI taxonomy): Eukaryota > Metazoa > Arthropoda > Malacostraca > Decapoda > Parastacidae > Cherax > Cherax quadricarinatus. Next base: position 67,879,593 of record NC_069404.1, read on the forward strand.
CATCTCCAGGTTACATACACATCTCCTGGTACCACTACACGTGCTCCAGGTTACACTACTTCCTCCAGGTACACTACACATGCTCCAGGTACACTACACATCCTCCTGGTACATACACATCCTCCAGGTACACTTACACATGCTCCAGGTACACTACCATCCTACAGGTACACTACACATCCTCCAGGTACACTACACATCTCAGTACACTACTCGTGTTCAGGTTACTCTACCACATCCAATCAGGTACACATACAATGCTCCAGGTACACTACACATCTCCAGGTAAACTAAACATGCTCCAGGTACATCACATCTCCAGGGTACAATACACATGTCCAGGTACACTACATCCCTACGGTTTACATCTAACATTCCTGCAGGTTACACTACATCGTGCTCCAGGTACACTACACATCCTCTGGTTCACTACACATGCTCCAGGTACCTTCACATCCTCCAGGTACACTACACATCTCCTGGTTCACTACTAATCCTCAGGTACACAACACATCCTCAGGTACACTACACATGCTCCTGGTCACTACACTACTCAGTACACTACAACATCCTCCAGGACACTACACTATCCTCCAGGTACACTACACATCCACAGGTCACTACACATCCTCCTAGGTAAATACACATCTCCAGGTACACTACACATCCTCCAGGTTACAACTACACATCTCCAGGTACACTACACATTTCCTCCAGGTACACTACACATCCTCCGTGTAACTACAATCCCTCCAGGTACAATTCACATCCTCCAGGTACACTACACATCCTGAAGGTTCACTAACACATCCTCCCAGGTACCACAACTACATCATCCTCCAGGTACACTACACTCTTTCCAGGTACCACTACACATGTCCAGGTACACATAAACATTCCTTCCAGAGTACACTACACATCCTCCTGGGAAACTACACATGCTCCAGGTACACTACACATCCTCAAGGTACTTACACATCCTCCAGGTACACTACACATCCTCAAGGTACACTACACATCCTCCAGGTACACTTTAATCCTCCAGGTTACACTATCACATTCCTCCAGGTACACTACACCATCCTCCAGGTACACTCACATCTTCCAGGTACACTTACACATCCTCCAGGTACACTACATATCCTCAGGTACACTACACATCCTCAGGTAACACTACACATCTCAGGTACACTTTAACCACTCCTCCAGGTACACTACACCATCCTCCAGGTTACACTACAATCCTACAGGATACCTACACATCCTCCAGGTACACCTCTACCAATCCTCAGGTACACTACACCATCCTCCAGATACACTATCACATCTTCCAGGAACACTACCATCCTCAGGTTACTCTAACACATCCTCCGGTACACTTCACATCCTTCAGGTACACTACACAACCTCCTGGTTACCACTACAATCCACCAGGTCACTACACTGCTCTGGTACACTACACTTCCTCCAGGTACACTACACATCCTCCAGGTAAACTAACACATCCAGGTCACTACACTATTCCTGGTACACTAAAACATTCCTCCAGGTACCACTACCCATGCTCAAGGTACACTCACATCCGCCAGGTCACTACCCATGCTCCAGGTACAACTACACAATCCTCTCCAGGTAATACAACATCCCTCCAGGTTACACTACACATGTCCATGTACACTACACTCCTCAGGGTACAATACACATTCCTCCAGGTACACTACACATCCTCCAGGTACACTAAACGTACTCAGGTTACATCACTATCCTCCAGGTACACTACACATCCTCCAGGTACACTACCATCATCCAGGTTACACTAAACAATCCTCCAGGTACACTACACATGCTCAGTACACTAACTACATACCTCCAGGTACCCCAATACACATCCTCCAGGTACACTACACATCCTCCAGGTACTCTACACGTGACTACAGGTACACTACACTCCTCCAGGTACACTAAACATGCTCCACGGTACACTACACATCTCAGGTACATACACATCCTCCAGTTCTATAAACATTCCTCCAGGTACACTACACATCCTCCAGGTACACTACACATGCTCCAGGTTACACTACACATCCTCCAGGTAAACTACACATCCTCAGGGTACACTACACAATCCTCCGGTACTCACTACACATCCTCCAGGTCCCCCCACCCTCACCCCCTCCTCCAGGTTCCTACACATTCCTCCAGGTACACTACACATCTGCAGGTACACTACACATATCAGGTTACTCTTCAACAATCCTCCAGGTACACTACACATCCTCAGGTACATAACATTCCTCCAAGGTACACTACACATCCATGAAGGTTACACTACAACATCCTCCGGTACACTACATCCTCCAGGTACACTTACACATTTCCAGGGTACATCTACACATGCTCCATGTACACTAAACATACTCCAGGTACATACACATCCTCCAGGTACACTACACTGCTACAGGTACACTTATCACATCCGCCAGGTACACTACACATTCCATCCTGGTACACTACACATTCCACCAGGTACACTACACTTCCTCAGGTACACTACACAATCCTCCAGGTTACACTATTTTTCACATCTCTCAGGTACTACACATCCTCCAGGTACACTACACTTCTTCCAGGATACACCTAACACCATCTCCAGGTACACTAACGGCCTCCTGGTTACACTACACATACCTAAGGTAAACTCACAATCCTCCAGGTACACTATCATTCCTCCAGGTACAATACACATCCTCCAGGTACACTACACATCCTCCAGGTACACTACACATCCTCAGGTACTCTACACATCTCCAGGTACATACACCTACTCCAGGCTACAATACACATCCTCCAGGTAACTACACATTTCAAGTTACAATACACATCCTCCAGAGTTTACATACACATCCTCCAGGTTCACAACAATCATCCAGGTACACTACACAACCTCCAGGGTACACTACACATCTCAGGACCTACTACTGCCCAGTCACTACACAATCCTCCTAGGTACATACACATCCTCCAGGTACACTAACAACATCCCTCCAGGTACTCTACAACATCTTCCAGGTACACTAAACAACTCTGGTACACTACCCATGCTCCTGGTACACTACACAACTCCAGGTACACTACCATGCTCCAGGTACCACTACACATCCTCACAGGTACACTACACATCCTCCAGGTACACTACAATCCTCCAGGTTACATACACATCCTCCAGGTACACTTGCCAACAGTACCACTGGTGATAATAATAACCCGTGTTTCTTCAAAAATAAAAGGAAATGAAACTTGGACTGTTGGAAAAGTGTTAATATTTAAACATATTGCTGCTGGTTGATGCTTCTGCTGTTGATCCTCTGCTGGTTGATGCTGCTTGACGGTGATTTTGCTGCTGCTGGTGATGCTTTCTGCTTGTGATGCTGCTGTGGTTGATGCTGTTGCTGGTTGTTGCTGCTGCTGGTTGTTGAGGCTATCTGCTTTTTGATGCTTCTGCTGGTGTTGCTGCCTGCTGGTGATGCTGCTTGCTGGTTGATGCTTCTGCTTGTTGATGCTGCTGCTGGTTGATGCTGCTGCTGGTTGATGCTTCTGCTGGTTGATGCTGCTGCTGTTGATGCTGCTGCTGGTTGATGCTGCTGCTGGTTGATGCTGCTGCTGAGTTGATGCTGCGGCTTTTTGATGCTGCTGCTGGTTGATGCTGTGCTTGGTTGATGCTGCTGCTGGTTGATGTCTTCTGCTGGTTGATGTGCTGTGGTTGATGCTGCTGCTGAGTGATGCTGCTGTGGTTGATGCTGCTGCTGGTTGATGCTGCTGCTGGTTGATGCTGCTGCTGGTTGATGCTGCTGCTGTTGATGCTGCTGTGGTTGATGCTGCTGCTGTGATGATGTGTGTTGATGATTATGCTTGTATGATGCTGCTGGTGATATGCTGCTGCTGTTGATGCCTGCTGCTGGTTGATGCTGTGCCTGTGATGCTGCTGCTGGTTGATGGCTGCTGTGATGCTGCTGCTGGTTGATGCTGCTTGCTGTTGATGCTGTGCTGGTTGATTGCTTCTGCTTGTTGATGATGCTTGGGGCTGGTTGATGCTGCTGCTTGTTGATGCTGCTGCTGGTTGATGCTGCTGCTGGTTGATGCTGCTGCTGTTGATGCTGCTGCTGGTTGATGCTTCTGCTTGTTGATGCTGCTGCTGGTTGATGCTTCTGCTTGTTGATGCTGCTGCTGGTTGATGCTGCTGCTGGTTGATGCTGCTGCTGGTTGATGCTGCTGCTGGTTGATGCTGCTGCTGTTGATGCTGCTGCTGTTGATGCTGCTGCTGGTTGATGCTGCTGCTGGTTGATGCTTCTGCTTGTTGATGCTGCTGCTGGTTGATGCTGCTGCTGGTTGATGCTGCTGCTGGTTGATGCTGCTGCTTGTTGATGCTGCTGCTGGTTGATGCTGCTGCTGGTTGATGCTGCTGCTGTTGATGCTGCTGCTGGTTGATGCTTCTGCTTGTTGATGCTGCTGCTGGTTGATGCTTCTGCTTGTTGATGCTGCTGCTGGTTGATTGCTGTCTTGCTGGTTGATGCTGCTGCTGGTTGCTGGCTGTGCTGCTGGTTGAGGCTGCTGCTGTCGATTGCTGTGCTGTTTGATGCTGCTGCTGGTTGATGCTGCTGCTGGTTGATGCTTCTGCTTGTTGATGCTGCTGCTGGTTGATGCTGCTGCTGGTTGATGCTGCTGCTGGTTGATGCTGCTGCTGGTTGATGCTGCTGCTGATGAGCTGCTGCTCGGTTTGATGCTTCGCTTGTTGATCGCTGCTGCTGGTTGATGCTTTGCTTGTCTGATGCTGCTGCTGGTTGATTGCTGCTGCTGGTGATGCTGTGCCTGGTTGATGCTGCTGCTGGTTGATGCTGCTGCTGTTGATGCTGCTGCTGTTGATGCTGCTGCTGGTTGATGCTGCTGCTGGTTGATGCTTCTGCTTGTTGATGCTGCTGCTGGTTGATGCTGCTGCTGGTTGATGCTGAGCGGGTTGATGGCTGCTGCTGTTGATGCTGTGCTGTTGATGCTTCTGCTTGTTGTGATGCTGCACTGGTTGATGCTGTGTGGTTGATGCTGCTGCTGGTTGATGCTGCTGCTGGTTGATGCTGCTGCTGTTGATGCTGCTGCTGTTGATGCTGCTGCTGGTTGATGCTGCTGCTGGTTGATGCTGCTGCTGGTTGATGCTGCTGCTGGTTGATGCTGCTGCTGGTTGATGCTGCTGCTGTTGATGCTGCTGCTGGTTGATGTGTGCTGGTTGATGCTGCTGCTGTGATGCTGTGTGGTTGATTGCTTCTGCTTTGTTGATGCTTGCTGCTGGTTGATGCTTCTGCTTGTTGTGATGCTGCTGCTGTTGATGCTCTGCTGGTTGATGCTGCTGCCTGGTTGATGCTGCTGCTGGTTGATGCTGGCTGCTGTTGATGCTGCTGCTGTTAGATGCCTGCTGCTGGTTGATGCGGCTGCTAGGTTGATTTGCTTCTGCTTGTGATGATGTGCTGGTTGTTGAGCTGACTGGTTGAGGCTGCTGTGGTTGATGTGCTGCTGGTTGATGCTGATAGCTGTTGATGCTGTGCTGGTTTGATGCTTCTGCTTGTGGATGCTGCTGCTGTTGATGGGCTTCTGCTGTTGATGCTGTGCTGGTGATGCTGCTGCTGGTTGATGCTGCTGCTGCTGGTCTGATGCATGTGCTGTTGTGCTGTGCTGTTGATGCTGCTGCTGTGATGCTGCTGATGGTTGATGCTGCTGTGGTTGTTGCTTCTGATGTTGTTGATGCTGCTGCTGGTTGTCGGTCGCTGACCTGGGTGTGCTGCTGCTGGTGTTGATGCTGTGCTGGTTGTTGTGCTGCTGTTGATGCTGCTGCTGGTTGATGCTTCTGCTTGTTGATGCTGCTGCTGGTTGATGCTGCTGCTGGTGATGCTGCTGCTGGTTGATGCTGCTGCTGCGTGATGCTGCTGCTTTGATGCTGCTGCTGTTTGATGCTGATGCTGGTGATGTGACTGCTGTGTTGATGCTGCTGCTGGTTGATGCTGTGGTGGTTGTGAAGCTGCTGCTGGTTGATGTGCTGTGGTTGATGTGCTTGCTGTTGATTGCTGCTGCTGGTGATGCTGCTGCTGGTTGATGCTGCTGCTGGTTGATGCTGCTGCTGGTTGATGCTGCTGCTGGTTGATGCTGCTGCTGGTTGATGCTGCTGCTGGTTGATGCTTCTGCTGGTTGATGCTGCTGCTGGTTGATGACGTGCTTATGGTTGATGTGCTGCTGGTTGAGGGTGCTGCTGTTTGATGCTTCTTGCTGGTTGATGCTGCTGTGGGTGATGCTGCTGCTGGTTGATGCTTGCTGCTGGTTGATGTGCTGCTGTTTGATGATTCTGCTGGTTGTATGCTGTGCTGGTTTGATGCTGCTGCTGGTTGATGCTGCTGCTGGTTGATTGCGCTGCTGTTTGATGCTTTCTGCTGGTTGATGCTGATGCTGGTTGATGAGCTGCTGGTTGATGCTTGCTGCTGGTTGATGCTGCTGCTGGTTTGTGCTTTCTGCTGGTTGATGCTGATGTGTGTTGCTGCTGCTGCTGTATTGATTCTTCTGCTGGTTGGATGCTGCTGCTGGTTGATGTGCTGTGGTTGATGTGCTGCTGGTGTGCTGCACTGCTGGTTGATGCTGCGCGGTTTGATGTTCTGAGGTTGATGCTGCTGCTGGTTGCATGCTGCTGCTGGTTGATGCTGCTGCTGGTTGATGCTGCTGCTATGCTGCTGGTTATGCAAGCTGCTCGACTGTTTGATGCTGCTGCTGGTTGATGCTGCTGCTGCTGGTTGATGCTGCTGCTGTTTGATGCTGCTGCTGGTTGATGCTGCTGCTGGTTGATGCTGCTGCTGCTGGTTGATGCTGCTGCTGGTTGATGCTGCTGCTGGTTGATGCTGCTGCTGCTGGTTGATGCTGCTGCTGGTTGATGCTGCTGCTGGTTGATGCTGCTGCTGGTTGATGCTGCTGCTGCTGGTTGATGCTGCTGCTGGTTGATGCTGCTGCTGGTTGATGCTGCTGCTGGTTGATGCTGCTGCTGGTTGATGCTGCTGCTGGTTGATGCTGCTGCTGGTTGATGCTGCTGCTGGTTGATGCTGCTGCTGGTTGATGCTGCTGCTGCTGGTTGATGCTGCTGCTGGTTGATGCTGCTGCTGGTTGATGCTGCTGCTGGTTGATGCTGCTGCTGGTTGATGCTGCTGCTGGTTGATGCTGCTGCTGGTTGATGCTGCTGCTGGTTGATGCTTCTGCTGGTTGATGCTGCTGCTGGTTGATGCTTCTGCTGGTTGATGCTGCTGCTGGTTGATGCTGCTGCTGGTTGATGCTGCTGCTGGTTGATGCTGCTGCTGGTTGATGCTGCTGCTGGTTGATGCTGCTGCTGGTTGATGCTGCTGCTGGTTGATGCTGCTGCTGGTTGATGCTGCTGCTGGTTGATGCTGCTGCTGGTTGATGCTTATGCCCATGTTGATGCTGCTGCTCACGTTTGATGCTGTCTGGATGGTTGATGTCTGCTGCTGGTGATGTTGCATGTTGGTTGATGCTTCGGCTGGTTGATGGCTGATGCTGAGTGATGGTACCTACACATACTCCGGGTACACTGAACATCCTAACATCCTCTAGGTACACTGCACATCCCTTACACATTCCCCCAGGTACACGGCTCATCTTACTAATCCTCTAGGTACATACACATCCACCAGGTACACTGCAATTCTCCAGGTTACACGCTCATCATATCATCCTCCAGGTAAACTACACATATCAAGATACTTGGCACATCCTCCAGGTACACGGCTCATGCCACACATCCTCCAGGTACATTCACATCGTCCAGGTTCACTACACATCGTACAGGTACAGTACACATCTCCAGGTACACTACCATCCTCCAGGTACACTACACATCCTCCAGGTACACGTTGCATCCTCCAAGGTTACACGGCTCATCCATACCAACACCTTCCTGGTACACACTAGCACATCTTGCATGGTACATAACCATCCTCAGGTACACGGCTCATCCTACACATCTTGCAGGTACGCTACACATCCTCCAGGTTCACTACACATCCTCAGGTTCACGGTCATCCTTACACACCTTCGAGGTTACACTACAACATTCCTCAAGGGACACACTACACATCCTCATGGTATCACGCGCTCATCTAACTCATCTTCCAAGGCTTACACTACACATCCTCCAGGGTACACTACACATTCTCCAGGTACACGGGGGGGTCATCATCTAAAATATTCCAGGTGTTCTACACATCTTCGGGACATACCACACTCCAGGTACACTACACATCCTCCAGGTTCTCACTACACATCCTCCAGGGTACACTACACATCTTCAGATACACTACACATCCTCCAGGTACACTACACATCCTCCAGATACACTACACATCACTACAAGGTACATTACACACTCGATTTACACTACACATCATCCATGGCAAAGTCATAATCTACATGTACACTACACATCCTCCTGGTACTCTACACATCCTCCAGGTAATTCACATCCTCCAGATACACTATACACATCCTTCCAAGGTACTCTTACACATCCTCCAGGTTCACTACACATCCTCCGGGTACACTGCACATCCTCCAGGTACACTACACATTCTCATGGTACTCTTCACATACCTCCAGATCACTACACATCCTCCAGTTACATGCAATCCTCCAAGGTACACTACACATCCTCAAGGTACAGTACACATCCTCGAGGTACACTACACATCCTCCAGGGTACACTACACATCCTCCAGGTACACTGCACATCCCCCTCCAGGTGCTACTAACACATCCTTCCAGGTACACTCTAATCCTCCAGGTGGTACGGCCACATCCTCCTGGGTAAACTAACATCTCCAGGTACACTAACATACATCCTCCAGGTAACTACACATCTCAGGTACAATATTCACTCATCCAGGCCACAATACACATCCTTCAGGTACGCTACACATACTCCTGGTTACACTACGACATCCTCCAGGTACACTACAATCCTCCAGGTACAATATCACATCCTCCTGGATACATTACACATCTCAGGTACACTACACATCCTCCAGGTACACTACACATCCTCCAGGTACACTATCACATCCTCAAGGTACATTTAACTACTCCAGGTATAATACTCATGCTCAAGGTACACTACACTCATACTCGGTACACGGCTCATCCTACACTATTCCAGGTACGCTACCACATCTTACAGTTACACTGCCACATCCACAAGGTAACATACACATCATCCAGTACTCTAAACATCCTCCAGATTTACACTACACATCCTCTGGTACACTACACTTCCGCCAGGTACCTACACATCCTCCAGATACCATACACATCCTCCAGGTACACTACAATTCATGCAGGTACACTCATATCCTGAGGTTACTCTAAACATCCTCAAGGTACACTACACTCCTCCAGGTACATCTTACACATCCTCCAGGTCACTACAATCCTGCTGGTACAGTTAAACTCCTGCAGGTACACTACACATCACTGCAGGTACACTAAACATCCTGCAGGACACATACTCATCCTCCAGGTTAACTACACATCCATCCTGGTATCACTACACATCTCAGTTACACTATAACAGCCTCCAGTACCACTACACATCCTCAGGTACACTACACATCCTCCAGGGTCCACTACACATCCTCCCCAAGTTACATTACACATCCTGCTAGGTTACACAACACATCCTCCAGGTACACTACACATCCTCCTGGTACTAAAACATCCTCCAGGTACACTACACATCCTACAGGTACTCTACACATCCTCATGGTACACAACACATCCTCCAGGTAACACACACTTCAAAGGTACCTTAAACATCATCCAGGTACACTACACATTACTCCAGGTTCCACTACACATCTCCAGGTACACTACACATCCTACAGGTTACACTACACATCCTCCAGGTTTACATACACATCATCCAGGTACACTACACATCCTCCAGGTAATTATACACATCTACAGGTACACTACACTTAATCCAGGTACATACACATCCTCCAGGTTACACTACACATCCTCCAGGTTACACTACACATCTCAGGTACATTACACATCCTCCAGGTACACTACACATCCTCCAGGTGTTAAACTACAATCCTCCTGGTACACTACAACAATCCTCAGGTAAACTACAACATCTCCAGGTACACATTCACATCCTCAGGGTTACACTCACATCCTCCTGGTACATCATCATCCTTGCAGGTCTTACACATCCTCCAGGTACACTAAACTCCTCCAGGTACACTACACATCTACAGGTACACTACACCATCCTGCGGTACACTAACATTCCTGCTGGCTAACACTTTCACATCCTCCAGGTACACTACACTTCCTCCAGGTATCACTTACAACATCCTCCAGGTACATTACTCATCCTCAGGTACACATACACATCCTCCAGGTACATAAACATCCTCAGGTACACTACTATCCTCCAGGTTACACTACACATCCTCAGGTTACATACAATCCTCCAGGTTTACTCTTCACATCTCAGGTAAACTACACATCCTCAAGGTTACACTACACATCCTCCAGGTCACTACACATCCTCCAGGTACTCTACACATCTCCGGTACACTACACATCTTGCAGGTACCTACCACCATCCTCCAGTGATACACTACAACATCTCCGGCTACATACACTCCTCCAGGTAATCTACACATTCCTGGAAGGTTCAATACACATCCTCCAGGTTACACTCACATCCTCCTGGTAACTTCACATTCCCTCCAGGTACACTACCATCCTCAGGTTCACTACTTAATCCTCCAGGTACACTACAATCATCCCAGGTACCTACACATCCTCCTCAGGTACTACTAACATCCTTGCAGGGTACACTACACATCATCAGGGTAATTCACGTGCTCCAGGTACTCTACACATGCTCTGTACACTACATCTTCCTCCAGGTACACTACACATGCTCAGGTACAACTACACCATGATCCAGGTACACTACACATCCTCAGGTACACTTCACATCCTCCAGGTACATACACATTGCTCCAAGGTACACTACACATCTCAAGGTACCACTACCACATGCTCCAGGTACACTACACATCTCCAGGTACCACACAAATCTGCTGGTACACTTACACATCCTCCAGGTACATTACTCATGCTTCCTCAGGTACACTACAACATCCTCAGGTTACATACTCAATCTCCAGGTACACTCACATCCTCCAGGTTTACACTACACCATGCTCCATGTACACTACACATCCTCCAGGTACACTACACATCTCCAATTACACTACAATCCTCCAGGTACATTACTACATGCTCCAGGTACACTACTCATGCTTCCTGGTAACACTACACATACCTCCAGGTACACTACACATCCTCCAGGTACATATACACATCCTCCGTACACATACACATCCTCAGGTACACGCACATCCTCCAGGTACAATACACGTTGCTCAGGTACTCTTACACATCCTCCAGGTTCACTACAAATCCTCCAGGTACACTACACATCCTCCAGGTACACTACACATGCTCCAGGTACACTACACATCCTGCAGGTACACTACACATCCTCCAGGTACACTACACGTGCTCCCAGGTACTCTACACACCTCCAGGTACATACACATCCTCCAGGGTACAGTACAACATCCGCAGGTACACTACACATCCCTCAGGTACACTACTCGTGCTCCAGGTAACTCAACACATCCTCTGGTACAAATACACATCCTCCAGGTACACGTTCACATCCTCCAGGTAAACTACACGTGCTCCAGGTTTCACTACTCATCCTCCAGGTACATACTCATGCTCAGGTTACACTAACATCCTCCAGGTACTACACATCTCAATGTACAATACAATAACCCCATGCTCCAGGTACACTACAATTCCTCCGCGTAACAACTACACATCTCCAGGCTACACTAACACTGCCTCCAGGTACATACACAGTGCTCCAGGTACTACTACACTATCTCCTGGTACACTACACATGCTCCAGGTATACACTACACATCCTCCAGGTACACTACACATCTCACGTACCAATAAACATGCTTCAGGTACACTACACATCCTCCAGGTACACTACACATCCTCCAGGACGTAACATCCTCCAGGTAACACTACACGTGCTCCTGCGTACACTAAAAATCCTCAGGTTACACAACACATGCTCCAGGTTACACTACACATCCTCCAGGTACACTACTCATCCTCCAGGTACACTACACATTGCTCCAGGTAAACCTACACATCCTCCAGGGTACAACTACACATCTCCTCCAGGTACACTACACTATCCTCAGGTACACCTACACATCCTTTTCTCAAGGTACACTACCATCCTCCCAGTACACTACACATCCTCCAGGTACATAACATCCTCAAGGGACAACTACACATCCTCCAGGTACACTACACATCTTCCAAGGTACACTACACATCCTCCAGGTACACTACACATCTCCAGGTACACTTCACACTCCTCCAGGTACACTACCATCCTCCAGGTACACTACACATCTCCAGGTTACACTACCAACTATCCTCAAGGACACTTCACATCCTACCGGGACACTACACTTTGCTCCTGGTACACTTAAACATCCTGCTTGTACACTACACATCCTCCATGGTTACACTACACGTCTCCAGGTAAATACACATCCTTCAGGTACACTACACATTCTCCAGGTACACTACACATCCGCAGGCTACACGACACTTCCTCCTGGTATCACTACACGTGCTCCAGGTACACTACAATCCTCCCAGGTTCACTACACATCTCCAGGTACACTACACATCCTTCCCCAGGGTTTACAATACACGTGCTCCAGGTAACTACACATCCTCCAGGTACACTACACATTGTTTTTATTTTTTGTCTTGCTCAGGTACACTACACATCCTCCGGTACACTACACATCCTCCGAGGTACACTACACATGCTCCAGGTCACTAAACATCCTCCAGGTAACTACACATCCTCAAGGTACACTACATCATCCTCCAGGTAACACTACACGTGTCCAGGTACACTACAATCCTCCAGGTTACACATACACATGCTCCAGGGGTCACTACTCTTCCTCCAGGTACACTACACATCCTCCAGGTACACTAACACATGCTCCTAGGTACATACACATCTCCAGGTACACTTACACATCTCCAGGTTCACTCACCAATCACTCCAGGGTACACTCACGTGCTCCAGGTACACTACACATCACTCCTGGTTCCACTACACATGCTCCAGGTACCACTACACATCCTCCAGGTAATAAACATCCTCCAGGTTACACTACACTTCCTCCAGGTACACATACACATCCTCCGGTACACTACACCATGCTAGTGACACTACAATCCTCCAGGTACCAATACACATCCTCAAGGTCACTTACACTTCCCTCCAGCGTTCACTTACACATCCTCCAGGTACACTAACATCCTCCAGGTACAATACTCATCTCCTCGGTTACATACAATCCTCAGGTACACTTCACATCTTGCTGGTACACTACACATCCTCCAGGACACTACACATCCTCCAGGTACACTAAACATCCTCCAGGTACACTAAACATCATCCAGTTACACTACACCATCCTGCAGGTTCACTACACATCCTCCAGGTACACTTCATCATCCTCCAGGTACACTACACATCCTCCAGAGTTATACTTCACGTGCTCCAGGTTACCTACATCCTCCAGGTACATACACATCCTCAGGTTACACTAAACTTCCTCCAGGTACACTACAATCCTACCAGGTACACTACACATGCTCCAGGTTCACTACACATCCTCCAGTAACAATACAATCCTCCAGGTACACTAACACACATCCTCCAGGTACACTACACGTGTCCAGGTACTCTACACATCCTCCAGGTACCTACACAATGTCCAGGTACACTTCACATCCTCCTGTACACTACACATCCTCCAGGTACACTACACATGCTCCAGGTAAATTTACCATCCTCCAGGTACAACTAACATCCTCCAGTACACTACACATCCTCCAGGTTACACTACACGTGTCCAGGTATCATACACACTCTCCAGGTACACTACAACTATGCTCAGGTACACTACACATCCTCCAGGTATACTACACATAATCCAGGTACCACTACACTTTTCCTCCAGGTACACTACCATCCTCCAGCAAGGTACACTACACAGTGCTCCAGGTACAATACACATCCTCCAGGTACACTACACATCCTCCTGGTACACTAACATCCTGCAGGTTCTCTACACATCCTGCTCGGTACATAACATCCTCCAGGTTAAACTACACATCCCTCAGGCTACACTACCACATCCTCCAGGTACACTAACTCATCCTCCAGGTACACTACGCATCCTCAAGGTACACTACACATCCTCCAGTACACTACCACATCCTGCTGGTACGTCACTAACACATCATCAGGGTTACACTACACAGTGCTCCAAGGTACACTACACATGATCCAGGTACCAATAACATCCTCCAGATACACTACACATGCTCCAGGAGGTTCACTACCACATGTCTCCAGGTACACTACACATTCCTACAGGTACAATACACATCCTCCAGGTACACTAACTGCTCCAGGTCACTACACATCCTCCAGGTACATACACATGCTCCAGGTACACTACTCATCTCCAGGTACACTACCAATCCTGCAGGTACACTTACACATTCCCCAGGTACATTACACATGCTCCAGGTACACTACACATCCTCCAGGTTACTCTACTCTCCTCCAGGAACACTACACATCCTCCAGGTACACTCACTTTGCTCAGGTACACTTCACATCCTCCAGGTACACTACACATCTCCAAGTACACTACAACATCCTCCAGGTACACTAAACATTGCTCCAGGTACACTACCATGCTCAGGTTAACACTACACTCCTCCAGGTACACTACACATCCTCCAGCGTACACTACACATCCTCCAGGTACACTACACATCCTCCAGGTACACTACACATCCTCCAGGTACCTAACCACGTGCTCCAGGTACCTACTACACATTTCCTTCCAGGTACACTACACTCCTCAGGCTACACTACACTCCTCCAGGTACACTACCACAAGCCTCCAGGTAGACTACACATCCTGCCAGTACACTACACATCCTCCAGGTACACAGACACGTGCTTACAGGTACACTACACACTCCAGTACATACACATCTCAGGTTACACTACACTTCCTGCTGGTACACTACCAAATCCTCCAGGTTACTCACTTCACGTGTACAGGTACACTAAACATCCTACAGGTACACTACACATCCTACAGGTACACCTACACATCCTCCGGTTACACTACACGTGGGGGGGGGCCCAGGTACACTACACATCCTCCAAGGTATCACTACCACATGCTCCAGGTACACTACTCATCCTCAGGTACACTACACCATCCTCCTGGTACTCTACACATTGCTCCAGGTACACTACACATCCTCAAGGTACACAACACATCCTCCAGGTACAATTCCACATCCTCAGTACTCTACACCGTGCTACAGGTAACTACAATCCTCAGGTACACTACACATGCTCAGGTACATACACACCTCCTGGTACACTACACATCCTCTGGTACACTACACATGGCTTTAAGGTACACTACACATCCTCCAGGTACAATACGCATCCTCCTGGTACTCTAACCCATCCTCCGGTACAATACACGTGTCCAGTTACACTACATTCCTACAGGTACACTACACATGCTCAAGGTAACTTCACATCCTCAGGTACTACTAACATGCTCCAGGTACACTACACATCCTCCAGGTACACTACACATCCTCCAGGTACACTACACATCCTCCAGGTACACTACACATGCTCCAGGTACACTACACATCCTCCAGGTACACTACACATCCTCCAGGTACACTACACAGCCGCCAGGTAGACTACACATCCTCCCCGGTACACTACACATCCTCTAGGGACACTACACAATCCTCCAGGTACACTACACATCCTCCAGGTTACACTACACATCCTCCAGGTACACTACACATCCTGCAGGGACAAATACAACATCCTCCAGTACACTACACATCCTCCAGGTACAAATACACATCCTCCAGGTACACTACACATCCTCAAGGGACACTACACATCCTCCAGGTACACTACACATGCTCCAGATACACTACACATGCTCCAGGTACACTACACATCCTGCAGGTACACTACACATCCTCCAGGTACACTATACATGCTCCAGGTACACTACACATGCTCCAGGTACACTACACATGCTCCAGGTACACTACACATCCTCAAGGTACACTACACATCCTGCAGGTACACTACACATCCTCCAGGTACACTACACATCCTGCAGGTACACTACACATCCTCCAAGTACATTACACATCCCTGGAGGTACACTACAGATCCTCAAGGTACACTACACATCCTCCAGGTACACTACACATCCTCCAGGTACACTACACATCCTCCAGGAACACTACACATCCTCCAGATATATTACACATCCTCCAGGTACACTACACATCCTCCAGGTACACTACACATCCTGCAGGTACACTACACATCCTCCAGGTACACTACACATCCTCTAGGTACACTGCACATCCTGCAGGTACACTACACATCCTCCAGGTACACTACACATCCTGCAGGTACACTACACATCCTGCAGGTACACTACACATCCTCCAGGTACACTACACATCCTCCAGGTACACTACACATGCTCCAGGTACACTACACATGCTCCAGGTACACTACACATCCTCCAGGTACACTACACATCCTCCCCGGTACACTACACTGCTCCAGGTACACTACACATCCTCCAGGTACACTACACATCCTCCAGGTACACTACACATCGTACAGGTACAGTACACATCCTCCAGGTACACTACACATCCTCCAGGTACACTACACATCCTCCAGGTACACTACACATCCTCCAGGTACACTACACATCCTCCAGGTACACTACACATCCTCCAGGTACACTACACATGCTCCAGGTACACTACACATCCTCCAGGTATACTACACATCCTCCAGGTACACTACACATGCTCCAGGTACACTACACGTGCTCCAGGTACACTACACATCCTCCAGGTACACTACACATCCTCCAGGTACACTACACATCCTCCAGGTACACTACACATGCTCCAGGTACACTACACATCCTCCAGGTACACTACACATCCTCCAGGTACACTACACATCCTCCAGGTACACTACACATGCTCCAGGTACACTACACATCCTCCAGGTACACTACACATCCTCCAGGTACACTACACATGCTCCAGGTACACTACACATCCTCCAGGTACACTACACATCCTCCAGGTACACTACACATGCCCCAGGTACACTACACTTTCCCCCAGGTTTCACTACACATCCTTCCCGTTTCACTACACATCGTACAGGTACACTACACACCTCCAGGTACACTACAACAATCCTCCAGTACACTACACATCCTCCCAGGTACACTACACATGCCCAGGTACACTACACATCCTCCAGTATACTACACATCCTCCAGGTACCTACACATCCCCCAGGTACACTACAATCCCCCAGGTACACTACACATCCTCCGTACACTACACATGCTCCAGGACCTACACATCCACCAGGTACACACACCTCCTCCAGGTACACTACACATCCTCCAGTACCTACACATGCTCCAGGTACACTACACATCCTCCAGGTACACTACACATCCTCCAGGTACACTACACATGCTCCAGGTACACTACACATCCTCCAGGTATACTACACATCCTCCAGGTACACTACACATGCTCCAGGTACACTACACGTCCTCCAGGTACACTACACATCCTCCAGTACACTACAAAAACCTCCAGGTACACTACACATCCTCCAGGGACACTACACATCTCCAGGTACACTACACATCCTCCAGGTTTCACTACACATCCTCCAGGTACACTACACATCTCCAGGTACACTACACATCCTCCAGGTACACTACACATCTCCAGGGACACTACACATGCTCCAGGTACACTAACACATCCCCAGGTACACTACACATGCTCCCGGTACACAACAAAATTCTCCAGGTACACTAAAACATCCTCCAGGTACACTACACATCCTCCAGGTACACTACACATCCTCCAGGTACACTACACATGCTCCAGGTACACACAATCTCCAGGTACACTACACACCTCCAGGTACACTACACATCCCCAGGTACACTACCACATCCTCCAGGGACACTACACATCCTCCAGGTACACTACACATCTCCAGGTACACTACACATCCCCCAGGTAAACTACAAAATCACTCCAGGTACACTACACATGCCCCCAGGTACACTACAAAGTCCTCCAGGCACACTACACATCCTCCAGGTACCCTACACATCCTCCAGGTACACTACACATGCTCCAGTACACTACAAACCTCCAGGTACACTACACATCCTTTCCCGGTACACTACACATCCCCCCAGGTACACTACACCCTCCTCCAGGTACACTACACAGCTCCAGGTACACTAACACATGCTCCAGGTACACTACACATCCTCCAAGGTACAAAACACATCCTCCAGGTACACTACACATGCTCCAGGTACACTACACATCCTCCAGGTACACTACACATCCTCCAGGTACACTACACATCCTCCAGGTACACTACACATCCTCCAGGTACACTACAAATGCTCCAGGTACACTACACATCCTCCAGGTACACTACACATCCTCCAGGTACACTACACGTGCTCCAGGGACACTACACATCCCCCAGGACACTTTCACATCCTCCGGTACACTACACATCCTCCAGGTACACTACATATCCTCCAGGTACACTACACATCCTCCAGGTACACTACACATCCTCCAGGTACACTACACGTGCTCCAGGTACACTACACATCCTCCAGGTACACTACACATCCTCCAGGTACACTACAAATGCTCCAGGTACACTACACATCCTCCAGGTACACTACAAAATCCTCCAATACACTACACATCCTCCAGGTACACTACACATCCCCAGGTACACTACACAATCCTCCAGGTACACACACATGCTCCAGGGACACTAACATGCTCCAGGTACACTACAACATCCTCCAGGGAAAACTACACATCCTCCAGGACACTACACATCTCCAGGTACACTAAAACAATCCCCAGTACACTACACATCCTCCAGTACACTACACATCCCCAGTACACTACACATCCTCCAGGTACACTAAAACATTTCTCCAGGTACACTACAAAAAGCTCCAGGGACACAAAACATCCTCCAGGTACACACACATCCCCCAGGGACACTACACATCCTCCAGGTACACTACACATCCTCCAGGGACACACACATCCGAGGTACAGTACACATCCTCCAGGTATACTACACATCCTCCAGGTACACTACACATGCTCCAGGTACACTACACGTGCTCCAGGTACACTACACATCCTCCAGGTACACTACACATCCACCAGGTACACTCCAAAATCCTCCAGGTACACTAACACATGCTCCAGGGAACACTACACATCCTCCAGTTTCACTACACATCCTCCAATACACTACACATCCTCCAGGTACATACACATGCTCCAGGTACACTACACATCCTCCAGGGACACAAAACATCCTCCAGGTACACTACACAGCTCCAGGGACACACCACATCCTCCAGGTATACTACACATCCTCCAGGTACACTACACATGCCCAGGTACACTACACTCCTCCAGGTACACTACACATCCTCCAGGGACACTACACATCCTCCAGGTACACTACACATCCCCAGGTACACTACAATCTCCAGGTACACTACACATCCCTCCAGTACACTACACATCCTCCAGGTACACTACACATGCTCCAGGTACACTACACATCCTCCAATACACTACACATGCTCCAGGTCACTACACTGCTCCAGGGACACTACACATCCTCCAGGTACACTACACATTCTCCAGGTAAAACTACACATCTCCCAGGTACACTACACATCCTCCAGGTACACTACACATCCTCCAGGGAAAACTACACATCCTCCCCGGGACACTAAAACATGCTCCAGTACACTACAAATGCTCCAGGTACACTACACATCCTCCAGGTACACTACACATCCTCCAGGTACACTACACATCCTCCAGGTACACTACACATCCTCAAGGTACACTACACATCCTCCAGGTACACTACACATGCTCCAGATACACTACACATGCTCCAGGTACACTACACATCCTCCAGGTAAAACTACACCATCCTCCAGGTACACTAAAACATCCTGCAGGGACACAAAACATCCTCCAGGTACACTATACATGCTCCAGGTACACTACACATGCTCCAGGTACACTACACATGCTCCAGGTACACTACACATCCTCCAGGTACACTACACATCCTGCAGGTACACTACACCATCCTCCAGGTAAAACTACACATCCGCAGGTACACTACACATCCTCCAAGTACACTACACATCCTCCAGGTACACTACACATCCTCAAGGTACACTACACATCCTCCAGTACACACACATCATCCAGGTACACTACACATTTCCCCCAGGGAAAACTACAAAATCCTCCAGTATATTACACATCCTCCAGGTACACTACACACCTCCAGGTAAAACTACACATCCTGCAGGTACACTACACCTCCCCAGGGAAACTACACATCCTCTAGTACACTGCACATCCGCAGGTACACTACACATCCTCCAGGTACACTACACATCCTTCAGGGAAAACACACATCCCTTTCCCGGTACACTACACTCCTCCTCCAGGTACAAATAAAACATCCTCCAGTACACTACACATGCTCCAGGTACACCCACACATGCTCCAGGACACTACACATCCTCCAGGTACACTACACAATCCTCCAGGTACACTACACAACTCCAGGTACACTACACATCCTCCAGGAAAACTAAAACCATCCTCCAGGGACAACTACACATCGTACAGGTACATTTCACATCCTCCAGGTAAAACAAAACATCCTCCAGGTACACTACACAACCCCCCAGGTACACTACACATCCCCCAGGTACACTACACATGCTCCAGGGACAAATACACAAAGCTCCAGTACACTACACATGCCCAGGTACACTACAACATCCTCCAGGTACACTACACATCCTCCACTACACTACACAACCTCCAGGTACACTACACATCCTCCAGGTACACTACACATCCTCCAGGTACACTACACATCCTCCAGGTACACTACACATGCTCCATGTACACTACACATCCTCCAGGTATACTACACATCCTCCAGGTACACTACACATGCTCCAGGTACACTACAAAGTGCTCCAGGTACACTACACATCCTCCAGGTACACTACACATCCTCCAGGTACACTACACATCCTCCAGGTACACTACACATGCTCCAGGTACACTACACATCCTCCAGGTACACTACACATCCTCCAGGGACACTACACATCCCCAGGTAACACAACACATGCTCCAGGTACACTACAAAAATCCTCCAGTACACTACACAATCCTCCAGGTACACTACACATCTCCAGGTACAAATACACATCCTCCAGGTAACTACACATCCTCCAGTACACTAAAACATGCTCCAGGAAAACTACACGTCCCTCCCGGTAAAACTACACATCCTCCAGGTACACTACACATCCTCCAGGTACACTACACATCCTCCAGGTACACTACACATGCTCCAGGTACACTACACATCCTCCAGGTACACTACACATCGTACAGGTACACTACACATCCTCCAGGTACACTACACATCCTCCAGTACACTTCCCCATCCTCCAGGTACACTACACATCTCCAGGTACCACTACACATCCTCCAGGTAAAACTACACATCCTCCAGGTACACTACACATCTCCAGGTACACTAACACTGCTCCAGGTACACTACACATCCTCCAGGTACACTACACATCCTCCAGGTACACTACACATCCTCCAGGTACACTACACATGCTCCAGGTACACTACACATCCTCCAGGTACACTACACATCCTCCCCGGGACACTACACATCCTCCAGGTACACTACACATGCTCCAGGTACACTACACACCTCCAGTACACTACACATCCTCCAGGTACACTACACAAACTCCAGGTACACTACAACACCTCCAGGTATACACACACCTCCAGGTACACTACACATGCTCCAGGTACACTACACTCCTCCAGTACACTACACATCCTCCCAGGTACACTACACAAACCCCCAGGTACACTACAACATCCTCCCCGGTACACTACACATGCTCCAGTTTCACTACACATCCTCCAGGTACACTACACATCCTCCAGGTACACTACACATGCTCCAGGTACACTACACATCCTCCAGGTACACTACACATGCTCCAGGGACACTTAAAAACAATGCTCCAGGGACACTACACATCCTCCAGGTACACTACACATGCTCCAGGGAACTACACATGCTCCAGGTACACTACACATCCTCCAGGTACACTACACATCCCCCAGTACACTACACATCCTCCAGGGACACTACACATGCTCCAGTACACTACAAATGCTCCCGGTTACACTACACATCCTCCAGGTACACTACACATCCTCCAGGTACACTAAAACATCCTCCAGGTACACTACACAAACCTCCAGGTACACTACACATCCTCCAGGTACACTAAAACACTCCAGGGACACTACACATCCTCCAGGTATACTACCATCCTCCAGGTACACTACACATGCTCCAGGTACACTACACGTCCTCCAGGCACACTACACATCCTCCAGGTACACTACACATCCTCCAGGTACACTACACATGCTCCAGGGACACTACACATCCTCCAGGTACAAATAACACATCCTCCAGGTAAAAACTACACATCCTCCAGGGACACTACACATCCTCCAGGTACACTACACATGCTCCAGGTACACTACACATGCTCCAGGTACACTACACATCCTCCAGGTACACTACACATCCTCCAGGTACACTACACATTCTTTCCCGGTACACCACAAAATCTCAGGTAAAACTACACATCCTCCAGGAAAATACACATCCCAGGTACATACACATCCTCCAGTACACTACAAATGCTCCAGGTAAACTACACATCCTCCAGGTACACTACAAAAATCCTCCAGGTACACTACAAAGTGCTCCAGGACACACAACAACCTCAGTACACTACACATCCTCAGGTACACTACAACATCCTCCAGGTACACTACATATCCTCCAGGGACACTACACATCCTCCAAGTACACTAACACATCCTCAATAAAAACAACACGTGCTCCAGGTACACTACAAAATCCTCCAGTACACTACACATCCTCCAGGTACACTACAAATGCTCCAGGTACAAACAACCTCCAGGTACACTACACATCCTCCAGGTTTTCACTACACATCCTCCAGGTACACTACACATCCTCCAAGGTACACTACACATCCTCCGGTACACTACACATGCTTTCCGGTAACTACACATGCTCCAGGGACACTACACATGCTCCAGGTTTCACTACACATCACAGGTACACTACCATCCTCCAGGTACAAATACACATGCTCCAGGTACACTACACATCCTCCAGTACCTACCATCCCCAGGGACACTACACATCCTCCAGTTACACTACACATCCTCCAGGGACACTACACAGCCCAGGTACACTACACATCCTTTCCCGTGTAACTACACATGCTTGAGGTACACACACATCCCCAGGTATACTACACATCCCCAGGTACACTACACATCTCAGGTAAAACTACACGTGCTCCAGGGACACTACACATCCTCCATTACACTACACATCCTCCAGGTAAACTACACATTCCAGGTACAAATACACGTGCTCCAGTACACTACACATCCTCCAGGTACACTACACATCCCCCAGGTAAAACTACACATCCTCCAGGTAAACTAACATCTCCAGGTAACTACACATCTCGTCTAACACCCCGTACACAAAATCCAGTACACTAAAACCCCCAGTACACTACAAAAATCCTCCAGGTACACTAACATCCCCAGGTACACTACACATCTCCAGGTACACTACAATCCCCCAGGTAAAACTACACATCTCCAGTACACTACACATCTCCAGGTACACTACATCTCCAGGTACACTCACATCCTCCAGGTTACACTACACATCCTCCAGTACACTACACGCTCCAGGTACACTACACATCCTCCAGGTACACTACAAAATCCTCCAGGGACACTACACAAACCTCCAGGTACACTACACATCCTCCAGGTAAAACTACACTCCTCCCAGGTACACTACACATCCTCCAGGTACACTACACATCCTCCAGGTACACTACAAATGCTCCAGGTACACTACACATCCTCCAGGTACACTACACATCCTCCAGGTACACTACACATCCTCCAGGTACACTAAAACCCCCTCCCCCTCCAGGTACACTACACATCCTCCAGGTACACTAAACATCCTCCAGGTACACTACACATCCTCCCCGGGACACTACACATCCTCCAGGTACAAATACACATCCTCCAGGTACACTACACATCCTCCAGGTACACTACCCCATCTCCAGGTACACAAAACCATCCTCCAGGTACACTACACATCCTCCAGGTACACTACACATCCTCCAGGTACACTACACATCCTCCAGGTACACTACACGTGCTCCAGGTACACTACACATCCTCCAGGTACACTACACATCCTCCAGGTACACTACACATCCTCCAGGTACACTACACATCCTCCAGGTACACTACACATCCTCCAGGTACACTACACATCCTCCAGGTACACTACACATCCTCCAGGTACACTACACATCCCTCCAGGTAACACTACACATCCTCCAGGTTAAAACTACAAATCTCAGGTACACTACACATCCTCCAGGTACACTACACATCCTCCAGGTACACTACACACGTGCTCCAGGTACACTACACATCCTCCAGGTACACTACACATCCTCCAGGTACACTACACATCCTCCAGGTACACTACACATCCTCCAGGTACACTACACATCCTCCAGGTACACTACACATCCTCCAGGTACACTACACGTGCTCCAGGTACACTACACATCCTCCAGGTACACTACACATCCTCCAGGTACACTACAAATGCTCCAGGTACACTACACATCCTCCAGGTACACTACACATCCTCCAGGTACACCCACACGTCCCCCAGGTACACTACACACCTCCAGGTACACTCACATCCTCCAGTTTCACTACACATCCACCAGGTACACTACACATCCTCCAGTACACTACACATCCTCCAGGTACACTACAAAATCCTCCAGGTACACTACACTGCTCCAGGGACACTACACATCCTCCAGGTACACTACAAAATCCTCCAGGTACACTACAAATGCTCCAGGTACACTACACATCCTCCAGGTACACTACACATCCTCCCAGGTAAAACTACACATCCCCAGGTACACTACAAATCCCCCAGGTAAACTACACATCCTCCAGACACTACACATCCCCCAGGTACACTACAAATCCTCCAGGTACACTACACATCCTCCAGGTACACTACACATCCTCCAGTTACACTAACAACCTTCCCCAGGTACACTACACATCCTCCAGGTACACTACAAATCCCTCCAGGTACACTACACATCCTCCAGGTTTCACTACACATCCTCCAGGTACACTACACATCCTCCAGGGACACTACACATCCTCCAGGGACACTAACACTCTCCAGGTACACTACACATCCTCCAGGTAACACTACACATCCTCCAGGGACACTACAAATCTCCAGGTAAAACAAAACATCCTCCAGGTACACTACACATCCTCCAGGTAAAACTACACAACCTCCATCACTACACATCCTCCAGGTACACTCACATCCTCCAGTACACTAAAAACATCCTCCAGGTACACTACACATCCTCCAGGTACACTACACATCCTCCAGGTACACTAAAACATCCCCCAGGACACTACACAATCCTCCAGGTACACTACACATCCTCCATTACACTACACATCCTCCAGGTACACTACACATCCTCCAGGTACACTACACATCCTCCAGGTACACTACACATCCTCCAGGTACACTACACATCCTCCAGGTACAACTGCACATCCTCCATGTACACTTCACATCCTCCAGGTACACTCACATCCTCCAGGTACACTACACAACCTCCAGGTTACACTCCCCATCCTCCAGGTACACTACACATCCTCCAGGTACACTACACATGCTCCAGGTACACTACACATCCTCCAGGTACACTACACATCCTCCAGGTACACTACACATCCTCCAGTACACTACACATCCCCCAGTAACTACAAATCCCCCAGGTACACTACACATCCTCCAGGTACACTACACATCCTCCAGGTACACTACCATCTCCCCGGTACACTACACAATCCTCCAGGTACACTACAAAATCTCCAGGTACACTACACATCCCCCAGGTACACTACACATCCTCCAGGTACACTACACATCCTCCAGGTACACTACACATCCTCCCCGGTACACTACACATGCTCCAGGTACACTACACATCCTCCAGTACACTACACATCCCTCCAGGTACACTACACATCCTCCAGGTACACTACACATCCTCCAGGTACACTACACATCCTCCAGGTACACTACACATCCTCCAGGTACACTACACATCCTCCAGGTACACTACACATCCTCCAGGTACACTACACATCCTCCAGGTACACCTTTCCACATCCCCCAGGTACACTACACATCCTCCAGGTACACTAACATCCCCCAGGTAAAACTAACAAAATCCTCCAGGTACACTACACAAGCTCCAGGTACACTAACACATCCTCCAGGGACACAAAACATCCTCCAGGTACACTACACATGCTCCAGGGACACTACACATGCTCCAGGTAACACTACACATCCCCCAGGTACACCCACACATCCCCCAGGTACACTACACATTTCCCCCAGTACAAACCCACACATCTCCAGGTACACTACACATCCCCAGGGAACAACTCAACATCCTTCAGTACACTACACATCCTCCAGGTACACTACACACTCCAGTAACACTCAACATCCCCCAGGTCACTACACATCCTCCAGTACACTACAACATCCTCCAGGTACACTACACATCCCCAGGTTTCACTAACACTCCGGTACACTACACATCCCTCCTATACACTACACAATCTCCAGGTACACTACACATCCTCCAGGTACACTACACACCTTCAGGTACACACACATCCCCCAGGTACAACTACACTCCTCCAGGTACACTACACACCTCCAGGTACACCTACACATCCTCCAGTACACTACACTGCTCCAGGGAACACTACACATCCTTTCCGTACCTACACATCCTCCAGGTACACTACACTCCTCCAGGACACTACACATCCTCCAGAACACTCACATCCCCAGGGACACTCACAACCTCCAGGTACACTACACTCTCCAGGTACACTACACATCCTCCAGGTACACACACATCCTCCAGGGACACTACAAATTCTCCCAGGTACACTCACATCCTCCAGGTACACTACACACCCAGTACACTACAACATCCCCAGTACACACACATCCCCCATACACTACATCCTCCAGGTACACTACACATCCTCCAGGTACACTACACAGGCCCAGTACACTACACATCCTCCAGGTACACTAACACATCCTCCAGGTACACTACACATCCTCCAGGTACACTACACATCCTCCCCGGTACACTACCACTCCCGGTACACTACCATCCTCCAGGTACACACACATCCCATTTACAACAACATCCCCAGGTACACTACAACATCCTCCAGTACCTACACATCACCAGGTACACTACACATCCTCCAGGTACACTACACACTCCAGTACACTACACATCCTCCAGGTACACTACACTCCTCCAGGTACACTACACATCCTCCAGGTACACTACACATCCTCCAGGTACCTACACACCCCCAGTACACTACACATCCCTCCAGGTACACTACAACATCCTCCATTACACTACACATCCTCCAGGTACACACCATCCTCCAGGTACACTAACATGCCCCGGGACACTACACATCTCCAGGACACACCACCTCCCAACCCACACCTCCAGGTACACTACACACCCCCGGGTACTCTACACTCCCCGGTACACTCACCCATCCCCACAATGACTCCTCCATTTCACAACTCCCATCCTCCACCCTCACCCAACAAACCTCCATGTACAAACCCTCAACCTACAACATCCTCCAAACACCACATCCTCCATCCTAACATCCTCCTTCACCCATCCCACCACAATCCCAGGTTAAACCTCCTCCTACACAACCCCCCATGTCATCCTACCACATCCTCCAAAGGTAACTGCCTCCTTCCTAACATTCCACACCTCACATCCCCGGTAACTCCTCATACATTCAACCTACACTTGTCCCTCACACACAACCGGTTCCCAAATCCCCTCTACCCACATTCCCACCTCCTGAAATACACCTCCAGTAACAACTCCAGTTCCAACTCTCATACATCACAGCCATCACTCACCTCCTCACCTCACTCCAATACCTCCAAATCCGTACTACATCCTCCAACACTACACCCCTCCCCCAAATCCTCCCCAAACACTACAATCTCCGTACCAATCACCACACCTCCTAGGGACACACCATCCCCCTTACTTACCTCAAATTCAGACACTCATCCTACACATCCTCGGTACACCTCATTCCTACACATCCTACTCACTACACATCACCAGTCACTCACTCACCCAAACGGTCATCCTACACACCCCAGTACACTTCAACCATCCTCCAGGTCACACAACACATCCCCAGGCCTACACCGTCCCGAACAACACATCCTCCAGATAAACCCTTACTACACAATCTCCAGGTATCATCCCGGTCATCCTACACCCCTCATACCACCGCTCAATACCTCCACACTCCCGGTACCATAAATCACGATCCTACCAACCCCAATCAAAACATCTCCAGGTACCACCCTCCCAGGTACCCACATCCCCGGGACACTAAAACATCTCCAAATACACATCTGCTCATTACACAATCCCAGTACATAAACATCCCAGGTACACTAAACCCCCCAAACAACACATCCCGGGACAAACCTCCCCGACACCACTCCCTACACACCATCCTCCCGTACATACCACCTCAGACACCTAACAACTCCCCAGTACACTACACATCCTCGTAACACCATCCTCCAGGACACTACACATCCACCAGGTACATACCACCTGGTACACTCCATGGCCCAGGTACACTACAAACCCATCCCCAGTACACTACACCCTCCTCCCGGTAAAACCACATCCCCCCAGGATCACTCCACATCCTCAACCACATCCCGGTACAACCCCTCCCCAGTCCACCTCACTCACATCCCCAGAAAACAACACTCCTCCAGTATACTACCATCCTCCAGGGCCACTACACATCCTCAGACACTACACATCCTAGTACACTACACACCCATACCTACACATCCCTAACACTACACATCCTCCGGTCATCACACCAGGACATACACATCCCGGTAACACCCTCCAACACCCTCCCATCAATACATCCCATACAAACCTCCCCTTAACATACACATCCTCACCCAGGACCCCCCTCCCCAGGTACACTACCATCCCCAGTACACTAACACCTCCGGTACACTACACATCCTTACAACCCTACACTCCCCGTCTAACAACTACACTCCAGACAACTACACTCCCCAGTAACCCCTCCACATCCTCCAGGAAAAAACTACCATCCATTACACACACATCCCCAGGACACTAACATCCCAGGTACACTCAATCCCCAGGTAACTACAACATCCTCCAGGGACACTAAATCCTCCAGGTACACTAACACCTCAGGTTCACACACTATCCTCCGTACACTACACATACTCCCACCAAACAATCCACCTCGGTACCACAATCACATCCTCCGTACACTACACAACCTCCAGGTACACACACCCACGTCCTCAAACCCAGTACACTCACTCCTCAATACCTAACATCCTCCAAAACCCACACATCCTCCAGGAAAACTAACATCCCCCAGGGACACTACACTCCCCCAGGTCAAAAACATCCCCACACACCCATCCTCCAGTACACAACCAGTCATACAATCCTCCCGTACACTACCCAATCCTCCCAACCCATACACACATCCTCCGGAACACTAACCCTCATCACTACACTCAATCCTACCAAGACATACAAATCCTGCAGGTACACACACATCCCCAGGTACACACAACCCTCCAGGTACACTACACATCTCCGGTAAAACACAACATCCTCCAGGTACACTACACATCCTCCGGTACCTACACATCCTCCAGGTACACACAAACCTCCCCATACCTACACATCCCCTATCCCACAATCCTCCAGGTACACTACAACACCTCCTAACCTACACATCTCCAGGGCATACTCCCCCCAGGAAAACTACACATCCTCCAGGGAATAACATTACACATCTCCAACACTAAACATCCTCCAGTACACCAATCCTCCGTACACTAACACATCCCCAGGTACACTACAATCCTCTATTCCTACACTCACATTCCAACACAACCCCCCCATTTCACTACACATCCTCCAGGTACACTACAATCCGACCTAACATCCTCCAATAACCCCCCCCAAAGGGACACTACACCTCCAGTACCTACACATCTCAGTACAACACTCAACATCCTCAGGACACTACACATAAATCCTCCGTAACTACACATCCCCAGTCCACACACCCCGGTACACTACACATCCTCAAGGTACACTACAACCCTCCCTCATAACACCCCACGACATACACTACAATCCTCCAAATTACACCCGTTACAAACCCCGGGACACTACACTCCTCCAGGTAACTACACACCCCCAAACCAAAATCCCCCAAAATAAAAAACCCCATTTCCCCCCACATCCTCCAAACCCCCCCAAAAAACATCTCCAGTAAAACCCCAAACCCCCAGGTACACTACACACCCAGGCCCCAAAAAACCCCCCTTTTACATCCCCCTTTTAAAAACCCCCCCAAATACACATCCCCCGGAAATACACATCCCCGGGTTTTGGGGGCTTTCCTGCTGGTTAAATGCTGCTGCTGTTGGTTGATGCTGCTTCTGGTTGATGCTGCTAGTGCTGTTGCTGTTGCTGCTGTTGTTGCTGCTGTTGCTGCTGCTGTTGCTGCTGTTGCTGCTGCTGTTGCTGCCGCTGTTGCTGCTGCTGTTGCTGCTGTTGTTGCTACTGTTGCTGCTGCTGCTGTTGTTGTTGCTGCTGTTGCTGCTGTTGCTGCTGTTGCTGCTGATGTTGTTGTTGCTGCTGTTGATACTGTTGCTGCAGCTGTTACTGTTGCTGTTATTGCTACTGCTGTTTCTGTTGCTGCTGCTGCTGTTGGTTGATGCTGTTGGTTAATGCTGCTGCTGCTGTTGGTTGATGCTGTTGGTTAATGCTGCTGCTTCTGCTGGTTGATGCTGCTGCTGTTGGTTGATGCTGCTTCTGGTTGATGCTGCTGCTGGACGCTGCTGCTTGTTGATGCTGCTGCTGCTCGTTGATGCTACTGCTGCTGCTCGTTGATGCTGCTGCTGCTGCTTGCTGTGTGGCTGCTGTTGTTTGATGTTGCTTCTGGTTGATGTTGCTGCTGGTTGACGCTGCTGGTGGTGGTGGTTGCTGCTGTTGTTTGATGCTCTTGCTGCTGGTCGATGCTGTTGCTGGTGGCTTTTGATGCTGCTGCTAGTGGTGGCTGCTGCTGCTGCTAGTTGATGCTGCTGCTAGTTGATGCTGCTTCTAGCTGATGCTGCTGCTAGTGGTGGCTGCTGCTGCTGCTAGTTGATGCTGCTGCTAGTTGATACTGCTGCTAGTTGATACTGCTGCTAGTTGATGCTGCTGCTAGTTGATGCTGCTGCTAGTTGATGCTGCTTCTAGCTGCTGCTGCTGCTAGTGGTGGCTGCTGCTGCTGCTGCTAGTGGTGGCTGCTGCTGCTGCTAGTTGATGCTGCTGCTAGTTGATACTGCTGCTAGTTGATACTGCTGTTAGTTGATGCTGCTGCTAGTTGATGCTGCTGCTAGTTGATACTGCTGCTAGTTGATACTGCTGCTAGTTGATGCTGCTGCTAGTTGATGCTGCTGCTAGTTGATGCTCCTGCCGCTGTTATTGTTGTTGTTGTTGCTGCTGCTGTCTCTCCTACAGCTTCTACAACGGAGTAAAGCCCACATGTAGTATCCCGTGTATATATGTGTAGGACAGTGTGTGGTTGCTCGTGATTTTACCTAATTTTACTCACCATTACTCTGGTGGAAGCAGGATGTCTGTTCCATCTTTAATGTAGCTTCCTGGCCTCAGTGGACTTATTTAACTGGTGGAGTCCTCTTAACTTCTCCTCTGTTACGTTGATCCTGCGTCCTGTGACCTGGCCTGACTAAAAACTCAGTGGCGGGTCTTCATGTGTGCAAGACCCGCGTCAGGAAACATCTGTCATGTTTGCTGACCTATCCTGCCTGACTTAACCTGCTTCACCTTCTACTCTCCCACACGTGAGTTTGCTGTTTTCTTGGATGTGGTTTTAATGGCAATGCATATTTTAAGTACTTTAATTTACTTAATTACGACTCGTTGGTTTGCTGTTCATGATTCTCACTGCTTGAGTAAACTGAGACATATATTCACCTATTTCTCTTGAGGCCTTAAGTTATATCATGACTTATTTTGTGTGCCTTTGATAACGTCTGGTTATCTCTTCCATCAAGCTTACAGAATTTGGTTTTCGTCAGGTTATCCGTGAGAGTCTAAGCGTACAGTAAGTTTATTAGTCTATTATGATAGTGGAGGACCGACTATGGTTCGTCTGGTCTTTGAAGACTGACTGACTGTCTAGCTGATTGTTTCCATGAGCGCGTTACTGTCACTATTGTCCACTTCCTTGTCTAGTGCATGACTGTGCTTCCCGGCTGATCGACGGACACACACCGTCTGATGATACAGATATCCTCACCACCCGCGTGTCTGTATTTTGTACGAATCCTTGGCCCTTATCTTCATTTCATCTTTTTTTTATATGTTACTGCAAGTTGGATTAAAATTTTGTTTCTCTTATTGTCTGAGTAAAGATTTTCTTATGTTGTTTATATACCCATTTGTGATTATTTCACTTATACATTTTTCATTATGGGTGGTTGTGTCTTCTCTTTATATACCAAACACTGTCGTTTACGACGGGTAATATATGTGTTGTTGTTAACTCAGGGTCAACGAGACCTCAGCTGTGAGTTCAAGATCAGATTCAGGACGAAAGGTCAAACCTGAGGTCGTGAGTAGTCCACAGACCCACCCCCCTCAAGGGAGGTCCTAGTCGGCTGAGGCAGGCTCTTGATCCAAAGAATCGGACCTGTTCTTCCCTACCGTGGAAATAACCTGAATGTCTCCCATTCTCACAGACGCTTTACGACTCCTCCGGGATTAGCGCTGACGCATTTTTAACTAAAGAAACGCAACTGTCCATTGTTTTTCCTGATCAAATTTGGACAATTTTCCTTCCCCGGGCGCCGCAAGACAGGGCTCAGTACGGTGCAAGACATCAGTGGTCCTTATAAACCCTCAATAAAACTTACAAAATTCCTTTTTGTTCTGTTTAATTGAATCGGACGTCTACGATATGTTTTTCCAACCGTTTCTTTAGTTTATATTACATTTGCCTTTTTAACGTTGGAGGGCAGTGTTCCCTTGCTCTGTAAGCCTCTGTCGACAAGACTTATGTTTCCACCGCAGCAATTACCACACTCTCGTACTGTTACAAGGTCGTCGAATCACCATGCACGTCCATTACTAGTTCAAAAAACAAAATTTTGTTGTTTTTTTAAAAGTCTGAATGCTAATATTCTCCACATCATAGGTTTTTAATAATTATTCTTGAAAGTATTGGATTTGTCCGTTTTACTCATTTTCAGGTTTGTTTTTATGTAACATAACGACCAAACCAGAACACTTAACATTCAGCTGAAACAAGTATCTTACAGTAAAATTATTGTTTCTGATGTTTCCTAGTCGAAATTTTTGACACTAAATCCAAATTCTGTTGCCTTTGCTGCTCTCAAGTAGACGCTGTTTAGTCTAGGTTATTGCTAATGGCCACTCCAAGGTTTCTGAATATTTATTTGCCAGTTGAACATTGACGGATCCATAGTGAATGTATTTCCCAGCATCCTGCCCACAGCGTCAACTCTGCGTTGGACACTCAGAAACGATAATAACACTAAATGTAATCCAGTAACATAGGATTAAATAGTAACTTCCAACCCATGAGTCGTTTCGTTTGTTGTATCACATCATTTATACCTCGTTTGTAGGATCTATTGTTACGTTGATTAAGACGTGTGCTGAATAATCCTAGTCATGGGTTACCTTGGTCTTGGATTCCGCTTCAACCACAATACTGAATGTAGAGTCCAGCCACAGGGGCGGAGTGTGGGCTCAGTTTCGTGTCTTGAGTGAAATTCCAGCAAGAGGAGCAGCAAGTACGGCTATGTCAGATGCTGTGTGGATCATTCAATACATGGACTACTGAAGGCTCGATCCTCCGTCCAGATTGATGCAAGAGAGAGAGAGAGAGAGAGAGAGAGAGGGGCACAAGTATGCTTACACCTTGAGTATGCTCCACTTTCTTGGTTCGCATGCCCCCCCCCCTTCTCATCTGCGACTGCTTGACAGAGTAGAGAGCAGAGCAAGACGTCTCATCTCTCGCCTGGACCCATCCTGGATAGATCTGTCATTTCAGCAGAGCCTTCAACATAGGAGGGATGTGGGTGGCCTTACTGTTATGTACAAGGCCAATATTGTCAAAGTACCACACTTGGATCCACTTCGAGGACAGCGTGAAACGAGCTTTTATGCCACAAGACGGGCAGAAAGCAGCAACTTCACTCTGGCTGTACCCTTCTCCAGAACATCACTCCATCTGAGATCATATATACCCAGGATGACTCGAGTATGGAACACATTCGTACAACATAATGACGTCAACGAGATAAAGTGAGTTGATCAAATGAAAATGCTGGCCCACAGATGGCTCCAACTTCATCCTGTTCCCTACTTGTATGTCTCATAACAATAAAAATGCTTTCAAATGAGCTGATGTAGGTAACAGCTCTTAGCTTGTCAATAAAGTTAGGAATCCTTAACCTGTAAATAGCTTGTCAATAAAGCTAGGGATCCTTAACCTTGTCCAACCCTGTGTAAAAAAAAGAGAGAGGATAAATAGAGAGAGAAAAGAGAAATGAGAGAGAGAGAGAGAGAGAGAGAGAGAGAGAGAGAGAGAGAGAGAGAGAGAGAGAGAGAGAGAGAGAGAGAGAGAGATGACAGAAAGAGAATAGGCAGTAAAAAAAAAAATAAAACTGAAGAGAAGAAGGAGGAAGCTGAAAAAGAGTGGGAGACACTGAGCGTTGCGTCTTCTAATGAGAGTGATAATGGTGATGCTGCTGAAGACACGGTAAAGGTAATAAATTAGACACATGTGCAACACTTGGGTATCTTAAATAAGGAAACGTTTCTCCACACAATGGCTTCATCAGTCCATACGAAAGATAATGGTAAAGAACAAAAGGAGTTTGAGGTAATCAGTCCCTCAGCCTTAATTTAATGTAATCAGTCCATCAATCTTGAAAAGAATACAGTATTTTTTGCGAAGTGGCTTATATACTGCAGGCAGGTGAGGTGCAGCAGTCGTAGGTGGTATCACATTTGATGAATGTGGAAGTAGGTCGTGCCCAAGGGTTAGGCAAATGAAGAATTCCCTGTATTAAGATCACTTGACTAACACTTGGGTATGACCTACTTCCACATTCATCAAATGTGATACCACCTGCGACTACTGTACCTCACCTGTCTACAGTATATAAGCCACTTCTTTGCACATGTGCTGTAATGGG
>NC_069404.1:67916321-67933759 GCF_026875155.1 Cherax quadricarinatus
CCTTTTTTCTCTTCCTACCATGGTTATCATGCTACACCAGGTGGCAGGCCACTAGACTTCACCTGTGTTTGTAATATGGGACCCTGTCCAAAAAGGGTCTGTGTCTCCACATTCTGTCTACTAGCTTGCCTTCAGTATTGTGTTGCTACCTGCAAGTCGCTGTGTGTTATTACTTCGTGTTGCGTTGAGCGTATTGCAATCAGCGTTTTGTTATAGTGGATTATACCAACGACACGTGTCAGACGATTCTATACCCTTCAGAACTTGCCCAGACTACCTCTACAGCGCTGCTGGAGTATTGCTCGTTCTGTTGGTATAGAGTATCAACGAACTCTATTGCTGCACAGCTCCATGAGTGTATATGCAACAAATTAAGGTTTGACTCGAGTTATATGGCTTTCCAACCTGAGATTTCTGTTGCTACGGGAGCTATTAATCGCCGATCCCCGCTTCGGTTTCTTCGTAATGGGGGAGGACAAACGCCGGAGAAACAGGACCAATATTTACCTGGGGAAACAGGTTGTCTAGGGAGGAGTCAGTTTCGTTAGTGTTTGAGTTGGGTAAACTCAGTCTTGAGAATACCAGGAAGCAAAGTGCATTTGCTAAGGAGGAATTTAACAGAGAGAAGGAGAGGAGACAATTTCGGCATACTGTGAATGATAATTTCAGTGTTTTCTGATTCAGAGCCTGAGTAATTTCCGAGCCTTTCAAAAATCAGGCTCGAGGTTTACGATGGCCAATTCAGCACTGAGCAGCATTATATGCCAATGCTCAGGAATTTACAGCTGGTTTAAGTGATGAAGATTTCAGTAAATACGATGTTGTGAAAGCAGCCGTAGTCTGTGCATATCAGTGCATTACCGCCAAATATATGAGGGAATTTGTGATGAATGGTTGTGATGAATGTGTCTCAATCTTCAACATGAGGGAATTTAAAGCCACCAAGCATCACCTGGGTCAGTCTCATATGGACTTTGTTCATGGACAATCTAAATATTTCACAAATTGGTACAAGTCCATTGGTGTATTTAATTTCAGTGGGCTAGTGCAACTGGTCCTTATGAACAATCTTCTCGAATCAGTTGGACCAGAAGTTCGGGTGTTTTTAGAAGACTGTTATGGAGGCGACTAAACTTGCCGGCTAGACTTGCCGACAATCTGAGGTCAACCGCTACTTGTCCGAGCGGTTGGTCTGGTATGGACAGAGATCATCGTGGAAGGACCTCTGAATGGATTCCGAAGAGGGGGAAATTGGAGCTGAAAAACAACGTCGGCCTCAAAATCAGCATGGAACAAGAGACAAGAATCCCGAACCCATCATCTGAATTGTATTTTGTGAAGGAAATATTAGTATTTACTCTCTCTCTCTCTCTCTCTCTCTCTCTCTTCTCTCTTCTCTCTCTCTCTTCTCCCCTCTCTCTCTCCTCTCTCCTTTTTCTCGTCTCTCTTTCCCCTCTCTCTCTTTTTCTCTCCTCTCTCCTTCTTCTTCCCTGTCTCTCTCTCTCTTTTCTCTCTTTTCTCTCCCTCTTTTCTCTCCTCTTCTCTCTCTCTCTCAACCTCCTCTCTCTCCTCCCTCTCTCTCTTTTTTCTTTCTCTCCTCTCCCCTTTTCTCTCTCTCTCTCTCTCTGTCCTGTCTGTTGTCTGTCTTCTCTCTCTCTCTCCTCCCTTTTCTCTCTCTCTCTCTCTCTCTCTCTCTCCCCTCTTCCTCTCTCTCTCTGTCCCGTCTGTCTGTCTTTTTCTCTCTCTCCTCTCTTTTCTCTCTCTCTCTCTCTCTTCTCTTCTCTCTCTCTTCTGTCTGTTCTGTCCTGTCTCTCTCTCTCTTCTCTCTCTCTCTCTTCTCTCTCTCTCTCTTCCCCTCTCTCTCTCTCTCTTCTCTCTCTCTTCTCTCTCTCTGTTTTTCTTCCTTCTTTCTTCTCTCTCTTCTCTCCCCTCCTCTCTCTCTCTCCTCTCTCTCTCTCTCTCTCTCTTTTCTCCCCTCTCTCTCTCTGGGCTGTCTGGGCTGTCTCTCTCTTTTCTCTCTCTCTCTCTCTCTCTCTCTCTCTCTCTCTCTCTCTTCTTTTCTTTTTCTCTCTCTCTCTCTCCCCTCTCCTCTCTTTTTCTCTCCCCTCTCTCTCTCTCTCTCTTCCCCTCTCCTCTTTTTCTCTCTTCCCCTCTCTCTTTTCTCTCTCTCTCTCTCTCTTTTCCTCTTTTTTCTCTCTCTCTCTCTTCTCTCTCTCTCTCTCTCTCTTCTTCTTCTTCCTTTTCCCTTTTTCTCTCTCTCTCTCTCTCTCTCTCTCTCTCTCTTCTCTCTCTCTCTCTCTTTCTCTCTCTCTCTCCTCTCTCTCTGTCTCTCTCTCCTCTCTGTCTGTCTGTCTGTCTGTCTCTCTCTCTCTCTCTGTCTCTCTCTCTCTCTCTCTCTCTCTCTCTCTCTCTCTGTCTGTCTGTCTCTCTCTCTCTCTCTCTCTCTCCTCTCTCTCTCTCTCTCTCTCTCTCTCTCTCTCCTCTCTCTCTCTCTCTCTCTCTCTCTTTCTTTCTCTCTCTCTTTCTGTGTTGCCTTTTCGCTCGTTCCTTCCATGGTTATAGTGTTACAGCCAGGTGTGCAGGCCACTAGACTATACCAGTGTTCGTAACAGTGGTGGTGCACAGTGTACATGCTAAACAGGTCAACACTGATGAAGAGAGACATTGATCTATACAGGTAGTGCTGAGACAAGGTGTGTATGGTTGTAGAGATCTGCACATGTGTGAAGCCAGGCGTTGTCTTACACAGTATGCAGGGAGGTGCGTGCCGCCATCTTGCCTTACTGGCCGCGATGGAATCAACAGTCTGGTAACTAGTTGGGTAGTTAAATTTTCCCCCACAAAATGACTATACCATTAAAAATTTTATACTCAATACTGAGAAACATGACATTTTATATTTCCTTGACATCCGGCTCCCCTCACCTCACGTTTCATTAGCCTGTCCCTTTTTAATCTGTCTACTCTCTTGTGTATTATGTATGTCGTGATCATTTCCTCCCTACCTCTTCAGATCCAGCACAAATCTCGCTGCATACAAACGGATTTTCACTAGTTTCTTCACCTGGTTCAGCAGGTGTGGCCTCTATGCTGGTGTTCAAGCATGTGCTTATACATGTGCGTATGCATGGATACTGGCATATATACATATATACAGGTTAAACTACATCTGGGAAATACACACAACCAACACAACTCACCAAAAAAATCCACAACAATACAGTGATAGAAGCGAAATTTGACTCTGAGTCCTTGTACACAACAAAAACCGAGCTGCTTACACTAGGCAAAAAAACCACGCTCACTTTCCACGATTAAAAGTGGAAAAAACCATGGTATTTGTTTTAATAAAGCTAGGTCAACTAATGGACATGGGAGGGGTAGGAAATTATTTATATACAACGATTAATAACGGCAAGTAATTCTTTTTATGTAATTTTTTCACGGGCTTTCGATGCCACTGAAAATTAATGAATATTTGAAATACATATGTAGATTTAGGTATGTAAATTCATGATCTCTCCTGCTGTTGCAGTCAGCAGGCGGCTGTTAAGATAGCACCAGTTGTCTT
This sequence comes from Cherax quadricarinatus, assembly GCF_026875155.1. NCBI lineage: Eukaryota > Metazoa > Arthropoda > Malacostraca > Decapoda > Parastacidae > Cherax > Cherax quadricarinatus. The sequence goes on from NC_069404.1 coordinate 67,919,893, forward strand.
ATTAAACAATGTTGTTATTATTATTATTATTATTATTATTATTATTATTATTATTATTATTATTATTATTGTCATTATTATTATTTATTATTATTATTATTATTATTATTATTATTATTATTATTATTATTATTATTATTATTATCTAAAAATATAATAATAATAATAATAATAATAATAATAATAATAACAATAATAATAATAATAATAATAATAATAATAATAATAATAATAATAATAATAATAATAATAACAGAATTAAGACACACGTGCAACACTTGGGTATCTTTATTGATGAAACGTTTCGCCAGCACAGTATTTATTTATTTATTTATTTATTTAGTAATTTAAGCATACATACAGAGGTACAAAAAATACAGATAAGAGCAGCATGCCAAAGCCACTTATACTATGCATAGCATTACGGGCTGGCTTAAAATTAACTTAAGATTAACTAAGCAATGATGAAATCAGTGAAAAACATTAATGTAAACAGATTACTATAAAGCACAAGTGAGTATTACAAAGACAGGTCATATGGTTGCATGCATTGTTGTACATTCAGTCGTATGGAGTATTCTGTTAGGTAGTGTATTTAAAAAATAATAAAGTTAGATTCGGTTTTAGGTTTAACATTTATGTGATATAATTGTGAGAAACATTTAAGATATACAATTTATAAGGTTCAGTTATTCAGTATTTATTTGGTTTTGAGTGAGTAAGTAATCTTTGAGAAGAGACTTGAATTTATAAACAGGTAGTGTTTCTTTTATATTTACAGGTAATGAATTCCAGATTTTAGGGCCTTTTATGTGCATTGAGTTTTTGCATAGTGTGAGATGGACACGAGGAACATCAAAGAGTGATCTGTGCCTTGTGTTATGGTCATGTGTTCTGTTGAGGTTGGCAAGATGTTTGAGGGGAGGGTTAATATCAGAGTTAAGTGTTCTATGTATGTAATAGGTGCAGTAATAAGTATGGATGTTTTGTATGGTGAGTAGGTTTAGTGTATTGAATATTGGTGGAGTGTGCTGCCTGTAGTGAGAATTTGTTATCATTCTAACTGCAGCCTTTTGTTGGGTAATTAGTGGTCTGAGGCGTCTTCAGTCAAACACAGAGGCAGCAGGTGTAGTAGTAGTGAAATAAACCGGATATAATCAGTCCATTAACTTTGGAGAAAAAGTATTCGAGGTGGTCAGTCCCGCAGCTTGGTTGAGGGACTGTATATACAGAATGTATATACACTGCGTGTATATACGCAGCGTATATACACGGTGTGTGTGATGAATGGTTTGAAAAACCGACAAGTTGAAGATTGAAACACTTATGTAACATATGGGAATCTTTATTCAGGAAACGTTTCGCCACACAGTGGCTTCATCAGTCCATCAATCTTGTAGATTGATAGACTGATCACATCAACTCCAGGTTGAGGGACTGATTACCTCAAACTCCTCCTCTCCTTACACCTTCTGCTTTGTATTGGACTGATGAAGTCACTGTGAGGTGAAACGTTTCCTGAATAAAGATTCCCATATGTTGCATAAATGTCTCAGTCTTCAACACGGTGTGTATATACGCAGAGTGTATATACAAGGTGTGCATATACACACTGTGTATATGCACGGAGGAAGGGTCAGTATTTACTGTACTTCTTGGTTTCCCATATAAATTTTCGACGTCATTATTCCAGCCAGGAATTACTGTGAATCTATTCTCTATTTTACGAGAGTTCCTTTAAATATTAAAGAACATAAAGGAAAAAAACACAATGATAATATCTGGAGGTCACTCGAGGTCAGAGGGTCAAGAGAGGAGGTTGACCTGCTCTACCACACCAGCATCAGAGGTAAACTCCCTTCCTTGTACCTCAGTGACTCGCTCTTCCATTCCATATTATCTCTTGAGTTTTAAGATGTTTCAGAGGAAGGTACCAAGCATCTCTGTCATTCTTGAGATGTTTCAGAGGAAGGTACCAAGCATCTCTGTCATTCTTAAGATGTTTCAGAGGAAGGTACCAAGCATCTCTGTCATTCTTGAGATGTTTCAGAGGAAGGTACCAAGCATCTCTGTCATTCTTAAGATGTTTCAGAGGAAGGTACCAAGCATCTCTGTCATTCTTAAGATGTTTCAGAGGAAGGTACCAAGCATCTCTGTCATTCTTAAGATGTTTCAGAGGAAGGTACCAAGCATCTCTGTCATTCTTGAGATGTTTCAGAGGAAGGTACCAAGCATCTCTGTCATTCTTGAGATGTTTCAGAGGAAGGTACCAAGCATCTCTGTCATTCTTAAGATATTTCAATGGAAGGTACCAAGCGTCTCTGTCATTCTTAAGATGTTTCAGAGGAAGGTACCAAGCATCTCTGTCATTCTTAAGATGTTTCAATGGAAGGTACCAAGCATCTCTGTCATTCTTAAGATGTTTCAGAGGAAGGTACCAAGCATCTCTGTGATTCTTAAGATGTTTCAGAGGAAGGTACCAAGCATCTCTGTCATCTTAAGATGTTTCAGAGGAAGGTACCAGCATCTCTGTCATTCTTAAGATGTTTCAGAGGAAGGTACCAAGCATCTCTGTCATTCTTAAGATGTTTCAGAGGAAGTTACCAAGCATCTCTGTCATTCTTAAGATGTTTCAGAGGAAGGTACCAAGCATCTCTGTCATTCTTAAGATGTTTCAGAGGAAGGTACCAAGCATCTCTTGTCATTCTTAAGATGTTTCAGAGGAAGGTACCAAGCATCTCTGTCATTCTTAAGATGTTTCAGAGGAAGGTACCAAGCATCTCTGTCATTCTTAAGATGTTTCAGAGGAAGGTACCAAGCATCTCTGTCATTTTAAGATGTTTCAGAGGAAGGTACCAAGCATCTCTGTCATTCTTAAGATGTTTCAGAGGAAGGTACCAAGCATCTCTGTCATTCTTAGATGTTTCAGAGGAAGGTACAAGCATCTCTGTCATTCTTAAGATGTTTCAGAGGAAGGTACCAAGCATCTCTGTCATTCTTAAGATGTTTCAGAGGAAGGTACCAAGCATCTCTGTCATTCTTAAGATGTTTCAGAGGAAGGTACCAAGCATCTCTGTCATTCTTGAGATGTTTCAGAGGAAGGTACCAAGCATCTCTGTGATTCTTAAGATGTTTCAGAGGAAGGTACCAAGCATCTCTGTCATTCTTAAGATGTTTCAGAGGAAGGTACCAAGCATCTCTGTCATTCTTAAGATGTTTCAGAGGAAGGTACCAAGCATCTCTGTCATTCTTAAGATGTTTCAGAGGAAGGTACCAAGCATCTCTGTCATTCTTAAGATGTTTCAGAGGAAGGTACCAAGCATCTCTGTCATTCTTAAGATGTTTCAGAGGAAGGTACCAAGCATCTCTGTCATTCTTAAGATGTTTCAGAGGAAGGTACCAAGCATCTCTGTCATTCTTAAGATGTTTCAGAGGAAGGTACCAGCATCTTGTCATTCTTAAGATGTTTCAGAGGAAGGTACCAAGCATCTCTGTCATTCTTAAGATGTTTCAGAGGAAGGTACCAAGCATCTCTGTCATTCTTAAGATGTTTCAGAGGAAGGTACCAAGCATCTTGTCATTCTTGAGATGTTTCAGAGGAAGGTACCAAGCATCTCTGTGATTCTTAAGATGTTTCAGAGGGAAGGTACCAAGCATCTCTGTCATCTTAAGATGTTCAGAGGAAGGTACAAGCATCTCTGTCATTTTAAGATGTTTCAATGGAAGGTACCAAGCATCTCTGTCATTCTTAAGATGTTTCAGAGGAAGGTACCAAGCATCTCTGTCATTCTTAAGATGTTTCAGAGGAAGGTACCAAGCATCTCTGTCATTCTTAAGATGTTTCAATGGAAGGTACCAAGCATCTCTGTCATTCTTAAGATGTTTCAGAGGAAGGTACCAAGCATCTCTGGTGCATTCTTAAGATGTTTCAGAGGAAGGTACAAGCATCTCTGTCATTCTTAAGATGTTATCAATGGAAGGTACAAGCATCTCTGTCATCTTAAGATGTTTCAATGGAAGGTACCAAGCATCTCTGTCATTCTTGAGATGTTTCAGAGGAAGGTACCAAGCATCTCTGTCATTCTTAAGATGTTTCAATGGAAGGTACCAAGCATCTCTGTCATTCTTAAGATGTTTCAGAGGAAGTGTACCAAGCAATCTGTACATTCTTAAGATGTTTCAGAGGATGTTACCAAGCATCTCTGTCATTCTTAAGATGTTTCAGAGGAAGGTACCAAGCATCTCTGTCATTCTTAAGATGTTTCAGAGGAAGGTACCAAGCATCTCTGTCATTCTTGAGATGTTTCAGAGGAAGGTACCAAGCATCTGTCATTCTTAAGATGTTTCAGAGGAAGGTACCAACCATCTGTCATTCTTAAGATGTTTCAGAGGAAGGTACCAAGCATCTCTGTCATTCTTAAGATGTTTCAGAGGAAAGTACCAAGCATCTCTGTCATTCTTAAGATGTTCAGAGGAAGGTACCAACCATCTGTCATTCTTAAGATGTTTCAGAGGAAGGTACCAACCATCTGTCATTCTTAAGATGTTTCAGAGGAAGGTACCAAGCATCTCTGTCATTCTTAAGATGTTTCAGAGGAAGTTACCAAGCATCTCTGTCATTCTTAAGATGTTTCAGAGGAAGGTACCAAGCATCTCTGTGATTCTTAAGATGTTTCATAGGAAGGTACCAACCATCTCTGTCATTCTTAAGATGTTTCAGGGAAGGTACCAGCATCTCTGTCATTCTTGAGTATGTTTCAGAGTGAAGGTACCAAAGCATCTCTGTCATTCTTAAGATGTTTCAGAGGAAGTACCAAGCATCTCTGTCATTCTTGAGATGTTTAGAGGATAGGTACCAAGCATCTCTGTCATTCTTGAGATGTTTCAGAGGAAGGTACCAAGCATCTCTGTGATTCTTAAGATGTTTCAGAGAGGAAGGTACAAGCATCTCTGTCATTCTTAAGATGTTTCAGAGGAAGGTACCAAGCATCTCTGTCATTCTTAAGATGTTTCAGAGGAAGGTACCTAGCATCTCTGTTATTCTTGAGATGTTTCAGAGGAAGGTACCAAGCATCTCTGTCATTCTTAAGATGTTTCAGAGGAAGTTACCAAGCATCTCTGTCATTCTTAAGATGCTTCAGAGGAAGGTACCAAGCATCTCTGTCATTCTTAAGATGTTTCAGAGGAAGGTACCAAGCATCGCTGTCATTCTTAAGATGTTTCAGAGGAAGGTACCAAGCATCTCTGTCATTCTTAAGATGTTTCAGAGGAAGGTACCAAGCATCTCTGTGATTCTTAAGATGTTCAGAGGAAGGTACCAACCATCTGTCATTCTTAAGATGTTTCAGAGGAAGGTACTAAGCATCTCTCATTCTTGAGATGTTTCAGAGGAAGGTACCAACCATCTGTCATTCTTAAGATGTTTCAGAGGAAGGTACTAAGCATCTCTCATTCTTGAGATGTTTCAGAGGAAGGTACCAAGCATCTCTGTCATTCTTAAGATGTTTCAGAGGAAGGTACCAAGCATCTCTGTGATTCTTAAGATGTTTCATAGGAAGGTACCAAGCATCTCTGTGATTCTTAAGATGTTTCAGAGGAAGGTACCAAGCATCTCTGTCATTCTTGAGATGTTTCAGAGGAAGGTACCAAGCATCTCTGTCATTCTTGAGATGTTTCAGAGGAAAGTTCCAAGCATCTCTGTCATTCTTAAGATGTTTCAGAGGAAGGTACCAAGAGGAAGGTACCAAGATGAAGGTACCAAGAGGAAGGTACCAAGAGGAAGGTACCAAGAAGGAAGAAAAAAGTACATTCACCGGCATTCAGTCACTCACTGTATTGCCAGACGTGTGTTAACGTCACAGTTCAGATGACTCCCCAGGCGCCTCCTAATGAGTGTAGGTACTGTATTTCCTTCTTTCATAACCGCAACATCCCCACGACTCTTCCAGAACTGCGGGCTCAGTGCTTCCCAACCTCAGAACTACAACATCCAGCTGCAAAAAAACAACAAACATAACCCCACTCCACAAAAGTGGCAGTAAAGCAATAGCAAAGAACTTCAGACCTATAGTGCTCACGTCCGATATCATAAAAATCTTTGAAAGGGTCCTAAGAAGCAAGATCGCCACCCATCTACCCATCAGTTACACAACCCAGGGCAGCATGGGTTTAAAGCAGGTCGCTCCTGCCTGTCCCAACTACTGGATCACTACGACAAGGTCCTAGATGCTGTACACGACAAACAAAACGCAGATGTAGTGTACACAGACTTTGAAAAAGCCTTTGACAAGTGTGACCATGGTGATTAAGCACACAAAATGCGTGATAAAGAAATAACAGGAAAAGTTGGTAGATGTATCTATAATTTCCTAACAGAGTAAAGTCCGAGGCAGCTACGGTGAAAAGCTGTGTTCCACAAGGCACAGTACTCGCTCCCATCCTGTTCCTCATCCTCATATCTGACAGACAAGGATGTCAGCCACAGCACCGTGTCTTCCTTTGCAGATGACACCCAAATTTGCATGACAGTGTCTTCCATTGCAGACACTGCAAGGCTCCAGGCGGACATCAACCAAATCTTTAAATGGGCCGCAGAAACAATATGAAGTTCAATGATGAGAAATTTCAATTACTCCGATATGGAAAATGTGAGGAAATTAAAACCATATCGGATTATAAAATAAATTACAACCACAGAACAGAGCGAAAAGCTAATGTAAAAGACCTGGGAGTGATCATGTCACAAGATCTCATCTTCAAGGACCATAACATTGTATCAATCGCATCTGCTAGAAAAATGACAGGATGGATAATGAGAACCTTCAAAACTAGGGATGCCAAGCCCATGATGACACTCTTCAGGTCGCTTGTTCTATCTAGGCTGGAATATTGCTGCACACTAACGGCATCTTTCAGGGCAGGTGAAATTGCTGACCTAGAAAATGTACAGAGAACCTTCACGGCGCGCATAACGGAGATAAAACACCTGAGTTACTGGGAGCTCTTGAAGTTCCTGAACCTGTAATACCTAGAACGCAGGCTGGAGAGATACATGATTATATACACGTGGAAAATCCTAGAGGGACTAGTACCAAACTTGCACACGAAAATCACTCCCTATGAAAGAAAAAAACTCGGCAGACGATGCATCATCCCAATGAAAAGCAGGGGTGCCACTAGCACGATAAGAGACAGCACAATAAGTGTCAGGGGCCCAAGACTGTTCAACTGCCTCCCAGCATACATAAGGAGGATTACCAATAGACCCCTGGCTATCTTCGAGAAGGCACTGGACAAACACCTAAAGTCAGTACCTGACCAGCCGGGCTGTGGTTCGTACGTCGAGTTTGCGTGAGGCCAACAGTAACAGCCTAGTTGATCAGGTCCTGATCCACCATGAGGCCTGGTCACAGACCGGGCTGCGTCCTTCAGAGTGCAGGCACTATACTACCCATCCTCACTACACATACGTGATCCTCGTCTATCTGCCCTTATAACACACAAATCTTATTTATAACACTATCCTTTGTTTCGTCTCTGTTACATTATCAAGAAATTTTAATACAAGAATTATTTATTATTCTGAAAAAAATGTGAAAGCATCCGAGTTTATCAGATTATATTCGAGACACGTCAAATAATTCCTCCAACAGGAATTACTGAGATAATACCAAAGTCTACCAGCATAATAATCTGCATTAAAGTAGCCTAGATAATACAGGTATATCAGCAACTATATGATTATGTGAGGCCTATTGTAAAGTCACCAAGGATTTAATATAATTATTATTATGCTCAGTGTTTCGTTGTCCCAGGTGACGCTCCTGATGTAAAGTGTTGTTGGTGGTGGTGACAGTGGTGAAAGTGTTGTTGGTGGTGGTGACAGTTGTGAAAGTGTTGTTGGTGGTGGTGACAGTTGTGAAAGTGTTGTTGGTGGTGGTGACAGTTGTGAAAGTGTTGTGGTGGTGGTGACAGTTGTGAAAGTGTTGTTGGTGGTGGTGACAGTTGTGAAAGTGTTGTTGGTGGTGGTGACAGTGGTGAAAGTGATGTTGGTGGTCGTGACAGTGGTGAAAGTGATGTTGGTGGTGGTGACCGTGGTGAAAGTGTTGTTGGTTGTCGTGACAGTTGTGAAAGTGTTGTTGGTGGTGGTGACAGTTGTGAAAGTGTTGTTGGTGGTGGTGACAGTTGTGAAAGTGTTGTTGGTGGTGGTGACAGTGGTGAAAGTGTTGTTGGTGGTGGTGACAGTGGTAAAAGTGTTGTTGGTGGTGGTTACAGTGGTGAAAGTGATATTGGTGGTGGTGACAGTGGTGAAAGTGATGTTGGTGGTGGTGACCGTGGTGAAAGTGTTGTTGGTGGTGGTGACAGTGGTGAAAGTGTTGTTGGTGGTGGTGACAGTGGTGAAAGTGTTGTTGGTGGTGGTGACAGTTGTGAAAGTGTTGTTGGTGGTGGTGACAGTTGTGAAAGTGTTGTTTGGTGGTGGTGACAGTTGTGAAAGTGTTGTTGGTGGTGGTGACAGTTGTGAAAGTGTTGTTGGTGGTGGTGACAGTTGTGAAAGTGTTGTTGGTGGTGGTGACAGTGGTGAAAGTGTTGTTGGTGGTGGTGACAGTAGTGAAAGTGTTGTTGGTGGTGGTGACAGTGGTGAAAGTGTTGTTGGTGGTGGTGACAGTGGTGAAAGTGTTGTTGGTGGTGGTGACAGTGGTGAAAGTGTTGTTGGTGGTGGTGACAGTTGTGAAAGTGTTGTTGGTGGTGGTGACAGTAGTGAAAGTGTTGTTGGTGGTGGTGACAGTGGTGAAAGTGTTGTTGGTGGTGGTGACAGTTGTGAAAGTGTTGTTGGTGGTGGTGACAGTCGTGAAAGTGTTGTTGGTGGTGGTGACAGTTGTGAAAGTGTTGTTGGTGGTGGTGACAGTCGTGAAAGTGCTGATGGGGGTGGTGAAAGTGTGGCATGATAGAAGTGCTGTTGATGGAGAAAGTTTTGGTGGTAGTCTTTACAGTATTGTTGTTGGTGAAAACAGTGTTGTTGGTGATGCTAAAAAAAGGTGTTGTTGGTGATTTTGAAAGTGTTGGTGATGCTAAAAAAAGTGTTGCTGATGATGGTGACAGTGCTGGTGGATAGCGTTAAAAGGGTTGTTGGTGGTGTAAGTGGTGGTGTTATGGTGGTGAAAGTGGTGGTGTTGTGGTGGGTGAAAGTGGTAGTGTTGTTGTGGTGAAAGTGATAGTGTTGTTGTGGTGAAAGTGATAGTGTTGTTGTGGTGAAAGTGGTGGTGTTGTGGTGAAAGTGATAGTGTTGTGGTGAAAGTGATAGTGTTATGGTGAAAGTGGTGGTGTTATGGTGGTGAAATATCATTATTTAACTGAGAATAATTCACATTAATAAAATCTGAAAAATTAATACATTATCTTGGAGAAACGTTGCGTGTTCCCTGTACATTATGTACACATTATCTTGGAGAAACGTTGCGTGTTCCCTGTACATTATGTACACATTCACCCAGCACAAGACCGACCATAAATCCTTGAGTCATTTTTGTCAGCCTCAAGCACGACAACCAAAGCCATCCAGAGGCGGAATAAAAGTCTGGACAATCTGGTGACCGCCAGATGTGGTGCAGCATTCTGACCTGTGATGGGACAGCTGGCATGCTCTTTGACTACCTCGTCTGTGGTAACTGTCCAAATTTTCTAGACTCAAGCCAGTAGCTGGTGTATATCCAACTGTGACCTCCGTGTATCCCACTGTGACCTCCGTATATCCCACTTGGACAATTGTAAACAGTGCAGTCAATGACTTGCTGTAGGAACAATACCATAAATAACGCCCAGTTATTTGTCAGTGTAACTTCTATCCTTGTTGGGTGATATTTATGTTGCTGCAGAGTGCTCATAGCAGCACCAGCACTCGGTACTGACTGCAACACTTCTACTGCAGTTCATGAAAACAGGAGTTGTTAATATGTGCATTTAACTCATACCAGAAAATCATGGGAGACACAAACCAGATTAAATCTGAACAGCAACATTAATACTGTTGATAATGACACACGGTTCAGTAAATAATAATCATGGATTTAAAATAATTAATCACTTCTAGTAAGTACACACTAATGAATCATCACACAAAATTATACATTATATATATATATATATATATATATATATATATATATATATATATATATATATATATATATATATATATATATATATATATATATATATATATAGATACATATATAGATATATATATAGATACATATATAGATATATATATAAATATATATATATATATATATATATATATATATATATATATATATATATATATATATATATATATATATATATATATATATATATATATATATATATATATATATATTTATATTTATATATATATTCCAACAACAGGACACCTGACGCCTTAGAAATCAGAGCCTAAATTAGCAAAAAAATAGAAGAGGGTAATACTATTGGAGCTCTGAGGCTTATAACCAGTGAGGATACCATCGCTCCTAAGGACATCAGTACGGCGCAAGCCCTGAAGGACAAACATCCACTCAGGGCTCCCAGTATCAACATCGACCTCCCTGACATTGCAGCAGGTGAAGAACATCTAACCTTATAGGATGCTGATGTGTATAAAGCTGCTGTGTCATTTCCACAGGGCCCAGCAGGAGGTTTCACCGGTTTAAGGCCACAACACTTAAAACAAATGCTCAATCCAGCACTTGGTGATGTTGCAGAGAGGTTGCTGTCTGAACTCACCAAATTTTCCAATGTGTGCCTGACTGGCAGTGTCCCAGAGGCCATTAGATCCCCTTTTCTTTGGTGCCTCACTGTGTGTCCTCCGGAAGAAGGATGGAGGAATCAGGCCCATTGCAGTGGGCAACACCCTTCGGCGCCTAGTCGCCAAGGCTGCAGTAAGAATGGTGAGTCAAGAGGCTGCCTCAATGTTGAAACCAACTCAGCTCAGTTTTGGTGTTCAACAAGGCTGTGAAGCAGCTGCGCACGCAGCACAAGTATGCATCAACAACGTGTCCGATGAAAAATCCTTGATTAAATTGGACGTTGCCAATGCGTTCAACTTAGTCAGAAGGGATGTTGCTCTCCAAGCAGTTTTTAGGCATTTCCCTTCCCTTTATCCGTTCACTGAATCGTGTTATAGTGTGATTTCTAAACTATTGTTTGGGGATCATGAAATTGACTCTTGTGAGGGTGTGCAACAGGGGGACCCTCTCGCCCCCTTTCTATTCTGTCTGGTCATCAAGGAAGTCAGAGAAGCGCTCTCCAGTGAGCTCAATATCTGGTTCTTTGATGATGGTACCCTAGCTGGCACTACAGAATTTCTCCTAGAGGACCTCAGAAAAATTAAAGACATGGGAGAGAGCCTGGGCCTATCTTTAAACCCCACCAAAGGTGAAATAGTTTCTACCAATCGACAGATGATCCAGAATATTAGTGCTGTTTTACCAGGATCATGAGCCATTGATCCAGCCAACAGCACTCTCCTTGGTGCTCCTCTTGGGCCCAATGCCATCGATCTGATCCTAGGAAAAAAATCTCAGACCTCCGGACGATGGAAGGCAGGATGAAAGACATCGATACACATGATGCCTTCTACCTACTCACCAGGTGCCTCTCAATCCCAAAACTTACCTACTTCCTGAGATGCTCCCCAGCCTTCAGCAGTCCAAAACTCAAGGAATGTGACTCTTTCCTTAGGACCATGCTAGAGAGAGTATTGAACCTCTCCCTCGAAGATGGACAGTGGTTGCAAGCCTCACTTCCGGTCAGGTGTGGGGGACTGGGAGTACGCAAATCCTCCCAGATTGCCCTACCAGCTTTCTATCCTCTTCCATAGCATCAAATGAGTTAATAAATTCTTCCGAACAACCTCAGTGACTCAGCAGGAATACAGGACCATAGCTACGCCAGTGCCATCACTGAATGGGAGAATCTTGCTGCTGCAGCATCTAAACCTAGTGCAGCACTGGCCTACAAACAGTCAAGGTGGGATGGCCCCATCGCTGAAAATGTGCTTGCCAACATGCGTAGGGCTCTAACATCAGACAGGGAGACTGCCCATCTCCAAGCTGTGAGGGCACCTCACTCCGAGGACTTTCTCCGAACAGTTCCCATTTCGGTAATGGGAACACGCCTCGATCCCAAGACCCTCCATATTGCAGTGGCTCTGCGCCTTGCTGCCCCAGTTCACACGGAATATACGTGTATTTGCGGTGATGCACAAGCCGACCAATATGGTCTACATGGTCTTAACTGTTGTAAAACCAAGGGCTGGCATGCAAGACACAATGAAGTCAATGACATCATAAAGAGAACCCTTGCTACAGCTGGATGCCCAGCCGAGAGGGAGCCTCGATCACTAGCAGCCAACAATACCCACAACGTAGCAAACTGCCCCAACGGGATCACCATCTATCCTTGGAAGAATGGCAAGCTCTTAGCATGGGACTATACCTGTCCAAACTGGCTGAGACCTACATCCATCCATCACAGTATCGAGTGACAGGGAGGAGCTGCTGACCACAAGATCAGCAAGTACAGGGACATAAGCCAAAAGTATCAATTGTCCCAGTGGGATCAGAGACCTTGGGATCATGGGGAAAAAAATGCCACACTTTTCCTTAAAGAACTGGGTTCCAGACTCATCGACACCACCAGGGACCCAAGGGCAGCCACTTTCATGTTCCAGCACCTCAGCGTGGCCATCCAGAGTGTAAATGCATGCTGCATACTGGGCTCGCGTCCGGCTTCGGAGGAGCTGGAGGAGATTCATAACCTTTGATATATATCTTTATTTACTACAAGTACATGTGCAAGGTATACAGTCCTAGCTGACAACAATGACATACTACTATATAGAAACTCTCTTGTTATGCTCTGCATTTCGGGCAAATTAGGTCAGTGTCCCAGGATGCGACCTACACCAGTCGACTAACACCCAGGTACCCATTTTACTGATGGGGAACATAGACAACAGGTGGAAAGAAACACGTCCAATGTTTCTACTCTGGCTGAGAATCGAACCCAGACCCTCGCCGTGTGAAGCGAGAGCGTTAGCCACCAGGCCACCAAATGTATTCTCTCTATCAACAAAAGTTCATACAGAATATAAAATATAGGGGGTGGTAGGAGAAGGAAATATTTAAACAGTTCCGAGGAGAACCTTGAGTTTTCCCTGAGGAACGTTTATTGTCTTCTCTCACGATGAGGGTCCCCAGTAAACTTGTAAACTTCTTGATATATATATATATATATATATATATATATATATATATATATATATATATATATATATAATATATATATATTATATATATATATATATATATATATATATATATATATATATATATATATATATAAAGAAAAACTTTATAAAACTGGGATGCTTAAATGTGCGTGGATGTAGTGCGGATGACAAGAAACAGATGATTGCTGATGTTATGAATGGAAAGAAGTTGGATGTCCTGGCTCTAAGCGAAACAAAGCTGAAGGGGGTAGGAGAGTTTCAGTGGGGGGAAATAAATGGGATTAAATCTGGAGTATCTGAGAGAGTTAGAGCAAAGGAAGGGGTAGCAGTAATGTTAAATGATCAGTTATGGAAGGAGAAAAGAGAATATGAATGTGTAAATTCAAGAATTATGTGGATTAAAGTAAAGGTTGGATGCGAGAAGTGGGTCATAATAAGCGTGTATGCACCTGGAGAAGAGAGGAATGCAGAGGAGAGAGAGAGATTTTGGGAGATGTTAAGTGAATGTATAGGAGCCTTTGAACCAAGTGAGAGAGTAATTGTGGTAGGGGACCTGAAGCTAAAGTAGGAGAAACTTTAGAGAGGGTGTGGTAGGTA
>NC_069404.1:67934259-67983170 GCF_026875155.1 Cherax quadricarinatus
ACGTCCGATTCAAAAAATTTTTAAAAGGGGCCTAAAAATCGCCCCCCCATCTACCCATCGCCAACCCGGGCGCAGGGGTTTAAAGCAGGTCGCCCCTGCCTGTCCCAACTCATCACTACACAAGGTCCTGTGGAACACGACAAAAAAAACCAGTGTAGGTACACAGACTTTGAAAAACCTTTGACAAGGGGCCCCTGGTGTTTAAGCACACAAAATGCTGATAAAGAAATAACAAAAAAAGTTGGTAGATGTATCAAAATTTTCCTACAGGAAAAGTCCGAGGGGGCTAGGTAAAAGCGTTTCCACAAGGCACATACTCGCTCCATCCTTTCCCTCACCTCATTCGACAACAAGGATGTCACCACAGAAACGTGTTTCCCCTTTTGCAATGACACCCAAATTTCATGACAGGTTTTCCTTTGCAGACACGCAAGCATAGCGGCCCAAAAACCCAAAATCTTTAAAGGGGCCGGGCGAAAATTGAAGTTAAATAAAATGAGAAATTTTTCAATTACCCCGATATGGAAAATGTGGGGAAAATTAAACCCCTACGGATTATAAAAAAATTACACCACACAACAAGCGAAAGCTAATTAAAAGGCCTGGGGATGAACTGTCAAAGATTCCCCTTTCAAGGACCATAACATTGCACAATCGCATCTGGAAAAAATGACGGATGGATAATGAGAACCCCTTCAAAACTGGGGGAAGCAAGCCATGAGACACTCTTGGTCACTTGTTCTTTTAAGGCGAATTTTGCTGCACACTAACGGCATCTTTCAGGCGGGTGAAATTGCTGACCTAGAAAATGTACAAGAGCCTTCAGGGGCGCGCATAACGGAATAAAACACCTCAGTTACGGGGGAGTCTTGAGGTTTCCCAACCGTAATACCAAACGCAGCTGGAGAGTACATGATTAATACACGGGAAAAATCCTAAGAGACTATCCCAAACTTGACCAAAAATCACTCCCTATGAAAGAAAAAAACCGGAGACATGCATCACCCCAGAAAACAGGGGTGTCACTAGCACGAAAAGAGACCCAATAATGCTACAAAGGAGGATTACAAAAAAACCGGGCTTTCTTCGAAAAGGGCACAACAAACACCTAAAGTTACTGACCACCGGCTGTGGTTCGTACGCGAGTTTGCGTGAGGCCAAACAGTAACCCCCTTTTTGTCGGTCCAACCACCGAGGCTGTTCACAGCCCGGGCTGCGTCTTCAAGTGCGGCACATACTACCCATCCTCACTACAAAAACGGTCCTCGCTATCTCCCCTTTTATAACACTCAAATTTTTCAAAACCATCCGTGTTTCGTCCGTTACATTATCAAAAAATTTTAAAATAAAAGAATTATTTTTTTTTCTAAAAAAAAATTGAAAGAAACCGAGTTATCAGTTAATTCGAGAAGCCCAAATAATTCCCCCAACGGGAATTAGAGAAAATCCCAAAAGTCTACCAGCATAATAATCTGCTTTAAAAGTAGC
The DNA here is from genome assembly GCF_026875155.1 of Cherax quadricarinatus. Lineage (NCBI taxonomy): Eukaryota > Metazoa > Arthropoda > Malacostraca > Decapoda > Parastacidae > Cherax > Cherax quadricarinatus. The sequence goes on from NC_069404.1 coordinate 67,935,748, forward strand.
CTATTTAATACCGTTTATTCCCAAAATATTATTTTGTGAGGCCTTTTCTAAAGTCACCCAAGGGGTTTAAAATTTTATTATTATAAATCGTGTTTTGTTTTTTCCCAGGGGGACCTCCGATGTAAAGTTTGTTGGTGGTGGGACAGTTGTGAAAGTGTTGTTTGGTGGGTGACAGTTTTGAAAGTGTTGTTGGGGGTGGGACAGTTGTGAAAGTGTTGTTGGTGGTGGGACAGTTTTGAAAATGTTGTTGGGGTGGTGAAGTGGTGAAGTGTTTTGGTGGGGGTGACGTTGGAAAGTGTTTTGGTGGGGGAATTGGGTGTTGTTGTGGTGACAGTTGTGAAAGTGTTGTTTGGGGGTTTTGGACAGGGTGAAAGTGTTTTTGGTGGTGACAGTTGTGAAAATGTTGTTGTGGTGGTGGGCAGTTGTGAAAATGTTGTTGGTGGTGGTGACGTTGTGAAAGTGTTTTTTTGGGGGTGGTGACAGTGGTGAAAGTGTTGTTGGTGTGGTGACAGTTGTAAAGTGTTGTTGGTGGTGGTGACAGTTGTGAAAGTGTTGTTTTGGGGGTGGGACAGTTGTGAAAGTGTTGTTGGTGGTGGTGACAGTTTGAAAATGTTGTTGGTGGTGGTACAGTTTTGAAATGTTTTGGTGGGTGAAATTGTGAAAGTGTTTTGTGGTGGGGACAGTGGTGAAATTTTTGTTGGTGGTGGGACAGTTGTGAAAGTGTGTTGGTGGTGGTACAGTTTTGAAAATGTTTGTTGGTGGTGGTGCAGTTTTAAAGGTTGTTGGGGTGGTGACAGTGGTGAAATTTGTTGGTTGGGGGGACAGTGGTAAAGTGTTTTGGTGGGGGTGACAGTTTTGAAATGTTTTTGGGGGTGGTGAATGGGAAAAGGGTTGGTGTGGGTAAGTGGGGAAAGTGTTGTTGGGGGTGGTAAGTGTGAAAAAGGTTGGGGGGTGAAGTTTTTAAAATGTTGTTGGGGGTTTGGGGACAGTTGTGAAATGTTTTTGGGGGTGGGGACGGGGTGAAATGTTTTTGGTGGTGGGCATTGTGAAGTGTTGTTGGGGGTGGTGAAAGTTTTGAAAGGTGTTGGGGTGGTGACGTTGTGAAAGTGTTTTGGGGGGGTGAAGTGGGGGAAAATGTTGTTGGGGGTGGGACAGTGGGGAAAGTGTTTTTTGGTGGGTCAGTTGTGAAAGTGTTGTTGGTGGTGGTGACAGTGGTGAAAAGTGTTTTGGTGGTGGGGGACGTGGGGAAGTTTGTTGGTGTGGGACAGTGGGGAAAGTGTTGTTGGGGTGGTGACAGTTTTGAAAGTGTTGTTGGGGGTGGTGACAGTTGTGAAAGTGTTGTTGGTGGTGGTGACAGTGGGGAAAGTGTTGTTGGTGGTGGTGACAGTTGTGAAAGTGTTGTTGGTGGTGGTGACATGGTTGAAAGTGTTGTTGGGGGTGGTGACAGTTTGTGAAAGTGTTGTTGGTGTGGTGACAGGGGGTGAAAGTGCTGATGGGGGTGGTGAAAGTGTGGCATGATAGAAGTGCTGTTTATGGGGGAAAAATTTTGGGGGTAGTCTTTACAGTAATTGTTTGGTGAAAACAGTGTTGTTGGTTTATGCTAAAAAAAGGTGTTGTTGGTGATTTTGAAAATGTTGGTGATGCAAAAAAAGGTTTTTGTTGGTGATTTTGAAAATGTTGGTGATGCTAAAAAAAGTTTTCTGATGATGGTGACAGGTTGGGGGATAGCGTTAAAAGGGTTGTTGGTGGTGTTTAAAGGGGGGTGTTATGTTGTGAAAGTGGTGGTGTTGTGGTGAAAGTGATAGTGTTGTGTGGTGAAATGGTGTTGTTGTGGTGAAAGTGATAGTGTTGTTTTTGGTGAAAGTGATAGTGTTGTTGTGGTGAAAGTGATGTGTTGTTGTGGTGAAAGTGATAGTTGTTGTTGTGGGAAAGTGGTGGTGTTGTGGTGAAAGTGATAGTGTTGTGGTGAAAGTGATAGTGTTTTTGGTGAAAGTGATAGTGTTATGGTGAAAGTAGTGGTGTTGTGGTGAAAGTGATAGTGTTTTTGTGGTGAAGTGATTAGTGTTGTTGTGGTGAAAGTGATAGTGTTGTTGTGGTGAAAGTGATAGTGTTGTTGTGGTGAAAGTGATAGTGTTGTTGTGGTGAAAGTGGTGGTGTTGTGGTGAAAGTGATAGTGTTTTGGTGAAAAATGATAGTGTTATGGTGAAAGTGGTGGTGTTGTGGTGAAAGTGATAGTGTTGTGGTTTAAAGTGATAGTGTTGTTGTGGTGGAAAGTGATAGTGTTGTTGTGGTTGAAAGTGTTTGTGTTTTGTGAAAAGTGATAGTGTTGTGGTGAAAGTGATAGTGTTGTGGTGAAAGTGATAGTGTTGTGGTGAAAGTGATAGTGTTGTTGTGGTGAAAGTGATAGTGTTGTGGTGAAGGTGATAGTTTTTTGTGGTGAAAGTGATAGTGTTGTGGTGAAAGTGGTGGGGGTTATGGTGGTGAAATATCATTATTTAACTGAGAATAATTCACATTAATAAATCTGAAAAATTAATACATTATCTTGGAGAAACTTTCGTGTTCCCTGTACTTATGTACACATTATCTTGGAGAAACGTTGCTGTTCCTGTACATTATGAAACCACATTATCTTGGGAGAAACTTTTGCGTGTTCCCTGTACATTATGTACACATTCACCCAGCACAAGACCGACCATAAATCCTTGAGTCTTTTTGTCAGCCTCAACCCACGAAAAACCAAAGCCATCCAGAGGCGGAATAAAAGTCTGGAAAATCTGGGTGACCGCCAGATGGGTGCAGCATTCTGACCTGTGAGGGGACAGCTGGCAGGCTCTTTCCCTACCTCGTCTGTGGTAACTGTCCAAATTTTCTAGACTCAAGCCAGTAGCTGGTGTATATCCAACTGTGACCTCCGTGTATCCCACTGTGACCTCCGTATATCCCACTTGGACAATTGTAAACAGTGCAGTCAATGACTTGCTGTAGGAACAATACCGTAATAACGCCCAGTTATTTGTCAGTGTAACTTCTATCCTTGTTGGGTGATATTTATGTTGCTGCAGAGTGCTCATAGCGCACCAGCACTGGGGAAACTGACTGCAACACTTCTACTGCAGTTCGTGAAAACAGGAGTTTTTAAATATGTGCATTTAACTCATCCCAGAAAATCATGGGAGACAAAAACCAGATTAAATCTGAACAGCAACATTAATACTGTTGATAATGACACACGGTTCAGTAAATAATAATCATGGATTTAAAATAATTAATCACTTTTTAGTAAGTACCCCACTAATGAATCATCACACAAAATTATACATTTATATATATATAAATTATATATAAAATATATATATATATATATTTTTAAATAATATATAAATATATATATTTATAATAAATATATATATATATAATATATATTTATATATAAAATATATATTTTATATATATATATATATAGGATGGGGTCCCCTCTGGTGTAATTGTGGACCCAAGCCTCGGAGAAGTGGATAAAAAGGCTTCAAGGAAGAATATTTGGATTTCTTCCTGAAGCCATTTGAATATTCCCCATTTCCCCTACCCCCCCCCATCTTTTAAAAAACCTATTTTTTTTTACCAATAGGAATATTTTAAATTACATAATATGGCACAGAAGATTTAAGAGATACATTTTTGTTTATAAAGGTGGCATATATATATATATATATATATATATATATTATATATTATAATTTTAAATATATATTATAATATATAAAATATATATATTTTATATAAAAACATGTTGTTACGTGTGTATCACCGATTATAAGCGAAAATCTCATCCAGCTCCCCCAGAGCTGGGCGTTGTGCCCAAAATGCAGCATGCATTACCCCTTTGAACAGCCGCGCTGAGCCGCTGGAACAGAAAACAAGCTGCCCTGGGATCCCTAGTTACCCTGATGATCTTTTTCCCAGCTCTTAAGGAAATTAATGCACTCTTTCCCCATGAGCCAAGGTCTCTGAAATATAAATATATATATATATAATATATATTATAATATATATAAAAATTAATATTTATATATATATATATATAAATATATATATATATAAAATATATATATATAATATATATATATTTTAATATATATATATACACCTGGAAAATCCTAGAGGGACTAGTACCGAACTTGCACACGAAAATCACTCACAACGAAAGCAAAAGACTTGGCAGACGATGCACCATCCCCCCAATGAAAAGCAGGGGTGTCACTAGCACGTTAAGAGACCATACAATAAATGTCAGGGGCCCGAGACTGTTCAACTGCCTCCCAGCACCATAAGGGGGATTACCAACAAAACCCCTGGCAGTCTTTCAAGCTTTGGGACTGGACAAGCACCTAAAGTCAGTTCCTGATCAGCCGGCTGTGGCCTCGTACGTTGGTTTGCGTGCAGCCAGCAGCCCAAAAGCCTGGTTTATCAGGCCTGATCCACCAGGAGGCCTGGTCACAGACCGGGCCGCGGGGGCATTGACCCCCGAAAACTCTCTCCAGGGAAACTCCAGGTAATATATAAATATATAATATAAAATATATATATATATATAAATATATATATATATATATATATATATAATTAATATAATTCCAACAACAGGACACCTGACGCCTTAGAAATCAAGCCCAAATTAGCAAAAAAATAGAAAAAGGGTAATAAATATTTGGGGCTCTGAGGCTTATAACCAGTGAGGATACCATCGCTCCTAAGGACATCAGTACGGCGCAAGCCCTGAAGGACAAACATCCACTCAGGGCTCCCAGTATCAACATCGACCTCCCTGACATTGCAGCAGGTGAAGAACATCTAACGTTATAGGATGCTGATGTGTATAAAGCTGCTGTGTCATTTCCACAGGGCCCAGCAGGAGGTTTTACCGGTTTAAGGCCACAACACAAGGTTGCTGTCTGAACTCACCAAATTTTCCAATGTGTGCCTGACTGGCAGTGTCCCAGAGGCCATTAGATCCCCTTTTCTTTGGTGCCTCACTGTGTGTCCTCCGGAAGAAGGATGGAGGAATCAGGCCCATTGCAGTGGGCAACACCCTTCAGCGCCTAGTCGCCAAGGCTGCAGTAAGAAGGGTGAGTCAAGAGGCTGCCTCATTGTTGAAACCAACTCAGCTCAGTTTCGGTGTTCAACAAGGCTGTGAAGCAGGTGTGCACGCAGCACAAGTATGCATCAACAACGTGTCCGATGAAAAATCCTTGATTAAATTGGACTTTGCCAATGCGTTCAACTTAGTCAGAAGGGATGTTGCTCTCCAAGCAGTTTTTAGGCATTTACCTTCCCTCTATCCGTTCACTGAATCGTGTTATAGTGTTTGGGGACCATGAAATTGACTCTTGTGAGGGTGTGCAACAGGGGGACCCTCTCGTCCCCTTTCTATTCTGTCTGGTCATCAAGGAAGTCAGAGAAGCGCTCTCCAGTGAGCTCAATATCTGGTTCTTTGATGATGGTACCCTAGCTGGCACTACAGAATCTCTCTAGAGGACCTCAGAAAAATTAAAGACATGGGAGAGAGCCTGGGCCTATCTTTAAACCCCACTAAATGTGAAATAGTTTCTACCAATCAACAGATGATCCAGAATATTAGTGCTGTTTTACCAGGATCATGAGCCATTGATCCAGCCAATAGCACTCTCCTTGGTGCTCCTCTTGGGCCCAATGCCATCGATCTGATCCTAGGAAAAAAATCTCAGACCTCCGGACAATGGAAGGCAGGATGAAAGACATCGATACACATGATGCCTTCTAACCTACTCACCAGGTGCCTCTCAATCCCAAAACTTACCTACTTCCTGAGATGCTCCCCAGCCTTCAGCAGTCCGAAACTCAAGGAATGTGACTCTTTCCTTAGGACCATGCTAGAGAGAGTATTGAACCTCTCCCTCGAAGATGGACAGTGGTTGCAAGCCTCACTTCCGGTCAGGTTTGGGGGGCTGGGAGTACGCAAATCCTCCCAGATTCCGAACAACCTCAGTGACCAGCAGGAATACAGGACCATAGCTACGCCAGTGCCATCACTGAATGGGAGACTTGCTGCTGCAGCATCTAAACCTAGTGCAGCACTGGCCTACAAACAGTCAAGGTGAGATGGCCCCATCGCTGAAAATGTGCTTGCCAACATGCATAGGGCTCTAACATCAGACAGGGAGACTGCCCATCTCCAAGCTGTGAGGGCACTTCACTCCGAGGACTTTCTCCGAACAGTTCCCATTTCGGTAATGGGAACACGCCTCGATCCCAAGACCCTCCATATTGCAGTGGCTCTGCGCCTTGCTGCCCCAGTTCACACGGAATATACGTGTATTTGCGGTGATGCACAAGCCGACCAATATGGTCTACATGGTCTTAACTGTTCCAAAACCAAGGGCTGGCATGTAAGACACAATGAAGTCAATGACATCATAAAGAGAACCCTTGCTACAGCTGGATGCCCAGCCGAGAGGGAGCCTCGATCACTAGCAGCCAACAATACCCACAACGTAGCAAATTTCCCCAATGGGATCACCATCTATCCTTGGAAGAATGGCAAGCTCTTAGCATGGGACTATACCTGTGTGTCCAAACTGGCTGACACCTACATCCATCCATCACAGTATCGAGCGACAGGGAGGAGCTGCTGACCACAAGTTCAGCAAGTGCAGGGACATAAGCCAAAAGTATCAATTGTCCCAGTGGGATCAGAGACCTTGGGATCATGGGGAAAAAAATACCACACTTTTCCTTAAAGAACTGGGTTCCAGACTCATCGACACCACCAGGGACCCAAGCGCCTCAGCGTGGCCATCCAGAGGGTAAAAGCATGCTGCATACTGGGCTCGCGTCCGGCTTCGGAGGAGCTGGAGGAGATTCATAATCTTTGATATATTGTACCAATGTATTCATGTTTGTGTTTTCTGTCAATGTATTTTCTCTACCAACAAAAGTTCATACAGATTATATATATATATATGCAAGGAATTCGCGAGAGCATGCGAAATATACACAAACACTGAACTCTGGCTGAAGGAGACTCGAACCTACGAACCTTAGGACAAGGTACGCAGTGCTTTACCAATCTACCCACCACTGGGTATATTTCGCATGCCTCGCGAATTCCTTGCATTGTTCAAATCTCTAGTAAGGCTGATGCATGCAGGGGATGAGATGAAAAGCTGTAAGCCTTCTCCCTGAAAGCTGGCTGCCTTGGATCAAACGTGTTACCACTACCACCACTAAACCACCACCACTACCACCACCACTACCACCACCACCACAACTACCACCACTGCCACTACCATCACCACAACCTCAACTACCACAACTACCAATGCCAACACAACCCCACCCCACCACCAAACCACCGCTACCAACACTACCACAATGCCCACTTCCACAACTACCACCACCACCACTACCATGTTGCAACCCCTGAATGGGTTACAATGATTATTATGTATATATATAATGTATATTACCTTTTCAAATAATTTTATATTGCTTATATTTGCGATAATAAACTAAATCGTAAATTATTGCTTTATATTGTTATTTTTACTTATGTTGTTAGGATGTAACATATTAAGTGCTCAGTTCAGTCTTGATTGTCAAACTACTGTAATTATCGCTTGTCGCTCGTTATACTGCCGGCTTCTGAGCTGTGCTGTTCCCCGGCGCTATCACGTGATCGAGGGGGAGAGTGTCCTCACCTCTTGTGAAGTATTTTAGTCTGCTCTAGACTCTCTTGGTGTTGGGCAGATTGTCTGTCTCATTATCTTGTTAGTTCTGTAGAACTCTTTTTCACAGGACATTGTTATAGACTTAGTGATTTTTTGACGTTGTACGAGGTTGTGTGTCACTTAGACACTCTGAACATCTCAGGTCCTTAGCTATGCTTTTGACCTAATTTTGTACTGGTTTCTGTGTATTGTCCACAGTCGGGTTTTTCCTATGCTGAACTTAATTCAGTAGTATGGGAGTTTTGTAACTTTGTGGAGGATCTGCTGATGGTCCCTACTTAGTGTCGTTATATTATCTCCTTGATCCTGATTGTGTCGCAGTCGCTTGTTATATGGCTATTGGGCTTAGCATTCTTTTCATTGTTCAAGCAGACTGTTCTGGTTGCCAGTCGGTCAAGAAGTTAGTTTATGTGAGGACTTTGTCAGTCACTTGTTTAAGTCTAGTCGAGTCGTGAGACATAATGAACTATTTAGAGCACTTACACGCATACACAAACTTACTTGTACATATTTGTAATATCTTATTAAATGTTAATGTACCAGAGGGTACTTAAGAATTATAAATGTGATATGTGCTTTCAGCACAATAATATTGAACTCGAGAGATTGATTTTATTTTGATTGCTGTGATTAATTTAGACAACTTAATGATTAATAAATTTATTAAATTTTAATTTCTCTAGTTAGTAGCCTACCAGTTGTAATCCTGAAGCACTATTGAATTATACTGAATTTTAATGGATAATTGGACAAGGATACTGACTACTTGTTACGAAAACCCAGTAACAGGCTGGATGCTAGAAGGGAAGTTCTTTCTAGTATTCACTGGAGATTTCTAAGCTTTTAGAATCGCGTTTTTTGTAACATACCACAACTACCACCACTACCACCACAACTACCACCAACACTAACACTACCAACACTACCATTACTACCACAACTACCACCATCACCACTACCACCACTACCAACATCACCACTACCACCAACACCTCCACTACCACCGCTACCAACACTACCACCACCACCACCACCACTACCAACACTACCACCACTACCACCACCACAACTACCACCACCGCCACACAGCATCATATTAGCATATAAATTGCCTCATGTAACGAGTAAATTCGCCACAGTGGAGATGGACTCAAGACACTGTTTTTTTCACCGCTTGAGAGAGTCCTTTGTTGCCTGGTGGGGGGGAGGGGGTGGGGGTCAGTGGAGGGGTGGGGGAGGCGTGCATTGGAGGGGTTGGGGAGGGGAAGGGAGGACGTAGAGGGGAATGAAGGAAGGACGGAAAGGAAGAAGAGGCGACGAGGAAGGAGATTTAAAGGGAAAATTGGAAGAAAGTTGGAAGTGAGACATTCAGTGTCAGATAAAAAAAAATGATGTTTCGGGAAGAAGAACGAGAAGAAGAACGAGAAGAAGAACGAGAAGAAGAAGAACGAGAAAAAGAAGAACGAGAAGAAGAACGAGAAGAAGAACGAGAAGAAGAAGAACGAGAAGAAGAAGAACGAGAAGAAAAAGAAGACGAGAAAGAAGAAAATGGAGAATTAGACGCAAGAAGGAAAATGTTGCGTACAGGGCCACTACTTAAGCCTGTTTAGCCCTTTCTTGCAACAAATAAACAGGATTGAATATCCTGTTCTAGATGAAATCATTCTAGGGTTCAGTAGTAAACAATCACAATGTTTCTTTCCGGTTTTTTATTAATTTTCTTAATAAACTATAGAAGGGTTTTATATTAACTTTAAAAAGGTCGCACCATAAAACAGAGTACTCATGAAATTTACACTTAAGTTCACTTAAAAGATAATACACAGTATTATCTTGATTATAGTACTGAACGGCTCTAGTATCATAACACCTCTTCACATAATAACACTTTACTTAACTCAATCCAAATGAGACAGAAAACGTAACACTTCAATAATAATTCACTCTTATTCAACTTTCATAATATACTAAGTGAGATTAGGAATATTTTACACTTAAAGGAATTTTGAGCGAGTCTGTCTCCCATGACTTTTCACCGTCCTCTTTGAACCAATACTGCTTAAATTCACTCCTAGCAGAGCTAGGGACAATCACCAGTGTCTCCAAAACAGCAACACACACTTCGTCCGAGACGTTTCTGTCAGATACCGTCCGAGGTACTGGAGGGTCACTAGGGAACCTCATGTGGGACCAGAAATTTAAATCCAGGAATCAGGGAGCTTCCCTCACGAGAGGTGAGGAAGGTAAGAACTGAACTCTGTGAAGCTTTACCAGCCCACTTTCCCTCGGTCGGAGCAGGGGCCCGAGCAGCTCAAAACACCTACTGGTGCTTGGGCCAGGTCACCAGCAGTTGACACTAATTAAATGACCTACCTAAATACAAAGCTAAGTAATACGACAAGATAATATCATAAAGTCGAGTAAATCCATTTTAGCTACTAATGGAATTACTCCTGAATATAATATTAAGTGAAATAGCAAAAATAACATGTAATAGTATACCATTGTGATAAGAAGAAAATGAACAAAATGAACAAAAGGGTGTAACAGAAAATAACAGGAGTTTTTTTTTTTTTTTTTTTTTTTTATTTAAAAACTTCATGTACAGATATTAATAGGTACATATATAAAAAATGATCAAGGACAACATCAGTAAAACAAAAATAATAAACACAAAACAACCCAAACAACATCTGACAGTCTACTATATACAAGTTTTTATAACATATCACAATTTAAGAAGGAATAAAGTTATAATAACAAAGGCCACAAAATGGCTATTAATAAAACTCCTAAAATTACAACCTCAACACAATAATGCTCCAAGCTTAAGACAATCCCCCAATAATACCACTCTCAACAAATACACCAGACCTACAATATGCCTTATTAAGAAACCTGTGCTGCAACACAGGTGACCCATCATCCCCCCCCCCACTCACACCACACACATTGAAAACTAAACCCTATCCCAACCTGAATAATCATGACTTTAAATTATCCTCAATTTAGGATTATTGTGACACATGTCACTTGAGGAAGCATTATTTACAACCATAAATGTTACAGACTACCAAAATTAACAAAAACTTAAATAAGAACAATAATAATAGGTAATTACTACCAAAACTGATGCTGGACCACGTTACAATAAACAAAAATAACTCAGTGCTTCAAGAAATAGGGAAAGGAAAACCCTCTCAAGAAAATTCAAATTCAATTGCAATACCCAGTGCAAGTGGAACATAATACTCAAACCAAAGAAATATACATGTTATATAATTTATAGGTTATACATTAATACATGTTATATATTTAATCTGCTCCTTACACCTTCCCCCCATAAAGGAACTAAGCAAAACTTATCTTGCACAACCTCTCATCTGGTCACACACTAGTACCTCCAATCACACCAATAAACATCACTGCTTTCCCCAAAGGAGGTGAGCCCGTTGAAATCCCCTGAACCCCCCCCCCCCTTTTACCACCCACTCACCCCGGCAGTTAAAGCCCCTTATAACGCCAATAAAATCCCTATTGTTAGTCCTCTAAAAACCTTCAGAAAAATACTCTTTCCCACCTTTTCCCATAAATGTCTCTGTGCGACACAAAGTTCGATAAAACGTCGCCGCCAAAGTCCTTCTCAGCACACCCCCCACCCACCTTCCCCTCATAACCCCATAAAACATTTTTGTAGTCCACGATACATATGCTAAACCCTTACCACCTCTCCTCCACACCACTCATATCAAGACTCAACGCTCGCATACCGCCACACCTTGGCCCCCCACCCTCCCACTACCTTACGCAAGCATACCCTGATGCACTCCAAACCTTCACAAAAATAGACGACATGATACACAGTCTCTTCCCCACTGCATCTGCCACAACCCCCCCCCCTCAATAACCCTCCTGTCTCGGAGCATCGCTCCCGTTGGCAAAATCCCATGCAGGAAACGGTACATACCTCACGCGCCCTGGGTCGTATCCTTAATTTACTAAACCTTTTCCCATATTTAATCCCATGCATACATGGGGTAGAATCTTCAAAACCGGGCGCCACTACATGTCTCTCTAACAATTTACACAAAGTTCCCACCTTTACTTTTCCGGTTCCCTGGCTACATTAAGGCCTTTAACACTGCCCTCGCTTTCTTCATTTCCGCCACTCCATACCATTTCCTCAGGTGACATGTACCTTAAAAATCTACTGACCCTTTCCCTCCATCCACCTGCACTCATCACTTTCCCTCTTAATAAACACACATTTCACGCGCTTTCTCAAGTCCAACAAACCCAAAACCTCCCTACTTCCCGGGCAATGTCATTACCTCCCTTCGCAACCGGGTTGAAACCCTGACCCCACAAAATTGAACACCATTCTAAGAATACCGTGATCGCCGTTTTGTTACCGGCATCACAGCCGAAACAAACCAGACTTACTATATAGTAATACATTGATGACAATTACACGCTGCCTAAGGTTAAATGGTGTCGAAAGCATTCCCCAACCGTCGCGCACCTGTTCCACCATCCTATTTCGAATTGCTAACCCTTGCAGCACTCGGGTCAGCCTTACATGACACCAGATTTTCAGACTCCCGGTCCTCCGCTGCACAACATCACATCCCCACTAATCCTCTGTCCACTCCCCCCCCCATGATCATTGACTTTTCCAGATTTACCTCATCCCATAGCTCTCCCAAAAGTTGAAACAACTTCCCCAAAAGTCCTAACTGTCCCTCACTGCCAAAATAGTGGTATAAAACATAGCCCCCCAAAACCCAGCCACGGCTTCAGCACATCCCCCCCCCCCGGGCCTTTAGACGACCTCACCATCCTATAAAAGGATCCTGAACACATGCAAACAATTTTGTGATAAAGGAATCCCTGCGAAGACCCTCTCCATGTTGACTCCCCCCCCACACACCCATTGATTGAAACCCTTACCTTCGATTTGGAGTACAGCTACCCAAACCACCCACTATTTCTTTCGCAAACCCCTGTCGTAGGAGAATATCCCTCAAAGCTTTCTTTTCACCTATCATAAGCCCCTTGCCAATCCAAGCCCCCAAAAGCTCCTATTCCCTTTCCATGCCCTCCGGGAAACCCCCTTGATAATCCCGTGGCCCACGCTCATTGCCCTACCAGGTAAACCAAACTGAGACTCAAACACAACCTCCCCACAACACATTAACCGATTCCCAAGAATTTCGCAAATAATTTATAATCAGCACAAAGCAATAAAATGGCTCGATAATCCCAAAGGGGTACTCTGCTGTTTACCCTTTGGGACCAAAAACCCCCACCGCCGTTGCCTGAGATTCTCCCATCTTACCTCCGTCTTTCATGCATTCTTTAAACCCTTTAAACTAGGAAACCCCTAAGCAGACCCCAGTGCTGTACATAAAATTCGCTAGGTAAAACCATCGATCCCGGGTGCCTTACCCTTCCTCATGTCCATAAGGGCTCTCCATATTTCCCCCTCCTCAATGACCCCACCCAGTGCCTCCCGATCACTCCTCCCCAGTTTGCACGGCACATACTCACATACCTTCCAAGAACCTCACCATCCACCCCACTACTTTTCCCGTATTCCTCAAACCATCTATCTGCATATGGTGTCCCTCAATACCTGACCCTCTCTAAAACCCCCCACAGAAGATATGACTTGCAAACCTGGTATTGTAGTCGTTCGCTGTCGTACCTTCTGTCCTCGCAGCACACAAGCTGATGGCTTGTCCCCCCCCAGAGTACTTCGTCTAACCCCGCCTGTACCCGTACAGCTGCAAAACGTTTTTCTTGCAAATCCCGTATTCTGTCCTTCAACAGTGTATAATCCTCCACCGGGTACCCCCCGGGCCACCGCCCCCCCCCTCGTAACAATTCCGTAATCTAGATTCTAAGTAATTTGACAAACCATACCGCAATTGATTAAAGCGTTTGCCCCCCCTCACATAAAAATGACGTATTCGAAAACTTAGCCACACTATCCCACCATCCTACCACGTCTTCCTCAGTTCTTCTGTCGGCACAGAGCTGTTCCCAAAATATGCAAACGCTTCCACTCCCTCCCTATCCCCCAAAACCATCGTTTCAGTTTCCAATAACTTCCCTGCCTACGGGGCCAAAGCATCCCATCCACCTCCACTAATACCGCCTTATGATCGGAAACACCATCTCTATAGTTTTAAAAGACTCTAAACCAAACCCTCCAAGATAAATATAACCTGTCCAAACGAGCCGCATATCCCCTTCTTATAAACGTATGTTCCACCTCCCCCAGACCTCCCCCGAAAGCATCCGTAACTGAAGATCTCTAAGCAGGCCCCCCAAGACTGAGGAAAAATATCCCGCTCCTCTGGGTTCCACGTCGTCTTCTTAATTTCACAATTCCAATTCCCCCCCCCACAATCGCGACAGACGGTAACGTTCGTAGGTAATACACGAGCTCCTTTCCCCCCACAAAATCCATCTTCACTTTCACGTCACTTTCTGCTGGGGCATACACACACACAAACGCCACTCTCTCTCCCATCCACCATCCTTCCACACGTAATACTCTCCCCCCTCCCCCCCCCTCTTTCCTATGCAAAACAAACGGGCCCCCTCCCTGATCAACACACCCACTCCTCCTTTTAAACGCTCAGACGAACCAACCATAACCTGATACCCAGGGAAACCCCTAATTCACGACCAAGCTTAAAATTGTGCTCCTGCACAAAAACTACGTCAACCTTAAAACCTATTCAAAAACATCCTGAACACATCCGTTTAACACCCTCACACAGACCATTAATATTTATTGTTACACACCTGAGGCCAGCTTAAGGTTTCCTTCCCCGCCTCATGTCAAGATTCTTCCCTTTCAGACTGTTCCCCCGGACTGTGCCCCTTTGCCACAGTTTCCCCCTCCTTCCCAACCATCCCCCCCCCTCTGTTGTGGCCCTCTCGCAGAGTCACTCTGGGTACCAGAACCCCAGTCTTTTTCCCCGGCCTTTGCGCCGGTGTCAGAACATCGTCCGAATCTGACGCTGCTGCCCTTTCCTTGTAGCTCCCTCAGTTTTTCCCTATTTTGAGTCCTGGGGGCCAGCACAATGGACTTCCACCTCTACCACCCTTAATCCGCCTCCATGCCCCCCCATGGCACTCGCACTGTCCCCCCACAGGGGCCACCTATCCTCCCCTTCCCCACACACAACCCTTCTACCCTGATCCCAGGGTCTTGTTCGCTGTAACTCTCCACCTCCGTAGACTGTAATAGCCTGTATCACCGCTCCAACTCCTCCACAATAGCCTTCACGCTGCGCCCTCCCCGTACCTCCTCACTTGACAACTGTACTGTTAGTGGCCCGGTGATTCATGGATCACCACTTCTTCCGATTCCCCAGGAGGAGCCACCACCCCTTCACTCCACATGGGGACCACGCCCCCTCCTTGCAAACCCCTTCTTCTTTAGGCATTGGGTGCTCATTGCGCAGGTGCTCCGCCCTTGCCGGCCCAGGAGCCACTGTTGATGGGCCAGGTGATTCATGGATCACCACTTCCTCCGATTCCACTGGAGGATCCACTACCTCTTCATCCACATGCGACCACGCCCTCCTCCTTGCCCCCCGTTTCTTCCTTAGGCATCGGGTGCTTTATGCGCAGGTGCTCCGCCCCTTGCCGGGCCCCGGAGCCATACTCCGCTTGCCACAGTCTGCCGCCATATGGTCAAATTCGCCACACAGTCGCACGTACGGGCCCCTGCCCCGCATACGCTACCATTACCTGGGGTTCTAAACTCTTCGAGATATACATACGGGGTATAGGAATGCCTAGCGTCATCTTTAGATTAAAGAACCCTCAGGAAATCCTGTGTAAGCACCTTTTTTACCCATTTGCCAGGTTGGGCCAATGTACATTCCAATAACGTTCGAAAACATTTCGAATATCTACCATCAAAAAACCTCAAAAGGCACGTTGCGGACTTAACCCACGAATAATTTTCGTGATACATCAATCAACTTGACCCTCACTGCCGGGGTTACAGTAATGCTGACATCTTGGTAACGATCAACCAAAGCCTCGTATACTGAGCATTTAGCACTTTCACGAAAATTCTATATACACCGTTCATGCCACCCATATAAATCCTCGTCTCTGATGCCATATGTCTCTCGTAAAAATTTTGGCAATAACACATCGACTGACGTAGGTGTTAAAGCCCCACTAATAAGTTCAATGCCCACAGTATTCACTCTCCTGCGAACACCTGGCGCCATGTCGTTGACTGATTAGCTCGTCTGGGAAACAGTAGAGGGGTGCAAAGCACGTCCGCACTCTACCTCATCCAGGCAGCGAATGCACAACACCTCCTCGTACCACTGCTGTCAGGTTACTGAGGAGCGTCAGGCAAGGGGGTCTGCACGGCCCAATAGCGATGCAGACAATGAATAACAGGAGTAAGAAGAAAATGAAAGGGATGAAAGGTGGCTGGAGGAAAAATAAAGAAGCAGAAGGGAAAATAAGACGAAAGACACTCAAAGGCGGAAGGATAAATAAGAAAATGAAGGAAAATAAAATGCAGGAGGTAAGAGGGAAAAAGAAATGTGATGCTGGAAGAGGAAAATACTAAGAAAAAAAGTTTAAAACAGAGAAAGAAGAAGATTAGAGGAGAGGAAACTTGATAATGAGAAGCAATAGTGTGTGTTTGTTTGTGTGTGTGTGTGTGTGTGTGGTGTGTGTGTGTGTGTGTGTGTGTGTGTGTGTGTGTGTGTTGTGTGTGTGTGTGTGTGTGTGTGTGTTGTGTGTATGTGTGTTTTGTGTTGTTGTGTTTGTGTACTCAAACCCAATTGTGGTTGCAGGGGGCGATACTCAGCTCCTGGCCCCGCCTCTTCACTGATTGCTACTAGGGCCCCCTCTCTCTCTCTCTCTCTGCTTCCTGAGCTTTATCATAAACCCTTCTTAAAACTATGTATGGTTCCTGCCTCCACTACTTCACTGCTAGGCCATTCCACTTCCCTGACGACTCTATGACTGAAGAAATACTTCCTAACATCCCTGTGACTCGTCTGAGTCTTCAGCTTCCAGTTGTGAAACCCCTTGTTCCTGTGTCCCCTCTCTGGAACATCCTATCTCTGTCCACCTTGTCTATTCCCCGCAGTATCTTGTATGTCGTTTTTCATGTCTCCCTGACCCTTCTGTCCCCCCAGTGTCGACAGTCCCGATTTCCCTCAACCTTTCCTCGTCGACATTCCCCTGAGCTCTGGGCTAGCCTTGTTTTCAAACCTTTGTACTTTCTCTAACTTCTTGACGTGCTTGACCAGGTTGGGTTCCAGACTGGTGTTCCATACTCCAGTATGGGCCTAACATACACAGTGTAAAAGTGTCTTGAACGATTCCTTATTAAGGTATCGGAATGCTATTCTCAGGTTTGCCAGGCGCCCGTTATGCTGCAGCATTATTTGGTTGATGTGTGCTTCCGGGGACGTGCTCGGTGTTATGGTCACCCCAAAGGGCTTTTTTCTCTGAGTGAGGTTTGTAGTCTTTGTTTCCCCCTAGCCTAAACTCTGTCTGCGGTCTTCTTTGCCCCTCCCCAATCTTCATGACTTTGCATTTGGCAGATTGAATTCGAGAAGCCAGTTTCTGGACCACATGCCAGCATGTCCAGGTCTCTTTGCAGTCCTGACTCATCCTCATCCTCATCCTCATTGAAGATTGTTAGGGGCAAAGCATGCTGTGCGTGCCCCTAACCACATGGGGGGATGTGTCCGGTCCCAAACGCCTTTGAGGTATCAAGGTCACTTAGCAGTTCCTGCACCTCCTCCTCGTTGTTCGTATGTCATCCAACACTTGTTGGTATATTCCCTCTTGATGTTCCCTTCTGTGCTGTCTTCCACAGCCCTTCCTGTCTCTACTGTAAAAACTTCCTTAAATCTCCTGTTTAGCTCCTCACATACCTGATCATTTCTTGTGAGTTCTCCACCTTCTGTTCTCAATCTGATCACCTGGTCTTTGACTGTTGTCTTCCTCCTGATGTTTCTATACAACAGTTTCGGGTCAGTCTTGATTTTCGATGCTATGTCATTTTCATACTGTCGCTGAGCCTCCCTCCTTACCTGAGTATACTCGTTCCTGGCTCTGCAACTGATCTCCCTATTTTCGTGTGTTCTCTGCCTTCTGTACTTTTTCCATTCTCTATTGCACTTTGTTTTTGCCTCCTTACACCGTCAGGTAAACCAGGGGCTCGTTCTTGTCTTCCCATTGTTTCTGTTGCCATTGGGAATAAACCTTTCCACTGCCTCCTTGCATTTTGTTGTTACATATTCCAACATTTTTTGTTTACTGGCTTTCCTGCCAGTTCTTTGTCCATGGAACCTCCCGCCGGAAGTTCCTCAACCCTCTGTAGTCCCCTCTTTTGTAGTCAGGCTTCCCATTCCACCCTTTACTCTCTCCACTTGCAACTCTATGTATTCAAAGCACAGAACCACGTGGCTCTAGCTCCTAGGGACTCTCATACTGATGTCCTCAATGTCTGAGCTGCCCAGGGTGAACACAAGGGCCAATCTTGCTGGTTCATCCTCCCCTCTCACTTTGGTAGTGTCCTTAACATGTTGGTGCATGATGTTTTCCACACCACGTCCAACATTTTGGCTCTCCATGTTTCGGACCCCCATGTGGCTCCAGGTTTTCCCAGTCAATCTCCCTGTGGTTGAAATCCCCATAACCAGCAACTTTGCTCTGCTGGAGTGCTCTTCTTGCCACCTCAGCAAGTGTGTCCACCATTGCTCTGTTGCTCTCTTCAATTCCTCTCTTGGCCCCCTGCAGTTCTGTGGTGGATTATACATCACTGCAATGAACACCTTGTGTTTCCCCCGACTGAAGTGTACCTACTGTGTAGTCCCCTTCCTCCCGTCTCATCTATGCCTTCCAAATTTTCTTTGAATTTCCATCTGTTTTTTTAAAGAGCAGAGGAACCCCTCCTCCCCCTCTGCCCCTTCTATCTGTCCTCATGATCTGGTATCCCTGGTGGTAAGATTGCATCTGTTATTGTCTCCGTGAGTTTTGTTTTTGTAACTGCTATGATGTCTGGGGACTTCTCATTGATTCTTTCTTGCCATTCTTCATATTTATTCGTTAAACCATCCGCATTTGTGTACCAAACCTTCAACTTTGTTCTAATACTGAAAATTTTTTTGGGGCCCCCTGGAGGTATAGGGGGTTGGGGAAAGGGGGCCGGGAACCCTGGGGGGGCCTGTGGGGGCTGCAGTGGAGGGGGGGAAAAGACCCCCCCCATGGGGGGTTTTCGTGGGGGTGGGGTTTTGTGGGGCGGGGGGGGGGGAAGCAGGGGACCCAGGGGTGTAAAGGGTTTGGGTTTGGATTTTTCAGTTCCCTTTGGGGGGTTTTCGGGCGGGAGCCCTTTTTCTGCAGATGTTTCTGGGGGGTGTTTTGCCCTTTCCCAACCCTTTCCTGGGTTATTTTGTTCTCCTTTTTTTTACCCCTCCAATTCCTCCTTTCTTTTTTGCGTTTCCCCTTTCAGTTTCACCCCTTTCCCTTTCTTGTTTCTGTCCAGATCGAGGTACCATTTCCATGAACTCCTGTTTTTTTTTCCCCACATGTTTTTCTCATGCAGGATGGGGGTTTCAAAGTTGATTCTCCCTTGAAAATTATTTGAGAGGCCTATTTCTTTTCTTTTTTGTCCCCCAACCTGAAATTCCCAAAAAATTTCCCAACCGGGGTCGGTCTCCCTCCCCTATCACCTTCAAGTTTCCTTAAATTTGGGCTTTTTTCCCCCTCCCTTTCTTTCTCATAAGTTTCCTCTCAGCTTCGTCTAGAAACATAGAAAAAAACTGATCTCTCCCTTTTCCCCCTCCCACGGGAAACCCCCCCATTGCATCCCTAAAGGTTTTTACCCCTTTTTTTTCCCTTGGAGTTTTTCCTTCCCCCAGCCCCTTTTCCCTAGCTGTGGCCCCTTTTCCCATTTTTTTTGTCCTTCCCTCCCTCACCTTTCCCTGGCCCCCACAAGTGTCTGGTAGGTCCAGCACTTTTCCCAAATTTTCCTTCACTGTTTTTCCAAACCTCTCATTCTGCCCTATGTGCTCCCTGTCTTTTTTTTGGCCCCCCATGGGGGTTTTTTTGGACAGGCCCTTTCTCCCCATCCCGTTTAGTTTCCCATGCCCCCCTTCAGACCCTTTGTCGTGTCTGATGTAAAAAAAGGCTGTTTGCTTATTTTCTGTATTATTTTTGGGTCCAAAGGCTTTTCAGATTTCTCACCCCTCTTCTAATTTCTGTTTTTGGCTTTTTGTATGTGGCATGTGCTCCTACCTTCTGATTCTGCTCAAAACCTCTCCCCCACATCTTCCTTGTAAGTTTCTTTCTACCTCCTTCCCCACCCTTCCCTCCCTTTTTCTTGGCTCTGCCCCCCAGTCCTCCCTCCCACATTCGCCCTTTTCGGGCATTTTGGTTCTCACCCTAGTTCTGGGTTTGCCCCATTGACCACGACGAAAGGGGATAAAATTGTTAGGGGGGGGGGAAAATAGATTTTTAGGGGGAGTGGGGATAGATGGTTATGGGGGAGGGGGAGGATGGTTTTGGAGGGGGACAGGGGTTGGGGGGGGGGGTTAGAGGGTTTGGGGGGGAGGGTTAGGGGTTTTGGGGGGAAATGGGAGGTTGAAGGGGGAGGGTGGAGGGTTAGGGGAAGGGAGAGTACGTGTTTGGGAAAATGTGTATATGTGCTTGTGAAAGGGGTTCCCTTATGTTTTGTGTGGGGCATGGGGGGGGAGAGAAAAGGGAAAGGGGGGATTAAGGGGGGGGGGGAAAGGGGGGAGAAAAGGGAAGAGTGCCCCTTTAGAAGTGGGGGGGTGTCTGTGTGTGATGGGATTAGATGGGGAGGGGGGGGGGAAAAAGGGCCCTAAAAGTAGGTGCCCGGTTTGATAAGGGGGCCCCCTTACGGGTGTGTGGGGTTTGGGGGAAATGTGTGTGTTTTGTGTGTGTGTGTGTGCTTTGGTATGTCATGTGTGTGTATATGTGTATGTGTTGTGTTGTACTCCCCAAGTAAGAGCGGGGTGTTGTGTGTGTGTGTGTGGGTGTGTTGTTTGTTTTGTGTGTGTATGTGTTGAGTGTATTCGCCTAGTAAGGTGTGTGTTTGTTTTTGTATTTGTGTACCCCCCTTTAGTTGTACTCACCTAGTTGGGGGTTGCAGTGATCGAGTCCGAGGCTCCGGGCCCCCGCCTCTTCACTGTTCCAAACTAGTTTAAACTCTCCTAAACCCCTTGATTTTTATCAAAACCTTTGCTTAAAAGCTAGGGTATGGATCCGGGCCAAAAATAAAATCGTTTCCCAAACAATTCCACTTACGACAAATTTGGTGGCTGAAAAAATACTTCCTAAATCCCTGTGATTCACCCTGGTCTTCAACTTCCAACTGTTTTCCCTTGTTTTTTGTGCCCAAATCTCTGGAACATCCTGTTTTGTCCACCTTGCCCAGAAATTTTGTATGTCGTTATCATGTCCCCCTATCTCTCCTGTCCCCCCCAGTGTCGTCAGGTTGATTTCCCTTAACCTTTTCCTCGAAAGGGCATTTTTTCTTAGCTCGGGACTAGCCCTTTTTGCAAAACCTTTGGGACTTTCTCTATTTTTTTTACGTGCTTGGTTTGGTGGTTTGGTTTAAAATGTGCCGATACTCCAATATTGGGCCTTTCTTTCATGGTTTTACAAGGGGCCTGAATGTTCCCTTAAAAAGATGTCGGGGTTTCTTTCTGAGGGTTTTCTAGGCGGGCCCTATGCTGCAGCAGTTAAATTTTGGGTTTATGTTCGGGCCTTTAGGGGATGTGCCTGGTGTTTTAAAACAAACCCCCAAAATTTTTTCCTTGGGGTGAGGTTTTTAGTCTCTGGGCCCCCCAGACTGACCCCCGTCTGGGGGTCTTCTTTGCTCTTCCCCCCAATCTTCAGGGCTTTTTCACTTGGTGGGGTTGAAAATCCAGGAGCCAAATTTCTGGACCAGGGCTGCACCTACCAGATCCCTTTGTAGTTTCTCCCTGGTTTTCGATCGAGCGAATTCTTCTCATCAACTTAAAGTCATCTGCAAACAGGGACACCTCAGAGTCTATTCCTTCCGTCATGTCGTTCACATATACCGAAACAGCACTGGTCCTGGGACTGACCCCTGTGGGACCCCGTGGTCACAGGTGCCCATTTCTGACACCTTGCCAGTACAATGACCGCTCTGTCTTCCTGACAAGTATTCCCTGATCCATTGTAGTGCCTTCCCGTTATCCTGCTTGGTCCTCCAGTTTTTGCCCCAAATCTTTTGTGTGGAACTGTGTCAAACGCCTTCTTGCAGTCCAAAAAAATGCAATCCACCCACCCCTCTCTCTCTTGTCTTACTGCTGTCACCATGTCATAGAACTCCAGTAGGTTTGTGACACAGGATTTCCCGTCCCTGAAACCATGTTGGCTGCTGTTTATGAGATCGTTCCTTTCTAGGTGTTCCACCACTCTCTCCTGATTAATCTTCTCCATGATTTTGCATACTATACATGTCAGTGACACTGGTCTGTAGTTTAATGCTTCATGTCGTTCCTTTTTTAAAAGATTGGGACTACATTGCTGTCTTCCATGCCTCAGGCAATCTCCCTGTTTCGATAGATGTATTGAATATTGTTGTTAGGGGTACACATAGTGCCTCTGCTCCCTCTCTCAATACCCATGGGGAGATGTTATCTGGCCCCATTGCCTTTGAGGTATCTAGCTCACTCAGAAGCCTCTTCACTTTTTCCTCGGTTGTGTGTGTATGTGTGTGTGTTCATGTGTTTGGCGGAAATTGGTACTAGGGTCTAAAGCTTCTATAAGTGTCTACCCTAGTGTACTCACCTATTTGTACTCACCTATTTGTGGTTGCAGGGTCGATTCATAGCTCCTGGCCCCGCCTCTTCACTGATTGCTACTAGGTCCTCTCTCTTCCTGCCCTATGACTTTATCATACCTCGCCTTAAAACTATGTATGGTTTCCCGCCTCCCCTACTTCACTTTCTAGGCCATTCCACGGCCTGACCACTCTAACTGAAGAAATACTTTCAACATCCCTTTGTTTATGAGCTTCAAACTTTCCAATTGTGCTTTTTGGTCTGTGTCCCATCTTAAAAATCCCGCTTTGTCCCCTTGTCTTTCCGGGGAGTATTTTTTTCGTATCATGTCTCCCCCTGCCCCCCTGTCCCCTGCGTCGGGCCGATTTCCCTTTAACCTTTCCCCGTAGGACAATCCCCGAGTCGGGATAGTCTTGTTGCAAACCTTTGCACCTTCTTAATTTTTGACGGTTGACTAGGTGTGGATTCCAAACTGGTGCTGAAAAACTCAGTATGGGCCTGAGTAAAGGGATACAATCTTGAACGAATCCTTACTTAGGTACGAATGCTACCGTAGGTTTTTCCAGGGGGCCCCTAAGTGCAGCAGTTTTCTGTTTATGTGGCCCCCCCCCCGGAGATATGCTCGGTTATACCACCCCGATCTTTTTTTCCTTTAGTGAAGTTTGCAGTCTTTGGCCATCAAACTATATTGTGTTGCGGGCTTCTTTTCCCTTTCCCCCAAAATTTTTCCTGTTTTTTGTTTTGGCAGGGTTAAACTAAGAAGCATTTACTGGACCAGGTTTTGTAGCCTGTCCAGGTCTCTTTGTACCCTCCGGTCCTAAATCGATTTGGGATTTTTCATTAATTTTGATCTTTTCAAAAAGGGGAATTTTCTGGTCTTACCCCTTTCCCGTTATGTCGTTCACTAAAACCAAAGAACAGCACGGGGCCTAGGACTGCCCCCTGGGGAAACCCGCTTGTCACAGGCCCCCATTGAACCTCGTCAAAGTCCCTTTGACTCTTTGGTTGCCCCCCTGTCGGGTTTATTCTTGACCCTTTGCCAGTGCCTTTCTCCCTTTTGTGTGCCTGGTCATCTAGCTTTTGCGTAACCTTTGTGAGGAAAACTGTGTCAAAGGCCTTTTTGGGAGCCCAAAAAATGAAAGGCCCGACCCACCCCCCCTTTCCCCTCTTGTCTTATTTCCTGTCCCCTTTGGGTAATAAAACCCCTAGTAGGTTTGTGACACAGGTTTTTCCTTTCCCTAAAACCCGTGCTGGTTGTAAATTTAATCACTTTTTTAACCTTTCCCCAGGTGCTCCACCCTCTCCCCCTGTGATCTTCTCCATGCCTTGCTACTATACACGTTGGTGAAAGGTCTGTATTTTAGTGCTCATGTCTGTCTCTTTTTTTAAAAAAATTGGGAAAATACATTTGCATTTCCTTTACATCGGGGGTTCCCCTGTTTCAAATGATGTGTTGAAGTTTTCTTTTTTTAACCCGGTAAAACACAATATCTTGTCCCTTTTTAAAAGGCCCCATGAGGATTTTGCCCGGGGCCCACCAACCTTTGGGGTTTGTCAAGTTCGACAGCAGCTTTTCACCTCCTCCTTGGTTATTGTATTTCACCCAGCACTTGCGGGGTGCCCCCCCCCTTTTTCTGTTTTTTCGGGGAGCCTAGGGTTTTCCCCACTGAAAAATTCCTTTTTAAAAATCTCGTGTTGACCCTTTGCAACCTCCCGGTGGGTTTCTTGTGAATTCCCCTTCCCCCTTCCTCATTTTGGGATTACCTGGCCTTGACTTTTTGTTTTCCTTTTGATGTGGCTGTTAAACAGCTTCGGGGTCATTTCTTGACTTTTGATGTTATCTTTTTCTTTAATTGCCCGCTGAAACCCCCCTTTTAGTTTTTGCATATTCGTTTCTGGCTCTTGGGGCTAATCCCCTTTATTTTCCGGAGTTCCCTGCCCTTCTGTCCCTTTTTTCCATTCTCTAGAAAACCTTAGTTTTTGCCCCCCTACCCTTTGGGTAAACCAAGGACTCGTTTGTTTTCCCATTTTTTCCTTTTCCCCCGGGGGAAACAAACCCTTTCCCCTCTGCCCCTTGCATTTTTTTCCCAACATAGCCCTTTTCTTTTCTTGTACTGGTTTTCCTGTCATTTCCCCTCCCCCACTGAATGTTTGAAGGATTTTCTTTTGCCTGGGTATTTCCCCCCTTTTGTATTTTGGGTTTTTTCCCAAAGGCCTTTTCCTGCTACTCTCCCCAACTTGGAGCAAAAACTATGAAAGTCAAAACCCACGGGAAACCTTGATCACTAGCTCCCGGGGCCTTTATCCAGTTTTCCCTCAAATGCCCGAACAACTCAAGGTGAATACAAGCCAGTCTAGCTGGTTCATCCTTCCTCTCTCTCGGGTTTAGGTCTTTTACATTTTGATGCATGAGGTTTTCCAGTACCACGCCCCTTCATCTTGACTTTCCATGTTTCGGGACCCCCATGGGGCTCCAGATTTTCCCGCCCAATTCCCCTTGTGATTAAAAATCACCCATAACTAGAAATTTTGGGCCCCCCCTGTATGCTCTCCTGGCCCCTCGGTAGTTGTGTCGACCATTGCTCTGTTGCTCTAATCGTATTCTTCTTTGGCCCCCTTTGGCCAGTTTGTGGGGGTTGTACATTACGGGCAATTATCCCTTTTTGCCCCTCAGACTGGATTGTTCCAAAACAAAGTAGTCTTTCGACCCCTGCCCTCCATTCCTTCCATTTTCCAAAATCCCAAAGGTTTTTAATGAGCAGTGCAACTCCTCCTCCCCCCTCCCCCCTCTGTCTTTCCCGAGGATTTGATATCCGGATGGAAAGATTTGAATTTTATGGGTGTGTGTGTGTGTGTGTGTGTGTGTGTGTGTGTGTGAGGGAAGGATGGTTAGGGGGGTAGGGGAGGGGGGTTTGTGTAAATTGGGAAAGATTGTTATGCCCCTCTGTCGTGTAGGCTATATTTTGTCCCAGTTGTCTTTTCCCGTAATGCTTTCTCTCTCCACTTATTGCCCTTTTCTGGATTTAAGTATCAGTTTTGCGGGGTTTTTTTTCCTTTTTCCTTGGGTCACATTGAGGAGGACTTCCTAGCTTCCCAAGTATTTTTTTTATGTTAAACACCGGGTTTTAATAAAATTAACCCCTTTCGTTACCCTCGCTTGGGTTTCTCTTTCAAACCCCACACCCTTGGTCAACACTATCTTCACCTTTTCTATGCCTTTTTTTTACCCTAATTTTGGTAATTTGCTTGCAGGAAATGAGTGGCGTATCTAACAGTGAGCAGGGGACCAGAATCTAAAAACTTGAACCCCAAAAAAGGTTGGGTAATATTGCGCTGGCCCGCGGTGCAGTGACAGGTTGCCAGATGCCCGATGACGTTGTCATTGTAAAAAGGCCTTTATTGCTATTTTGGAGTCCCTTTCCCCCCTGATGTTTATAAAAATATAAGCCATGCATCCCCCGTTCCTCAAAAATGGGTTTCGCCCTTTAAAATTTTGATGTATACAATTCACCCTTATATACATTCACTTTATTTTAATAATGGCCCCGCCACTTTTTGTGACGTCAAATGTTTAGCAGGGCCCCTCTGCCACTTTAACTTATTTTTGGTTTTTTTTTTACCCCTTTTCCCCTTTTTCTTATTAACGTTTTCCCCTTCACTGTATGGTGCCCCCCCATTTTACTTGTTATCCAAACCCCTGGTAATTTTTTGGGGGACCCGCTTCCACATCCTTTTTTTTGTATATTTGAATTGTTGGCAACAGGGGCCTAATTTGCCACTAAAGGTTTTTGGGACTTTGAAAAATTAATTTATTTTGGCCCTTCCCCTCGGGCTTTTTTTTTAAAAATAATAACTTCAGTTATCATGGTAGGATTTTTTCCCGACGTTGTCAATACCACTGATTTTTGCTTGCGTTACTGCAAGCCTTAAAAACATGAGGGTTTCGGGGCCTTGCGCACCACCCGTGTGTGTGTGTGTGTGTGTGTGTGTGTGTTTTTGGGGGTGTGTGTGTGTGTGTGGGTTTTGTGTGTTGTGTGTTGTGTGTGTATGTGTTGTGTGTGTGTGTGTGTGTGTGTGTGTGTTTTGGGGTGTGTGTGTGTGTTTTGTGGTTTTTGGTTTTGTGTGTGTGGTGTTGGGTGTGTGTGTGTGTGTGCTTTTGTATGTGTGGGGTGTCTGTTTGTGAAAGAGATTTAAAAAAAAAACGAAAAAAAACAAATAAATGAATAAAAAAGGATTTGAAGAAACTGGGCCCGACATCACTTTTAGCAGAGGGCGAAAAACACTGGCCGGAAGAAAACCCTTTAAGGCCTTTAAAAATTGTATCAATCGCATCTGCTAGAAAAAAGACAGGATGGATAATGAGAACCCTTTAAAACCCGGGGGTGCCAAACCAATGATGACACTCCTTTTGGGGCGCTTTTTCTTTTAGGCTGGATTTTTGCTACCACCCAACAGCAACCTTTTTAAGGCAGGTGAAATTGTTTACCTAGAAAAAGGACAGAGAGCCTTTACGGCGCGCATAAAGGAGATAAAACACCTCAATTCCTGGGAGCGCTTGAGGTTCCTGAACCTGTATTCCTGGAACGCAGGCGGGAGAGATGCATGATTATATACACCGGGGAAAAAATCCTAGAGGGACTAGTACGAACTTGCACACGAAAATCACTCACTACGAAGCAAAAGACTTGGCAGGGGATGCAACATCCCCAATGAAAAGCAGGGGTGTCACTAGCACGTTAAGAGACCATACAATAAGTGTCAGGGGCCCGAGACTGTTCAACTGCCTCCCAGCATACGTAAGGGAGATCACCAACAGACCCCTGGCAGTCTTCAAGCTGGCACTGGACAAGCACCTAAAGTCGGTTCCTGACCAGCCGGGCTGTGGCTCGTACGTTGGTTTGCGTGCGGCCAGCAGTAACAGCCTGGTTGATCAAGCTCTGATCCACCAGGAGGCCTGGTCACAGACCGGGCCGTGGGGGCGTTGACCCCTCGAGGTAAACTCCAGGTAAGACAACACTGGCAGGAAGATAACACTGGCAGGAAGACAACACTGGCAGGAAGACAACACTGGCAGGAAGACAACACTGGCAGGAAGACAACACTGGCAGGAAGACAACACTGGCAGGAACACAACACTGGCAGGAAGACAACACTGGCAGGAACACAACACTGGAAGGAAGACAACACTGGCAGGAAGACAACACTGGCAGGAAGACAACACTGGCAGGAAAACAACACTGTCAGGAAGCCATCACTGGCAGGAAGACAACACTGGCAGGAAGACAAAACTGGCAGGAAGACAACACTGGCAGGAAGACAACACTGTCAGGAAGCCAACACTGGCAGGACGACAAAACTGGCAGGAAGACAAAACTGGCAGGAAGACAACACTGGCAGGAAGACAACACTGGCAGGAAGACAACACCGGCAGGAAGACAACACTGGCAGGAAGACAACACTGGCAGAAAGACAACACTGGCAGAAAGACAACACTGTCAGGAAGACAACACTGGCAAGAAGACAACACTGGCAGGAAGACAACACTGGCAAGAAGACAACACTGGCAGGAGAGACAACACTGGGCAGGGAAGACAACACTGGCAAGAAGACAACACTGGCAGGAAGACAACACTGCAGGAAGACAACACTGGCAGGAAGACAACACTGGCAGGAAGACAACACTGGCGGGAAGAAACACTGGCAAGAAGACAACACTGGCAGGAAGACAACACTGGCAAGAAGACAACACTGGCAGGAAGACAACACTGGCAGGAAGACAACACTGGCAGGAAGACAACACTGGCAAGAAGACAACACTGGCAGGAAGACAACACTGGCAAGAAGACAACACTGGCAGGAAGACAACACTGGCAGGAAGACAACACTGGCAAGAAGACAACACGGCAGAAAGACAACACTGGCAGGAAGACAACACTGGCAGGAAGACAACACTGGCAGGAAGACAACACTGGCAGGAAGACAACACTGGCAGGAAGACAACACTGGCAAGAAGACAACACTGGCAGGAAGACAACACTGGCAGAAGACAACACTGGCAGGAAGACAACACTGGCAAGAAGACAACTACTGGCAGGAAGACAACACTGGCAAGAAGACAACACTGGCAGGAAGACAACACTGGCAGGAAGACAACACTGGCAGGAAGACAACACTGGCAGGAAGACAACACTGGCAGGAAGACAACACTGGCATGAAGACAACACTGGCAGGAAGACAACACTGGCAAGAAGACAACACTGGCAGGAAGACAACACTGGCAGGAAGACAACACTGGCAGGAAGACAACACTGGCAGGAAGACAACACTGGCAGGAAGTACAACACTGGCAGGAAGACAACACTGGCAGGAAGACAACACTGGCAGAAAGACAACACTGGCAGGAAAACAACACTGGCAGAAAGACAACACTGGCAGGAAGACAACACTGGCAGAAAGACATGCGTGAAGTATGTTTTTTTCTTCTTCTTATTCGCCGGTACTCCCCCGGTCCGGGTATTTTCCAAGTAGTGGTGACCCGGCCTTGGCTCCCTATCTGGGGAGTGTCTCGAGACCTAAGTCTCCCATGGGAGGAGGTACAAGTACCCCCTCAACTTTGGGACCAACTGTCCCCAGGCCTAGCCACATTCCCCGCCCTCACGGGGCTCGTAGGGAGAATCTAGGCCTCTGGTCTGCCATCTGCCCCGCCCCAAAGGGGCTCGTGGAGATGGCAGTCTTATGAGCTGCTGAAGTATGTTAATTCGGAGTGCTGTTTATTATTATTATTGTTATTATTATTATTATTATCATTATTATTATTATTATTATTATTATTATTATTATTATTATTATTGTTATTATTATTATTATTGTTATTATTTTTGATTTATTGTTTTATTAATTAAATTATTAATTATTATTATTATTATTATTATTATTGTTATTATTATTATTATTGTTATTATTTAAATTTTTGTTATTATTATTATTATTATTATTATTATTATTATTATTGTTATTATATTATTATTGTTATTTATTATTATTATTATTATTATTATTATTATTATTATCATTATTATAATAAGGGAAAAGCAACAACAAATGGAATGTTGACTTGCACATTTGCAGTTTTTAGGGAGCACAGCAGATCACTGATGCACATCAAAACACTGTGCACAGCAGCACACTGTGCACAGCAGCACACTGTGCACAGCAGCACACTGAGCACAGCACCACACTGAGCACAGCACAACACTGAGCACAGCACCACACTCAGCACAGCAACACACTGAGCACAGCACAACACCGAGCACAACACCACACTGAGCACAGCACCACACCGAGCACAGCACAACACCGAGCACAGCACCGCACCGAGCACAGCACCACACCGAGCACAGCACCTCACTGAGCACAGCACCACACCGAGCACAGCACCACAATGACCACAGCACCACACCGAGCACAACACCACACAGAGCAGAGCACCACACCGAGCACAACACCGCACCGAGCACAGCATCACATCGAGCACAGCAGCACACAGTGCACAGCACCACACAGAGCACTGCAGCACACCGAGCACAGCACCTCACTGAGTACAGCATCACACCGAGCACAGCATCACATCGAGCACAGCATCACATCGAGCACAGCAGCACACAGTGCACAGCACCACACAGAGCACAGCACCACACTGAGCACTGCAGCACACCGAGCACAGCACCTCACTGAGCACAGCACCACACCGAGCACAACAGCACACCGAGCACAGCACCACACCGAGCACAGCACCACACCGAGGACAGCACCACACCGAGCACAGCACCACACCGAGCACAACAGCACACCGAGCACAGCACCACACCGAGCACAACAGCACACCGAGCACAGCACCACACCGAGCACAGCACCACACCGAGCACAGCAGCACACCGAGCACAGCACCACACTGAGCACAGCAGCACACCGAGCACAACACCACACCGAGCACAACAGCACACCGAGCACAGCACCACCCGAGCACAGCACCACACGAGCACAGCAGCACACCGAGCACAGCACCACACCGAACACAACACCACACCCAGCACAACAGCACACCGAGCACAGCACCACAACCGAGCACAGCACCACACCCAGCACAGCACCACACCGAGCACAGCACCACACCGAGCACAGCACAACACCGAGCACAGCACCACACCGAGCACAGCAGCACACTGAGCACAGCAGCACACCGAGCACAACACCACACCGAGCACAACAGCACACCGAGCACAGCACCACACCGAGCACAGCACCACACCGAGCACAGCACCACACCGAGCACAGCACCACACCGAGCACAGCACAACACCGAGCACAGCACCACACCGAGCACAGCAGCACACCGAGCACAGCACCACACCGAGCACAGCACCACACCGAGCACAGAACCACACCGAGCACAGCACCACACCGAGCACAGCACCACACCGAGCACAGCACCACACTGAGCACAGCAGCACACCGAGCCCCAACACCACACCGAGCACAGCACCACACTAATCACAGCAGCACACCGAGCACAGCACAACACCGAGCACAGCACCACACCGAGCACAGCAGCACACCGAGCACAGCACCACACCGAGCACAGCACCACACCGAGGACAGCACCACACCGAGCACAGCACCACACCGAGCACAGCAGCACACCGAGCACAGCACCACACAGAGCACAACAGCACACCGAGCACAGCACCACACTAATCACAGCAGCACACCGAGCACAGTACCACACCGAGCACAGCACCACACCGAGCACAGCACCACACCGAGCAAAGCACCACACCGAGCACAGCACCTCACTGAGCACAGCAGCACACCGAGCACAGCACCACAATGACCACAGCACCACACCGAGCACAACACCACACCGAGCACAGTAGCACACCGAGCACAGCACCTCACTGAGCACAGCAGCACACCGAGCACAGCATCACATTCAGCACAGCATCACATCGAGCACAGCAGCACACAGTGCGCAGCACATCACTAAGCACAGCACCACACCGAGCACAACAGCACACCGAGCACAGCACCACACCGAGTATAGCACCACACCCAGCACAGCAGCACACCGAGCACAGCACAACACCGAGCACAGCACAACACCGAGCACAGCAGCACACCGAACACAGCAGCACACCGAGTACAGCACCACACCGAGCACAGCACCACATCGAGCACAGCACCACACCGAACACAGCTCCACACATAGCACAGCACAACACCGAGCACAGCAACACACTGAGCACAGCACCACACATAGCACAGCACCACACCGAGCACAGCACCACACCGAGCACAGCACCACACCCAGCACAGCAGCTCACAGAGCACAGCCCAAAACAGAGCACAGCAGCACACCGAGACAGCACCACACCGAGCACAGCAGCACACCGAGCACAGCAGCACACCGAGCACAGCACCACACAGAGCACAGCACCACACTGAGCACAGCAGCACACCGTGCACAGCACCTCACTGAGCACAGCAGCACACCGAGCACAGCATCACATCGAGCACAGCATCACATCGAGCACAGCAGCACACAGTGCACAGCACCTCACTGAGCACAGCACCATACCGAGCACAACAGCACACCGAGCACAGCACCACACCGAGCACAAACAAACACACCGTGCACCAGCACCACACCGAGCACAGCACCACACCGAGCACAGCAGCACACCGAGCACAGCACAACACCGAGGACAGCACCACATCGAGCACAGCAGCACACCGAGCACAGCAGCACACCGAGCACAGCACGACACCGAGCACAGCACCACATCGAGCACAGCACCACACCGAGCACAGCACCACACATAGCACAGCACAACACCGAACACAGCAACAAACTGAACACAGCACCACACAGAGCACAGCATCACACCGAACACACAGCACACCGTGCACAGCACCACACCGAGCACAGCAGCACACCGAGCACAGCACCACACCGAGAACAGCACCACATCAAGCACAGCAGCACACCGAGCACAGCAGCACACCGTGCACAGCACCGCACCGAGCACAGCACCACACCGAGCACAGCACCCCCCCAAAACATAGCACAGCACAACACCGAGCACAGCAACACACTGAGCACAACACCACAACGAGCACAGCACAACACCGAGCACAGCACCACACCGAGCACAGCAGCACACAGAGCACAGCACCACACAGAGCACAGCACCACACCGAGCACAGCACCACACCGAGCACAGCACCACACCGAGCACAGCACCACACCGAGCACAGCACCTGACAGAGCACAGCACCACACATAGCACAGCACCACACCGAGCACAGCAGCACACCGAGCACAGCACCACACCGAGCACAGCAGCACACCGAGCACAGCACGAAACAGAGCACAGCACCACACCGAGCACAGCAGCACACAGAGCACAGCACCACACAGAGCACAGCACCAACACCGAGCATAGCAGCACACAGAGCACAGCACCACACAGAGCACAGCACCACTCAGAGCACAGCACCACACCGAGCACAGCACTACACCGAGCACAGCACCACACCGAGCACAGCACAACACCGAGCTCAGCACCACACCGAGCACAGCACAACACCGAGCTCAGCAGCACAAACCGAGCACAGCACCACACCGAACACAGCACCACACCGAGCACAGCATCACATCGAGCACAGCATCACATCGAGCACAGCACCACACAGAGCACAGCACCACACTGAGCACTGCAGCACACCGAGCACAGCACCTCACTGAGCACAGCACCACACCGAGCACAACAGCACACCGAGCACAGCACCACACCGAGCTCAGCACACACCGAGGACAGCACACACCGAGCACAGCACCACACCGAGCACAACAGCACACCGAGCACAGCACCACACCGAGCACAGCACCACACCGAGCACAGCAGCACACCGAGCACAGCACCACACTGAGCACAGCAGCACACCGAGCACAACACCATACCGAGCACAACAGCACACCGAGGACAGCACCACACCGAGCACAGCACCACACCGAGCACAGCACAACACCGAGCACAGCACCACACCGAGCACAGCAGCACACCGAGCACAGCACCACACCGAGCACAGCACCACACCGAGCACAGCAGCACACCGAGCACAGCAGCACACCGAGCACAGCAGCACACCGAGCACAGCACCACACCGAGCACAGCACCACACCGAGCACAGCACCACACTGAGCACAGCAGCACACCGAGCACAACACCACACCGAGCACAACAGCACACCGAGGACAGCACCACACCGAGCACAACAGCACACCGAGGACAGCACCACACCGAGCACAGCACCACACTGAGCACAGCAGCACACCGAGCACAACACCACACCGAGCCACAAACAGCACCACCGAGCACAGCACCACACCGAGCACAACAGCACACCGAGCACAGCACCACACCGAGCACAGCACCACACCGAGCACAACAGCACACCGAGGACAGCACCACACTAATCACAGCAGCACAACGAGCACAGCACACACCGAGCACAACAGCACACCGAGGACAGCACCACACTAATCACAGCACCACACCGAGCACAGCACCACACCGAGCAAAGCACCACACCGAGCACAGCACCCTCCTGAGCACAGCAGCACACCGAGCACAGCACCACAATGACCACAGCACCACACCGAGCACAACACCACACCGAGCACAGTAGCACACCGAGCACGCACCACACCGAGTATAGCACCACACCAGCACAGCAGCACACCGAGCACAGCACCCAACACCGAGCACAGCACAACACCGAGCACAGCAGCACACCGAACACAGCAGCACACCGAGTACAGCACCACACCGAGCACAGCACCACATCGAGCACAGCACCACACCGAACACAGCTCCACACATAGCACAGCACAACACCGAGCACAGCAACACACTGAGCACAGCACCACACATAGCACAGCACCACACCGAGCACAGCACCACACCGAGCACAGCACCACACCGAGCACAGCAGCACACAGAGCACAGCACCACACAGAGCACAGCACCACACTGAGCACAGCACCACACCGAGCACAGCAGCACACCGTGCACAGCACCTCACTGAGCACAGCAGCACACCGAGCACAGCATCACATCGAGCACTGCATCACATCGAGCACAGCACCACACAGTGCACAGCACCTCACTGAGCACAGCACCATACCGAGCACAACAGCACACCGAGCACAGCACCACACCGAGCACAACAGCACACCGTGCACAGCACCACACCGAGCACAGCACCACACCGAGCACAGCAGCACACCGAGCACAGCACAACACCGAGCACAGCACCACATCGAGCACAGCAGCACACCGAGCACAGCAGCACACCGAGCACAGCACGACACCGAGCACAGCACCACATCGAGCACAGCACCACACCGAGCACAGCACCACACATAGCACAGAACAACACCGAACACAGCAACAAACTGAACACAGCACCACACAGAGCACAGCATCACACCGAACACAACAGCACACCGTGCACAGCACCACACCGAGCACAGCAGCACACCGAGCACAGCACCACACCGAGAACAGCACCACATCAAGCACAGCAGCACACCGAGCACAGCAGCACACCGTGCACAGCACCGCACCGAGCACAGCACCACACCGAGCACAGCACCACACATAGCACAGCACAACACCGAGCACAGCAACACACTGAGCACAGCACCACACATAGCACAGCACCACAACGAGCACAGCACAACACCGAGCACAGCACCACACCGAGCACAGCACCACACAGAGCACAGCACCACACAGAGCACAGCACCACACCGAGCACAGCACCACACCGAGCACAGCACCACACCGAGCACAGCACCACACCGAGCACAGCACCTGACAGAGCACAGCACCACACATAGCACAGCACACACACCGAGCACAGCAGCACACCGAGCACAGCACCACACCGAGCACAGCAGCACACCGAGCACAGCACGAAACAGAGCACTGCACCACACCGAGCACAGCAGCACACAGAGCACAGCACCACACAGAGCACAGCACCAACACCGAGCATAGCAGCACACAGAGCACAGCACCACACAGAGCACAGCACCACTCAGAGCACAGCACCACACCGAGCACAGCACTACACCGAGCACAGCACCACACCGAGCACAACATAACACCGAGCACAGCAGCACACCGAGCACAGCACCACACCGAGCACAGCACAACACCGAGCTCAGCAGCACACCGAGCACAGCACCACACCGAGCACAGCACCACACCGAGCACAGCACAACACCGAGCACAGCAGCACACCGAGCACAGCACCTCACCAAGCACAGCACAACACCGAGCACAGCACCACACAGAGCACAGCACCACACCGAGCACAGCACCACCTGGAGTTTAACTGGAGAGAGTTCCGGGGGTCAACGCCCCCGCGGCCCGGTCTGTGACCAGGCCTCCTGGTGGATTAGAGCCTGATCAACCAGGCTGTTACTGCTGGATGCACGCAAACCAACGTACGAGCCACAGCCCGGCTGGTCAGGAACCGTCTTTAGGTGCTTGTCCAGTGCCAGCTTGAAGACTGCCAGGGGTCTGTTGGTAATCCCCCTTATGTATGCTGGGAGGCAGTTGAACAGTCTCGGGCCCCTGACACTTATTGTATGGTCTCTTAACGTGCTAGTGACACTCCTGCTTTTCATTTGGGGGATGTTGCAACCTTTGCCAAGTCTTTTGCTTTCGTAGTGAGTGATTTTCGTGTGCAAGTTCGGTACTAGTCCCTCTAGGATTTTCCAGGTGTATATAATCATGCATCTCTCCCGCCTGCGTTCCAGGGAATACAGGTTCAGGAACCTCAAGCGCTCCCAGGAATTGAGGTGTTTTATCTCCGTTATGCGCGCCATGAAGGCTCTCTGTACATTTTCTAGGTCAGCAATTTCACCTGCCTTGAAAGGTGCTGTTAGTGTGCAGCAATATTCCAGCCTAGATAGAACAAGTGACCTGAAGAGTGTCATCATGCGCTTGGCCTCCCTAGTTTTGAAGGTTCCCATTATCCATCCTGTCATTTTTCTAGCAGATGCGATTGATACAATGTTATGGTCCTTGAAGGTGAGATCCTCCGACATATTCACTCCCAGGTCGTTGACGTTGGTGTTTCGCTCTCTTTTGTGGCCAGAATTTGTTTTGTACTCTGATGAAGATTTAATTTCCTCGTGTTTACCATATCTGAGTAATTGAAATTTCTCATCGTTGAACTTCATATTGTTTTGTGCAGCCCACTGAAAGATTTGGTTGATGTCCGCCTGGAGCCTTGTAGTGTCTGCAATGGAAGACACTGTCATGCAGATTCGGGTGTCATCTGCAAAGGAAGACACGATGCTGTGGCTGACATCCTTGTCTGTGTCAGATATGAGGATGAGAAACAAGATGGGAGCGAGTACTGTGCCTTGTGGAACAGAGCTTTTCACCGTAGCTGCCTCGGACTTTACTCTGTTGACGACTACTGTGTTCTGTTAGTGAGGAAATTATAGATCCATCGACCGACTTTTCCTGTTATTCCTTTAGCACGCATTTTGTGCGCTATTACGCCATGGTCACACTTGTCGAAGGCTTTTGCAAAGTCTGTATATATTACATCTGTAGTCTTTTTGTCTTCTAGTGCATCTAGGACCTTGTCGTAGTGATCCAATAGTTGAGACAGACAGGAGCGACCAGTTCTAAACCCATGTTACCCTGGGTTGTGTAATTGATGGGTTTCTAGATGGGTGGTGATCTTGCTTCTTAGGACCCTTTCAAAGATTTTTATGATATGGGATGTTAGTGCTATCGGTCTGTAGTTCTTTGCTATTGCTTTACTGCCCCCTTTGTGGAGTGGGGCTATGTCTGTTGTTTTTAGTAACTGTGGGATGACCCCCGTGCCCATGCTCCCTCTCCATAGGATGGTAAAAGCTCGTGATAGGGGCTTCTTGCAGTTCTTGATGAACACGGAGTTCCATGAGTCTGGCCCTGGGGCAGAGTCCATGGACATGTCATTTTTCGCCTGTTCGAAGTCATTTGGCGTCAGGATAACATCAGATAGGCTTGTGTTAACCAAATTCTGTGGCTCTCTCATAAAAAATTCATTTTGATCTTCGACTCTCAGTCTGGTTAGCGGCTTGCTAAAAACTGAGTCATATTGGGACTTGAGTAGCTCACTCATTTCCTTGCTGTCATCTGTGTAGGACCCATCTTGTTTAAGTAGGGGCCCAATACTGGACGTTGTTCTCGACTTTGATTTGGCATAGGAGAAGAAATACTTTGGGTTTCTCTCGATTTCATTTATGGCTTTTAGTTCTTCCCGCCGAGTACAGCACCACACCGAGCACAGCACCACACCGAGCACAGCACCACGCCGAGCACAGCACCACACAGAGCACAGCACCACACAGAGCACAGCACCACACAGAGCACAGCACCACACAGAGCACAGCACCACACAGAGCACAGCACCACGCCGAGCACAGCACCTCACTGAGCACAGCAGAACACCGAGCACAGCATCACATCGAGCACAGCAGCTCGCCGAGCACAGCACCACACATAGCACAGCACAACACCGAGCACAGCAACACACTGAGCGCAGCAGCTCACTGGTTACAGCACCACACTGACCACAGCATCACACCCAGCACAGCACCACACAGAGCACAGCACCACACAAAGCACAGCACCACACCGAGCACAGCACCACACCGAGCACAGCACCACACCGAGCACAGCACCACACCGAGCACAGCACCACACAGAGCACAGCACCACACTGACCGCAGCAGCTCACTTGTTACAGCACCACACTGAGTACAGCAGCACACAGAGCACAGCACCACACAGACCACAGCACCACACTGGCCACAGCACCACACTGACCACGTCAGCACACTAGGTACAGCACCACACTGAGCACAGCAGCACACAGACCACAGCACCAAACAGACCACCGTATCACACTGACCACAGCACCACACTGGCCACAGCATCACACTGGTCACAGCACCACACTGGCCACTGCACCACTCTGACCACAACACCGCACTGAGCACAGTACCGCACTGAGCACAGCAGCACACTGGGTTCTGCAGCACACTGAGCACAGCACTACACAGAGCACACCACCACACAGAGCACAGCACCACAGTGAACACAGCACCACACTGACCACAGCAGCTCACTGGTTACAGCACCACTCCGAGCACAGCAGCACACAGAGCACAGCACAACACAGACCACAGCACTACACTGACCACACCACCACACAGACCACCGCACCACACTGGCCACAGCACCACACTGGCCACAGCACCACACTAACCACAGCACCACTCTGACCACAATACCGCACTGAGCACAGTACCACACTGACCCCAGCACCACACTGGCCACAGCGCCGCACTGACCACAGCAGCACACTGGGTACAGCACCACACTCAGCACAGCAGCACACAGAGCACAGCACCCCACAGACCACCATACCACACTGAGCACAACACCACACTGGCCACAGCACCACTCTGGCTACAACACCGCACTGAGCACAGTACCACACTGAGCACAGCAGCATACTGGGTTCTGCAGCACACTGAACACAGCACTACACAGAGCACAGTACCACACAGAGCTCAGAACCACACTGAGCACAGCACCACACTGAGCACAGCACAACACTGGCCACAGCACCACACTGGCCACAGCACCACACTGACCACAACACCGCACTGAGCACAGTAACACACTGAGCACAGCACCACACTGAGCACAGCAGCACACGAAGCACAGCACCACACCGTGCACATCACCACACTGAGCACAGCAACACACAGAACACAGCACCACACTGACCACCACACTGACCACAGCAACACACTGAGCACAGCAGCACACTGGGTACTGCAGCACACTGAGCACAGTACCTCACTGAGCACAGCACCAGATTGAACACACCAGCACACTGGGTACAGCGGCACACTGAGCACAGCACAACGAAGAGCACAGCACCACGCTGAGCACAGCACCACACTGGGTATAGCAGAACACTGGGTATAACGGAACACTGGGTACAACAGCACTGGGTGCAGCACCACACTGAGCACAGCAGCACACTGGGTACTGTAGCACACTGAGCACAGTACCTCACTGAGCACAGCACCAGATTGAACACAGCAGCACACTGGGTACAGCGGCACACTGAGCACAGCACAACGAAGAGCACAGCACCACTCAGAGCACAGCACCACACTGAGCACAGCAGCACATTGGGTACAGCAGCACACTGAGGACAGCACCACATTGAACACGGCACCACACTGAGCACAGCACCACACTGAGCACAGCACCACACTGACCACAGCACTACTCTGACCACAACACCGCAATGTCCACATTACCACTCTGAGCACAGCAGCACACTGGGTACTGCAGCACACTGAGCACAGCACCACATTGTGCACAGCACCACACGGAGCACAGCACCACACAGAGCACAGCACCACACTGAGCACAGCAGCACCCTGGGTACAGCAGCACACTTGGTACAGCAGCACACTAG
The DNA here is from genome assembly GCF_026875155.1 of Cherax quadricarinatus. Classification (NCBI taxonomy): domain Eukaryota; kingdom Metazoa; phylum Arthropoda; class Malacostraca; order Decapoda; family Parastacidae; genus Cherax; species Cherax quadricarinatus. Next base: position 67,975,997 of record NC_069404.1, read on the forward strand.
GTACAGCAAAACATTAAGCACAGCAGTACAGGGGCGACGCACCCCTTGCTATTTACAACAAAACTTTTAATAAAGGAGAATAATTTTTTTCAGAGCGAGTTGCGGAGCCTTGTTACTGTATGGAGGCCTCGCTGTCGTGTGTTGGAACCCCACAGTTTGTGTAGTTACTGAGGCTCTGGTGTGCTGGAACCCCACAGTGTGTGTAGTTACTGAGGTTGTGGTGTGTTGGAACCCTACAGTTTGTGTAGTTACTGAGGCTGTGGTGTGCTGGAACCCGACAGTGCGTGTAGTTACTGAGGCTGTGGTGTGCTGGAACCCGACAGTGCGTGTAGTTACTGAGGCTGTGGTGTGTTGGAACCCCACAGTGCGTGTAGTTACTAAGGCTGTGGTGTGTTGGAACACCACAGTTTGTGTAGTTATTGAGGCTGTGGTGCGTTGGAACCCCACAGTGCGTGTAGTTACTGAGGCTGTGGTGTGTTGGAACCCCACAGTTTGTGTAGTTACTGAGGCTGGGGTGTGTTGGAACCCCACAGTGTGTGTAGTTACTGAGAATGTGGTGTGTTGGAACCTCACAGTGTGTGTAGTTACTGAGGCGTGGTGTGTTGGAACCCCACAGTGTGTGTAGTTACTGAGGCTGTGGTGTGTTGGAACCCCACAGTGTGTGTAGTTACTGAGGCCGTAGTGTGTTGGAACCCCACAGTGTGTGTAGTTACTGAGGCTGTGGTGTGTTGGAGCCCCACAGTGTGTGTAGTTACTGAGGCTGTGGTGTGTTGGAACCTCACAGTGTGTGTAGTTACTGAGGCTGTGGTGTGTTGGAACCTCACAGTGTGTGTAGTTACTGAGGTGTGGTGTGTTGAACCTCACAGTGTGTGTAGTTACTGAGGCTGTGGTGTGTTGGAACCCCACAGTGTGTGTAGTTACTGAGGCTGTGGTGTGTTGGAGCCCACAGTGTGTGTAGTTACTGAGGCTGTGGTGTGTTGGAACCCCACAGTGTGTGTAGTTACTGAGGCTGTGGTGTGTTGGAGCCCCACAGTTTGTGTAGTTACTGAGGCTGTGGTGTGTTGGAACCCCACAGTTTGTGTAGTTACTGGGGCCGTGGTGTGCTGGAACCCCACAGTGTGTGTATTTACTGAGGCCGTGGTGTGTTGGAACATCACAGTGTGTGTATTTACTGAGGCCGTGTTGTGTTGGAACCCCACAGTGTGTAGTTACTGAGGCTGTGGTGTGTTGGAACCCCACAGTGTGTGTAGTTACTGAGTCCGTGGTGTGTTGGAACCCCACAGTGTGTGTAGTTACTGAGGCTGTGGTGTGTTGGAACCCCACAGTGTGTGTAGTTACTGAGGCTGTGGTGTGTTGGAACCCCACAGTGTGTGTAGTTACTGAGGCTGTGGTGTGTTGGAGCCCCACAGTTTGTGTAGTTACTGAGGCTGTGGTGTGCTGGAACCCCACAGTGTGTGTAGTTACTGAGGCCGTGGTGTGTTGGAAACCCACAGTGTGTGTAGTTACTGAGGCCGTGGTGTGTTGGAACCCCACAGTGTGTGTAGTTACTGAGGCTGTGATGTGTTGGAACCCCACAGTGTGTGTAGTTACTGAGGCTGTGGTGTGTTGGAGCCCCACAGTGTGTGTAGTTACTGAGGCTGTGGTGTGTTGGATCCCCACAGTGTGTGTAGTTACTGAGGCTGTGGTGTGTTGGAGCCCCACAGTTTGTGTAGTTACTGAGGCTGTGGTGTGTTGGAACCCCAAAGTGTGTGTAGTTACTGAGGCTGTGGTGTGTTGGAGCCCCACAGTTTGTGTAGTTACTGAGGCTGTGATGTGTTGGAGCCCCACAGTTTGTATAGTTACTGAGGCTGTCGTGTGTTGGAACCCCACAGTGTGTGTATTTACTGAGGCTGTGGTGTGTTGGAGCCCCACAGTGTGTGTAGTTACTGAGGCCGTGGTGTGTTGGAACCCCACAGTGTGTGTAGTTACTGAGGCTGTGGTGTGTTGGAACCCCACAGTGTGTGTAGTTACTGAGGCCGTGGTGTGCTGGAACCCCACAGTGTGTAGTTACTGAGGCCGTGGTGTGTTAGAACCCCACAGTGTGTGTAGTTACTGAGGATGTGGTGTGTTGGAACCCCACAGTGTGTAGTTACTGAGGCCGTGGTGTGTTGGAACCCCACATTGTGTGTAGTTACTGAGGATGTGGTGTGTTGGAACCCCACAGTGTGTGTAGTTACTGAGGCCGTGGTGTGTTGGAACCCCACAGTGTTTGTAGTTACTGAATCTGTGGTGTGTTGGAACCTCACAGTGTGTGTACTTACTGAGGATGTGGTGTGTTGGAACCCCACAGTGTGTGTAGTTACTGAGGATGTGGTGTGTTGGAGCCCCACAGTATGTGTAGTTACTGAGGCCGTGGTGTGTTGGAGCCCCACAGTGTGTGTAGTTACTGAGGATGTGGTGTGTTGGAGCCCCACAGTGTGTGTAGTTACTGAGGCCGTGGTGTGTTGGAGCCCCACAGTATGTGTAGTTACTGAGGCCGTGGTGTGTTGGAGCCCCACAGTGTGTGTAGTTACTGAGGCCGTGGTGTGTTGGAGCCCCACAATGTGTGTAGTTACTGAGGCCGTGGTGTGTTGGAGCCCCACAGTGTGTGTAGTTACTGAGGATGTGGTGTGTTGGAGCCCCACAGTGTGTGTAGTTACTGAGGCCGTGGTGTGTTGGAGCCCCACAGTGTGTGTAGTTACTGAGGCCGTGGTGTGTTGGAGCCCCACAGTGTGTGTAGTTACTGAGGCCGTGGTGTGTTGGAGCCCCACAGTATGTGTAGTTACTGAGGCCGTGGTGTGTTGGAGCCCCACAGTGTGTGTAGTTACTGAGGCCGTGGTGTGTTGGAGCCCCACAGTGTGTGTTAGTTACTGAGGCCGTGGTGTGTTGGAGCCCCACAGTATGTGTAGTTACTGAGGCCGTGGTGTGTTGGAGCCCCACAGTGTGTGTAGTTACTGAGCGCGTGGTGTGTTGGAGCCCCACCGTGTGTGTAGTTTACTGAGGCCGTGGTGTGTTGGAGCCACCACAGTGTGTGTAGTTACTGAGGCCGTGGTGTGTTGGAGCCCACAGTGTGTGTAGTTACTGAGGCCGTGGTGTGTTGGAAGCCCCACAGTGTGTGTAGTTACTGAGGCCGTGGTGTGTTGGAGCCCCACAGTGTGTGTAGTTACTGAGGCCGTGGTGTGTTGGAACCCCACAGTGTGTGTAGTTACTGAGGCCGTGGTGTGTTGGAGCCCCACAGTGTGTGTAGTTACTGAGGCCGTGGTGTGTTGGAACCCCACAGTGTGTGTAGTTACTGAGGCCGTGGTGTGTTGGAGCCCCACAGTGTGCGTAGATACTGAGGCCGTGGTGTGTTGGAACCCCACAGTGTGTGTAGTTACTGAGGCCGTGGTGTGTTGGAGCCCCACAGTGTGTGTAGTTACTGAGGATGTGGTGTGTTGGAGCCCCACAGTGTGTGTAGTTACTGAGGCGTGGTGTGTTGGAGCCCCACAGTATGTGTAGTTACTGAGGATGTGGTGTGTTGGAGCCCCACAGTGTGTGTAGTTACTGAGGCCGTGGTGTGTTGGAGCCCCACAGTGTGTGTAGTTACTGAGGCTGTGGTGTGTTGGAGCCCCACAGTATGTGTAGTTACTGAGGCCGTGGTGTGTTGGAGCCCCACAGTGTGTGTAGTTACTGAGGCTGTGGTGTGTTGGAGCCCCACAGTGTGTGTAGTTACTGAGGATGTGGTGTGTGTTGGAGCCCCACAGTGTGTGTAGTTACTGAGGATGTGGTGTGTTGGAGGCCCACAGTGTGTGTAGTTACTGAGGATGTGGTGTGTTGGAGCCCCACAGTGTGTGTAGTTACTGAGGATGTGGTGTGTTGGAGCCCCACAGTGTGTGTAGTTACTGAGGATGTGGTGTGTTGGAGCCCCACAGTGTGTGTAGTTACTGAGGATGTTTTGTGTTGGAGCCCCACAGTGTGTGTAGTTACTGAGGCCGTGGTGTGTTGGAGCCCCACAGTATGTGTAGTTACTGAGGCTGTGGTGTGTTGGAGCCCCACAGTGTGTGTAGTTACTGAGGCCGTGGTGTGTTGGAGCCCCACAGTGTGTGTAGTTACTGAGGCTCTGGGATCACGAGGGTCACTCCCACAGAAACCAGCTTCTTCAATAAAACTGGTACATTATAACTTACACCACCTGACATCAGGTGACTGTTACTCTTGGGAAGAACGCATCACAAGGTGAAAGTTTACAGCCGACCAGGAGACGCATTTTCCAGTTGATTCAGAGAATCCAACGAAATTTGCGCCAATGCAACCTATGATTTGCGCCTATGCAGCCTATAAATGGTACCTACACAGCCTATAATTTGCACCTACCCTTTCTATAATCAAGACATGTTTTCTCCATGTTATATGATACAGCTGCCATTAAAGGTCGAATACGGTTATGATTGTTTTAGTTTTAAACAGGTAAGGGGAGCGCTAAACCTGTATGAACCATACAGCGCCTGTGTGAATGACACCATTCAGATTCGATCCATTCAAGTGAGAGAGACAAGGGCTAGTTCCATGGATCAGCGAAACAATGTAATGTGAAGCGCTGAAAAGTGCATCACTTTACAGCGTGCATGTCTGTAATTAAGCGTCAACATGGCACCCACACACTCCGTCAACGGTACAAGCTTCTTTCTAGGTAGGATACCCGCGTTAAAATATTTTTTTAAGGCAATCAGAAAAGGGTTTCTAAAGTAATATCGTGTACGGCAATTTCTGCGAAAGGCTTATATAACATTGAGTAGAGGTGCAAAGTTGAGTGCCTGCACTCTGCACGAGGGCTGAGTGCCTGTACTCTGCACGAGGGCTGAGTGTCTGTACTCTGGAAATAAATGGTATAATATACAGACACAGTGGAAAAATAAACAAGTATTTTCTAAACTCCACTATACTCGACACTTCATTAGAGACTGCAGACGCCGGACATATAAGATCTTTAATACACCCAGAGAAGACACTGCCGAGAGGAGATACATAGTCCTTCCCACCATCTCCATTGCCAAACACGTTTTCAACGTCTTTTCTATACCTCATTCCAAGTATCTACTTCCACTTCCACCACCATCAAGGACATTACCAGTAACAGACAGGCGAAGATGAAAGTTAAGACACTTGTGCAACATCTGGTTATCTTTATTGTAGACGTTCTGTTTTCTGATTATGTCCAAGAATCTGTATTGATAAAGCCACTGGATGGCGAAACGTCTGCAATAAAGATAACCAGATGTTGCACAAGTGTCTTAACTTTCATCTTGTCGGTATTGTATACCTGTCTTGCAAGACAGGAGAAGCTTCAGTCCTCTGCAGGGCTATACATAATCCCTTGTAATGACTGCAAACACGTATTTCAGAACACCAGTATGCAGGTAGATCTGATAATCCAAGGAATGCCTGTGTTCAATACCGAAATTCACAGAATCATTTAATCAACTACAGAAAAGCAAGACTAATCGCCAGAGAAGAAAAGACTCAATAACGCAGAATCCTGGAATCATCACTTATCTGTATATCCAACAACTTCAACCAGAACAACGGCTTTCATAACATAGTTGAACACCTTGCCGAGAAACTTCTTCATCGTTATCCCACATAAGAACATAAGAATGGAGGAAGACTGCAGAAGGTCTACTCATATATTTGTCCAATCTCTTTTTAAAGCTACCCAAGATCCTAGTCTCTATCACGCTACTCAGAAGATTGTCACATGCAGGTTCAGATCCAACCTACCCAGCATTCTCTACCTGACTCCATCCTATAAAAACTCACGTACCTTTCACCCAGGTAGATCTGTTTGTGACTTGATGAAGCCCACTGTGTGGGCGACACGTTGTCAATAAAGGATCACATACTGCTTCTGTGCCTGCACTCTACACGAGGGATGAGTGCCTGCACTCTACACGAGGGATGAGTGCCTGCACTCTACACGAGGGATGAGTGCCTGCATTCTACACGAGGGATGAGTGACTGCACTCTACACGAGAGCTGAGTGCTTGTACTCTACATGAGGGCTGAGTGCCTGTACTCTGCACAAGGGCTGAGTACCTGCACTCTACACAAGAGCTGACAATGTTGTAGCTTGGGAGAGTCAACCGAACCGTGATGTGAGCACACTTCTCACAAGACAGCGGTACATGTGTGTGTGTGTGTGTGTGTGTGTGTGTGTGTGTGTGTGTGTGTGTGTACTCACCTAGTTGTACTCACCTAGTTGAGGTTGCAAGGGTCGAGTCCAAGCTCCTGGCCCCGCCTCATCACTGGTCGCTACTAGGTCACTCTCCATGAACCATGAGCTTTATCGTACCTCTGCTTAAAGCTATGTATGGATCCTGCCTCCACTACATCGCTTCCCAAACTATTCCACTTCCTGACTACTCTGTGGCTGAAGAAATACTTCCTAACATCCCTTTGATTCATCTGTGTCTTTAGCTTCCAACTGTGTCCCCGTGTTGCTGTGTCCAGTCCCCTGAACATCCTGTCTTTGTCCACCTTGTCAATTCCTCTCAGTATTTTGTAAGTCGCTATCATGTCCCCCCTATCTCTCCTGTCCTCCAGTGTCGTCAGGTTGATTTCCCTTAACCTCTCCTCATAGGACATACCTCTTAACTCTGGGACTAGTCTTGTTGCAAATCTTTGCACTTTCTCTAGTTTCTTTTAATGCTTGGCTAGGTGTGGGTTCCAAACTGGTGCCGCATACCCAATATGGGCCTAACGTACACGTTGTACAGGGTCCTGAACGATTCCTTATTAAGATGTCGGAATGCTGTTCTGAGGTTTGCCAGGCGCCCATATGCTGCAGCAGTTATTTGGTTGATGTGCGCTTCAGGAGATTGCCTGGTGTTATACTCACCCCAAGATCTTTTTTCTTGAGTGATGTTTGTAGTTCTCTGGCCCCCTAGACTGTACTCCCGTCTGCGGTCTTCTTTGCCCTTCCCCAATCCTCATGACTTGCACTTGGTGGGATTGAACTCCAGGAGCCAGTTGCTGGACCAGGTCTACAGCTGTCCAGATCCCTTTGTATTTCCGCCTGGTCTTCGATCGAATGAACTCTTCTCATCAACTTCACGTCATCTGCAAACAGGGACACCTCGGAGTTTATTCCTTCCGTCATGTCGTTCACAAATACCAGAAA
>NC_069404.1:67983670-67986170 GCF_026875155.1 Cherax quadricarinatus
TGTGGTTTGCTGTGCCAGTTTTTCTGCTGTGCACAGTGTGGTGCTGTGCTCAGTGTCTGCTGTGGCACAGTGTTGTGCTGTGCTCAGTGTTCTGCTGTGCACAGTGTGGTGCTGTACTCAGTGTTCTGCTGTGCGCAGTGGGGTTTGCTGTGCTCAGTGTTTTTGCTGTGCACAGTGTGGTGCTGTGCTCAGTGATCTGCTGTGCACAGTGTGGTGCTGTGCTCAGTGTTCGCTGTGCACAGTGTGGTGCTGTGCTCAGTGATCTGCTTGCACAGTTTTGGTGCTGTGCTCAGTGTTCTGCTGTGCACAGTGTGGTGATGTGCTCCAGTGTTCTGCTGTGCACAGTGTGGTGATGTGCTCAGTGTTCTGCTGTGCACAGTGTGGTGCTGTGCTCAGTGTTCTGCTGTGCACTGTGTGGTGCTGTGCTCAGTGTTCTGCTGTGCACAGTGTGGTGCTGTGCTCAGTGATCTCCTGTGCACAGTGTTGTGCTGTGCTCAGTGTTCTGCTGTGCACAGTGTGGTGCTGTACTCAGTGTTCTGCTGTGCGCAGTGTGGTGCTGTGCTCAGTGTTCTGCTGTGCACAGTGTGGTGCTGTGCTCAGTGATCTGCTGTGCACAGTGTGGTGCTGTGCTCAGTGTTCTGCTGTGCACAGTGTGGTGCTGTGCTCAGTGATCTGCTGTGCACAGTGTGGTGCTGTGCTCAGTGTTCTGCTGTGCACAGTGTGGTGATGTGCTCAGTGTTCTGCTGTGCACAGTGTGGTGATGTGCTCAGTGTTCTGCTGTGCACAGTGTGGTGATGTGCTCAGTGTTCTGCTGTGCACAGTGTTCTGCTGTGCTCAGTGTTCTGCTGTGCTCAGTGTTCTGCTGTGCACAGTGTGGTGCTGTGCTCAGTGTTCTCCCTGTGCACAGTGTGGTGCTGTGCTCAGTGTTCTGCTGTGCACAGTGTGGTGCTGTGCTCAGTTTTTCCGCTGTGCACAGTGTTCTGCTGTGCTCAGTGTTCTGCTGTGCTCAGTGTTCTGCTGTGCACAGTGTGGTGCTGTGCTCAGTGTTCTGCTGTGCACAGTGTGGTGCTGTGCTCAGTGTTCTGCTGTGCACAGTGTTCTGCTGTGCTCAGTGTTCTGCTGTGCTCAGTGTTCTGCTGTGCTCAGTGTTCTGCTGTGCTCAGTGTACCGCTCTGCTCCGTGTTCTGCTGTGCACAGTGTGCTGCTGTCCTCAGTGTGCTGCTGTCTTCAGTGTTCTGCTGTTCTCAGTGTTCTGCTGTTCTCAGTGTTCTGCTGTCCTCAGTGTTCTGCTGTTCTCAGTGTTCTGCTGTTCTCAGTGTTCTGTTGTCCTCAGTGTTCTGCTGTTCTCAATGTTCTGCTGTTCTCAGTGTTCTGCTGTTCTCAGTGTTCTGCTGTTCTCAGTGTGCTGCTGTCCTCAGTGTTCTTCTGTTCTCAGTGTTCTGCTGTTCTTAGTGTTCTGCTGTGCTCAGTGTTCTGCTATTCTCAGTGCACTGCTGTTCTCAGTGTTCTGCTGTTCTCAGTGTTCTGCTGTTCTCAGTGTGCTGCTGTCCTCAGTGTTCTGCTGTTCTCAGTGTTCTGCTGTGCTCAGTGTTCTGCTGTGCTCAGTGTTCTGCTATTCTCAGTGCACTGCTGTTCTCAGTGTTCTGCTGTTCTCAGTGTTCTGCTGTTCTCAGGGTTCTGCTCTGCTCAGTGTTCTGCTGTTCTCAGTGTTCTTCTGTGCTCAGTGTTCTGCTGTTCTCAGTGTTCTGCGTTGCTCAGTGTTCTGCTGTGCTCAGTGTTCTGCTGTGCTCAGTGTTCTGCTGTTCTCAGTGTTCTGCTGTTCTCAGTGTTCTGCTGTTTTCAGTGTTCTGCTGTGCTCAGTGTTCTGCTGTGCTCAGTGTTCTGCTGTTCTCAGTGTTCTGCTGTGCTCAGTGTTCTGCTGTTCTCAGTGTTCTGCTGTGCTCAGTGTTCTGCTGTTCTCAGTGTTCTGCTGTTCTCAGTGTTCTGCTGTTCTCAGTGTTCTGCTGTGCTCAGTGTTCTGCTGTTCTCAGTGTTCTGCTGTGCTCAGTGTTCTGCTGTGCTCAGTGTTCTGCTGTTCTCAGTGTTCTGCTGTTCTCAGTGCTCTGCTGTGCTCAGTGTTCTGCTGTTCTCAGTGTTCTGCTGTGCTCAGTGTTCTGCTGTGCTCAGTGTGCTGCTGTGCTCAGTGTTCTGCTGTTCTCAGTGTTCTGCTGTTCTCATTTGCTTGCTGTGCTCAGTGTTCTGCTGTTCTCAGTGTTCTGCTGTGCTCAGTGTTCTGCTGTGCTCAGTGTGCTGCTGTGCTCAGTGTTCTGCTGTTCTCAGTGTTCTGCTGTGCTCAGTGTTCTGCTGTTCTCAGTGTTCTGCTGTTCTCAGTGTTCTGCTGTGCTCAGTGTTCTGCTGTTCTCAGTGTTCTACTGTGCTCAGTGTTCTGCTGTGCTCAGTGTTCTGCTGTGCTCAGTGTGCTGCTGTCCTCAGTGTTCTGCTGTTCTCAGTGTTCTGCTGT
>NC_069404.1:67991170-68030034 GCF_026875155.1 Cherax quadricarinatus
GCACGGGCGAAAGGGACTACTTAGTAGGAACAATCCAGTCTGAGGGACATAAGGTGATAATTGCAGTAATGTACAACCCACCACAGAACTGCAGGAGGCCAAGAGAAGAATACGATGAGAGCAACAGAGCAATGATCGACACACTAGCCGAGGTGGCCAGGAGAGCACACATGGGGGGAGCAAGTTACTAGTTATGGGTGATTTCAATCACAAGGAGATTGACTGGGAAAATCTGGAGCCCCATGGGAGTCCCAAAACATGGAGAGCCAAGATGATGGATGTGGTACTGGAAAACCTCATGCATCAACATGTTAGAGACACTACCAGAGAGAGAGGAGAGGATGAACCAGCTAGATTGGACCTTGTATTCACCTTGAGTTGTTCGGACATCGAGGAAATCATGTATGAAAGGCCCCTGGGAGCTAGTGATCATGTGGTTCTGTGCTTCCACTACATAGTTGAGCTCCAAGTGGAGAGAGTAGCAGGAATAGGGTGGGAAAAACCAAACTACAAAAGGGGGAACTACTCAGGCATGAGGAACTTCCTTCAAGACATTCAGTGGGAGAGGGAACTGACAGGAAAACCAGTACAAGAAATGATGGACTGTGGCAACAAAATGCAAGGAGGCAGAGAAGAGGTTTGTTCCCAAGGGAAACAGAAATAATGGGAAGAACAGAACGAGTCCTTGGTTCACCCAAAGGTGTAGGGAGGCAAAAACTAGGTTTACTAGAGAATGGAAAAGGTACAGAAGACAGAGAACTCAGGAAAATAAAGAGATTAGCCGAAGAGCCAGAAACGAATATGCACAGATAAGAAGGGAGGCTCAGAGACAATATGAAAATTACATAGCATCAAAAGTCAAGACTTACCCGAAGCTGTTGTACAGCCACATCAGGAGGAAAACAGCAGTCAAGGACCAGGTAATCAGACTGAGGAAGGGTGATGGGGAATTCACAAGAAACGACCGGGAGGTATGTCAGGAGCTCAACACGAGATTTAAAGAAGTATTTACAGTGGAAACCAGTAGGACTCTAGGAAATCAGAACAGGGGGGGGGGGCACCAGCAAGTGCTGGATGAAATACATATAACCAAGGAGGAGGTGAAGAAGCTGCTGTGAGAACTTGACACCTCAAAGGCGGTGGGACCAGACAACATCTCTCCGTGGATCCTTAAAGAGGGAGCAGAGATATTCTGTGTACCATTAACAAAGATCTTCAACACATCATTTGAAACTGGGCAACTCCCCGAGGTATGGAAGATGGCAAATGTAGTCCCAATTTTTAAAAAGGGAGACAGACATGAACCACTAAACTACAGACCTGTATCACTAACGTGTATAGTATGCAAGGTCATGGAGAAGATCATCAGGAGGAGAGTGGTGGAGCACCTGGAAAGTAACAAGTGTATAATTGACAACCAGCACGGTTTCAGGGAAGGAAAATCCTGTGTCACAAACCTACTAGAGTTTTATGACAAGGTGACAGAAGTAAGACAAGAGAGAGAGGGGTGGATCGACTGCATTTTTTTGGACTGCAAGAAGGCCTTCGACACAGTTCCTCACAAGAGGTTACTGCAAAAGCTAGAGGATCAGGCACACATAACAGGAAAGGCACTGCAATGGATCAGAGAATACCTGACAGGGAGGCAACAACGAGTCATGGTAAGTGACGAGGTATCAGAGTGGGCGCCTGTGACAAGCGGGGTTCCACAGGGGTCAGTCCTAGGACCTGTGCTGTTCTTGGTATATGTGAATGACATAACGGAAGGGATAGACTCAGAAGTGTCCTTGTTTGCAGATGATGTGAAGTTAATGAGAAGAATCAAATCGGATGAGGATCAGGCAGGACTACAAAGAGACCTGGACAGGCTACAAGCCTGGTCCAGTAACTGGCTTCTTGAGTTTAACCCTGCCAAATGCAAAGTCATGAAGATCGGGAAGGGCAAAGAAGACCGCAGACACAATATAGTTTAGATGGCCAAAGACTGCAAACTTCACTCAAGGAAAAAGATCTGGGGATGAGTATAACACCGAGCATATCTCCTGAGGCGCGCATCAATCAGATAACTGCTGCAGCATACGGGCGCCTGGTAAACCTACGGATAGCGTTCCGATACCTCAGCAAGGATTCGTTTAAGACTCTGTATACCATCTACGTCAGGCCCATACTGGAGTATGCAGCACCAGTTTGGAATCCACACCTAGTCAAGCACGACAAGAAATTAGAGAAGGTGCAAAGGTTTGCAACAAGACTAGTCCCAGAGCTACGGGGATTGTCCTACGAGGAAAGGTTGAGGGAAATCGGCCTGACGACACTGGAGGACAGGAGGGTCAGGGGAGACATGATAACGACATATAAAATACTACACGGAATAGACAAGGTGGACAAAGATGGGATGTTCCAGAGATGGGACACAGACACAAGAGGTCACAATTGGAAGTTGAAGACTCAGATGAATCAAAGGGATGTTAGAAAGTATTTCTTCAGTCATAGAGTGGTCAGGCCGTGGAATGGCCTAGAAATTGAAGTAGTGGAGGCGGGAACCATACATAGTTTTAAGGCGAGGTATGATAAAGCTCATGGGGCAGGAAGAGAGAGGACCTAGTAGCAATCAGTGAAGAGGCGGGGCCAGGAGCTATGACTCTACCCCTGCAACCACAAATAGGTGAGTACAAATAGGTGAGTACACAAGGGTAGACACTTATAGAAGCTTTAGACCCTAGTACCAATTTCCGCCAAACACATGAACACACACACATACACACACATATACACACATACACACACCTCTACTAGGCGAATACACACATACACATACACACACACACAAAAACACACACACACACACACGCTCTTACTAGGCAAGTACACACACACACACACACACATATATACACACACACGCACATACACACACACACACACACACACACACATGCATACACACACACACCCGTGTGTGTGTGTGTGCCAAGAGAGGAATATGAATAGAGCAACAGAGCAATGGTGGACACACTTGCTGAGGTGGCAAGAAGAGCTCACTCCAGCAGAGCAAAGTTGCTGGTTATGGGGGACTTCAACCACAGGGAGATTGACTGGGAAAACCTGGAGCCACATGGGGGTCCCGAAACATGGAGAACCAAGATGTTGGACGTGGTGCTGGAAAACATCATGCACCAACATGTTAAGGACACTACCAGAGTGAGAGGGGAGGATGAACCAGCAAGATTGGACCTTGTGTTCACCCTGGACAGCTCAGACATTGAGGACATCACGTATGAGAGTCCCCTAGGAGCTAGCGACCACGTGGTTCTGTGCTTTGAATACATAGAGTTGCAAGTGGAGAGAGTAACAGGAGTGGAATGGGAAAAGCCTGACTACAAAAGAGGGGACTACAGAGGGATGAGGAACTTCCTGCGGGAGGTTCCATGGGACAGAGAACTGGCAGGAAAGCCAGTAAACGAAATGTTGGAATATGTAACAACAAAATGCAAGGAGGCAGTGGAAAGGTTTATTCCCAATGGCAACAGAAACAACGGGAAGACAAGAACGAGCCCCTGGTTTACCTGACGGTGTAAGGAGGCAAAAACAAAGTGCAATAGAGAATGGAAAAAGTACAGAAGGCAGAGAACACACGAAAATAGGGAGATCAGTTGCAGAGCCAGGAACGAGTATACTCAGGTAAGGAGGGAGGCCCAGCGACAATATGAAAATGACTGTTATATCTACGAAATTGGTCATCCTGTGTTATTTAAATATTGTAAGAGCATATGTTCATCACTTAATATTATAGCGCGAAAGTCCCCGTTTATAGCTAAAATAGAGACTTTCGGCGTTATATTATTATCTGTTAATATCTGAAAAATACCATGGTATTATCACTATTATTGTTATTATCACTATTATTGTTATTATCACTATTATCGTTATTATCACTATTTTGTAATTATCACTATTATTTTACTATTATGGTTAGGTAGGATTTCTTGTGTATATAGAGTTTAAGTCTCGGAACCATCCGGTGAATTGTTCAGTTGTTTATGTCCGGCTGGCTGACGTGGCTCAGCTGATCCAACCTGACAACACGTCAACAGACTGGCAAGTAGTCAGTCTGCTCCCAGCTCTAGCCCTGACAACTGATCGTATATTGGCTCTTACGGTGTACAGTTGAATGGTTTTGAGAATTGGACTATAGAGCTGACTCAATTTGTTCCTCATTTGCTTTGAAAGACTCTTTTTGATATTTATATTCTTGGTCAGTTCAGTAATCCATAGATACTTTACGGCCAGATTCAAAGGTCTTGTTAAATCTTGTACCTTTTGTATTTTGAGTCTACAGTCTTGTTAAGAAAGACGTAAATATTAATGAGGACTTAGATACAGGAAGAATAATTAAACTTCCTTATTAATATGACATTTCCATGATTTGGAACTAAATGTATATGGTAAATTTATTATACAAAGTATTAAGTTAAATTAACTACAAAGAGAAGATAAAGTATTGTATTTAAATACTTTAATAAATTTGAATATTATTCTATGGAGTTTCCCAGTTGAAATTATTTCCCCTAAACTCTAAAATACCTATAACTCGGATCAAAAAATCTTGTTGCATAAGAGATAAATGGTAACAGGCCACATTCTGAAGTTCTTAAAAAAAAAAATTCTTATTCGCAACAATGACATAGCATTGAAAATCAAGACTGACCCGAAACTGTTGTATAGAAACATCAGGAGGAAGACAACAGTCAAAGACCAGGTGATCAGATTGAGAACAGAAGGTGGAGAACTCACAAGAAATGATCAGGTATGTGAGGAGCTAAACAGGTGATTTAGGGAAGTTTTTACAGTAGAGACAGGAAGGGCTGTGGGAAGACAGCACAGAAGGGAACATCAAGAGGGAATATACCAACAAGTGTTGGATGACATACGAACAACCGAGGAGGAGGTGCAGGAACTGCTAAGTGACCTTGATACCTCAAAGGCGATGGGACCGGACAACATCTCCCCATGTGGTTAGGGGCACGCACAGCATGCATGCCCCTAACAATCTTCAATGAGGATGAGCATGAGGCAGGACTGCAAAGAGACCTGGACATGCTGGACATGTGGTCCAGAAACTGGCTTCTCGAATTCAATCCTGCCAAATGCAAAGTCATGAAGATTGGGGAGGGGCAAAGAAGACCGCAGACAGAGTATAGGCTAGGTGGACAAAGACTACAAACCTCACTCAGGGAGAAAGACCTTGGGGTGACCATAACACCGAGCACGTCACCGGAAGCACACATCAACCAAATAACTGCTGCAGCATACGGGCGCCTGGCAAACCTGAGAATAGCGTTCCGATACCTTAATAAGGAATCGTTCAAGACACTGTACACTGTGTATGTTAGGCCCATACTGGAGTATGCAGCACCAGTCTGGAACCCATACCTGGTCAAGCACGTCAAGAAGTTAGAGAAAGTACAAAGGTGTGCAACAAGGCTAGTCCCAGAGCTCAAGGGAATGTCGTAGGAGGAAAGGTTGAGGGAAATCGGACTGTCGACACTGGAGGACAGAAGGGTTAGGGGAGACATGATAACGACATACAAGATACTGCGGGGAATAGACAAGGTGGACAGAGATAGGATGTTGCAGAGAGGGGACACAGGAACAAGGGGTCACAACTGGAAGCTGAAGACTCAGACGAGTCACAGGAACGTTAGGAAGTATTTCTTCAGTCATAGAGTCGTCAGGAAGTGGAATAGCCTAGCAAGTGAAGTAGTGGAGGCAGGAACCATACATAGCTTTAAGAAGAGGTATGATAAAGCTCAGGAAGCAGAGAGAGAGAGAGAGGACCTAGTAGCAATCAGTGAAGAGGCGGGGCCAGGAGCTCGGACTCGACCCCCGCAACCTCAACTAGGTGAGTACACACACACACACACACACACACACACACACACACACACACACACACACACTATTGCTTCTCATTATCAAGTTTCCTCTAATCTTCTTGTTTCTCTGCTTTACTTTTCTTCTTAGTATTTTCCTCTTCCAGCGTCACATTTTCTTTTTCCCTCTTACCTCCTGCATTTTATTTTCCTTCATTTTCTTATTTATCCTTCCGTCTTTGAGTGTCTTTCGTCTTATTTTCCCTTCTGCTTCTTTATTTTTTCTCCAGCCACCTTTCATCCCTTTCATTTTCTTCTTACTCCTGTTATTTTCCTTCTTGCGTCTAATTCTCCATTTTCTTCTTTCTCGTCTTATTCTTCTCCTTCTTCTTCTTCTTCTTCTTCTTCTCGTTCTTCTTCTTCTCGTTCTTCTTCTTCTCGTTCTTCTTCTTCTCGTTCTTCTTCTTCTCGTTCTTCTTCTTCTCGTTCTTCTTCTTCTTCTTCTCGTTCTTCTTCTTCTCGTTCTTCTTCTTCTCGTTCTTCTTCTTCTCGTTCTTCTTGTTCTCGTTCTTCTTCTTCTCGTTCTTCTTCTTCTCGTTCTTCTTCTTCTTCTCGTTCTTCTTCTTCTCGTTCTTCTTCTTCTTCTTCTTCTTCTTCTCGTTCTTCTTCTCGTTCTTCTTCTTCTCGTTCTTCTTCTTCTCGTTCTTCTTCTTCTCGTTCTTCTTCTTCTTCTTCTTCTTCTTCTTCTCGTTCTTCTTCTCGTTCTTCTTCTTCTCGTTCTTCTTCTCGTTCTTCTTCTTCTCGTTCTTCTTCTTCTCGTTCTTCTTCTTCTCGTTCTTCTTCTTTCTCGTTCTTCTTCTTCTCGTTCTTCTTCTTCTCGTTCTTCTTCTTCTCGTTCTTCTTCTTCTTCTTCTTCTTCTTCTTCTTCTTCTTCCCGAAACATCATTTTTTTATCTGACACTGAATGTCTCACTTCCAACTTTTCTTCCAATTTTTCCCTTTAAATCTCCTTCCCCGTCGCCTCTTCTTCCTTTCCGTCCTTCCTTCACTCCCCTCTACGTCCTCCCCTTCCCCTCCCCCACCCCTCCCTTGCCCGCCTTCCCCACCCCACCAATGCCCCCCCACCCCCCTCCCCCCCACCAGGCAACAAAGGACTCTCTCAAGCGGTGAAAAAAACAGTGTCTTGAGTCCATCTCCACTGTGGCGAATTTACTCGTTACATGAGGCAATTTATATGCTAATATGATGCTGTGTGGCGGTGGTGGTAGTTGTGGTAGTGTTGGTAGCGGTGGTGGTGGTAGTGGTGGTGGTGGTGGTAGTGGTTGTGGTGGTAGTGGAAGTGGTGGTGGTAATGGTGGTGGTGGTAGTTGTGGTAGTGGGGGTTGTGGTAGTGTTGGTAGCGGTGGTGGTGGTAGTGGTGGTGGTTGTGTTAGTAGTGGTAGTTGTGGTAGTGGAGGTTGTGGTGGTTGTGGTGGTTGTGGTAGTGGTGATGGTAGTGGCAGTGGTGGTAGTTGTGGTAGTGGTGGTGGTGGTGGTAGTGGTGGTGGTAGTAGTTGTGGTAGTGGTAGTGTAGGTAGCGGAGATGGTGGTAGTGGTGGTGCTGGTGGTAGTGGTGGTAATGGCAGTTGTGGTAGTGAGGGTTGTGGTGGTTGTGGTAGTGGTGATGGTAGTGGCAGTGGTGGTAGTTGGGGTAGTGGTGGTTGTGGTGGTTGTGGTAGTTGAGGTGGTAGTGGCAGTGGTGGTAGTGGTGGTGGTGGTGGTAGTTGGTGGTAGTGGTTGAGGTGGTGGTTGTGGTGGTGGTAGTGGTGGTGGTAGTGGTGGGGCAGTGGTAGTGGTGGTTGTGGTGGTAGTGGTAGTGGTGGTTGTGGTGGTGGTGGTGGCAGTGGTGGTTGTTGTAGTGGTGGTGGTGGTAGTAGTGGTAGTGGTGGTGGTGGTGGTGGTGGTAGTGGTGATGGTAGTGGTAGTGGTGGTCGTGGTGGTGTTGGTGTTAGTGGTGGTGGTGGTGGTAGTGGTAGTGGTGGTGGTGTTGGCGGTGGTAGTGGTGGTGGTAGTGGTAGTGGTGGTTGTGGTGGTGTTAGCTGCAGTTGTGGTAGTGGTGGTGGTGGTGTGTAGTGGTAGTGGTGGTGGTGGTGGTAGTGGTAGTGGTGGTGGTGGTGGTAGTGGTAGTGGTGGTGGTGGTGGTGGTAGTGGTGGTGGTAGTGGTGGTGGTAGCGGTAGTGATGGTTGTGGTGGTGGTGGTTGTAGTGGTGGTGGTAGTGGTGGTGGTGGTGGTGGTGGTGGTGGTAGTGGTAGTGGTGGTGGTAGTGGTAGTGGTGGTGGTGGTGGTAGTGGTGGTGGTGGTAGTGGTAGTGGTGGTGGTGGTGGTAGTGGTGGTGGTAGTGGTGGTGGTGGTATGGGGTATTTGTGGTAGTGGGGTGGTAGTGGCTGTAGTGGGGGTGGTGGTAGTGGGGGTTTAATAGTGGGGGTGGTGGTAGGGGTTGCTGGTGGTGGTAGTTTTGGGGTGTTGGTGGGGTGGTGTGGTAGTGGTGGAGGAGTGTTGGTTGGGGTGGTTGTGGTGGTAGTGGGGTGGTGGTTGTTGTGGTAGTGGTGGTGGGGGTGGTGGTGGTATGTTTGGTAGTGTTTTGGTGGTAGTGGTAGTATGGAGTGGTGGTTGTGGGGGTAGGGTGGTAGTGGTGGTAGTAGGGGGTAGTGGTGGTGTTGTGGTAGTGGTAGGGTGGGGGTGGTGGTTGTGGATGGGGGTGGGGGTAGGGGGGGTAATGGTGGTGGTGGGGGTGTAGGGGGTGGTAGTGGTGGTTGGTGGTGGTGGTAGTATGTAGGGGGTTGTGGGTGGTGTGGGATTCGCACGGGGGGTTTGGAAGAAATATCACGTAGGCGGGGTTTACGTAAAATTTAAAAGAAAAGGTTGGATAACGCCCTTACACCCGGACCTCCCTTCCTTGCTCATCTCGTATAACTGACCTGTAACTGGTTCTTGGTGATCCTGAGGGTTGACGCCCACGATTTGTCTCTGTGGCGCAAACAAAAGGTGGTGCAGACTGAGGCATAGGTGTGAAATTACTTTTAATACATGGGAAAGTACCCTGGGGGCACAAAACGATATAGACAATACTTCAGAGGAACTTGGCTTACTTCTTACTGCGTGGCTTACTTCTCTCTCTCAGCGGGGTTAGAGCTGGGTTGGTGACTGGCTTACCCCACGGAATGGCTGGTGGAAGACGTGTAACGATGCACAAAGCACGGAGGAGCAGTTGAATGACAGGAGACAGGCTGGATGATAGGCTGACTGGCGTTCACTTCCACAGTCTGGCTTACACTGGCTTAATTGCAAAATCCGGGTCAACCCCTCGGAGATTGAGCAATTAGCACACGAACTAAGCCAGGAAGCTTGAAACGGCTGCAACAGGCTTGCAGGCTGGAGGTTGTGAGGGGAGTAAGGCGGCTGGCTGGAGGTTCACCTTTGACCCTGCCGGCTACTCACAACAGTCTTGTAACGTTCTGAATTACCCGTAAAAACTAAATCCACGCTCCACACCGGTGCCACCATTTATCATGTGGGAGTTCGACACGTGAGTATTTCTTACCTAATCCACGTGTCGAACTCCCACAGTGGTAGTGGTAGTGGTGGTGGTGGTGGTGGAAGTGGTGGTGGTAGTGGTGGTGGTGGTGGTGGTAGTGGTGGTGGTGGTGGTGGTGGTGGTAGTGGTACTGGTGGTGGTGGTGGTGGTAGTGGTGGTGGTGGTGGTGTAGTGGCTGTAGTGGTGGTGGTGGTAGTGGTGGTAATAGTGGTGGTGGTAGTGGTATTGGTGGTGGTGGTAGTGGTGGTGGTGGTAGTGGTGGTGGTAGTGTTGGTTGTGGTGGTTGTGGTGGTAGTGGTGGTAGTTGTGGTGGTGGTGGTGGTAGTGGTGGTAGTGCTCGTGGTGGTAGTGGTGGTGGTGGTAGTGGTGGTAGCGGTTGTGGTGGTAGTTATTGTGATGGTAGTGGTGGTAGTGGTGTTGGTGGTAGTAGTGGTGGTAGTTGTGGTAGTGGTAGTGGTGGTGGTAGTCGTGATGGTGTTAGTGGTCGTGGTTGTAGTTGTGGTAGTGGTGGTGGTAGTGGTGGTGGTGGTAGTGGTGGTAGTGGTAGTGGTGGTAGTGGTGGTAGTAGTGGTAGTGGTGGTAGTTGTGGTAGTGGTGGTGGTGGTGGTGGTAGTTGTGGTAGTGGTGGTGGTGGTAGTGGTGATAGTGGTGGTAGTGGTGGTGGTGGTGGTGGTGGTAGTAGTGGTGGTAGTGGTGGTAGTGGTGGTGGTGGTAGTAGTGGTAGTGGTTGTAGTGGTGGTGGTGGTGGTAGTAGTGGTGGTAGTGATGGTAGTGGTAGTGGTGGTAGTGTTGGTAGTGGTGGTAGTAGTGGTAGTGGTGTTAGTTGTGGTAGTGGTGGTGGTGGTGACAGTTGTGGTAGTTGTGGTGGTAGTGGTGGTGGTAGTGGTGGTAGTGGTGTAGTGGTGGTAGTGGTGAGTGGTGGTGGTGGTGGTGGTTTGGTGGTGGTGGTGGTGTTGGTTAGTGGTGGTGGTGGTAGTAGTGGTAGTGGTGGTGGTGGTGGTCGTTGTGGTGTGGGTGATGAGGGTGTGGTGTTGTGGTAGTTGTGGCGGTAGTGTTGGTTTTGATGGTTGTGGGTGGTGTTGTGGTAGTGGTGGTAGTAGTGGTGGTATTTAGTGGTGTGGTAGTTGTAGGTAGTGGTGTGTAGTGTTGGTGGTGGTGGTAGTGGGTGGTTGTAGTGGTAGTGGAGGTTGAGTGGTGGTAGTGGTGGTGGTAGTTGTAGTAGTGGTGGCGGTATGGTGTTTTGCGGGTTGTGTGGTAGTTGTGGTAGTGGTGGTAGTCTATGGTGGTAGTTGTGGTAGTGGTGAATAGTGGTGGTGGTGGTGGTATTGGTTGGTTGTAGTGGTAGTGGTGTAGTGGTGGTGGTTAGTTGTGGTAGTGGTGTTGTGGAGGTAAAGGTGGTAATGTTGATAGTGGTATTAATGTTTGATAGTGGTGTACGTTGTAGTGGTGATAGTGGTGTGTTTTACTAAAACGCGATTCCTAAAGTTAGAGATCTCCAGGTAATATAGAAAGAGAACTGCCTTTAGATTCAGCTGTGTTACTGGGTTTCGTAACATGTAGTCAGTATCCTTGTCCTATTATCCATTAGAATTTCGTTATGATTCAAAGTGCTTCGGATAACAATGGTAGGCTTACTAACTAGTGAAATTAAAATTTAAAAATTTATAAGTATCGTTTCTAGAGGTATATGCAAAATTAAATTAACTTAATCACTGTAATTAAATAATATTACTTCTCTCGTATACATTAGTATTGTGATATTACAAACCAATCGATTCCAAATGGTGTTATCCGGGTTGTATGGAGGCAAATAATAAAACCAGCAGAAAAAGTTTAGATTTTATTATCTTCACCAATTAAGCACAGCAATATGTTACACTATGTACATAATAAGTATAGGGCACTTCCACCCGGTTAAGCAAGGCAGAACTAGAGCCCACAAGAATAGCAGGACCGTGTTCACCAGCTCTAGAATGGAATGACATGGGCAGAAGGAGGAGCGGTACCACTAACATCTGCGATTGCCAAAAATAATTCTTATTGGCTTTAACCTGGTCACTAGTTGAAGACGGGGCCCCTTCATCAACTTTAGAACTGGTTCGCTGGTGTTTGGGGGGGGAGATTGCCTGTAAATGAGGGTGTGTACAATGCGGCGAATTATAAAGGTTACGTACTCTTTGTGCCACACCCACCCGAGGAAGAAGGCTCAGGATTAGGTGCCACCTCAGTGGTAACCGTGCCACCATGGCACAAAATAATGGGACCGCCTTTCCTCTTCCATCAACTCTTAGATAGAGCTCAGTTTTTAGTGACCAAAGCAAACCCTAAACTTAGAGTGAGACCAGCAGTCCGACAGGCTAGCATTAGGACAAGATTAAGGCGGACGGTTTAAGCCCGCATCCCCTCACTAAATAAAAATCACACACAGGGGATAAAAAAAAAGAGCGTGGCCTCACCCCCAGGTGACTTAGTGGCTTGCCGTAGAGTTCTCCCTCCGGTGGCATTTTCATTTCCAAGTTTGACGATCTCTGTAAGCCAGGCTGTTGAAAAGGGAGACGACCGCTCGGACAAGGAAGCGGTTCGTTTCGAAGATAGCAACCTGGGTGCTCCAAGCAGTCGGATAAGTCACGGCCCATCCTGCAGAAGACGCACTCTGGTCCCACAACTCCATCAGGTTATCAATCAGTATAAGCTGCACAGCTCCTCAAAAGGTAGAGCACTACTTGCTTTATTCCAGTGGTAAAAGCTAGGTTTGCTGGTCTCACAAAGTACACTAGGGATTGACCAAGCTGTCGTCTGCCAGCTTAAAATTTCGTTGGTATTTTGCTGGGTACAAGTATATGTTCCAACCCTGTGGTCTTCACTACTTGATAATCAGAAAATTCAGCGTCATTTTAATATGACGTAAATTCTGTTGCCTTACCAATATTGCTGTTGAACAACGATGCCCCAATGCTGTTCCGGCCAACTTAAGGCTCGAGCCTGATTTTTCGAAGCTTTCGAAAAACTTGCTCTGTTCGGCCTCATTGTAGCGAGGGGAACAAATGTACTGCTTTATGTAAACTAAAATTATGTACAGACTGCGAAAAACTGCTCTTGCTCCTTTCCTATCATATTCTTCCCTTGGCGAATGCCTCTCTATCCTAGTTTGCTCTAGATTGATTTTGGCCAGCTCAAGTGCCAACGACATGATTACCCTGAGAAACCCAGAGCACTTACTGATCCATTTTGCTCCGTAGGTGTATCACTTCCTTGCGGGAACATAGGAGGTTTTGCCCCTAGCTCCTGTAGAGGGAGGAGTTGATGTGCATCTCTTCTTCTATTAGTTTGTCAGAATCAGTGAACGCAGTTGCGCAGATGTGAGAGTGAGTTTGTATGTACTGCCAATGTGTAGTAGTATAATATGTTTATTATTCACCCCATACCCATCAAGTGGGGAGCGGGTAGTCAAAGATTACAGAGGTACATAATGGGTCAGGGACTGGGGATCAATGTTATGATAGTGAGCAAGTTTCAGAGGTATGAATTCACAATGTTACAAAGGTAATGAACTCACAATTTACAAATGTAATGAACTAGGTTAGGTCTAGTCACAATCATGGAACAGTTAAAAGGTATTTACAGATTACAGAGGTAACAATGGGTCAGGGCCGGCCTCCAAAGTTTTGATGGCTGAACTAGGACAAGGTAATGAACTCACAAGTTACAAAGGTATGTCTCACCAAGTTACAGGTTAATGAATACTGTAAGAATGGTTACTTACGTGTATACATGGTGCAAGCATGAACAAATTTTAGAGTAATGTGAATTTCACATTCACACGGTCACAATGTAGTGAGATATTGGTGCAAATGTTGATTGCTGAGTCTCTCTCTCTCTCTTCACACACACAACACACACACAGACAAATTCATACACACAAACACTATCACACACACACACACACACACCCACTCACACACTACCAAACTATCACACACAAGCAACCACACTCAACACACCACAACAACACTCATACACACACACAACATATACTCACACACACACACAACACCACAACACACACACACACACACACCACACACACACTCACACCTCATACACTTACACACAAAACAAAACACACACACACAACCACACACCACACACACACACACACAACACACACAACACAACACACAACAACACACACACATTGCATTTTGTGGTTAATGTTTATTTACAGTAGCAAAGTCAGGGTCTTTCTCAGAATGGTCTGTAATATACACTGTGGATAAAATACTTAGCCATTTCTTTAACACTTCTGAGTGAGTTTGTTTCTAAATTTCATTAATTTTTATCGCACTCAGTACATAATGAGCAGGGTGTATTGTGACATAGCCATCTGGCCAAAGTTTCATTTCGTTTGGTTAATCTGGTGGTGGTGATTTAACCAGCCAAAGATACTTGTTAACCAGCCCGGAGCGGGAGGTAGTGGGGACATCAGGTCTGTTATTTTGTTGGATGCACCATAGAATGTTGGCTCCTCCTGCATGATAGAAATAGATGATAGATGGACCTCACTGAGTGGTTCAATCTCCTGAGCCTTAAGTCCTAAAATTCGCTGAAGTTCTTTTCGTATTATTATTGTTCTCAAAACTACTACCTGACAATGCCATGATTGTAATCTTACTCCCTCTTTGAAAGATATTACAGTAAGCAATTTATCAGTTTCTTTCATGATCTTGAAGACCAATGTGAGATGGAATCCACAGCATGTGCACTTGACTCCACTGTCACAATCTATACCTGTGTCTGAGCTTCTGAAAAGCATGCCACAAATAATTATGCTTAATGAGTTGAGGAGCATTTAGGATGAAGAGAATCTGTTACAATTAAACTGTCAATCTTTGATACATAGATGATTTCAGTGCAAGGAGTATGGGCAACAGTTTGCGAAGGGTGTAGAGGCCCAATTATTGATGCGGCTCCAAATTTTTTAAGAGAGCCATCACTCTGTACGAACACAGAACTACCAGGGCACAGTGGATGGTGAAAGGACCATCAACGTAAATTAATTTGCGAGAGTGTGTGCAGTGTGACTAAGTTATCAATACAGCTTAAGCCTCCTTGTTTGGCTTCAAGGGAAGTTTTGGTTGTTGAATTTAAGAAGTAGTTTGGGGGGAAATGGAGGAATGGTAGTTTGGATGGGGTAATATTCCATGGAGCGGAGCAGTGACGCTGTTGCATACTGACATAGATATTTGTATCTGATTCCATGGGGAGGAGGTCTGTTCAGTCTTTTCGATCCATCTGGAGGAGTGTTCACCAGTGCTGAGGGAAATGTTGGTGGGGATTCTGTGCAGGGGTTTGAATGGCTTGCTGAGCATATTACCCATTAGGATATTTATTTCAGTAACAGATCTCTGATGCTTGGAAATCAAGTTCTTTTTGCATATTTAAAATTGTGGCAGTACGTGGGCATCTAGGATGATCCTATTGCTTCGGTCTGCCGTTTTTCCAGCCCTCCAAGCTTCCAGTCAAGACACAAGGAGCAAGTAGTGGCGCAGCTAATCAACAAGATCTATATATGTAAAGATTCATCATTTTCACAAATTTTAACATTAGCACCCATACCTGGGGTGAAGCCTGCCACAAAACTCTAGGTTTTGCTCTTAGTCGTTCTTTGTATTGGCGAAAAGTCTTGTTACAACAGGTCAAGTAGTGGAACCTCAAAGCCTAGAATACTGTTATCTGCTTACATTTCTAGAGGACCATCATGCCCAATTGGATCTGACGAACTGTGTCTTTCTGTCGAGGAGGAGCTATTGAGTATCGTTTTTATCAGTAGAGTTATCAACCCAGGTCCTGAACGAGGCTAGTACCTGATAAAGAATTGTTTTTGGGGTGTTGGAGAATCGGTGGTTGGGTTTCATTATATCATCAGCAAAATAATCACATAAATTATGGGGTGATTAGGCACATCGCATTAGTAATGCTACTTAGAATATTGAACAGTGTGGGAATGAGCACACCTCTGTGGGGGTTCCTAATTCAAAGTCTTTAGTTAACTTCTGTGTCCATGGATACAAACACAGCGAATTTTGTTGGGACCCGGTGCCTTAACTCAGCGGAGAAGAATCCTCCAACTCCATTTGGCAAGTTCACTAATTATTACATGTCGGTTGGCTACATCGAAAGCGGATTTTTTAAGGTCTAGAAGGTAAGTGTAGGGGAAATGTTCAGTGTGCAGGGTGAGAAGGTGGCTTGCAATGATGCACGCTCCTTCAGCTTGAAACAATGTAACCGGGGGGGCGACAAAAATTGTTTGATTCTGTACTGGACGATTGTTAGGGAAACTTTCATTCTCTAAATGTTTTCTACACAAGCAGCTAGAAAGAGATATTGGGCGAAAATGCATTTTGTTGATCGGGCTTAGGAATTGGAATGATGAGGCTTTTGGTCCAAGATGAGGGAGCTCCCAATTACATAGCTATGTTATATAATTCAAGTAATGGATACCTGGTACTCGACACAGCAATTCTGAGTATGTTGTAAGAATACCATTTCACCAGGCGACGTGGAGTTTGCCATAGTTAGCGCTGATCAAGTTCATAAGTAGTGAAAGGAATGTTGCAATCATCTGCCTTGCTGAGATTAAAGCAAAACAGCCTCTCCCTTGCATATAATTTGTCAATTTAATTTTGCCTGTGTGGTACTGGGAAGATTGTCTATAGCTAGATGTAGCAGCCAAGCACTGACTAATCATACGCCCCTTGCAAGGGGTGAGGGGTGGCGCGATATGCCAGTTCGGTTACCCTTTATTCTATTTATGTCCTCCATGCGGCTAATGTCAATGACTCGAGCAATTTGTCAACAACGCCCCCATGTAGGGCAATTTTAGGTAGGTTATGCAAAGTATATGGGCGACACAGACGTCTGATCGTCGAGGTGGCTCAGTTATTCGTATGCTCAGTTCGATTGCAGGAATACACCAACGATCACGTTAATTTGCGAAACACGTTAGCTATGCAACTGTAACGTTTGCAGATGCGCATACAAGCAAAGCTGACTGCAAAATTCTCACACCGACAGGCTTAGTTAAACAACTGGACACGAAAATTTGTAAAGCAATGCCAGACAGCTCCACTGTTATAGAAGATTGACCCGTAGCGAAGCGTGCACACGAACAAGTAGTAGCGAGCTGTTGAACGATCACACAATAGCAACGGCTGATCAGAAAGCACTGACACGCTAATTTGTTAAGCAATGCAGACAGCAAGCTGCTACAATGTTCCTGCTACGAGCTCACCTAAAACTCAACCGTTTCTCTAAGTCCAGCTCCAGCTCGCGGACAGGCTACCATATTTACAACCCAAGATTCCAAAATGGTGTTTTACCGGGTGTAATGGGAGCAAAATATAATCACAGCAGAAAACGTTTAGACTTATCATATCCTTCACCAAGTTAGAACAGCATTGGACACTAGGTTCAGTAATAAGAATAGTGCACTCCACGGTAAGAAGGCAGAAATAGAGCCAAAGATAGCAGTCGTGTTCTACCAGCTTCTAGAATGGAGGAATGACAGGGAGACAGGAGAGCGGTACCCACATAACCTTGCGATTGCCAAAGCCCTCTTTTATTGGTAGAAACTGGTCACTAGTTTGAAAGATGGGGCTCCATCATCAATCTTAGCAACCTGGTTCGTGGGTTTGGGGGGAGATAGCCTGTAAATGAGGGTTGGTTGTGACATGCGCAGAATAACGGTTACAATACTCTTTGCATGCCCATGTGCTGAAAGACATATAAATTTATAATTTTAAGTACCGTTGGTACATTAACATTTTAATAAAATTATTACAAATATGTTCAAGAGAGAGTTGTGTGTGTGTGGTACGTGACTCTAAGTAGTTCGCTTTTGTCTCAAGACTCTCAACTAGACTTAACATGTGACTGACAAAGTCTCAAAATAAACTAACTTCTTGACCAATGGCAAATCAGAACAGTCTGCTGAACAAAGAATGAATGCTCTAAGCCTATAGCATATACAAGCAACTGCGACACTGAATCAGGAAACAAGGAAGATAATATAACGCACTAAGTGGGACATCTGCAGATCCTCCACAAAGTCACAAAACTCCCATATAAGAATCTAAAGATTCAGCATAAGGAAAATCCCCGAGTGATAATACACAGATACAGTACAAGTAGGTCAGAGTACAGTTCAGGAGACCTGGAGTTTGTATCGAGAGTTTGTGACACCCAACTTCGTAACAACGTCGAAAAATCACTAAGTCTATTTACAATGTCCTTGAAACAGAGTCTCACAGTAAAAACTACAATAATGAGACAAGAGACGGTCTCAAAAGGAGAGTGTAGGAGAGATTTAGGCACATTTGTATGGAATACGTAAACACCAGCGAGTCTAGACCAGAGTGAATATTCATGCGAGGTGCGGACCCTCGATCAGTTGATATCTCGTGGACAGCTGTAGTCAGAACGAAAGCGCAGTCTACGAGCCACACGCGATAAATTACAGTTGTTCGACAATCAAGATTGGAACTGAGCACATATGTTACCTCCATTCCTACAAAGGAAGTATGTCAATACAATTTATGGATAATTTACGATTTAGCGATTATCGCAAAACAAGCAATATAAATTGCTAGGAAAAGGTAATAAGTATATATATATATTTCATATATATATATATATATTATATATATATATATATATTAAATATATATATATATATATATACATATTAATCATTGCAACCTTTCAGGGGTATGCAACTGGTGGCGTGGTGGTTGTTGTGGTTGTGGTTGTTGGGGTGTAGTGGTTCTGTAGCAGGTAGTGGGGGTAGTGGTGTGAGTGGTGTAGGGTGATAGTGGTGGTCATTGGTGGTTGTGGATGTAGTGGTTAGTAGTGGTAGTGATGGTTGCAGTGGTAGATGGTGTAGGGGTGGTAGTGGGTAGTAGTTGGTGTGGTGTTAGTGGTGAATAGGGTGGTAGTGGAGTAGAGTAGTGGTGGTAGTTGTGGTAGTGGTGGTGGTGGTGATAGTGGTGGTAGTGGTGGTAGTTGTGGTTCTTGTGGTATTGGTGGTGGTTGGTGGTAGTAGGTGTAGTAGTTGGTGGGTGGTGGTGGTAGTGGTGGTTGCAGGGTAGTGGGGGTAAGTGGTGGTAGTGGAGATAGTTGTAGTGGTCGTAGTAGTGTGATAGTGGTTGGTTGCGTCTGGCGTGGTGGTGGTAGTGGTGATAGTGTTGGATAGTGGTAGTAGTGGTGGTAGTATTGGTGTAATGGTGGTCAGTTGGTAGTAGTGGTAGTAGTGGTGGTAGTGATTTTAGTGGTGGGTAGTGATATTAGTGGTGGTAGAGGCGGTTGGTGGTGGTTGTGCTGGTAGTGGTTGGTTTTAGTGGTTTGTGGTGGTAGTATAGGTTAGATAGTAGTGGTTAGAGGTGGTTGTAGTGGTAGTGGTGGTAGTGCTAGTAGTGGTGGTAGTGGTCAGTAGCGGTTAGTAGTGGTGGGTGTGGTGGTGGTGGTGGTGGTGGTGGTTGGTGGCGGTGTTGGCGGATGGCGGTGGTTGTGGCGTTGGTGGTGGTGTGGTGGTAGTGGTGGGGTGGTGGTGGTGGTGGTAGTGATTGGTGGTAGAGGAGTGGGTTGGGGGTGGTGGTGTTGATGGTAGCGATGGTTGGTGGTGGTGGTAGTGGTTGTGGTGGTGCGTAATTGTGGTGGTTTGGAGTGGTAGTGTTAGTGGTGGACAGTAATTCGTGTCAGTGTTAGTAAGTATTAACCTAAAATTTTTGAGTTACAGCAGCAAAGTAAGAATACACTCTGTGTGTGTAATTATGTGGTGCCGAATAGGTCTCAGAAGTTGTAACCAGTTTCCAGTAACCACTCTGTGCCAGTTGAACTCACGACCACCGTTCTCTGCCTGAGTCACTGTCTGAAAAACTCATGTGCTGACCTGGGCAGGTATTCAACGACCCATCACATATGGGTACGTAGTGCGGGCGGCGTCATTCTGTGTTACGATGAGAGAAGGGAGGACTAGGTTACGGGCTGTAAGGGCGCTACTCACCCTTGACTGTAATTTATACGTATACCAGCTAGGAGTTATATCTGTACCTAATAACGTGTCGAATCCCAAACATGATAAATGGTGACGCGGTGTGGAGCTGGAGCGTGGATAAGTTTTATAAGTGGTAATTCAAGGACTTTTAGAAGGATGTTTTGTGAGTAGTGCAGGGGTCAAATGTGAAACCGACACCCACCAGCTATCCCCCACAACCTTCACGCGGCAACCGTTGCAGCCGTTTCAAAGCTTCTGGCTTAGTTCGTGTGCTAATTGCTGTCAATTCTCGAGGGTGTTGACCCGGATTTGCAATTAAGCGCAGTAAGCAGACGGTGGCAGTGAACGCCTGTCAGCCTATCTCCAGCTTCTCTGTATCCACTTGCTCCCTCCGTGCTTTGTTGCCATCGGTTACCGTCTTCCAGTCAAGCATTTCGCGTGGGGTAAGCAGTCAGCAAACCAGCTTCTAACCAGTGATTGAGAGAAGTTAAGCCACGCAGTAGAAGTAGCCCAGTTCTCTGAAAGTATTGTCTATATGCTTTGTGTTCCTGTTGGATGCTAGGAGTGGTTTTCACATACCTGTGGCATTTGAGTGGTTTATTTCAGCCACATTGTGGTAGGTAGATGGAGTGCCCGCCAGTGCCCCAGCGAGAGTCTCTCACCCTCCATACTCTTCCCTCCACACACTCTCCACCCACCACAGCCATCCCACTCATCTACTGTGGTTGTTGCACCCATTGTACCGGGTCCTAATACTGTTTTGGCTCATAATTGGTCAAGAGTTGTAGTGGAGCGCCAACGATAAAACCCAATTATGGGAAGTTCCACGAGAGAGGCATTTCTTCGCCACAGTGGACGTTTAGGAGGGCGTCAGTCATCACCGCGCCAGACAACCTACAACCTACCTCATCACCAGTAATCACCCAACTACTACAAGATTCAGTGATTATTTTTAGAGACATTTTTCTTGCATATAAAGACATTTGCATGTGTGGAGACATTTATAGTAATTGCTTGTGTACTCTAAAACTTGTGTTTTCTGTGTAGACTCAGTTTTTCTTTGACTCGTTATTTTTACAAAAATTTTTCAGTATTTTCACTCATCTTATATTTTTTTATCTGTGTTTTTTTTCTTTTATGCTTACTCCTGTTCTGTAGTAAGTAATTATTGTGAGTGTACCAGTCAGTCACTCTGTTGTGAAGTGATAATTTTTTTTATTGTATTATTTCAGCATTGTATTCTCCATACTGTCATTGTTTTTCACGCAGTGGATTATTTACCCCAGTATACCAAATTATCCATTTTTTTCTAAGTGAGTCTATATTTTCGTACGCCAGCAGGTCTATTCCTCTAATTTTTTTCGCCCAGGACTGTGTACCATATTTTTGCCAGCAAATTTTTGTAGTATCAGTCACAGCCAAGATTTTGTTGTAAGACATTATAGTCATATAATGAAGTGTGCCCTGCCACTGTAAGTTGTTAACACTTCCCGTTTTTTGTTCCCTTGTTTTGTTTTTTCTATTTTTATATTTCTTTGAACAAATTCACTCTTGATGCAATTTCAATTACCTTTTAAAGTAATGTGTTTTCTTTACTCTTTTGAGTAATTGTTTTGTTATTTACCATTAGAGTTAAGTGTTTCCAATCTGTTTATTTGTATTTTTCATAGATGTAATTTTATCATTATAACCTGTGTTTTCCCAGTGACACTTTATTAATGCAGTGATATTTCTGACAACCTTATTGTGTTTGCACTTTGTTCTGAGTGAAGTATTTTGTTGACTAGTTCTGCAGTGAATATTTTGTTGTGGAACTTGTTCTGCAGTGATTTATATTGTTTG
The DNA here is from genome assembly GCF_026875155.1 of Cherax quadricarinatus. Classification (NCBI taxonomy): domain Eukaryota; kingdom Metazoa; phylum Arthropoda; class Malacostraca; order Decapoda; family Parastacidae; genus Cherax; species Cherax quadricarinatus. Next base: position 68,012,512 of record NC_069404.1, read on the forward strand.
CCTTGTTTGCAGTGAATTATTTTCTTTATTGATATTATTTTATGATTATATGTTAATCTCGTTTATGCATTCTTAGAAAATACTTAAATTTCCCAGTTAACAAGTTAGTAATTTTATTTATACGTTTTACATTGATTTAAAATTTATTAATTAATTTCTTTATTAGCAAAGTAAGACAGCTCATTTTGCATTTAATTCAGTCTCCAGTAATATTTTTACTTGTATATTTCAATGTAAATTTTTTTTTCTTTTTGAGGCACTACCATGTGAACAACAGATCTGTTTGGACAGTTTAAGGTTAAAAGAAAAAGGGGAAGTAACCCAGAAAAGGATTTTGCTACCTCAAGTTTTAAAATGGAAGGGGATTTCCCTTCTAAACAATAATAACTTCCACACTCTCCCCTCCTCCCTCCCATCAATCATCACCAGATCTTCGATAAAGTTAAGTGTCATGTATTTTATTCTTAGTAGAGTGTAATTGTGCATGTTTGATAGGAGTGAATGGAGACAAATGGTTTTTAATATTTTGACGTGCTTTTGGGGAGTGTGAGCAAAGTAACATTTATGAAGGGGTTCAGGGAAACTGGCAGGCCGGACTTGAGTCCTGGAGATGGGAGTACGGCCTGCACTCAAAAGGGAGGGGTTTTTAATGTTACAGTTTAAAAACTGTAGTGTAAGCACCCTTCTGGCAAGACAGTGATGGAGTGAATGATGGTGAAAGTTTTTCTTTTCAGGCCACCCGCCTTGGTGGGAACGGCCAGTGTGAAAATAATAAAAATAATAATATAATTGTGCATGTCTTCTTCAGTTTGTGTATTTAAAAATTAATATTTCATGTGGTAAAATTTTTTTTTTCATACTTTGGGGTGTCAGAAATGGATTAATTTGATTTCCATTATTTCTTATGGGGAAAATTAATTCGCCTTACGATAATTTCAGCTTACGATGAGCTCTCAGGAACGGATTAATATCATAAGGTGGGGGTCCACTGTATAATTATCAGAGTATAGGTACCATCCAACTTACGATTTGCACGACATATGACCATTCGACTTACAACCAAGCGTCTGGCAGCAGTATAATGTGATCCATTACTGACAACGTTTTGCCCACACAGTGGGCTTTATCAACTCACAGACAGACATATCTATAAATACTCATATACCTTCCACCCAGGTAGATCTGTTTGTGACTTGATAAAGCCCACTGTGTGGGTGAAACGTTGTCAATAAAGGCTCACATTATACTGCACATGTGTTTACATTTCCATAAGAACATAAGAAAGGAGAAACACTGCAATAGGCTTGTTGGCCCATACTAGGCAGGTCCTACACAAATCCAACCCACTAACAGAATAACTGCTACCCAAACAATAATCTCTGATAATCCTATTTACTCACGTGCAAGCCCGATTCAAATTCAACCCCTTTCACTCATGTATTTATCCCACCTAAATTTGAAACTACCAAAGGTTTTAGCTTTGATCACCCTACTAGGCAGGCTGTTCCATTCATCAATTACCCTATTACCAAACCAATACTTTCCTGTATCATTTCGAAATCTAAGCTTGTCTAATTGAAATCCATTATTGCGGGCTGTCTCCTGGAGGGATATTCTCAAAACCTTATTTATAGCCCCTTTGTTAATACCCATCTTCCACTTATATACTTCGATCAAGTCTCCCCCCAGTCTTCATCTTGCAAGTGAATGTAATTTAAGGGACTTCAATCTCTCTTCATACGGAAAATTTCTAATGCAATGAATTAATTTTGTCATTCGTCGCTGAATGTTTTCTAATGAATTTATATCCATTCTATAAAATGGAGGCCAGAACTGAGCTGCATAATCTAGGTGAGGCCTTACTAATGACTTACAAAGCTGAAGTATAACCACTGGACTTCTGTTGCTTACACTTCTTGATATAAATACCAGCAAATTATATTTGCCTTATTACGCACGCTTAACCCTTTGACTGTTTCCGACGTATAAATACGTCTTACGAGCCAATGTTTCTGACGTATTTATACACAAATTCTAGCGGCTTCAAATCAAGCGGGAAAGGCCTGGTAGGCCTACATGAGAGAGAATGGGTCTCAGTGGTCGGTGTGCACCCTGTGAAAAAAATCTGGGACCCAGCGGTGCATTGTGGGAACGCCATGTTGTTAGTCCATTTTCACCATGCCTCTCGGTAAGAAGTTCCTCACTCCTCGGCGGATTGGAGGTCTTTTGTTCCCAAGTGATAGCTCTAACAGCGATGAAAATGTCATTCAAGTGAAATTCCAGGTTTTTGAAATGAGTGTTACCGAAAAAGTGCCCAGGATAAACTAATTAGTTTATGAAAACCCAGATGACCCACCACCTTCCACCTCTGTGCGGCCGGCTTTTTCAAAGTATCCCTGTAACCAGGACAAGAGGAAACATTTGATCGTGACAACACCCAGATGTTAAGCCAAATAAAGTACAGTGATTTCAAGTCATTGAAACAGATCATGACTTGAAGCGAATAATCCCCCAGAGAACGGCAGTATGTACGACATAGCATGCGGTCTGGGACGTTTCATATGTTGTTCCAAGGGGAAGGAGAAACTCTGGGAGCACATCCCATGGCCCTACAACCACGCCTGATAGTGAAGATGACGATAAATTTTAACGATGGGTTGAATGATGTGGAGGGTGGAGCAGGCAGTGGTGGTGATAGTGAGGGGGGCACGGCCCCTGTGGCCCATCCCGGGGCCATGCTACTACCCCCGCTGCTGACTCTGCACAACAACCAGCCTCACCCTACCCCACACTTCCCAAAAACCTGCACAACCACACCCGGTAACAATATCCAACCTCATCAGCAGGGCCGCATCGGGATTGGGAGGACGGTGACGAGTTTGTTCCCAGTCCCCATGACTTTGATGAAACAAATTGGAATAAAGCCATCTTGTCCACTTGGGAACAATGCCAATGAACTGGACTGCTTTGAGTTATTCTTCGATGAACCCCTGAGGACATCATTGTCGGGAAAAAAAACACATACTGTGATTACACCATGGCAAATACAATTCTCTCCCCCAAAATCACGGCTACACAAGTGGAAAGGAGACAAAATGTGGCAGAGATGTACCTTTTTTGCCACAATAATGCTTATGCCACATGTGGTATAAGCACACTATCACCCCCATACTGGGCCCAAAAGAACGCCTGATTTTTAACTCCAGGTTTTAGTGACATTATAGATGTCAATCGTTTCCTGATACTGTTACGTATGTTTTCACTTTTCAGACAAAAACCAGGCCTGACAGAAGCGACAGGTTATATAAGATCAGAATGTGTTTTATGTACCTGAAACAAAAGTGTGCATGTTTTTTATCCCTTTAGGAAGCTTGGGTTTTTGATGAGTCCTTGATTTTATTCAAAGTAAGACCCCTCATTCAAGCAATATATACCAAGCAAGAGGAAACGCTTTGGTATAAAGCTATTTGTACTGTGTGGATTGCAGAAGTGGTCTAGTTTTGGATATCATTGTGTACACTGGCAGTAATACTTTGAGAGATACCATGAAGTTATTGGGTATCTAGTGATGTAGTTCGAACAATGATGGAACCATATCTTGGTAAGGGGCATATGTTATTTACTGATAACTGGTACACAAGCCCCTTACTCAGTGATTTCTTGCAAGTGAACTTGACAGACGTGTGTGGCACAGTGTGTCGTAATCGTAAACATATGCCAAGGTTCGACGCTGGCACTCGCAGAGGTGAGGTGCAAGCCTTTGCTGCCAATGACATCATGGCATTTCGGTGGCATGACAAACGTGATGTCACATTGTTGACATCAGTTCACAGAAACAAAATGGTACCCAGTGGCAGGGACAACAGAGAAGACCAATGAACCCATTCTAAAGCCTGCAGCTGTCATGGACTACAACCTCAATATGCGCTTAGTGGACAAATGTGACATGCAGATTGGGTTTGCAGACTGTGTACACAAGAGTTATAAGTGGTATATAAAACTTTTTTTCCATCTTGTTGATATCTCTATGCTAAATGCTTATAACATATACAAGTTGAAGACCAACAAAAACACCAAAATATGGTGAATTTTGCCTGTCAGTAATCAGACAAATAATTGCAAAGTACCAAGAAGCAACTCCTGCAATAGACCAGCGCCCACACACGTCATCTCGTTTCAGGCCTGGTGATCACTACCCCATACAACTGCCTCCTACTACTGCCAAGAAAAATGCTCAGAAGAGGTGTTATGTATGTATGCATACCACAAAACGCCCACAAACACGCAGAGACACTCGTTTTATGTGTGAGGAGTGTGAAGTGCCCCTCTGCATATACCCATGTTTCAAAGAGTTCCACAAGCTGCAGCAGTTCTAGGAACATGTTGTGACTGTACAATGTAATTATTAGGAACATGTAAATAAACATTTTTTGTATTGTTTGTGTAAACAAAGTGAACACAAACTAATAGTGAAAAATTTTGTTCTGTTTTTGGGTTTTGTAAAAAAAATGGTTTTATTGAAAAGCCCCTTACATTGGTCTCCGGCCACATAATTCCCCGGAACAGAAAATATTGAAAAAAATGCAAGAAACCTTTTGGAATTAAAAAAATAAAAGAATACCGGGGGGCGGCAGTCGCCGCTTTTCCCGTACGCACGCCCCCTTTCTGCAAACTTGGGGGGCTCTATACCCGGGAAAAGTACTGTGGAAAAAAAATTTTTTTTTACTTAAAACACCCCCAAAAAAATATTCCAACATTTTATAAGAAAAAAAATTTTTTTTTTTTTTCAAAATATTTGGCGACATAGAATACAGTTTCAGAGAGGGGCCTAAAACAGTAAAGGGGTTAAAAGCTGTTTTGGGTTTTAAAAGGTTTGCGCTTAGCAAAAAACCCCCAAACCCCTTTTTGCATTCTTAAAGGCTAAGTTCAACATTTTTAAAGCTGGTGGGTGCTAGGGTTATGAACTTTTCCGAGCTTCAGGACTTTACATTTATCTACACTGAACTGCATCTCCATTTTTCTGAAAACAAATTTGATTTTTTAAAATCCTCCTGAAGTTCCGAGACATCAATGCTGAATCGGTTTTCCTCCTATCTTTTTGTCATCAGAAATTCCCCTTTTGCACAGTAATTCCCCGTCAAGGTCATTTATATATATTTTAAAAACCCAAAGGGCCTAAAACGGATCCCCCAGGTTTTCCCTTGTTACAGATCCCCCTAGATTTAACCCCCTTTTGCCACTTTTCACTTCCTATTGTGAGCCATGACCGTCCAGCTGCACTTTCCCCCCCAAAGTCAGGCCCCCTTTTTTTCAAAATTTTTGATGTGGGACTCTACCAAAGCCTTATTAAAATCGAATAAACAATATCGAATTCTTTTCCCTATCAACCCTCAAAAGCCTTTCTGAAAAAAAATTTTTTAAATTTGTTAGGGGAGGAAAGGCCCCCTTGACTTCATAACCCCAAACCAGAGGTGCTTTGTTTGGGAGCAAAAAAAAAAAAAAAAAAAAAAAAAAATCATGAAAAATTTTAAGAAACTTTTTTCCCCATTGTAAGACACCAAAATAAAAAAATTGATGGAAAAAAGATAAAAATTTCGCTCTCGCAAAGTTAGCCCCTTGGCGATATTTACAAACGGGGATTTCGCCCCTTTGGCCCTATTTTTTAGCTAAATTTCCTTGCTCCAGTCGCCCCAAACTATAGCATTTTTTTGAGAACTCCATTTTTTCTATCGATTGAGTACAAGAAACTGCCCATTTACCGATTTCAACTACCCAATAACGTTGCCAGAAATTTGCAATTTTCTCAGTAGTAGTAACCAGTTACCAGTAACCAGTTACTTCCAGCCTACGTGAGTATTACTTTACCCTATCCACGTGTTCGAACTCCCACATGATAAATGGTGGCACCGGTGTGGAGCGTGGATTTAAGTTTTTACGGGTAATTCAAGACGTTAGAAGACTGTTTTGGAGTAGCCGGCAGGGTCAAAGTAAACCCGTCCACCCAGCACTACTCGCTCCCCTTCACAACCTGTAGCCTGCAAGCCTGTTGCAGAGCCGTTTAAAAGCTTCCTGGCTTAGTTCGTGTGCAAATTGCTTCAATCTCCGGGGGGTTTGACCCGGATTTTGCAATTAAGCCATCAGTAAGCCAGACTGGGGAAGTGAACCCGTCAGAGCCTATCATCCAGCCTGTCTCCTGTCATCCACCTGCTCCTCCATGCTGTGTGCATCGTTACATGGTCTTCCAGTCAGCCATTCTCGTGGGGTAAGCCATCAGCCAACCCAGCTTCTAACCACTGAGAGAGAGAAGTAACCACGCAAGTTCAGAGCCTCTGAAGTAATCATCTCATTTATCGCTTTGTGCTCCCAGTTGGATGCTAAGAGTGGTCTTCACCATCTCTGTGGCATAGTGGCTTATCAAGCCACCTTCGTGGGTAGAGTGGAGTGCGCGCCAGAGCGCCAGCGAGTCACCTCACCCACCGCTAAAACACTCCCCCCTCCAACCAACCCACCTCATCTACCTGTGGTTGTTTGCACCCTTGTACCGGGTCCTAATACTGTTTTGGCTCACATAATTGGTCAAGAGATGTAGCTGAGCGCCAACGATAAAGCCAATTATGTGAGTTCACCGAGAAAGCGCATTTCTTCATGACGACAGTGTGAGTGTCGGCGTCATCACCGCGCAGGACAACCTTCCTCATCACCAGTCATCCCGTTGACCACTCCAGACTCCATAATTTTCTGTTTAGAGACATTTTTCTTGCATTTAAAGACATTTGCGTGTGTGAGACATTTATAGTAAATTTCTTGTGTACTCTAAACCTTGTGTTTTCAGTGTAGACTCAGTGTTTCTTTGCCTCATTATTTTACAATATTTTTCAGCGTTTTCGCTCATCTTATATTTTTATCTGTGTGTTTTTTTTTTTTTTTTTGCTACTCTGTCTGTAGTAAGTTTTATTGTGTAGTGTCCCAAAGTCAGTCAACTCTGTGTGAAGTGATTCATTTTTTTATTGTATTCTTTCAGCATTGTATTCTCCAGTAATTGTCATTGATTTCAGCAGTGATATTCACCCCAGTAACCATATTATCCATTTATTTCTATGTGTGTCTTTTTTTGTATGCCAGCAGTGTCTCATTCCTCTAAATTTTTTCGAGACTGGGTACCATTATTTTTGCCAGCAAATTTTTGTTGTATCAGTCACAGCAAGATTTGTTGTAAGAATATACTAAAATAATAATCGTGATTAAGTGTTGTTTTGCCCTGCCACTGTAAGTGTTACACTTCCTGTTTTGTTCCTTTGTTTTATTTTTATTCAAATTTTTATATTTTTTGAACAAATTCACTCTTGATGCAATTTCAATTTCTTTTAACGTAAAGGGGTTTTTCTTTACTCTGTTGAGTAAATTGTTTTGTCTAATTTACAATTAAGAGTTAAAGTTTCAATCAGTTTTTTTTTTTCTTCATATTTTTATTTCATTATTTAACCTGAGTTTTCCCAGTGAAAACTTTATTACTGCGTGATTAAATTTTTACACCTTATTTTGTTGCACTTGTTCTGCAGTGAATTATTTTCTTTTATTGATATTTTTATGAATTATATTTTAAAATTTTTTTTATGCATTTTTAGAAAATACTTAAATTTCCCAGTTACCAATTTAGTAATTTTATTTTCTACTTTTTACATTGATTTAATATTTTATTATTTAAAATTTTTTTATAGCAAGAGTAAAGACAGCTCATTTTGCATTTAATTCAGTCTCCAGTATATTTTTACTTGTATATTTTTAATGTAATTTTTTTTTTCTTGGCCAATAGTCCTTTACATTGAGTTTGGCCCTTCCTTTGCAGTGAAAATCTTAGACTTTTTTTATTACTTCTGCAAATTTTATTTGGGCATCTCTTTTATTTAAATTTCTAAATTTTGTTTTTTTTTTTTATGTTCATTTTTTTCCCTTATTTTTCCCCGGGCAATTTTGCCATTATGTCTCACATAACCCGTCAATTTGAAAATTTATGAATGTCGACATAGACCTCTCAGGAAATTTTGGGCCGGTCATCATTCCTCACAGTTCCTTCGCACTGACAACCAACCCAACACCGAGATACAATATTTATCCCGTGTTTCCCTTTGAGGGGGCGTTCCCTTTTTTCCCAATGGCCATGTACATCCCCCTTTAAAGAATGGTTTGCGGCCATTCGTTCCGGTGGGGCTCTATTGAAGGCCTCCTTTCAGAGGAAAGTCTTATCAGCTTGTTTAAAGAAGCTTTAAATCGATCCCTGCTGCTGTTCAATTTGGGTTGATTCCTTGATATGCTTGACTTCAGGAATTTAAATAATGGTCCCCAAAAGGGGAACTGATTCGTTTTTTCCTTGCCCCAAGAAAAAAACCGCGGATCCAATGTCGTTTCTTGGGGAAACCTAGTGAATGTTTTAAAAACCCATGAGTAATGAATTGTTGATTTGCTTTTGCTGTTAGATTGACAAACTTTTATCATCATTTATCAATGCTGTCCAGCCCCATCAGCTTTTCTCCCCTGAAGGGGTTTAAAAACCTTTTCACAGAACCCTTTTTTGCTAAAATAGCGGGCTTTTGGAGCAATCAAAGAACAAAATGCCCCCTGTTTCTGTGTGTGCTTATGGGGTTCATCCCCCAAACCTGGACGATGGAACCACTTACACCCTTAAAATCATGTCCCTTTCTTGTGCCCCCAGGGTACTTTCCCATGTATTAAAATTAATTTCACCCCCTATGCCTCAGTCTCCCACCACCCTTGTTTGCCCACAAAGACAAATCGTGGTCTTTCAACCATCCCCCGCGATAAACCAAAAAACCAGTGTACAGGGGGCGTTAAAAACCCTCGTGAAATTTCATAGTACATTTCAGAAACCCATAGTCGGGGGACTTGGGTTAAAAACCTGTGGTTTCCGGGGCCCATATTGCAATTAATTTGTCCTAAATTTTTACCCAAAGGGGAGACGTCTTTCGGGATATATTACCAGTCACTGCCGTACGGTACTTATCATAGAATACATGGACATGACAAAATCTGAGTGAAAATTGCTCTCTAAAACCCTTAAATACTCTAGGTTTTTCCGTCCCTTTCCCAAACCGCAAAACCCCGTGAGGAAAACAGATAAAAGGTTTCCCTCAAAAAAACCCAAAAACCGGCTTTTTCTTCCAATTTCAAAAAAACCCAGCCCCTTTTTCTTTTTTCCCAATTGGGGGAAAAATTTGGGGAAGCGCCCCAGTCAAAAAACCGCCCAAAGGTGACAGTGGGTTTGGATAATGAGTACAAATCCCTCGTTAAAAAATTTCCTTTGAAGCCTTAAAAATTTCTCGAGAATGCCCAACCCTGCTGATGATTTTTGCTTCCCCATGCCCTCTGCCCTTAGAGATTTTGGGGTTTAAAGTGGAACAAGCCCTTTTTGGGTGAAAATTTCCACCTTTTTGTTTGCACAAAATTTTCCCAAAGGGGCAACCATGGGCCCCCTATAGTGCAAGATCTGTTCATAAGGGCCCCCGTTCATTTGTTCAGGACTTTTGGTCCCGAAAGGGGTAAAATTTTTAATTGGGTTTAAGTTTTTTTTTAAGGATAAGCATTTAAGACATGTCCCTTCTCTTTAGATCCGACTTTTGTGCCCCTCCCTTAGTGGAGAAAGCGGGTTTTCCTCCCCTTTGCGTGCCCAAAGGTCGGACTTCCTCCCCTTTTTCTACCCAAAGGGTTTAAACTTCACTGTTTCCTTCCTTGTTGTTGACCAATTATTTTCCTGGGCCCTTCTGCGGGGTTTTTGTTTCCCAAATGCGAGACTTACCTTTGTGCTCGCCCCTTTAAATCGTTTGGCATGCCCAAATTGAGATTTTGATCTTCCTTTCGGGGGTTCCCAAATTGGTTCCAAAAAATTCTGCCATACTGCCGCAGAGTTGACACTCAAATTTAAAAGCCCTTTAAACGGGCCCAAGTGCTTTTTTCCAGTACCCTTTTCCCAAAGGGCGGTCAGGCACGGGTAATTCTTGCCCATCCCCTCATTGTTCCACGTTTTCCCTTCAGACTTGCGGGGGGGGTGTTTTTCCTAAAGTGCCCGAGGACACTGGTTTTGCCTTGATTGCACAACCAATCCCTGAAATGACTGCTATTTTTGGTAGTAGTTTCCCCCACGGGGACGCCTTGTGGAAAAACAATTACTTGCAATAGTAATCCCCTCTTTTTGTTTATGTCACAGGGCCTTTCTGCAAAAATTTTTCTTGGGGCAGCTGGGGCCCCCAAACTAGAGTGCCCTGTAGTTTTTCCCTAGTTTTCCCAGATGGTGATAACGTCCTCGTTGACTTTGATTCCTGCAAAGTAAAAGGGCCTTTTTGTTGAACCACCCTTTTTACATTTTGGGGTAAGAGATAGTAAGACCCAATTTTTTCCCTAGCCAACATTTTGGTCACAGTGTTCGCCCAAAAGCAAATCCCAAATTCTTGTTGCCTTGTTCCTATCCTTACCCTGTTCAGGTAGAGGATGATTGTCACCTAAACCAGGGGGTGGGTGCTCTTTCAAATTTTGGGGGGGTTTCATCCCTTCACTGGATAATCTGTTCCACCAGTTGAGGAGAAAGGACTTAGCACCCCTGTTTTTCCCAGATAAGTAAAACCATTTGTTGATCTAAGAACATAAAATGGGGGCCACTGCAAAAGGGCCCAATGGCCCTACGAGGAAAGGCCCTTAAACAAAACAATCTACCAAAAGGGAACTCAAAAAATTTAACCCCCGCCCCCTTTGACATAAACCAAACCCAGCCATTTCCCACTCATATTTTTGTTCGTCTTTCTTAAAGCTCCCCAAAGGGGCCCAAACCCTCAACACCCCACTGGGGGGACTTTTTCCAAACGCATTTAAAACTCGGGTTAAAAAAACCGTATTTCCCCTACGCCCCCTTTCAAAATCAAAATTTTTCCAACTTAAACCCTTTTTTCCCCTGGTTTTTTCCGGGTTAAACCCCCTCGTACTTTTTTAAAACCCCCTTTTTTAGGCCTTTCACCCACTTTTTACATTTCATGATTTTCCCCTCATTCTACGCCTCCCCAAAAGAGTGGAATTTAAGGCTTTATTCTATTTTCCCATACGGGGGTTTCCCTTTCCCAAAAGTAAATAAATTTTAGTCATTCTTCTCTGTATGTTCTCTAATGAGCCCTATTCCACCCTGAGTAAGGGGGCCCAAAAACGGCAGCAAATCTAAATGAGGCCTCATAGTGAGTATAAGCTGAAAAAAAACTTTTGGATTCTGTTATTTAAACTTTTGAAAAAAATCCAAAGTTTTTCTTTTGGGCCCTTGTTGTGCAACTGAGGCACTGCTGTCTTGGCTTTAGATTTCTGTTCCCATGACCCCCAAAGTCTTTTTCACATTCTGTATGACCAAGCTCACTTCCCCTAGATTATAGCTTCGGGGTTATTTTCATTCCCAAGGGCAAGTACTTAAAATTTTCCACATTTAAAAATTTATCTGCCATTTCTCAGAAAAGACATTAATTTGTTCAAATCGTCCTGGAGTTCATTGAAATTTCCCCCCTCCGAGTGAATTAAAACGGCCTATCTTTGTATCTCACAAAAATTTCTCATGGGCACTAGTAATCCCTTGTTGAACAAACGTCGTAAAGCCATTGCCCTTTCCAGGGGGAAAAATGGGTTTAACGAACTTATTGTCCCCCGTATTTTTTCCCTTTAAACCCGGTACTAGAACCCATCTTTTCATACCCCGCGTACAGGGAAAGCCTCATTCACAAGTTGCTGTCGCAAAGATTGGGTCAATCAAAGGGTTGATTGGAGTTTTGTTTCACCTAAACAATTCACCCGGAATGCCAAACCCCTTTATCCTAGGTTTCCTAAGAAGGGATGGAAATTGGCCCCATGTTGCTTTTGAAATTTTAAACGAAAAAATATTCCCCGAAACGCTTTTCCCTTCCTGTACTGGGTGACTTTTACGTAACAACGGAGAAACAAAATCTTTTCAACCCCGGATTTTTTTCCCAAAGGGGTTTTGGGAAGTCCCCCCTTCACGAGGAAAGCCAAGAGCTAACTGCATTCTCCACCCCCTACAGGGCATTATAACTTTTCCTCCCCCTTTTTGGTGGTTTGGGTTTTTATCTTCCCCCATTTACGTTCTCAAGTCAAGACTAATATTTTAGAGGTCTCCCAAAGGGAATGCATTATTGGGGTACCCTTTGATACGTAATGTCATGGGCTAAAATGGAACACACTTGAAAAAAACTTTTATGTGTTTCTTTGGGAAGCTTGGGAAAAACCAAATTTTAAAAATCAAAAATGTCTAAAATGTCATTTTTTAGAAACGAAATTAAGTTTCCCTTGGGGGCACTTTGGGCACTTTCCCAGAGGGGTTCGACTGACCAAAGTAAAAATAACTGCAGTATAAATTTTTCCAAAAACCCAAAACTTGGGTGATCCGAAGATCCTTTTTTGGGGCTTAGCAATTTTTTTTTTTAGATTTTTCATTTTCCAATTTTTTTTTTCCATGGGTCCCCCTCTAACGAGTTGCTTTAGAAAAGATGCTCCCCTTTTTTTTGGACCTTCCGTTTAAGAAAGAGCATTCCAAACTCAAAAAAAAAAGCTAAAAATCTGCTCCAAATTTTTTTTTTCCAGATTTTTCCCCAAGCCCTTCATCTGACCAAATATGCTTTGTTTCAATTGGGATAGGTGCCGTACCCGCTCAGAAGCCGATGGCCCAAATACAAAAGCAGTTTTCCTTTTTCTAGCCCGGCCCTTTCGAAAAGGCCGAACTTAAATTTTAAAAAGGGAACTGAGGGAAGAAGCTTTAGCAAAAAAGTAAAGGTCTTTAAAAACAAATTCCGTACTTATTTACCAGAAATCTGTTCATTTCTTGACAGACCATGCTCCATGATACCCCTTTTTCCAAACCCAAAACCTAGGGGGTTTGCCAATGGGGCCCCTTTAACCCATCCAAGGTTTTAAACCCACCTTTGAACACTTACCGGCAAGTCCAAAAGTAGTCGCAAAATGCCCTTTTCGCGACCTTTTTGTATGGGAACTGCAGACCCTCCTTTTTTGTGCTGAAGAAGTAAAAAAATGCTCCAAAAAAAAGATCCCATGTGGTCTGGTTTTGATTTCCCATTCCCCGCTCCAGGAAATTTTATTCGAATGTAAGCCACCAGCACCCATCAGTGACTTTGTCATGAACCCCCCGGGAAAAACTGTATCGAACAAACCGAGTTTGGGGGACTCCTAGCAAAGAGTAAAACCGTTAGTAATTTTCCCCAGTCACTTTGTAATGTACCTTCAGCTAATTTTACGATGTATCGGGGTTGACACCCGGTATGGGAAAGTTTAGTAAAACAAGCCCGATTGAAATAATTTTGGCCTCGGGGAGGCAATTTATATTTCTGAGTATGTTACGAAAAAGTAGTGTCGCATGCCCATAAAGTAATTTCAATGGGGGTAATCCAATCCAAGTGTATCCAATACTAGCAAAAAAGGGGTTTGGGAAAAAAGTTGCGCTAGATTTGTTTTAAATAATTTTAATGTTCCCTTCCCCAAAGGGAACAAACATCTGTGTGTTATGGTAGAAACCCTTTTTACCAGATATTGTTTAGTTAGTTCCTATTGCAGATAAGACTGCCGAGACAGAGCCCAAAGGTTTAAAGGGAAAGCATTATCTGCAGGAAAACCCCCCTAAGCACTATAAAATAAATGAGGTGAAAATTTTGTAATGAGATTCTTTAAAAATTTTTGTACCTTGTACAAGATCTCTTAAAACCCCATTGTTTCCCCATCATCCGCCAGCAATGGGTTACGGAACGAACAAAAAGAAAGGGCAGGGGGACCCCCGCTTAAAGATCACCTCCCCCTGGACCAATTAGTAAGTGTATTTATGTAAGTGCGTTTGTCGTGTATGTTTGGGGGGCCGAAAAGGACTAATCTACTTCACAATATTCCTTTAGGGAACAAATTCGGTCAGTACTGGCACCTGAAAAATAAAATTCTGGAATGAAAAAAAAAAATCGTTAAAACCGGGGGGGGCCAAATGTACTTGATTTTTTGAAGCCACTATCAATCCCAACAGTTAAACTTGGGGTTTAAAATTATACCCGATGTGCAGTGTGCTAAAATTCTGCTTACAATTTTCTAAAAAGGGACACTCCACATTATGCATTGTATTGGGGTAATAAAAGTTTTGGGCCTTTTGAGTTGCCCATATTTCAACCCAAACCAAATTAAAAACCCTGGGGTGATTTCTTTGCAAAATCGTTTCCAGCTTTGCTCAAAGTGTTTTTAGAAGAATCCGTGAAAAAAAAATTTATAAATCAAAGCCCGAATTTTCAAGAATCGCAAAAAACTCAGCAAAAACCCTCCAAAATTTAAAAATAGGGTTCCGGGGAGTTATGTGACTAACCCTTTTAAAAAAAATCTGCAATGCCCAAAAACTTGATCAAAAGTTTGTTGGGCCTTATCGAGTATTTTAACTTTTCACTGGTAATAAGTATAAGGGTTTGAGGGGGGGGGATTGTACCCGGTCAGTAAAAGAATGCTTTTTTATAAAAGAATTTGTATGTGATGATAAGATTTTTCCAACCCAAAACTAATGTGACAGACTCTAACAATCCTCCTATTTCCCGTACTCTCTTCCTTGATAAATCAAATCAAGACGATCAACCTGGGGAAAGTCGTTTTTTCCCTAGTACACGGGAAAGGGGATTGAGAAAAACCTCAAGTATCATTTGTTACTTCCATTCAGATTTGCCTCAAATAAACATGAGTTAGCCAATTCTACCGAGTTTGATCCTCCCAGAGATGACACCCATTCTGCATATGTCAATCTTACCCTAGCAGAGTTGGGGTTAAATGTAAATAACCTGTATAGATGAATAATTACAGTATCAACTTATCAGTATTCAAGAATTTTTTTTTTGTGTTCATGTTCTCTCCGCATTCTGAGAGTTAACAGTCTAGATTTGAGTGCACCGAATCTGCCTTTCTGTTAAACACTTCTTTCTTTGTATATATTCCTTCCTCAGAATCCGTAGATCACATGAACACAGATCGATCGATCAAATTTTTTTTATCACTTCCACTGTGTAATCCCAACGTTGAGTTTCATTCGATGAGTTGTACTATATTATACCTTGTATTGCATTACAGTTTCAGTTACGTAAGCTTCCATTCCAATGTTCTACTTATGTATGTTATAATGTTTAATTGTTGTGTACTTTGACATTGTATAGAATCAGCCCAAGCCGTACACCTGCCATCTCTAGTTTGTATTAGTTGTATGTCGGGACGACATACGTTAGCGTCGCCGAGCTCTCAGTAGTAGTAACCAGTTACCAGTGTACCAGTAGTTGACTCACTACCAACTGTCTCTGCCTGAGTCACTGTCTGTATTCATATTGTGCTGACCACAGCAGTATTCAAAGACCCCCTCACATATGGGTACTGTGGGCGGCCAGTCAGTTTTACGAGAGTGAGCAAGGAGATAGGCAGGCTGTTGGGCGCTCCCCACATTATCTGTAATTATACGTACTTCCAGCCTACGTGAGTATTACTTTACCCTATCCACGTGTTCGAACTCCCACATGATAATTTGGCCAATTTCACGAAAATTAAAAAATATGACAATTTCAAAATAGGGTTCAGAATGAACAAGGCAGACATTCCTGGCTCTAAAATAACATTTTCTTTCTTCATCAGTCACGTCTACAGCCCCTCTGATATTAATCTTGCTTTCTCTTTTGAATTTTTATTCAAACAAAAAATAGAAGATTTACTGTTATGCAGACTACTGCAATATTGTAATAATTGTATAAATAATGTCAACCTATTCATGACTGCATACTTGGACATTTATTGGAAAATGACATCATTTGTTTACTTTTGAACATGGGCAAAAATCAAACATTTTCCCTACTTTGAGCTCCATTTCAAGGTTCTTTTCATAGTAAAACCAATCAAATCACCTCTATTTCTATAATATGTTTTCCATTCTATCAAATGAGACCAAAAAAATGAAAATACAATCACAAATACTATACGAAAATAGACCACAAATTCAGCCTTTTAATTAACCCGTAAAAGGTGCAAACGTATACAGTGGACCCCCGGTTAACGATTTTAATCCGTGCAAGAGGGGTAATTGTTATGCGAAATAATCGTTATGTGAATGAATTTTCCCCATAAGAAATAATGGAAATAAAATTAATCCGTGCAAGACACCCAAAAGTATGAAAAAAAATTTTTTTTACCACATGAAATGTTAATTTTAATACACACAAACTGAAAAAGGCATGCACACTTACATGACACTTACTTTTTTGAAGATCTGGTGTTGATGGGGAGGAGGGGAATGTCGAACTTTTTGTTTAGAAGGGGAATCCCCTTCCATTGGGAATTTGATAGAATCCTTTTTCCGGGTTACTTCCCTTCTTTTTTTAATGACACTGGGACCACTTAGAGTCACGGGACCTCTGTCGCACAAAAAATTGCCAAAGCTCGTACCCCCGTTCCTTTACTTTTTCCCCTAAAAGGCCACAACATTGTCATTAAAAAATTCACCACACGGCTTTGCAACAGCTGTGTCAGGTGATTTTTATCCAAAAGGTTTGCAGTTTAAACCCCCTGTGCACACATTTCCTTATTTTGAAGTGGCACAATGATTTCCCAACTGCATAGGCTTCTCAGGGGTTTGCCCCAAAACCCCTTTAAAATCTTTTTTTAATTTTTCCCTACAATTTCACCCTTTTTACCCCCCAGGTTGGCACTAGAACTTTCTTGGGCCCATGGCACTTATTTTTCCAGAAACCACCGAAAACACGTAATAATACGAAAAAACCGATGTAAGCTTGGGTGTTACCGCGGAGCTGGGGGTAAACAAGGGGAGGGCGGCACATTAGGCTGGCTGGGGCGCACATTGGACCTCCGGACGAAAAACGTGAGCGGGTTTTTTTCGTTCGCGCAAAAATTTGCGATTAAAGTAAGCGGTAAGGGAATAATCGCTATGTAGCCAACGTTTTCGGGGTTTCCCCGTAATACTTTTTAAAACCCCTATGCCCCAAAAATATATAGTAATGTTTTTTTTTCCCCCTGTAAAATTTGGGACACTTTGGGCCCGAAATCCTTTCAACATAGAAAAAGGGTTCTAACACTCGTGTGCATGATTTAAAAAAAATTGGACCCCTTAGTACCTTTTGGAGCACCCTTCAAATGACCCAGCTAGAGTAAACAGCGAGCAAACACCTTGGATTCACTGAGTCATATATATTTAAAAGAAAATGATTTTTACCTGAGTTTTAGTGGGTTTGAGTGGATGTGGGCCCCAAGTGGTCAAGGGAAAAAACAAAAAATTCCCCGATAATAACCCCCTGTGCAATAGTATTTGTGCAACCCCTTTCAGAAAGTCTTATAACCAAGAAACAATTCTGCAGGGTGGGTGCCTGGGTGGCCCCCTGGCTGACCACTCTGGGCCTGGCTCTATCTTCATTTGTCTGTCTTTTTCTATGTCTTCTCTGTCTCTATCTT
>NC_069404.1:68030534-68060838 GCF_026875155.1 Cherax quadricarinatus
AATTGTGTTTAAAAAAAATTTTCTCAAATAGGACCCCAAAGGTGGATTCCTTTCCTCCTTTTGAGTTTATCAACGCGGGACAAACAGCCCCAAAACCTCAAATAAGCTCTCTAATTTTAAAAAAATTTCGGGCCAGCATTTTTTAATAAATTTTTTTTAGGATTTTATCGATTATCCACATTAATTTTCCACCCGAAAATTGGGATGATTTTAAGAAAATATTTTCCTTTCGTTTTTAATTTTATAATATAAATATAAAAATATATATATAAATATAAATATTATATTTTAAATTTTTAAATATATATATATAAAATTTTATATAAAAATTTTTTAACCATTTATTTTTTTTTAATATACCCCCAAAAATTTTATATTTTACCAGTTCCGGTGAATTATTTTTCATTTTTTTAATTTGGGTCCAACAATTTGGGGTTATGACAGGGGTGGGTTTATCAAAGGGGGACATTTTTTTTGCGACCTGGGTTTCCCCAAAATTTCCACTTGCCCTATGTAACTTTGATAATTAATAATTATTTTTGGGTTACTTTTACTGTTTTTGAACAAAATTTTAAAAACTTTCAAAAATGAAATTTTTTTCCACAAAACCTAAAAAACCTCCTTTTAACCAATTTGGCTTTAAGTGGGCAAACATTTTTAAAGTTGAAGGGGCCCGGGGGAGTTTTTTCCCCATTACACAGGAAACAAACCGGGAAGGGCTGTTTGTAACACTTTTAACATTTTCACATTATGTAAATAGCCCTTTGGGGTATTTTACCCTCGAAAACAAACCATTTTTCAAAATCGGGGAATAAAAACAATGGGGTTTTGTTAAAACGAAAATTTTTAAAAAAAGACCGAAAAATATTGAAAAATTTTCGAAAATAGAAAACTCAATCTATTTTTTTTAATTCTTTTTAAAATTTTCTCTAAAATTTTTATGAAAAAAAAAAATTTTTTTAAATTTTTTTTGGGGAAAAATTTCCCTTTGGTAAAATTTATAAAAAAATGACAAAGGGCCCACCCCAATCAGCCCAAAATAAATTACAAAAATTTTATAAAAACCCTTGGGTTTAAAGGGGCCGATCCCAAAAGACTTTATTCTAATATTACAGGGGAATTTTTAAAAATAAAATTACAAATCAGACTGACACGCTCAAATGAGAACAAGCCCTTTTTTTAATAAAACCCGCCAACTGTGAAAGTTTAAAAATGACGGGAAAAGAAAATTTTTTAGCTGTAAAATTTTAAGGGCTGATAAAATGACCCCTTTCCCCCTTTTAGGGCCAAAAGCTTCCAATGTTTTCCTTTTTTTTTCTCACTAAAAACACGTTTTTCCCAAAAACACAAAATTTAAATGGGTCATTTTTGGCCTATAATATTTTCACCCTTTAAAAACTAAAACCGTACAAAAAGGGGCAAACTAAAAATTTTTTTTAACTATGTTTTAATAGTAAAAAATTTACAAAAATTCACAAAAAAATAAAAAATTCTAGTTTTAAACACTGAATTTCACTTTTCCCCCGTCCTCGAATTGGGGGAAAAATTTTTTTAGAAACGTTTTGGAAGGGGGTTAAGCCCAAAAAGGTTTAAAGGCTTTTTGAAGGGCACCATTTTCCAAAGGAACGGGCCCCATAATTCCCCCAAAGGGCGGGGTGGGGGGCCGGGAAATTTTTTTGGGGGAGAAAGGGGGGGTTAGGGGGAATTTAAGTTTTTTGGGGGTTTGGGGAACAAAAAATTGGGTGGGGGGTTTGGGGGGTTGGGGAAAACAATTAATGGTGGGTTATGAGGGGGGAAAAATAAAAGGGGACATTTTTTCAAATACCTGGAAAATTTAAAAAGGGGGGATTCTATTTAAAACAACTTTTTAAATCACAGTTAAATTTTCCCCCCCGGGTAAAGGTCAAAATTTAACAATAATTAAAGCAATTTAATGCCAAACCCTTTTTTTCCCTCGGGTCGGTAAAATTTTTTAACGTTTTTTCCCCAACTGTTAACCACCGGGACTTGACTCCTTTAAAAAAGTTCCAAGATTTTTTTGGAAATTACCCCGGGGTCAATTCAGTATTGAAAAAATTGGTTTTGCGCTTGAAATTCAAAAATGTGGACCAATATATTATTATTTTTTTTTTTTTTTATGTTTAATAAATTATTATTATTATTATTAATTATTATATTTTTAAATTTTTATTATTTTATTTCTTTAACATTAGCGTTCACTTGCTTTAACCCCTACAGCGCCTATGAAACTTTTTCTTTTTGGGTTAAAAATTTTAAAAATAAAAAAAAAATACACCAAGAACCCCAAAAAAAAAAAAAAAAAGAAATCACCCTCAACAAAAATTACCCAAAAAACGAAACTGCGGTAGTAAGGGAAAACCAAGGGAAACGGTAACCAAAAAATACCAGAATTTTTCTTACGTACAATATGGGAAACTTTTCTTACCCTTTCCCAAAACCCAGC
The DNA here is from genome assembly GCF_026875155.1 of Cherax quadricarinatus. Taxonomy (NCBI): domain Eukaryota; kingdom Metazoa; phylum Arthropoda; class Malacostraca; order Decapoda; family Parastacidae; genus Cherax; species Cherax quadricarinatus. The sequence goes on from NC_069404.1 coordinate 68,032,999, forward strand.
GCCGGGAAACACCCCCACCCCCAAATACCTACCACCACCCCACCACCACCACCCCAAACCACCCCCCACCACCACCACCACCACCCCCACCAACCACCCCCAACCCCCCACCCCCACCCCCAAAAACCACCACCACCACCACCCACCCCAAACCTAGCACCACCACCACCACCACCCCCCCCCAAACCACCACCACACCACCACCACAAACCACCACCCCCAAACCACCACCACCACCACCACCACCACCAAGAAACCCCACCATTTCCCAAAAACCACCCCCAACATGGAGGTTACCGGGTTACCTGGGGTTTTGGGGGACCCCCCCAACCCCGCCCCCCGGGTCCATGACCAGCCTCCTGGGGGGATCAGGGCCGGTCAACAAGGCTTTTTACGCGGCCGCCGAACCCCCAAACATACAGCCACAGCCCGGCGATGCGGCACCGACTTTAGGAAATTTCCAGCCTCCTTAAAGGCAGCCATTTTTTTACTGGAATTCCCCTAATAAATTGAGGGGGGGCCCTTTAACAGTTTTTGGGCCCCGACACTTAGGGGTTTTTTCTCTTAGTGTACCAAGGGCCCCCATTTTAAAAGGGGGGGCTTTTTGCACCCGCCCTCCCCAGTCTTTTCTTTCGTGGGGATGATTTCTGTGGCAGATTGGGGACCTTTCCCCTTTCCAGGTTTTTCCCCAATTGAGATTATATAATCTCCCCTCCCCCCGCCCAACGAGTACAAGTCAAGTGCTTTCCCAAGCTTTCCCAGTTTTTAAAAGGTTGCTTACAGAATTTTATACTGCAGTAAAGGCTCTCTGAAACACTCCTAGATCTGCAATTTCCCCCTGTTTTTAAATTGGAGATGTTAATGAAACACAGATTCCAGCCTAGGGAACGATATTTAAAAAAGGTTTCTTTGGGGGTTTGAATCTCTCTTTTTTAAAACTTCTCATTATCCACCCAATCATTTTCTTTGCACTTTGATCGGGGAAACTTTTGTTTTCCTTGAAATTGAGATCCTCAGACATTACTACCCCCAGGCCCCTTTAAAACAAAATTTTTTTCCGCTCTATTGAATGGCCGGAGCATAGAAACTCTTTTTCTATTATTTTTCCTCCAGTTTTCCCCAAACGGGGGAAATTTTAAAATTTTTGGGGCCTCATTAAACAACATTTTTGTTTACCTTCCCCAAAGGGAAAATTTTTTTTATTTTTTTAGGTTTTAAAAGGGTATGAGGGGCCGTGGGGATTAGTGCCACGGACTTTTGAAAATGCCCAGCATGCTGCTTATTTTGGGCAAAAGGGTTTGAAAAGTACCGGGCGGGTTCCTTTTATATGTTTTTTGGGTTTAAAACATTTCACGACACAATGCTTTCCCAGAGGGGGTTTTTAAGGGCCGTAACAAAAAATTACCGAAAGCACAGTCCCCCCCAGACACCCAAAGTTTTTATAACCATAACTAACCCAAACCCATAAAGTTTTTCCGGCCGAGAGCCGCCCAGAAAAGGGTAAAAAAGGTTTACAAATTTAAGGGTTTTTCCTTTTACCTTCTCGCCCTACCATACTTAAGTACATTTATTTACCCGGGTATAAAATTAGTTTTTTGCCAAACCCCCCCCCAATGAGGGGGGGTTTACAAAGAGAAGTGAAAACAGGGGGAACCACTGCAACATTTTTAGACGCAAGGTACACGGGGAACAAATAGTTTTTAACACCCGGGATTTGTGGGGACTAAACCCCGATTTGCACCCTGTATGCAAGGAAGTTTACCCGGGGGTTCCCACCCCCCACCCGACAAAATTTAATTTTCCGGGAAAATTTTTCAGTCATCTTTTTATTGGGAGGGTTTGTACTGAAATTTTAAACGACAATGAACTAACATACTTTAACAATTCGCAAAAAGGTGAAATTATTTAGGGTGGTGGTGGTAGTTGTAGTACCAAGGAGTACTAGTAGTAGTAGTAGTATTAGTAGAGTAGTAGTAGTATATATAATAATACAGTAAACAATAGTAGTAGTGGTGAAGGTATTGAGGTTTTGGGTTGGTAGGCGGATACATGCTATCAGCTGAATGATAAGATAACTGAACCCCTCTCCCTCTTGTCTCTCACTTGCCATCTCGACAAGTAATTCCTCAAGAAATTTCCCCTCTCACCAATATTTAGAACATTTAGTTCAGGGATACTAAGGCAATATTTTTTTTAATTTGTACCACAAAGGGGAGTTTAGTTGGCAGTGCCCAGGAACAAACCCATCACCACAGAGCAGAACATTTTCAGATATTGAAAGGTTATCCTACATTAAATCCTGCATAATGTTTTTGTTTTATGTATCATAACATTGTGTTCCTAAAGACCATTGTAAAAAAAATTTGCCTGTCAAGCCTGTATAAAAAACTCATATTACATGGCTAGCCAGAAGCCCTACCTCTAAACCAAATATACAGAATCTTATGATAAATTAGTAGACACTACTCACCAGTACTGAATTAACCATGCTCCAATTCCTTGGATCAAACCTGAAATACCCTCCATTCCCGAGCACTGCATGACCTTTATGGGTTTAGTGCTCCCCATAATAATAATATTATTGACTATACCAGATAACAGTACTAAATGTTTAAAAATAGAGGTTTTTGTCCCTTTTCCCCTCACTATTCCTTGAGTCACACTGATGGTTTACACCTCAGAGATACTTGACACTAAAAATGGTTCAGCACTTAATTATGATTTATAATAATCGCTACTTAAATCATTATCCTATACACTAAAATAGACATATATAGATAATGTAATATAATAGCTGAGTTATTCTCCCTGCCCACTGAACATTATATTCCCTGAAGAAAATAAATACAGCCTCACCCAGTCGGGGATACCGGCGTATAAGACAAGCTCCTAGCGTTCTAATTAGGTATTGTTACTGGGGTGTGTAGGGGAAGGATGAAATACAAGATGGTGAATAAGGATTATAAAAGGAATGAAATGATAATCAAAGGGGACTGACTGCAAATACAGATATTTATTATAAAAATGGGAAAATACAAATCTTCACACGTAGATTTAGGTAAACTATTCAGTACAGATCTTTTCTCTCTAGCCCACACTATGACAATACACTCACTAGCAAATAGATGAAATATTGTTAGGGACAAAAATAATACAAAGCAATATCTGGATAATATACTGGAACAGTAATACCGGAGATCTGAACTATGCTACACTCCACTGTAGGTCCCCCACCCACCAACTACTCCACCTGCCTAACTAGGCCACCAAACTCTCACTAACTTATCATTCCTAGGTTTTAGGTTTTAGGTAAGGTTTGTCAGGAAACAGAACAAGTTTCCTGACACGGGTCTTAGTCAGATGATGACCCGCAGTTGGAGCTTTTGGTCATCTGAGCGAGGCCTTCCGCTGGCTTACTGCTCCACCCCTTTAAAAAATTATTGTCATGGTTCCAACCATTTTTTTTTCATCATTCCTTTTCTGCGAGCTTCATACAGGCCTATACACCACGTAATCTTCGCATTATTCATTGAGACTATAAACTCCTGAGAGAAGTAGACTGTGTGGAGTAGCACCTCTTAGACTGCTGTCTTCAGTAGGAGAAACAAGGCAACACACACAGGACACTGTACCTCACAACTTGAAGACCAAGTGGCCTTGTGGCTAAAGCTCCCGCTTCACACACGGAGGGCCCGGGTTCGATTCCCGGCGGGTGGAAACATTTCGACACGTTTTTCCCTTTCACCTGTTGTCCTGTTCACCTAGCAGCAAATAGGTACCCGGGTGTTAGTCCCACTGTGTGGGCGCATCCTGGGGGACAAGATTAAGGACCCCAATGGAAATAAGTTAGACAGTCCTCGATGACGCACTGACTTTCTTGGGTTATCCTGGGTGGCTAACCCTCCGGGGTTAAAAATCCCAACGAAAATCTTATCTTATCTTATCTTAAGTACTGGAATGTAAAGTCATTCAAATGTGAAGAGAAAAAATATTCGCTTCATTGACATGCGTGATGGAAAACAGGTAAAAACATTTGCTGGGAGAGATGTAGAACCTTGTCAAGGGAATACCTGGGTGTCCTGGATTTTACTGACCACCCCCAGTAGACCTGAGATGTTTACCTGACCACCCTCCAGGTAGACCCTCACTTGCTGCTGCACAGGACCACCAGTGTTCACCGGACCATCGTCCCACAGTACCTGACTCACCTCCCCTCTCAGTATCTGATTCATCACTCACCTGATACTTACCTCCTCCCTCAGTACCTGACTCACCACTCACCTCCCTCCCTCAGTACCTGACTCACCACTCACCTCCCACCTCGCTTACCCTACCACTCACTCACCGTCCCTCCACTCAGTACCTGAACTCACAACTCACCTGTAACTCCACCTCCCTCCCTCAGTACCTGACCATCACACCCTGATACTCACCCGTCCCTCCCTCAGTACCTACTCACCACTCACCTGATACTCACCTCCCTCCCTCATTACCGCTCACCACTCACCTGATAGCTTCACCTCCCTCCTCAGTAATCCCTGACTCATCAACGCACCTGATTACTCCACCTCCCGCCCACATACCTACTCAACACTCACCTATACTCACCTCTCCCTCAGTACCTGACTCACCACTCACCTGATACTCACCTCCCCGCCCCTCAGTACCTGACACTCATCACTCACCAGATACTCAACCTCCTTCATCTAGTACTTGGTTACATCTAATTGTGGGCGAATTCATCAGCACTCTCCTTGCTGCCCCTGATTCACTCTAGCAGTAAAAATAACTACTGCGTGTTAGTAGACCTGTGTGTGCACTTCAGTGAGGGGAGGGTTGATGTAGTTTACCTTAAATTTGCTAATTTTGAAAGGATATTTAAATATATACTACAATAAACCTAATATACCTTAAACTTTGCTACTTGTAGCTCTAGTTAAACCTTGGACAAAAGAGAATTAATCGTATAACTAGGACAGATTTTAAATACTAAAACTAGAAAAAAGAAGGCTCGAGAGGTAGACATAACCACAGCATTCAAGATATTTGAGGAGTACGTGAAGGGTAGAAAAAAAGTGATCTCGTTAGTAGAGGTTGAATTCTTAGATACAATAAAAACAGCTTCAGTGGCCCCAGGATACTGAGAATATAAGACAGGAGCATTTATCACATGGCATGAGTAACGATTGGGATACCCTAAAGATCATTATTAGAAAACATTTCAGACGCTATCCACCATCAATTTTTTTCTCTGTCACGAGTATGCGCGCCAGTGTAGATCTTATACCCTAAACAACGATTGTCACAAACATGAGCTGAGAGAAATGAAATACCTGTTTGGGGAAAAGATAAACTTAACCTCATACACTGACTAAGAAACGAAAACTCGCTGCATAGATCACGACATACAAGATACCTACAATCACTGACAGGCCGATAAGTAAAATACTGTTTTTGGGGGTTATAAGAGGGAGAGGAAGAAAGCAGAGCTAGAAGATGAACACCAGATGAAGTTGAACAACAAGATGAAACAACAAATGGAACACGTAGAATGTTAGAAATTTCTGTTTCCATTAAAACCACGGAGGAAACGTTTTTGTAAACATTTGAATACTCGTTAGTAGGCATGAGGAGTATGAGTCCCACAGTAAAGTCAATTTAAAGTACTACAGAAGTTATTTGCAGTTTAACGCGTAGAGTTACTATATAACACCTCTTCATATACCACAGCACCGTTTACAAGAGCTGGAATTTTCATCAAAGGCCAGTTTGTTGGTGTTCGTTGTTCCTGGTGTTCAATCACAGGTTCGTCGTGACGTGATAATGGTTCTGTGTCCTGCTACCATCATGGTATTCATTACTAACTTATAAGTTAATTTTTCATTATGTTTACTCCCATCATGGTAATGAAGGTTCGTTGGTGACGCTATGGTGTCCCTTATTCTTCTCACGTTAACACCTCAGTCCCACGGCGCAGCAACAAATAAAACAATGTAAACACATGCCCCATATTAACAACCTTATTAAGCATAAAGCTGACGTGTAAACACATAAAGACATTTTATTACTAGACGTTTCGCCCGCTGAAACTTCCTAATATTGATAGAAATTCCGTCCCAAGGATCGAACATCATTAGAAAATGCCCCAAGTGTTTCATACATAATTTTATTCCCACATTACATCATGTCTGTAACTCGTACACAAAACATTAAATGTACTCGACGAACATCACACTAACATGTTTCCTCATGCCGTTATATCAGCTTAAAGCATTTTCAAAAATTCTTTCGAGTTTCACGAAGCATGTGGTATGATTTCATTAATGACCTATCAACAAGGTCGGTGGTCTCGTACCAGATGAACGTTGAACTTCGGCGGGGCGCCCGATCTTATTCTGAGGAGCTGGCGTGAGGTGCGAAGGTACTGTGTATCTTGATACAGATGTGCAGTTTCCGATCCTCCTTTGGACTTAGAGATATATGTGTGTTAAAAGTGCTCCCGTTGGTGTTGGACTGTGGGCACGAACCGAGCCCAAAAATATTGTCAATCTGATCACTATCGTTAGAGAACGGGTAGTTATTACTTGTACTGGAGTGCAAACAAAACCACGGAGGTAGATGTATTAAACACTAAACTTACAGCAAAACAAAATGTGTGATAATAAGGAATAACAGAACAGTTGGGTAATGGATCTACAATTTCATAACAGCACAAAGAATAATAGGTCTCAAACAGAGTTAAAGTCACAGCGGCTACAGTGAGAAACACTGGTTTCCACAAGATACAGTATTAACTCCCAATCTTTTTCCTCATCTTCATACCTGAACAACAAGATGTAGCCACACCACAGTGTCCCCTCCTTAGCGGATGATACCAGAATTTGCATGACAGTGTTCATCCAACTGCGACCCTGCCAAATCTCTCTTTAATGGGCCTCAGAAAACTGTATGAGGTACAATAGGAAAAATTTCATTACTCCTCTATTGAAAATTCCAGGAAATAAAACCTGTATCGGAGGATAAAACAAATTCTAAACACATAGAGCTAAACTTTATTGGTGAATGACCTGGAGTGAAAATTCCAGAGAAATCTCAACCATCAAACTACGACATGCTCTACCATCAACCTGCTGGGAAAAATAGGATGAGTGAGAACCTTCGACACTAGGGAGCCAATCAATGAATATTTCTCTTCAAATCGGCTTTCTCTCCATTAACTGTACACTAGATTTGTCGCGAGGGGTTCGTTTATGATGTGTTTAGAGTAAATCCACAAATGTAGGATTTCTGGTAACTATATTAAGATGTAAGCCAAGGAGAAGACCATCTCAACTGTCTCCCTCTGCTAACTTGTCTAAAACTGCGCTGCCCGATGTGGCCCGGAGGGCATGCAAGGGGAACATCTTACGTCAATTGCTGTGTCAGCAATGATCACGTAACTCTAAATGCAGAGAGCGCTTAAGTGTAATGGTTTTATCTATAGCATACTACTACTGACAGGACTATCCAAAATCTGCACACAGAAATCACTCCTACACGAAAGCAAGACTCGGCAGCGGGCAAACTCCCAGTGAAAAGCAGAGGTACCACGATAACCTAAAGTGCTACACAAAAGTCCCGGGGCCCAAGATTTGCTCAGTTGCCTCCTGCATACATAATGGGGATTACCAATAGATCCCTTACTGTCTTCAAGAGAGCTGGACAGGACTTGAAAGTCAGTTTCCTCACCACCGGCTGTGTTCGTACGTTGTCTCGTGCGCCAGCAGTAACAGCTTTGTTGATTCAGCCCTGATCACCGCGAGGCCCGGTCAAGACCGGCCGTGGTTCGTTGATTCCCAGGAACCTCTGCTCCAGGTAGTGTGGAACGCGTTAAAAACACCCGTAAGGGTCATACAGCGCAAATGGTATGGATTACTACCCCTTATAGAAGGAAGGATAACAAAGAAAAAATGAGACTGGGAATTAAAAGGATAGACGGGAGGTAAGAGAAGACGAGGGGGGGGAGGTGAAGGGTGTGAATGAAGGAAAGAATGACAACATCCCCTCGCCATCCCTTCCTTCCTCCCTTCCTCCCTCATCCCTCCCGCCCTCCCTCCCTCCCACCTTCCCCTCCCTCCCCGTCCTCTCCTCCTGCCCATATGAGTTTATTTAGTTACAGTTTCCAGTTTTTTGGTAATAACAACAGTTTGTAAAGCATCATAACTTGCTTCATTATTATGCTTTATACCTTACTACACTAGTACCCACACCCAGCGGCAAAATCAAACCAGACTGGTGGTGGCCTATATGGGTAGAGAGCCTCCAGCAGCAACAGCCTGGTGACACAGGCAGAGCACCAAACAAAACTGGCCCAGAAAAACCTTGAAACTCTGTAGCTTCGCACCCAAATGATATAACAAACAATGTTGTAAACAAACAAATGACCAGGTCCTACCCTGACATTGTACAATAAACCTGTGTCTTACCCTACATTTACAGGCATTATTCCTGTGTCTACCCTGACCATTTACAGGCATTTTCCTGTGTCTACCCTACATTTCCAGCATTATCCTTGTCTACCCTACATTTTACATCATTAATCCTGTGGTCTACCCTGACATTTAACAGCATTAGTCCTTGTGTCTATCCCTGACATTTTACAGCAGTTATCGCTTTTCCTATACCCAGACAATACAGCATTATCTCTGTTCCTCCCTGACATTTACACAGTAATCCTGTGTCTATACCCTACAGTTACAGCATTAACCTGTGTCTACCCTGACATTTACACATTATCCTGTTCTACCCTGACATTACACATATCCTGTCTACCCTAGAAATTATACTGCATTATCCTGTGTCTACCCTGACATTTTACAGTCATTATCCCTGGTCTACCCTACTTATACCAGCATTTTCCTGTTCTACCCTGACATATACAGCTTATCCTTGTCTACCCTGACCTTTACAGAATGACCTGTTCTACCCTGACATTTACAGCATTATCCTGTGTCTACCCTGACATTTACAGCAGTATCCTTGTCACCCTACATTAACGAGCAGATCCGTGTCTCCCCCCTGCCATTTTCAGCATTATCCTGTGTCTACCCTTCTTTTACAGCGATAACCTTTGTCTACCCTACATTTACATCATTATCTCTGTGTCTTTACCCTGACATTTTACAGCATTATCCCTGTTTATACCCTTACATTTACGATCATTATCCCTGTGTCGCCCCTGACATTTACAGCATGATCCTGTTCTAACCACTACATTTACAGCATTAGTCCTTGTCTACCCAGACATTTACAGAACATCCTGTGTCTACCCCTGAGATGCCAATACCAAAATAACAAAACATAACGAAAATCCCCCCAACAAACACAAATACAAAACCTCCGTTCCATATTTGCTAATATGATCCATGTGGGAGTTTCGACACGTGTATTGGTAAGAATACTCACGTAGGCTGTATACGTAAAATTACTGATAAGTGGATAACCGCCCTTACAGACCTTTTTAGGGACCTCCTCCTTGCTCACACTCGTATAACTGAACCGACTGAGCCTGGCCGCCCAGACCCTGTGAGAGGGTCTTCTTAGCAGTCACACAATATGAATAAGGGAATAGACAGATGACCAGCAGAGACGGTTTCCGCGATCAACTGGCAGCCGTGGTTACTGTAACTGGTACTACTACTGAGAGCTCGCGACGCTAACGTAGGCCGTCCCGACAAACAACTAATACAAACTAGAGAGCATGTATACGCTTTGGGCTGATTCTATATCAATTTCAAAGTACACAACATTAAGACATAATAACATACTTAATAGAACATATGGAATAGGAAGCTTACGCTTACTGAAACTGTAATGCAATACAAGGTATACTAAGTACAACTTTAAAACTCAACAAATGAACAACAACTCAACGTTGAGATTACAAATGATAAAATAAAAATTTGATACCAGATCCGATCCTGTATTCATGAGATCCTACGGATTCTGAGGAATGAATATATACAAAGAAAAGTGTTTAACAGAAAGGCAATTCGGTGCAGCTCAAATCAAGACAGTTAACTCTCAGAATGCGGAGAGAACATGAACACACAAAAAAATTTCTTGAATACTGATAATTGAACTGTAATATTCATCTACACAGTATAGTTTACATTTAACCCCAACTCATGCTAGGGTGAATGAATTATCAGAATGGTTGTCATCTCTGGAAGATCCAAACTTCTGTAGCCATTGGCTAAACTCATTGCTTATTTGAGGCAAATCTGAAATGGAATTTACAAATATATTTGAGGATTATTCCAATATCTGTCCGTGTACTAGTGAATAACGACAGTCAGGTTGATCGTCTGACTGATATCAGAGGAGAGTATACAGATCCAAGGATTGTCAAGTCTGTCCAACATTAGTGCTGTTAGAACATCATTATCATCACCTACTAACTTCATAAATCTTAAAGCATACTTTATATACTGACAGTACTATTCCTCTAACCCTATACTTATTACCAGTGATATTATCAACTACCGATAAGGACCATAAACATTTGATCAAGCTTTGGCATTCAGACGTATTTTATGTTTATCACATAACTCCTCGAACCTACTTGAATTATGGATGGCTTTTGCGTCGAGTGTTTGCGACTCTTGTAAATCTGCTGTTGATTTTATGAAATGTATCACGTATCTTCTAAAAACACTTTGACTAAGCTGTACGAGTAGCTATGAAACAACAGGGTTGTTATTTGTTTCGTATAGAATATAACAACTCATAAGCAGAACGTTTTCTACACATACAATGCATAATGTGATTCACCTAAGAAACATTGAGTAAGCAATTTATAGCACACGGCAACATCAGGAGAACTTCATCCCAATTTCACTGTTGGAGGATTGTTAATGGCTCGCAAGACATTCAATTACTTTCTTATTGGTTCTTCCCTAACCCATTCTGGCAGATGATGAGGAACAATGGTGGATTTAGGAGATCTCGTACAGTCACAATTTTTCAAGAATCTCATTACAGAAGTCACCTCCATTTCGGTTACTAGGAATTAGGGGCTGTATGCCTGCAGATAATGCTCTTTAATACTCTTTATCTACTGTCTCGGCATCTATCTGCAATAGGAACGAACTCACAATACTGGTGAAATGGTCTACCAATAACACCAGATTTTTTTGCCTTGGAAGGAACATTGGAAATTAGTTAACAAACTAGCACAACTCTTCCCAAGTTCGCTAGTAAGTTGGATACACTTGGATTGCGGATTAGACCCATTAGCATTGTCCTTTTTATTGTGCTGCAAAACACATTTCTTTAACCTACTCAATAATACAGTTTCCATACGAGGCCAAAATATTTCATCTGGCTGTTTTACTGAACGAATCCATGAACAGGGTGTGCAACACTGGGTACATTCGTGAACAACCTGTATGGCTACATTCACTAATGACTGTGGTAATACTAACTGGTATACTCTTTCTGCCAGAGTACCTAACTCGCTGTTTCGATACAGTATTCTTGGTTCATGAAAAAGTCACTGAATGGTGCTGGTGGCTTCACAGTCAGAATAATATCTTCCGTGGAGCAGGAATCGAATCCACACCAGACCACATGTGTATTCTGTTTCGTTGAGCAATTCTTACATCTTCAGCTCTAAATGGAGGGCTCCTGGCAGTTACAATACTAACATTCGGCGATATGGCATCTTGCAACTACATTAGACTTCCAGGTAAATGCTCAAAGGTGTGGATTGAAACTCTGGATAGTCCAGACTCATCGGCTAACCTTCCGTAGGTTTTTGTTCTGGAATGAAGGATATCATGGAGGCATGTCTGTTCAAGAATAACAGATTAACTGATAAATAATGTCTCGGAAGTGCTTAAAGAACATACATTGCTAAAGCTTACTTGCTTATTATGTATAAGTTACGTTTCGGCCTTCTTAAGACCGGCGAGCAAATGCAACTGCGTTGTACTTGCCATCGGATCTTCTGAGCTAGACGGCACCTATGCCCAATGGAAACTAGCATCAGTTGTCAGATAGAAGGCTAGAAAAAATCAGGAAATGTTCAAAATAGAGCAGATGTTAGCATTTTCTTTAGAGTTTGGAATCTCTTTCGTGACGAAGGTCCAAACAAAGAGACATCTTTCTTAAGCCAACGCAGTAGAAGGAGCACTATGAAGAAAAATTGGCAATGAAAGAGTCTATAAAAACCTGCTAAGCCCACAAAGGATCTTATACGGCATCACATTATGGATGGAAAGAACTACAAGTTAGGTGTCATCAAAAAACTTGTTCTACTTCATTCCCCAAGAATCATCTATGTCAGAGACATGGTGAAGCAACATCATCACAGGTGGATTGCATTCACGAGACTGCTAAGGCTTCAAAGAACTGTGATCGGGATGTGTACTCATTAACACCTACTTGTCACCATGGGACGGTTGACTGGGCCTCGAATTCCCCCGAATTGAAGAACGACCCCTGGTTCTGGTTTTTTGAAATTTGGGAAAGAATACCCTGTTCTGGTTATTTTGAAAACCCACGATATCTGTTTCCCTTTCTAGGGGTTCTGCGGTTGGAACTGCCAAAGAAAGACCTAGAGTACTGAAGGTTATAGAGAGCATTGCACTCGATGTGTCATTTTCCATGTATTTATGATAATACATGGGGAAGATCGGGTACTCATCATCAGTACGACGTCTCTTGGGGTAACTATTAGGACAAGTAATTGCAATATGGCCACGGAAACCACAGTTGTAACAATTCCCCGACTATGTTACTGAATGAAACTATGAAACTACGAGGTGTATAACGACTCCTGTACACTGGTTTTGATCTCTGAGAGGGTTGACGACCACGATTTGTCTCTGTGGCGCAAACAAGAGGTGGTGCAGACTGAGGCTAGGTGTAAAATTTACTTTTAATACAGGGGAAAGGTAACCCGGGGAACACAAGGAACGTACATGATTTAAGGCTGTAAGTGGTTCCATCGTTACTTTTGGAGGATGAGCCTCATAAGCACACACGGAAGCAGGTGGCATTAGTTCTTTAATTGCTCCAAAAGCTGCTATTTTAGCGAGCGATTCTGTAAATGGTTTAGCCTCTTCAGGGAGAAAAGATGATGATTGGACAGCATTGATAAATGATGATAAAAGTTTGTCAAAATCTAACAGCAAATGCACTCACCGATTCATACTCAGGGGTGTAGCATTCATTTAGTTCCCTAAGAACGACATATGGATCAGCTGTTTTTACTGGGACAAGGAAAGAACGAATCAGTTCCTCATATTGTGACCACTTAGTAAGATTCCTGAAGTCTCGCATATCAAGGAGATCAACAACGTGAACAGCACAGGGATCGAAAAAGAGCTTCTTTAGCAAGTCTGATAAGGCTTTCCCCTCTGAAGGAGGACCTTCAACCTAGAGCACAAGCACGAGAACGAATGCTGCAACCATGCTTCAAGACTATGTACATGGCCATTGAATAAAGGTAACGCATCAAGGAATCACGAGTATAACTATAATACTCGTGTCTGCGAGTCGGTCTGTCAGTCGCTAAGGAACTGTGAGTACTGATGACTGGGGCAACAGTAGCCTGAGAGGTCTGAGTATCGACATTCACTAAAGTATCACTTGATGGTATGTGAGACATAATGGCAAAATAGCACAAGAACAAATAAGGCAAAAATAATGAACAATAAAAATGATATAAAATTCTAGAATTTAAATAAAAGATATGCAACTAATTCTGCAGAAGTAAAAAAAAATGTCTAAGATACACTGCAAGAGGAAGATCAACTCAATTTAAAGGACTATTGGCCAAAATAAAAAAAATTTACATTGAAATATACAAGTAAAAATATTACTGGAGACTGAATTAAATGCAAAATGAGCTGTCTTTACTCTTGCTAATAAAGAAATTAATTAATTAAATTTTAAATCAATGTAAAAGTATAAAATAAAATTATTAAATTGTTAAGTGGGAAATTTAAGTATTTTCTAAGAATGCATAAACGAGATTAAAATATAATTCATAAAAATATCAATAAAAGAAAATAATTCACTGCAGAACAAGTGCAATAAAATAATTCACTGCAGAACAAGTGCAACAATCACTGCAGAACAAGTGCAACAAAATAATTCACTGCAGTAATAAAGTGTCACAGGGAAAACTCAGGTAAAATAATTAAATAAAATTATGAAGAAAAAAAAAAAAACTGATTGAACACTTTAACTCTTAATTGTAAATTAGACAAAACAATTTACTCAAGCAGAGTAAAGAAAACACTTTACGTTAAAAGTAATTGAAATTGCATCAAGAGTGAATTTGTTCAAGAAATATAAAAATATGAATAAAATAAAACAAAGGGAAACAAAACGGGAAAATTTAAACCCACTTACAGTGGCGGGGCACACAACATTATTTATATATTCTTACAACAAAATCTTGCGTGACTGATACGACAAAAATTTGCGGGCAAAAATAATGGTACACAGTCTGCGAAAAAAATTAGAGGAATGAGACACTGCTGGCATACGAAAAAAAAAAAGACACCCAAAAGAAATAAATGGATAATTTGGTATACTGGGGTGAATTTTCACTGCATGAAAAAACAATGACAATTAAATGGAGAATACAACGCTGAAAGAATACACGATAAAAAAAAATGAATCACTTTACACAGAGTGACTGACTGGGACACTACAAAAAAATACTTCTAGAGACAGGAGTACATAAAGAAAAAAAAACACAGATAAAAAAATATAAGATAAGTGAAAACATTTAAAAACACAAGGTTTAGAGTACACAAGAAATTTTTCTATTAAATTCTCACAAAATGCAAATGTCCCTTTTAAAAGCAAGGGAAAAAAGTCTCTAAATTATCACTGAATCTGTAGTTCGGGTGATTACTGGTGATGAGGGTAGGTTGTAGGTTGTCCCCGCGCGCGTGACTGATGCCTTTCCCACACTCACTGTTGTCGGAAGGAAAACGCCCCTCTCGGTGGACTCCCCTAATTGGGATTTTATCGTTGGCGCTCACCCTACAATCTCTTGACCAATTATGTGAGCCAAAACAGTATTAGGACCCGGTACAAGGGGACAAACAACCACAGAAAATGAGGTGGGTGGCTGGTGGTGGTGGTTGATGGTGGGTGGGTGAGAGTATGGGGGGTGAGAGAGACTCGCTGACCCCACAGCCGCGCAACCCCACTCTACCCACGAAGGTGGGTTGATAAGCCACTCTATGCCACAGGAATGGTTTAAACCCCACTTTAGCATCCCCAAACAGGGGGCACAAAGCGATATAGACAAAACTGCAGAGGAATTGGCTTACTTCTTACTGCGTGGCTTACTTCTCTCTCTCAGCTGGTTAGAAGCTGAGTTAGCTGACTGGGGTTAAAACCCCCAAGGAATGGCTGGCTGGAAGACGTGTAAAAGATGCACAAAGCACGGAAAGGGGCAGTTGGATGACAGGGGACAGGCTGGGTTGATAGGCTGACTGGCGTTCACTTCCACAGTCTGCTTACTGACTGGCTTAATTGCAAAATCCGTCAACCCCTCGGGGATTGAAGCAATTAGCACACGAACTAAGCCAGAAGCTTTTAAACGGCTGCAACAAGGCTTGCAGGCTGGAGGTTGTGAGGGGAGTAAGGCGGCTGGCTGGAGGTTCACCTTTGACCCTGCCGGCTACTCACAACAGTCTTGTAACGTCCTGAATTACCCGTAAAAACTAAATCCACGCTCCACACCGGTGCCACCATTTATCATGTGGGAGTTCGACACGTGGATTAGGTAAGAAATACTCACGTAGGCTGGTATTACGTATAATTACAGATAAGGTGGATAACGCCCTTACAGCCGTGACCTGCCTCCTTGCTCACTCTCGTATAACTGACCGACTGCCTGGCCGCCCAGTACCCTGTGAGAGGGTCTTATGCCAGGTCAGCACAATATGAATATATGAATAGACAGTGACTCAGGCAGAGACGGTTGGTCGTGAGTCAACTGGCACAGTGGTTACTGGTAACTGGTTACTACTACTGAGAAATATACAGGGCCTTAAGCCATCCACCAACAACAAAATACCTTTTATCAGTGGACTTCTAGTGGAGTCTAATGCAACGTTTGCAGCCTTCACAGAGACTCACACAAAAGATCACTTTGATAGTGAAATATGGATAAGTGATTACAACCTTTTTAGATGCGACAGAAAAAACAGGCAACAAGGGGTGGTTGGCCTGTATGTCAAATAGTCCCTCATCGATAAGTCTGTCAAGCCTTAACTACGGGGAACGTTGGAAGCACTTGATTTTTATCGTTGGAACGCAGGGGGAGAGATATATCTTAATTACACGGGAAAATCAGGAAGAAGGGTCCCAAAAATCGCACACGAAATCACCCCCTACAAAGTAGAAGACGGGGCAGGCGATGCAAAATCCCCCAATAAAAAGTGGGGTCGCCATTGGTAAAAAGGGGAAAACCCTTAGTGTCCGGGGCCCCAAAGAGTTCAACAGCCTCCCATAAGCATTAGGGGAATTGCCAAAAAAAACCCGGGTTTCCTTCAAAAAGGAGCTGAACAGATACCAAAGTCTGCCGGGATCAGCGGGGTGTGGCTCGTACGTTGGACGCGGCGGCAAGCAGTAACAGCCTATTGTCGGGCCCCCTGCCATCGGGGGGTTGGTCATGGACCGGGGCCGCGGGGCGAGATCCCCGGAATAACCTCCAGGTAACCATCCTGTGTTTTCCCCCTAAATTTTACAGACCACCGTTTTCCCCCCTACTGAAACTTTTACACCCCACCAAGTCTACCACTGAGACTTACAGCCCCATCCTGTTCACCTACTAAACTTACGCACCATCCTGTGTCTCCTACTGAAACTTTCAGACCACCGTGTCTCCTACTGAGACTTACAGCACCTCTGGTCTCCCTACTGTACAACCCACCACCTGTGTCAACCTATGAGACTTACAGCCCATCCTTGTCTACCTATGAGTTACAGCCCCATCCTGTGTCTACCTATGAACTTACAGCCCATCCTATGTCTACCTACGGACTTCAGCCCCACCCTTGTCTACCAATGAGACTTACAGCACCATCCGTGTCACCTACTGAGACTTAAAAACCCCAACCTGTGTCTACCAACTGAACTTAAAGCCCATCCTGTTTACCTATGAGATTTTCGCCCTTCTGTGTCTACCTCTGAGACTTACAGCACCACCTGGGTTACCTACTGAGCTTACAGACCATTTTGTTACCTAGAGCTTACAGCCCCTCCTGTGCTACCTCGAAATTACAGCACCATCCTGTTTTACTAGGGGAACTTACACACCACCTGTGCTACCTCTGGGACTTACACCCATCCTGTGTTACCTACTGAGACTTACAGCCCATCCGTGTCTCCTCTGAGACTTCAGCCCACCTGTGTCACCACTAAACTTACAACCATTTTGTGTCACCTAGAGATTTAAAGCACCACCCTGTGTCTACCTACTGAGACTTACAGACCATCCTTGTCTACCTACTGAGACTTACGCCCCACTGTGTCTCCACTGAGACTTACAGCACCACCGGCCACCTACTGGACTTACGCCCATCCGTGTCTACCTACTGAACTTACAGCACCATCCTGTTCTACCTACTGGATTTACAGAAACCATCCTGTGTTCTAATGGACTTACAGCACCATCCGTGTCTACCTACTGAGACTTACGCACCATCCTGTGCCTCCCAACAACTTACAGCAAAACCTTTCTACCAAAAGAACTTACAGCACCACCGTTCTACCTACTGGACTTTCAGCACCTCCTGTGTCTACCTATGAACTTACAGCACCTCCGTGTCACCTATGAATTTAAGCACCATCCGTACTACCTACTGAGACTTAAGAAACAATTCTGTATTCCCTACTGAGCTTACAGCAAAAACCTGTTTTTACCTACGGAATTTACAGCACAATCCTGTATCTACCTATAGATTTACAGCCAATCCTGTTTTTTACCTTAAAATTTAACGCAAATCCGTATCTACCTCGAATTTACAGCACAATCCTGTGTCACCCTAAATTTTACAGCCCCATCCTTATTCCCCTACTGAAACAGCAAACCTGTTTTACCACTGAGATTTACAGCAAATCCTTATCTACCTGCTGAGATTTACAGCCAATCCTTATCTACCTACTGAATTTACAGCACAATCCTGTATCTACCTCTGAGACTTACAGCCAATCCAAACTCCTAAAATTTACAGCCATCCGGTCACCTACTGAACACGCACAATCCTTATTCCCTCTGGACTAAGCCCAATCCGTTTTCCTACTGGACTTACAGCACAATCCGTACTACTACTGAGATTTAAGCACAAACCTGTACTCCCACTGAGATTTACAGCAAAATCCTGTACTCCCTCGGGAAATTACAGCATAATCCGTATAACCTCTGAGTTTTACGCACAACCCTTAACACCCTGGATTTACATCAAAACCCTGTTTTCCCCTACTGAGATTTCAGCACACCTGTATCTCCCTACTGAGTTTTACAGAAAATTTCCTGTTCTACCTATAGTTTTTACGCACCCGTACTACCACTGAATTACAGCACAATCCTGTTTACCACGAGATTTACGCAAATCCTTTTTCTACCTTGAGACTTAAGCAAAATCCTGTATCTCTACTGAGACTTACAGCACAACCTGTTTTAAACCACTGAACTTACGCCAACCCTGATTACCTAGAGATTTTACAGCACAATCCTGTATCTCCTACTGAGATTTACGACATCCTGTATCACCTATAAATTTTTCAGCACAATCCGTACTCCTACTGAAAATTTACAGCACAATCCGTACTCCACGGCTTACGCAAAACCCCTGTATCCCCTACGGATTTACAGCATAATCCTGTATCTACCTCTGAGATTACGCACAATCCGTATCTACCTACTGAACTTAAAGCACAACCCTGTATCACCTATGAATTACGCACATCCTTTTTTCTACCTACGAGATTACAGCACAATCCTGTATCTACCTACGGAAATTACAGCACAATTTTTGTCTACCTACTGGTTTTTAAACAGCACAATCCTGTATGTACCTACTGAATTAAACACAATCCTTTTTCACCTACTAATTTTACAGCACCACCCGTATCTACCAATGAGACTTACGACAATCCGTATCTACCTACTGAGATTTCGCAAAAATCCTGTTCACCCTGAGATTTAACGCACAAACCTGTATCTACCTATGAATTTACAGCACAACCTGACTCCCCACTGAGATTTACACCCAAAACCTGTATCTACCACTGAGATTTAACAGCACCTCCTTAACTCCTACGAGATTAAGCACAACCCTTTCTACCTCGAGATTTCAGCAAATCCTTATCTCCAAGAGTTTTACAGCACAATCCGATCTACCAAATGAGATTTCAGCACAACCCTTTATCTACCTACTGAGATTTACAGCAAATCCTTATTCCCACTGAATTACAGCACAATCCTTATCTCCCTATGAATTACACACAATCCTGTACACCTACTGGATTTACAGCACAATCCTGTTTTACCTACTGAACTTACAGCACAATCCGTATCTATCTACTAGACTTACAGCACAACCTGTACTATCTGAGACTTACACACTCTGTATCACCTACTGAATTACACCCAAAACCCTGTATCTACTACGAAAATTACCGCAAATCCTTTTCACCACTGGATTTACAGCACAATCCTTTACACCATGAGACTACGCAAAATCCTGTATCTACCCAAATTTTTACAGCAAAATCCGTATCTATACTGGACAAAAGCACAACCCTGTTTTCCCCTACTGAATTTACAGCACAATCCTGTATTACCTACTGACTTAATCACAATCCGTATTACCTACTGAGTTTTTTCCCCGCACAATCCTGGTCCCCTATGAATTTCAGCCCATCCTGACCCCTACGAGATTTACGCCCAATCCTGATCTCCCTATGAGATTTACGCACAATGTATCTACCTACTGAGACTTACCACCATCCTGTATCTACCTACTGAATTTACAGCAAACCCTGTATCTCCCTACTGAGATTTACAGCAAAATCCGTATTTTCCTATAGCCAGCAAAACCCTGTATCTCCCCTACGAACTTACAGCACAATCCTGTGTCTACCTACTGAGATTTACAGCACAATCCTGTATCTACCTAACTGAGACTTACAGCACAATCCTGTATCTACCTACTGGAATTACAGCACAATCCTGTATCTACCTACTGAGACATATAAGCACATCCTGTGTCTAACCTACTGAGATTTACAGCACAATCCATGTATCTTACATACTGAGACTAACAGCACAATCCTGTGTCTACCCTGAGATTTTACAGCACAATCCTGTATCTAACCTACTGAGACTTACAGCACAATCCTGTGTCTACCCTGATATTTACAGCACAAATCCTGTATCTATCTCTTTTACAATATTATGTAGGTTATTCTTGTTCTCGTGGTGCTCTACTACTAGCAAATATAATGACTGACAAACTACAAATCACCCAGAAGAAAATGATTGATCCTGGAGCTGTGTCCAAGATAGCATGTAGGCCAGGATGAATTACAACTGGATATACTGAATGTTGAAGACAGAGTAAGCGGGATGAAGTTAATATATCTTTATTATAAATGTTCAGAAGCAGTGATCAGAATATCTTACTGCGAAGTTTGTCAAGATTATGAACTAAAACCAGAATGGTACTATGTTAAGTGAAGACAGTATTTTATGTACCCACAGTAGTAGACATGTCAGAGCGGCCTCAAATACCTATTATGCAGCGATAAAGGAGTGGAAAAAAATTGCCTGAACAAGTCAAGAGAAGTCTTAGCATGAATCAGGTCCGGAAGAAAGCTAAAAGGTTCCTAATTAATGAAGCTATACCTAAGTAGTGAATCACCGCACAGGACTCTTTACCAAATTTGGTTAAATAAAAAAAAAACTAAAATCAGAATGGTACTATGTTAAGTGTAGACAGTATTGTAGTACCCACAGTAGTAGACAGTATTGTAGTACCCACAGTAGTAGACAGTATTGTAGTACCCACATTAGTAGACAGTATTGTAGTAACCCACATAGTAGACAGTATTGTAGATACCCACAGTAGTAGACAGTATTGTAGTACCCACAGTATAGACAGTATGTAGTACCCACAGTAGTAGACAGTATTGTAGTACCCACAGTAGTAGACAGTATTGTAGTACCCACAGTAGTAGACAGTATTGTAGTACCCACAGTAGTAACAGTATGTAGTACCCACAGTTTATGACAGTATTGTAGTACCCACTGATCGTAGAGACAGTATTGTAGTACCAACAGTAGTAGGACAGTTTTTATTCGTAATGTATCTTTTTATTGTGATATCCCGCAGCTGACTTAGTTGATTTAAATTTTACAGTTATTAATCACGACTGATCCCACTGTATCTAATAGTTAGGTTCTTAAAGTAAATGTTGACTTTTTGTTGGTATCTTAGGTAGTTTATAAATACGTTACTTTTGTAAGACAATTGTAATCAACCTAAAACTTGTGTGATTGTAATTGTGTGATTGTATTGTGTGATTGTATTGTGTGATTGTATTGTGTGATAGTATTGTGTTGATTGTATTGTGTGATTGTATTGTGTGATTGTAAGTGTAACAAAATAACCTTACTGTTGCTGCTGCTACTGACTTTGACATGATCAGACAACCCGGACTGTTTGACATGATCAGACAACCCGGACTGTTTGACATCATCAGACAACCCGGACTGTTTGACATGATCAGACAACCCGGACTGTTTGACATGATCAGACAACCCGGACTGTTTGACATGATCAGACAACCCAGACTGTTTGACATGATCAGACAACCCGGACTGTTGACATGATCAGACAACCCGACTGTTTGACATGATCAGACAACCCTGGACTGTTTACATGATCAAACAACCCGACTGTTTGAACATGATCAGACAACCCGGACTGTTTGACATGTCGACAACCCGGACTGTTTGACAAGATCAGACAACCCGTACTGTTTGACATGATCAGACACCTGGACTGATTTGACATGATCAGACAACCCGGACTGTTTGACATGATCAGACAACCCGGACTGTTTGACATGATCAGACAACCCGGACTGTTTGACATGATCAGACAACCCGACTGTTTGACATGACCAGACAACCCGGACTGTTTGACATGATCAGACAACCCGGACTGTTTGACATGATAGACAACCCGGACTGTTTGACATGATCAGACAACCCGGACTGTTTGACATGATCAGACAACCAGGACTGTTTGACATGATCAGACAACCCGGACTGTTTGACATGATCAGACAACCCGACTGTTTGACATGATCAGACAAACCCGGAACTGTTTGACATGATCAGACAAACCCGACTGTTTGACATGATCAGACAACCCGGACTGTTTGACATGATACAGACAACCCGGACTGTTTAACATGATCAGACAACCCGGACTGTTTGACATCATCAGACAACCCGGACTGTTTGACATGATCAGACAACCTGACTGTTTGACATGATCAGACAACCCGGACTGTTTGACATGATCAGAACAACCCGGACTGTTTGACATGATCAGACAACCCGGACTGTTTTGACATGACCAGACAACCCGGACTGTTTGACAGATCAGACAACCCGACTGTTTGACATGATCAGACAACCCGGACTGTTATGACATGATCAGACAACCCAGACTATTTGACATGATCAGACAACCCGGACTGTTTAACATGATCAGACAACCCGGACTGTTTGACATGATCAGACAACCCGGACTGTTTGACATGATCAGACAACCCGGACTGTTTAACATGATCAGACAACCCAGACTGTTTGACATGATCAGACAACCCGGACTGTTTGACATGATCAGACAACCCGGACTGTTTGACATTGATCAGACAACCCGGACTGTTTAAACATGATCAGACAACCCGACTGTTTGACATGATCAGACAACCCGGACTGTTTGACATGATCAGACAAACCCGGACTGTTTGACATGATCAGACAACCCAGACTGTTTGACATGATCAGACAACCGGACTGTTTGACATGATCAGACAACCCGGACTGTTTAACATGATCAGACAACCCGGACTGTTTGACACGATCAGACAACCCGGACTGTTTGACATGAACAGACAACCCGACTGTTTGACATGATCAGACAACCCGGACTGTTTGACATGATCAGACAACCCGGACTGTTGACATATCAGACACCCGGACAGTTTAACATGATCAGACAACCCGGACTGTTTGACATGATCAGACAACCCGGACTGTTTGACATGATCAGACAACCCGGACTGTTTGACATGATCAGACAACCCGACTGTTTGACATGATCAGACAACCCGGACTGTTTGACATGATCAGACAACCCGGACTGTTTGACATGATCAGACAACCCGGACTGTTTGACATGATCAGACAACCCGACTGTTTGACATGATCAGACAACCCGACTGTTTGACATGATCAGACAACCCGACTGTTTGACATGATCAGACAACCCAGACTGTTTGACATGATCAGACAACCCGGACTGTTTGACATGATTAGACAACCCGGACTGTTTGACATGATCAGACCAACCCAGACTGTTTGACATGATCAGACAACCCGGACTGTTTTGACATGATCAGACAACCCCGGACTGTTTGACATGATCAGACAACCCACTGTTTTGACATGATCAGACAACCCGGACTGTTTGACATGAACAGACAACCCGGACTGTTTGACATGATCAGACAACCCAGACTGTTTGACATGATCAGACAACCCGGACTGTTTGACATGATCAGACAACCCGGACTGTTTGACATGATCAGACAACCCGACTGTTTGACATGATCAGACAACCCGGACTGTTTGACATGATCAGACAACCCGGACTGTTTTGACATGACCAGACAACCCGGACGTTTGACATGATCAGACAACCCGGACTGTTTGACATGATCAGACAACCCGACTGTTTGACATGATCAGACAACCCGGACTGTTTGACATGATCAGACAACCCAGACTGTTTTGACATGATCAGACAACCCGGACTGTTTGACATGATCAGACAACCCGGACTGTTTGACATGATCAGACAACCCGGACTGTTTGACATGATCAGACAACCCGGACTGTTTGACATGATCAGACAACCCGACTGTTTAACATGATCAGACAACCCGGACTGTTTGAAACATGATCAGACAACCGGACTGTGTTGACATGATCAGACAACCCGGACTGTTTGACATGATCAGACAACCCGGACTGTTTGACATGATCAGACAACCCGGACTGTTTGACATGATCAGACAACCCGGACTGTTGACATGATCAGACAACCGGACTGTTTGACATGATCAGACAACCCGGACTGTTTGACATGATCAGACAACCCGGACTGTTTGACATGATCAGACAACCCGGACTGTTCCTTCATGTCTATTATAGGTGTTTGAAGTCTAACTACCTATGTAGGTAATACAAATTTGTGTTCACTTTACCTAGTAACATATTGGCTTGGTTTTTAACCGTAAGATAAGAGAGATAAGATTTTGTTCGGATTTTTAACCCCGGAGGGTTAGCCACCCAGGATACCTGGAGTATACCTGGAGAGGGTTTCGGGGGTCAACGCCCCCGTGGCTCGGTCTGAGACCAGGCCTCGTGGTGGATCAGGATTTAATCAACCAGGCTGTTACTGCTGGCCGCACGCAAACTGACGTACGAACCACAGCCTGGTTGGTCAGGTACTGACTTTAAGTGCCTGTCCAGTGCCTTCTTGAAGACAGTCAGGGGTCTATTGTCAATACCCCTTATGTATGCTGGGAGGCAGTTGAACAATCTTGGGCCCAGGACACTTATTGTCTTGTCTCTTAGGATAACTCAAGAAAGTCAGCGCGTCATCCAGGACTGTTTGTCTTATTTCCATTGTGGTCCTTAAATATTGTAACCCAGGATGCGACCCACATCACTCGAGTAACACCCAGGTACCTACTTGCTTGCTAGGTGAACGAAACAGCAGCTGTAAGGAAACGCCTCATATTTTCACCCTTACCGGGGATCGAACCACGGATTCTGTGGGAAATGTGAGCGTTGCCTACGAGGCAACGAAATATTCTGGACACTAGTTGGGAACAATTTTATAAACAGAATTCAGTTTCAGCTGCCTTATCCTATATTTAGTATGAAGCATTTTCAGTTGTTGTAATTCATCGTGGCCTACATGATCTCCCGGAGCCAGATCCAGCATCAGTCTTATATTACTCTGGGTGATCTTGTAGTCTTGTTATTCAGTTATTTTGTTCAGAGCAGAGTATCATGAAGAACAAGAATAATCTACATGACATTGTATAAGAGGTAGACACAGTTTAATGTGAGTCTCACTAACTAGCTAAACACGTCACATTGTGTAGCGTAGCAGGGGAGGTAGGGCCCGACACGTCACATTGTGTAGCGTAGCAGGGGAGGTAGGGCCCGACATGTCACATTGTGTAGCGTAGCAGGGGAGGTAGGGCCCGACACGTCACATTGTGTAGCGTAGCAGGGAGGTAGGGCCCGACACTGTCACATTGTGTAGCGTAGCAGGGGAGGAGGGCCCGACATGTCACATTGTGTAGGTAGCAGGGGAGGTAGGGCCCGACACGTCACATTGTGTAGCGTAGCAGGGGAGGTAGGGCCCGACATGTCACATTGTGTAGCGTAGCAGGGGAGTGAAGGGCCCGACATGTCACATTGTGTAGCGTAGCAGGGGAGGTAGGGCCCGACATGTCAATTGTGTAGCGTAGCAGGGAGGTAGGGCCCGACATGTCACATTGTGTAGCGTAAGCAGGGGAGGTAGGGCCGACATGTCACATTGTGTAGCGTAGCAGGGAGGTAGGGCCCGACACGTCACATTGTGTAGCGTAGCAGGGGAGGTAAGGGCCCGACACGTCACATTGTGTAGCGTAGCAGGGGAGGTAGGGCCCGACATGTCACATTGTGTAGCGTAGCAGGGGAGGTAGGGCCCGACACGTCACATTGTGTAGCGTAAGCAGGGAGGTAGGGCCCGACACGTCACATTGTGTAGCGTAGCAGGGGAGGTAGGGCCCGACATGTCACATTGTGTAGCGTAGCAGGGGAGGTAGGGCCCGACATGTCACACTGTGTAGCGTAGCAGGAGAGGTAGGGCCCGACATGTCACGCCGTGTAGCGTAGCAGGGGAGGTAGGGCCCGACATGTCACATTGTGTAGCGTAGCAGGGGAGGTAGGGCCCGACATGTCACATTGTGTAGCGTAGCAGGGGAGGTAGGGCCCGACACGTCACATTGTGTAGCGTAGCAGGGGAGGTAGGGCCCGACATGTCACACTGTGTAGCGTAGCAGGGGAGGTAGGGCCCGACATGTCACACCGTGTAGCGTAGCAGGGGAGGTAGGGCCCGATATTTCACACCGTGTAGCGTAGCAGGGGAAGTAGGGCCCGACATGTCACGCAGTATAGCGTAGCAGGGGAGGTAGGGCCCGACATGTCACACCGTGTAGCGTAGCAGGGGAGGTAGGGCCCGACATGTCACACCTTGTAACGTAGCAGGGGAGGTAGGGCCCGACATGTCACACCGTGTAACGTAGCAGGGGAGGTAGGGCCCGACATGTCACACCGTGTAGCGTAGCAGGGGAGGTAGGGCCCGACATGTCACGCCCTGTAGGCGTAGCAGGGAGGTAGGGCCCGACATGTCACAACCGTGTAGGTAGCAGGTGAGGGAGGGCCCGACATGTCCCACCCTGTAGCGTGCAGGGGAGGTAGGGCCCGACATGTCACACCGTGTAGTCGTTAGCAGGGGAGGTAGGGCCCGACATGTCACACCGTGAGCGTAGCAGGGGAGGTAGGGCCCGACATGTCCCCACTGTGTAGCGTAGCAGGGGAGGTAGGGCCCGACATGTCACTCTGTGTAGCGTAGCAGGGGAGGTAGGGCCCGACAATGTCACGCCGTGTAGCGTAGCAAGGGGAGGTAGGCCCCCACATGTCACACCGTGTAGCGAGCAGGGGAGGTAGGGCCCCGACATGTCACACTGTGTAGCGTAGCAGGGGAGGTAGGGATCGACACATCACATTTTTGTAGCGTAGCAGGGGAGGTAGGGCCCGACATGTCACAACCGTGTAGCGTACCAGGGGAGGTAGGGCCCGGCATATACATGTGTAGCGTAGCAGGGGAGGTAGGGCCCGACATGTCACATTGTGTAGCGTAGCAGGGGAGTAGGACCCCACATGTCAATTGTGTAGCGTAGCCGGGAGATAGGGCCGACATGTCACATTGTGGGAGCGTAGCAGGGGAGGAGGGCCCAACTGTCGCCTGTGTAGCGTAGCAGGGGAGGTAGGGCCCGAAATGTCACACTGCGTAGCGTAGCAGGGGAGGTAGGCCCGACACGTCACATTGTGTACGTAGAGGGGGAGGTAGGGGCCGAAATGTCACATGTGTAGCATAGCTGGAGGTAGGGCCCCCAAACGTCCATTGTGTAGCGTACAGGGGAGGGAGGGCCCGACAGTCAATTTTGTAGCGTGCGGGGAGGTAGGGCCCCACATTCACCGTGTAGCTAGCAGGGGAGGTAGGGCCCCCAGTCACACCGTGTAGCGGGGAGGGGGGGTAGAAAACCCGCATGTCACAAACCGTGTAAAAAGTAGCAGGGGGAGGTGGGCCCCACATGTCACACCGTGTAACTTTGCAGGGGGGGTAGGGCCCCACATGTACAAATTTTAGCGTAGCAGGGGGGGGTAGGGCCCCCCCC
>NC_069404.1:68061338-68077439 GCF_026875155.1 Cherax quadricarinatus
GATAAAAACAAAAACACAAACTATCCTGTAATTTTTCATTGTATATCAAACATTTTACTTTTTGCATCAATATTACTGAGAATTACTTCAGGTAATTTGTCGCAAAGTTTTCCCACTCTATTAAAGAAGTAACATTTGCCTCAATAGACGGATATTCTCGGCGTAATGTTTTGAAACCAATACTGTACGTTATATTGTGGAAATATTAAAGAATTTTATTGAAACAATAGTTTAGTGGCCTTTGATCAGAGCAACACTAACAATAACTCCAGAAAAACAAGAGATGGAAGCGACAACAACAAATGTATAATCTATTATTATTATTTTTATTATTTTATTATTATTATTATTATTATTATTATTATTATTATTATTTTTTTTTTTTATTATTATCACACTGGCCGTTTCCCACCAAGGCAGGGTGGCCCGAAAAAAAAAAACTTTCACAATCATTCACTCCATCACTGTCTTGCCAGAAGGGTGCTTTACACTTCATTTTTTAAACTGCAACATTATTATATTATTATTATTATTATTATTATTATTATTATTATTATTATTATTATTATTATTATTAATTATTATTATTATTATTATTATTCGTATTTCTATTACACTGGTCTGCATAATTTTTTTATTAACTCTCTGGTATCTTTTCCTGTACACATATATTGAAAATAGTGTTTCACTGAGTTTTTTTATTCATCTCTATCGCATCAGGTTGTCAAGTTATACAGAAACGTTACTTTTCTCTTTTCGTATAACATAAGTAAATGAGAAAGTGATATATTACCAATTATAATGTTTACCTTATATTGATTTAAATGTTAAATCTATTATATTTTTTTTTATATTCAGATTATTAATATGTCTAGAGGCTGTATAAATTCACCAGACATATTTTGCTATGTCTGCGGGCAATTCACACCTTCAGATTCCCGGAGCAACATTACTCCTTTATTGAAGCGCTGCTACTTTGTTTATTCTGGCTGCAAACTTGGAGACCAGGATAAACCATTTGCGCCACACAAAGCTTGCAAGAGTTGCATCAGTAAGCTCCAAATGCGGTCAGTTTTAAAACTTAAATGTATGCCCTTTGGAGTACCAATGGTATGGCCGGAGCTGATGAACCACCATGATGACTGCTACTTTTGTATGACTAAAGTAACTGGATTCAAAAAGAAGGCTAAAGATCGCATAATATACACAAATATTCCTTAAGCAATAAGGACTGTTCCAGACTCTGAAGATATTCCTGTACCTGTGCCACCGAATCGAATCGAGGACGACGAGATCTGTCGTAAGATGGGAAGGAAGAAGGATATGGAAGGATGGAAATAACTGGAAAAGGATGGGGAGGAGGGGAAGAGGAGGAATCAAGGCAAGTGGCGCAACCACTTTGGGACATGTGGTACAAAAGTACTGGAGACGTAGATAGAGAAGCTTGACTGATGTCATTGCTTGGTTCACCAGGAGAGGATGGCGAAGGCAGCGGCAGGAGCTGGGAGTTTTCAGAAGGCAGCAAGCAGGATGAGTTGGTTATGGTCTTATACCGTTTATCAGTGCGGTAAATTGTTTTCGGGAGAGTTGTATCACACTTATGCGAGAGCTGTATTAGTATTCGTTGGTTTGGAGTTGGTTTGGAGTATCTGGTTGTAGGTAGGGAATGGTCTTTCTTCCGCTTTGGTACGATACAGTGTTGTCTTGGAGATGTTGGGGATGAGTTCTAGGCGAGTCATGCTTGCAGGGTACAGCCTCGTGGTGTAGAATATGGGGTCCTTTGTGTTTAACCCATGGTGTTCCAGGTAATCGACGTGAGGTAGGTAGAGAAGGGGGTGGTGGAGTAGAGGAAGGTGGTGTTGCTTCGTTTTCAACTTCAGTAGACGAATTAGAAGGTGTTTCTGGTGATAAGGCTCTCAGTAGTAGTAACCAGTTACCAGTAACCAGTGTACCGTTGACTCAACGACCAACCATCTCTGCCTGAGTCACTATCTGAACTCATATTGTGCTGACCTGGCATTATTCAAAGACCCTCTCACATATGGGTACTGTGGGCGGCCAGTCAGTCAGTCAGTGTTACGAGAGGAGCGAGAGAGATAGGTACGGCTGTAAGGGCGTTATCCACATTATCTGTAATTATACGTACTGCCAGCCTACGTGAGTATTTCTTTACCTAATCCACGTGTCGAACTCCCACATGATAAATGGTGACAGCGGTGTGGAGCGTGGATTTAAGTTTTAAGGGTAATTCAAGCCGTTAGCAGACTGTGAGTAGCCGGCGGGTCAAAGGTGAACCTCCAGCCAGCCGCTTACCCTCGCTCACCACCTCCAACCCTGCAAAGCCTGTTGTAGCCGTTTCAAGCTTCCTGGCTTAGTTCGTGTGCTAATTTGCTTCAATTCCGGGGGGTTTGACCCGGTTTTTGAAAATTAACCCAGTCAGTAACCCAGACTGTGGAAGTGAACGCCAGTCAGCCTATCATCCAGCCTGTCTCCTGTCATCCACCTGCTCCTCCGTGCTTTGTGCATCGTTACACGTCTTCCAGTCAGCCATTCTCGTGGGGTAAGCCAGTCAGCCAACCCAGCTTCTAACCCAGTTGAGAGAGAGAAGTAAGCCATGCAGTAAGAAGTAAGCCAAGTTCCTCTGAAGTATTGTCTATATCGCTTTGTGCTCCCTGTTGGATGCTAAGAGTGGTTTTCACCATTCCTGTAGCATAGAGTGGCTTATCAAGCCACCTTCGTGGGTAGAGTGGCGGGCGTTGCGCGCCAGCATCTCACCCACCACACTCTCCCTCCACAACCACCACCAGCCACCCACCTCATCTACCTGTGGTTGTTTGCACCCTTGTACCGGGTCCTAATACTGTTTTGGCTCACATAATTGGTCAAGAGATTGTAGGTGAGCGCCAACGATAAAACCCAATTATGGGAGTCCACCGAGAGAGCGCATTTCTTCCGACAACAGTGAGTGTAGGAGGCGTCAGTCATCACCGCGCAGGACAACCTACAACCTACCCTCATCACCAGTAATCACCCGACTACTACAGACTTCAGTGATAATTTAGAGACATTTTTATTGCATTTAAAGACATTTGTGTGTGTGAGACATTTATAGTAAATTGCTTGTGTACTCTAAACCTTGTGTTTTCAGTGTAGACTCATTGTGTTTCTTTAACTCATTATTTTTACAATATTTTTCAGTGTTTTCGCTCATCTTATATTTTTTTATTCTGTGTTTTTTTTTATGCTACTCCTGTCTCTAGTAAGTATTATTGTGTAGTGTACCAGTCAGTCACTCTGTGTGAAGTGATTCATTTTTTTTTTTTTTGTATTCTTTCAGCTTTGTATTCTCCAGTAATTGTCATTGTATTTCATGCAGTGATTATTCACCCAGTATACCAAATTATCCATTTTTTCTATGTGTGTCTTTTTTTCGTATGCCAGCAGTGTCTCTTTCCCTCAAATTTTTTCGCAGACTGTGTACCTTTAAATTTTTGCCAGCAAATTTTGTGTATCAGTCACAGCAAGATTTTGTTGTAAAAATATACTAATAATGTTGTGTCCCCCGCCACTGTAAGTGTTAAATTACCGTTTTTTTCCTTTCTTTTTTATTTTATTCATATTTTTATATTTCTTTGAAAAAAATTCCCACTTTTGGGATGCAATTTCAATTACTTTTAACGTAAAGTGTTTTCTTTACTCTTTGAGTAAATTGTTTTGTCTTTACAATTAAGAGTTAAAGTGTTCAATCAGTTTATTTTTTTTTTTCATATTTTAATTTTATCATTTAACCTGAGTTTTCCCAGTGACACTTTATTACTGCAGTGATTATTTCTACACCTTATTTTATTGCACTTGTTCTGCAGTGAATTATTTTGTTGCACTTGTTCTGCAGTGAATTATTTTCTTTTATTGATATTTTTATGAATTATATTTTAATTTTGTCTATGCATTCTTAGAAATAACTTACATTTCCCAGTTAAAAAATTTAGTAATTTTATTTATACTTTTACATTGATTTAAAATTTTATTTAATTAATTTCTTTATTAGCAAGAGTAAAGACAGCTCATTTTGCATTTAATTCAGTCTCCAGTAATATTTTTACTTGTATATTTCAATGTAAATTTTTCTTGGCCAATAGTCCTTTAAATTGAGTTGTCCTTCCTCTTGCAGTGTATCTTAGACATTTTTTTTTATTACTTCTGCAGAATTAGTTGCATCTTTATTTCAATTCTAGAATTTTATATCATTTTTATTGTTCATTATTTTTGCCTTATTTGTTCTCGTGCTACTTTGCCATTATGTCTCACATACCGTCAAGTGATACTTTAGTGAATGTCGACACTCAGACCTCTCAGGCTACTGTTGCCCCTGTCATCAGTCCTCACAGTTCCTTACCGACTGACAGACCGACCCAGACACCGAGATACTATAGTTATACTCGTGATTCCCTTGATGCATTACCTTTATTCAATGGCCATGTACATAGTCTTGAAGCATGGTTTGCAGCCATTCGTTCTCGTGCTAGTGCTCTAGTTGAAGGTCCTCCTTCAGAGGAAAGTCTTATCAGACTTGCTAAAGAAGCTCTTTATCGATCCCCTGCTGCTGTTCAAGTTGTTGATCTCCTTGATATGCGAGACTTCAGGAATCTTACTAAGTGGTCACAATATGAGGAACTGATTCGTTTTTCCTTGTCCCAGTAAAACAGCTGATCCATATGTCGTTCTTAGGGAACTAGTGAATGCTACCCCCATGAGTAATGAATCGTTGAGTGCATTTGCTGTTAGATTAGGACAAACTTTTCATCATTTATCAATGCTGTCCAATTTTCATCTTTGTCCTGACGAGGATAAACCATCCACAGCATCGTTTGCTAAATTGGCAGCTTTTGGAGCAATTAAAGAACTAATGCCACCTGCTTCTGTGTGTGTTATGAGGTCTTTCCTCCCAAACTGTGACGATGGAACCACTTTACAGCCTTAAAATCATGTACGTTCCTTGTGCTCCCAGGGTACTTTCCATGTATTAAAGTAATTTCACACCTTGCCTCAGTCTGCACCCCCTCTTGTTTGCGCCACAGAGACAAATCGTGGTCGTAAACCCATCTCAGAGATCACCAAAAAACCCAGTGTACAGAGTCGTTATACCCCTCGTAGTATTCGTAGTACATTCAGTAACCATGTCGGGGGAAACTTGTTACAACTGTGGTTTCCGTGGCCATATTGCAATTAATTGTCCTGATAGTTACCCTAAAGACGTTCGTACTGATGATGAGTACCCAGATCTTCCCTACTGTACTTATCATAGAATACATGGACATGACACATCTGAGTGCAATGCTCTCTATAACCTTCAGTACTCTAGGTCTTTCTCTGGCCGTTCCAACCGCAGAACCCGTAGAGGAAACAGATATCGTGGTTCTCAAAATAACCAGAACCAGGCTCATTCTTCCAATTCTAAAACTAACCAGAACAGGCTCGTTTTCAATTGGGGGGAATTGGGAGGCCCCAGTCAAACCGTCCCATGGTGACAGTAGGTGATAATGAGTACACCATCCCGTTCACAATTCCTTTGAAGCCTTAAGCAGTCTCGAGAATGACAATCCTGCGGGATGATGTTGCTTCACATGTCTCTGACATAGATGATTTTGGGATAAAAGTGGGAACAAGTCTTTTCTGATGACACTCCACCTTTTTGTTTGCACATAAACTTCCAATGCAACCTGGCCCTATAGTGCAAGCATCTGTTTATAATGCGCCCGTTCATTTGTTCATGGAACTCTGGTGCGCAAGTCAATATTATTAGGTCTAGTTTGTTAAGGATAAGAAGTTACGACATGTCCTTTCGTAGAACCGACTCAGTGTCCTCCCTTAGTGGAGTAGGCTGGTTCTCACCTGCGTGTCCCAGGTCGGACTTCCCTAACCTTTTCTATCCAAGGTAGAGACTTCACTGCTTCCTTTCCCTTTTTGTCGACCAGATTACTTTCCCTGGTGACCTTCTACTGGATTTGCTTCCATGTGAGACTTACGCATTGTGCTCGACCCTTATCGATGGCATGCACAAATTGAGATTGATCGTTCCATTCTGGGGTTACCAGCTTGGATCAGAAATCTGTTATACTGCTGCAGAGTATGATGTACGGATTAAGTCCTTACAAGCTAATGCATTCTCCAGTAGCGTACCCAAGCGGTCAGGCACTGGGGAATTCTGTCACTCCCATCAGTGTTCCACCTATACCTTCAGACTTGCAGGATAGTCCGATGCCTCAAGTGTCCGAGGACATCAGATTGCCTTGAGTGCCAACCTATCCCTGCAATGCCTGCTAGTTCGAGTAGTAGTTTCTCCACAGGGGACGCCTTGTCGGAAACAATTACTTGCAACTTGTAATGCCATCTCTTGTTGATGTCACATGCCGTCTGCAGAAAAAACGTCTCTGTTGCGGCTAGTGCTCTCACTAGAGTGTCTGTAGTTGTTCCTAGTGTTCCAGATGGTGATAACGTCCTGTTGACAGTGATTCCTGCAAAGTAAAAGGTCTATTTGTTGAACCATCCTTACATGTTGTAAGAGAGAGTAAGATCCATTTTTTCCTGGCCAACACTTCTGGTCACAGTGTTCGCCTCAGAGCAAATACCAAATCTTGTTGACCTTGTTCACTATCCTTACCCTGTTCAGGTAGAGGATGAGTTGTCACCTGACCAGTGGGTCGGTGCTATTTCTGCCGGGGAGACCTATCCACTTCACTGGATCAATCTGTTCCACCAGTTTGAGGAGAAAGACTTAGCTCCCACTGACTTTCCAGATGAAGTCAAGCGTTGTTGACTCTGTTGAACAAACGTCGTAAAGCCATGCTTTACCAGGTGAGAAGATGGGTTAAACGAACTTATTGTCCCATCGTATTCCACTTGAACCTGGTAACTAGACCTATCTAATACCTGCGTACAGAATGCCTCTTCACAAGTAGCTGTCGCAGAAGAATTGATCAATCAAATGCTTGATGATGGAGTTATTGCACCTAGCAATTCCCCTTGGAATGCACCCTTTATACTAGTACCTAAGAAGGATGGTACTTGGCGCCCAGTGATTGACTTTAGGAAGTTAAACGCGAAAACCATTCCAGATCGCTTTCCACTCCCTGTACTGGGTGATCTTTTACGTAATATCGGAGATAACAAAGTCTTTTCAACCCTAGATTTGTTACAAAGGGGTTTTTGGGAAGTCCCTCTTCACGAGGACAGCCAAGAGCTAACTGCATTCTCCACTCCTAAAGGTCATTATCACTTCCTCCATATGGCGTTTGGATTTCGATCTTCCCCTATCACGTTTCAAGGCTCATGACTAATATCTTTAGAGGTCTCATAGGTTTAAAGCACTTATGGTGTACTTAGATGACGTAATCGTCATGTCTAAAGACGTGGATTTCACACTTGAAAAGACTTGATGTAGTACTTGGTAAGCTTGAAGAAGCCAATTTAAAGATCAAACTGTCTAAATGTCAAATTTTTTAGATCAGAAATTAAGTTTCTTGGTCACGTAGTCACTCCTAGAGGGGGTTTTGACTGACCAAAGTAAAGTAACTGCAGTACTAAATTTTCCAACTCCCAAAACTGCCCGATGCCCTAAGATCCTTTGTGGGCTTAGCAGGTTTTTATAGATCCTTCATTGCCAATTTTTTTCCCTAGCTGCTCCTCTAATGAGTTGTTAGAAAGATGCTCCTTTTGTTTGGACCTTCCGTCAAGAAAGAGCATTCCAAACTCTAAAAGAAAAGCTAACATCTGCTCCAAATTTTGAAATTTCCAGATTTTTCTAACCCTTCTATCTGACAACTGATGCTAGTTCAATTGGCATAGGTGCCGTACTAGCTCAGAAGACCGATGGCAAGTAAACGCAGTTGCATTTGCTAGCCCAGTCCTTACGAAGGCTGAACGTAATTTACAGTAAAATGAGCAAGAAGCTTTAGCAATAGTATGGTCTTTAAAGCACTTCCGAGACATTATTTATCAAATACTCTGTTCAGTCTTGACAGACCATGCTCCACTGATACCCTTATTCCAGAA
This sequence comes from Cherax quadricarinatus, assembly GCF_026875155.1. Classification (NCBI taxonomy): domain Eukaryota; kingdom Metazoa; phylum Arthropoda; class Malacostraca; order Decapoda; family Parastacidae; genus Cherax; species Cherax quadricarinatus. Next base: position 68,069,391 of record NC_069404.1, read on the forward strand.
AAAAACACCTACTGGAAGGTTAGCCCGATGGACCTTGACTATCCAAGAGTTCAATCCCACCTTTGAGCATTTACCTGGCAAGTCAATGTAGTCGCAGATGCCTTATCGCGACATGTTAGATAGTAACTGCAGACCCTCCATTTAGTGCTGAAGATGTAAAGAATGCTCAACGAACAGATCCCATTTTGGTCTGGTGTGATTCGATTCCTGCTCCAGGAAGAATCTTATTCTGACTGTGAAGCCACCAGCACCCATTAGTGACTTTCTCATGAACCAAGAATTACTGTATCGAACAGCCGAGTTGGGTACTCCTAGCAGAAGAGTATACCAGTTGTAATTCCACAGTCACTAGTGAATGTAGCCTTACAGCTAGTTCACGATGTACCAGGTGTTGCACACCCTGGTATTTATCGTTCAGTAAAACAAGCCCGTTGAAATACTTTTGGCTCGTATGGCAACTGATATTTCTGAGTATGTTAAGAATGTAGTGTCTGCATGCAAAATAAGGTAATTGCTAATGGTCCTAATCCAATCCAAGTATATCCAATACTAGCGAACCGTGGGAAAGAGTTGCGCTAGATTTGTTAAAAAATTTCCAATGTTCCCTCAAGGTAACAAACATCTGTGTGTTATGGTTAGACCATTTCACCCGAAAATTGTGAGTTAGTTCCTATTGCAGATAAGACTGTGAGACAGTAGCTAAAGCGTTTTAAAGAACGCATTATCTGCAGGCATACACCCCCAAGTCACTAGTAACAGATAATGGAGGTGAATTCTGTAATGAGATTCTTGAAATTTGTGTACCTTGTACAAGATCTCTAAATCCCCCATTTTTCCTCATCATCTGCCAGCAATGGGTTGCGGAACGAACCAATAAGAAAGTACTTGATGTCTTGAGAGCCACTATCAATCCCCAAAAGTGAAACTTGGGATGAAGTTATACCTGATGTGCAGTGTGCTATAAATTCTGCTTACAATGTTTCTATAGGTGACACTCCACATTATGCATTGTATGGTGTAGATAAACGTTTGCCCTTATGAGTTGTTATATTCTAATCCGAAACCAAAATTAACAACCCCGATGATTTCATAGCAACTCGTACCAGCTTAGCTCAAAATGTTTTTAGAAGAATCCGTGAAACACTTATAAATCAACAGCTGAATTTACAAGGTCGCAAACAAATCGAGCCAAAGCCATCCAAAATAAAGTTGGTTCGAGGTTATGCTGATTAACTTTAACAAAACGTCTGCAATGCCAAAGCTTGATCAAAAGTTTGTTGGTCCTTATCGAGTAGTTGAAACATATCACTGGTAATAAGTATAAGGTTAGAGAGATTGTAATGGTCAGTATAAAGAATCGCATTTAGATCATATGAAGTTAGTATGTGATGATAATGATGTTCCAACCGATATTTGGGCAACTGACAATCTCCTGATCCCGTACTCTCTTCCTTGATACTCAGTCAGACGATCAACCTGAATGTCGTTATTCCTACGTACACGACAGGTATTGAGAAATCCTCAAATATCATTTGTAACTTCCAATTCAGATTTTCCTCAAATACAGCATGAAATTAGCCAATGCTACAGAGTTTGATCCTCCCAGAGATGACACCATTCTGCATATGTCAATCTCACCCTAGCAGAGTTGGGGTTAAATGTAAATAACCTGTATAGATGAATAATTACAGTAAACAACTTATCAGTATTCAAGAATTTTTTTTTTTGTGTTCATGTTCTCTCCGCATTCTGAGAGTTAAAAGTCTAGATTTTGAGTGCACCGCATCTGCCTTTCTGTTAAACACTTTTCTTTGTATATTTTCCTTCCCCAGAATCCGTAGATCACATGAATACAGATCGATCGATCAAAATTTTTTTTATCACTTGTAATCTCAACGTTGAGTTCGATGTTCATTTGTTGAGTTTTTTAAATTGTACTATAGAATACTTGTATTGCATTACAGTTTCAGTCACGTAAGCTTCCATTCCAATGTTCTACTTATGTATGTTTTAATGTTTAATGTTGTGTACTTTGACATTGTATAGCATCAGCCCAGCCGTATAACCTGCCATCTCTAGTTTGTATTAGTTGTATGTCGGGGATGACATACGTTAGCGTCGCCGAGCCTCAGTAGTAGTTTAACCCGTTACCAGTAACCAGTGTACCGTTGATCAAAGACCAACCGTCTCTGCCCGAGTCACTATCTGAACTCATTTTTGCGCTGACTGGCATTATTCAAAGACCCTCTCACATATGGGTACTGGGGCGGCCAGTCAGTCAGTCAGTGTTACGAGAGGAGCGAGAGAGATAGGTACGGCTGTAAGGGGGTTACCCACATTACTGAATTTTTCCTCAGCCTAGGAGATTTTTTACCAATTTTAAAACCCCCAAAAAAGGTTTTTTTGGGTTCAAAGGAGGGGGGGGGGGTTGGGGGCTCTCATTGGCTGGGGATTACGTATTTGGTTTTAGGAAATTCAAAGGGGGGATTTTTTTGGGGAAGAATTTTTTCAAAAGGGGGAAAAATTAATGAAAAAACATTTTTAAGGGAAAAAAATTTAGATGTAAGTTAAAGATCCGGGAAACACCTGTTTTCCCCAAATAGGTTATCTATTTCTTCTTTGCAAAAAGGGGGAAGGGGGTTTTTGGTTTGGGGGGGGGCCGATAGATGTTTGGAAATTTTTAGGGGGAAATTTTTGCTTTGTCTACTTTGGATTTTTTGGTGGTTTTTTTTCCCATCTTGGTTTTCTTAAAAAATTCTTTCTTTAGGAATTTTCTCCCATTATTGACTATTTTGCAGTTTAAGTTTTGTTGGGCGAGGGGGGCGAAGGGGGTTCCTCAAAATTTTTTCCAAAAGTTTTTTTTAATCATTTTGGTTTTGGTATAATTTTCAGAATGTTGGAGGGATATTCTCTTGTTTAATGAAGGGGGGCATTTGGTTGAAAAACCCTTTTTTTGACGGGGCCCTTGAGCTGAGGGACCTTTTATTTGCAGGGGGATTTTTGTAAGTTCAACAACCCCCCATTTTTGATTGATGGGATTGGTTACGGGTGTTTGGAGTCAAACCCCGTTTTTTTAAATACTTTTTTCCGCCTTTGGGGGGAAAGAGTAAATAAACTTGATTAAATAGGATTTTGTGTATTTTTTTCCCTAGAAATGGAAACAACAAGAATTTTTCGGAAATTTTTTAAAATTTTTTTTCCAGTGTCCCTAAAAAGGGAAAAAAAATCTTGTTGTCAAAAGAAATTTTCGGGATCTTTAAGTTTCCCTTTTTGTGAACAAGGCTAAAAGGGAAATTCCCTAAGGGGGAGGGGGAAGAAGAAAGGAAATTTCCCTTGGGGGCCAGAGTAAGACAGAACCTGTCCATGGGAAAATTTAAATATTCCAACCAGGAAAAAGGGGGGAATGCTTAACCAACCCCCAAAATGACCAAAATTTTTTTAAATTGGTGTCGGGGGAAAAGACCAAATTTGAAAAAATCAATTATTCTTAGACTGAAAAAAGGCTTTCCTTGGAAAAATTTTTCCGTATTGAAGGGGAAATTTCCCCAAGTTTTTCAAAGAGAAATTTTTTTTTTGTTCAAATTTTCTCCTTAAAAACCCGGATTTCACGGGAATAAAGCTTTCTTTTTTCCCAAAAATTTTTAAAGGTTTTCCAAAAGGGGAACACTTGACTTCCAGTTGGCCATGTGAATTCCTTGGGGGGGAAAAAAATTTTTCTTCCCAAGATAAAATAAAAACCCCGGGTTTTAAAAAAATTATTGCCCCAATGGTCTTCGCGGTTAAAAAGCTGTGCAGGGAAATACAAAAACCCACAAATAAAAAAAAAAACCCAAAACCCCTTTTACCCGTAAACACGCAAAACGGACTTGTTCCCCCAAAAAAAAATTGGGGTGCACAACCCAATAAATTTAGGGTTTTAAAAAATTTTTTTAAAGGGAAAAGAATGGAAGGTTAAGTACCGGAGTCAAAACCGGGGGAAGAAAGGGGAAAATTTTTTTGGGGTCGTTTCGGTTGAAAAAGAACAACATTTTTAAAGTACAGGGGGCCAACACCAAAAAAAAATTTTTCTTTTTTGACAGAGGTGGGAAAACTTGGGTTAGGATTTGGGATAAAAATTGTAAGAAATTCTTTAAATTATGGGTTTTCCCCCCTTTGTGATAAAACTGAAATTTTTTAAAAACCCAGATAAAATCCCGAATTTTGTTTCCTAAGTTGACCTGTTTTGGCTTTTTTAAAAAATTTAATTAAGCCCCTTTTTGTCCCCCCCCAAAATTTTTAAGGGGGGTTTATTTTGAATCTACTTTAATGCGTTTTATGCCCCCCCCCCTTTTTTTAAGGCAAAACCTAAAAAAGGGTTTCAGGGGGGTAAAATTTAAGGAATGATTGTAAAGGGGTTGTTAGCTTCACCTACCCTTTTTAAAAAAGTGATGGGGGGATTGAAAAGGCTAAAAAACTAAGAGGCAAGTTAAGGCTTCCCGTGCCAGCAATGTTTTGGGGGGGGAAAGGAACTTTTTGTCCTTTAGCCTATTAAAAGGTTTTTCTCTTTCGATAAGAAAAAAATTTGCCCCTTTTTTAAAGGAGTAAAAAATTCATTATCGGAATGAAAACCCCCTTTTCTCGAAATTTTAAAGGGCCCAAAAAAATTTTAAAGAGTTTTTAGGAAAAGTTTTTTATTTTTTTCCCCCGGGAAAAATTTTTTGGTTTAAGGGGTTTTTTTTTGGATTTCCAAAGGCCCTTTTTTTTAAAATTACAATTTTCCCTTTTTTGGGGGTTGTTATTTTTTGGGGCTAAAGTTAAGGGGAAATTCCCCCCTTTTAAAAAGTTTGTAAAAAATTCCAGTCCCTGCAAAAATTTTCCCCCAATTTTTAAGGTAGGTTTTAAAAAATTCTGTTTTTGGAATTTTCCCCAAAAATTTTTCCCATCAAAAGTTTTTTTTGCCCCGGCTGTTTTCAAAGGCAAAAAAAACTTTTCTCCCCCCCTTTTTCTTCTATTTTTAAACCCCCTTTTATCATTTGAAAGGGTCTGGGGGGGGGTTTCCCGGGGGGAATGGGTTCCCTTTTTTTTTTCTACCAAAATCCACCCCCAAAATACCAAAAAATGAAAAAGACCCTGTCTGGGTTTCCCTGGGCCCCCTTTTAAGAAAACCAAGGGTCCCATAAAACAACCCCCTCGGGGTTACTCCAAAATAATTTTCCAAAAAACCCCCCTAATAGCTTTTTCCCCTTTTTTTTATAAAAATTTTTAAAAAAAAAAAGAAATTTTTTCATTATAACATGAAAAAATTAATTTTTAACCCCGGGTTTGATTAGCCTTTTTTTTTTTGGTTTATTGAATTTAATGTGGGCTTTTTTTACGAGGGAATTTTTTTCGCCAAAATTCCCCCCTACAAAACCCCTCTATTGTTTTTTGTTTAAACCCCTTTTATGGGTTAAAAAGCTTTTAAAGGGGGGTTTTTGGAGGGGGCTTCCCTTTCGGGCCTGGTCCCCTTTTTTCCATTGGAGTGAACCTTTAAAACCCCTGGGGGGGGGGGGTTTTTGGGAAAAAATTTTAAAACCTTTTTTGGAAAAATTTTTTAATAATTTAAATGATTATTATTTTTATAATTGTAAAAATTTTTTTTTAATTTTTATATTTTATTTTTGGGAAAAAAAAATAATGTTATATTATATTTGAGTTATTTTAAAATTTGGGGGATTTAATTTTATTTGTTTTTTTGGGGTTATTATTATTTTTTTAAATTTATTTTTGTGTATTATTTCTTATTTAAAATGAAAAATTATGTTTCGTCATCTGGGTTCACTGTTTTCCGGGGTTTCCGTATCGGGGGGGGTGCTCCCAATATCAGGGGGCCCCCTTTTGGGGGTTTGGAAGTTGTCTGCTAATTCTTGTTGTTTTAAATCTTTTTAAAAACTTGTTAGTTCGTATTTTAACTTGTAGGGGTTGTTTTTTCCCAGCCCTTGGTTGGCCCCAGAAATTTGACCTTTTTGTCTTTTTTTTGGTTTTACTATTTTTTCCTTCTGTTAAATTAAATTGGGGGTTTTTAAACTTTTGTAAGTTTTGTTGGTCCCTTTTTTGTCTTTATATTATCCCCTTTGATCCTGTTTGTGCACAGTCGTTTTTATGGCGGGTTCATTTTTTATTTTTCAAGGGGAGTTCTTTTTCCCAGCGGTCAAGAAGTTTTTATGTGAGGACTTTGTCAGTCTTTTTTAAATTTTTGGGGTCGTGAAACATAGGAACACTTAGACACTTACACGATACAAAATTTCTTGTACATATTTTAAAATCTTATTAAATGTTAAAGTACAGAGGGACTTAAGAATTTAAATGTGATATGTGCTTTTCAGCAAATAATATTGAACCGAAGAAGTGTATTATTTTTATTACTGTGATTTATTTAAATTTAAATTTTAAATTTTATAATGTACCCCTAGACAACTTAAGTTAAAAATTTATTAAATTTTAATTTTCTATTAGTAGCCTACCCGTTGTAATCCTGAAGCACTTTGAAAACATACTGAATTATAAAGGATAATTGGAAAAGGTACTGACTATTGTTCGAAAACCCATAACGGGTGGATGTAGAAAGGGGAGTCCCTTTTTGTATTCACTGGGGATCTCTAACTTTTGAAACGCGTTTTTTGTAACAAACCTTTAGGGGTCGCCCCCAATTTTGGAAACCAGTTTTCTTTTAGTACTTCATGTCAAAACTTTGGTCTTTCCCAAACTAGACTTTTTATTTAGTTTTTAAAACTACAGGGATGTTTTTACTGGTCTTTTCCAAAGGGGTGGTTAAGTTTTTGGTTTTTAAAATTTATTAAATTTAATTAATCCCCCCAACCCCATTTTAAAACTATATATACTCATGTCATGTCTAATTTTTATATTTTTATATTCACAGAAATGTTGTGTGAGGAGGAGAAAAGCTGAGTGTTGAGTGGGAAAAGGTGTGGTGCGGGGATTTTACTGGTGACCAACACTGTCCTGCCGCAAACCCCCCCCCTCTACCCCCTTAAGTGTTTCATACTTAGATGTTCAAAAAAAACTCCCTCTTTTTCCCAAACCACTCTTAGGGGGAAAATGCGCTCTTTTACTTGTTTCGAGCCTCAAAGTCCCCTCTTGTCAGCGCTACCCTGTCTTAAACGTGTACAAAACCCCAAGAGTTGCAGAAAATACGATACTGTGTCTGCCTAGTACTAGCGGCATTTTCCTAGTGACGGGCTGTAAAATTTGTAGCGGTGCTTGGCACAAAGAGAGACTTTAATTAAAAATTTTTTTATTAAATTGTATTGATATGGGAAAACAGTAATAATTGAAAAAAAATTAATGCAAAATCCTAGTGCGAACCCCCTGTCATGTTGGGGGGGGGTTGCAACCCCCGAATGGGTTACAAAGATTAAAATGGTTTTATTTTTTGGTTCAAATTATGCCTTAAAATTAAGTGGCGTGCACTATTACCTATTGCTGTAAAAAGTGTATATATGTACATATTGTGTTGTTTCTGGTGAAGGATAATACAACCCAAATTTTTTTTTCTGCTGTCTTATTTTGCTCCCTTTACCGAGGATAAAGGCCTTTGAGAACCGGGGTTATAAAAAGGGTTCCCACTATTGGGTTTTAAAGGGTTTTTCTTTTTGTGAGGACAGTGTTACTGATCCCCAAGGGATAGTCTTTCCGCTCTCCATTCTGGAGATCCATGTCCTATTAATTCTCTTTTTTGCACTGTTTATCTTTGGTACGTAGAAGGTTTCCCTTTTTTAGTATTATTTTCAATTTTACTGTTTCTAATTTTATAAAAGTTACATTATTTTCGTGCAGAACCAACTCCCAATGAAATTTTAGCTAAGTTTTGTATCTACTAAGCCAGTAAGATTATACAAAGGGAAAGCTTTAAAAATGACGGGACTGGAAAAACAGAAATAAAATAGCGTTTTTTTCGAGAACCAGTCAGTAGAATGATGATCTTAAAATGTAGAAAAGAGCATTTATATTGGGGTGGCATCCCAAATCTTTTTTTGTTCTTTGAGTTTGGAGACTCAAAGAACACAAAGA
>NC_069404.1:68077939-68125228 GCF_026875155.1 Cherax quadricarinatus
TCAAAGGCAGGGGGACCGGACATATCTTTCCGTGTGGTCCTGGAGAGGGGAGCAGACGCTTGTGTGTGCCCTAACTAACAACAATTTTCAACAACCATCCATTGAAACTGGCACACTTACTTGGGGCAAATGTCGTCCCGATTTTTAAGAAGGAGACAGCAGGGCACTAAACTATAGGACCCAAATTGTCACTCATGTGTATGGTATGCAAAGTTCATGGAGAAGGTTATCAGGAGGCGAGTGGCGGTGCACCTGGAAACGGAACAAGCTTATAAATGGACAACCAGCAAGGCTTAGGGAAGGAAAATACTGTGTCAGAAACCTACTGGGGAGTTTTCTGACAATGTAACGGAAATGGGAATGACATGACGGAAGGGATAGCTCAGGAAAGTGTCCTGTTTTGCAGATGATGTGAAATTAATGAGGAGAATTAAACTGAATGAGGATCAGGCAGGACTACAAAGAGATTTGGACAGGCTGGAAGATTGGTCCAGCAACTGGCTCCTCGAATTTAACCCCACCAAATGCATAAGTATATAGACATGAGACCCGTAACTCCCTCCCCAGACAGTATGCCTTATGAGTGCCTTATGAAAGCAAACATCGAGGGAGGAAGAAACAAGAGTTCAGAAGTGGAAAGCTATGTATGGATGGAGAGAATTCCTCGCCTGAACCTGTTGTAGAAAAGGTTGTGTTTGCATTTCTGGAGTTGGTGTTGGCAGGGTAATTGATTCCTGGGTTAAGTGGGACAGCTGTGTAATTTTTTTACTGGCGGGGTCCAGTCTAGTATTGTCTAGACACGTTCTTCGTTGAGGAACTTCCTGGAGAGGAGGTCATGATCAAGATCGTGTGAGAGATCTCAGAATTTCTTCTCAACAGTTTCTCGAAATGAGGATTTTTGGGTCTACATCTACATAGTCTTTTTGTAGTTGATTTTTGAAAACATCGAAATACTTGACTAGGTGATATGAAATGCAGTGGGAAGTACACTGTTGTTTACGTGCATATCTTTACCAACGTTAATCCTAGTTGTTGTCAGATTTGATACTCTCACTGTTCTCTAGCTAAGACCATCTTGTCTGCCTTCATATCTCTGCTCTCTGGCCGGCCGCAGCGCCGGAGATCCCTAGATAAGAAACTAAAGGAAGAGGTCCACTAGTTGCTGGTACTGATCTTAACCACACTCAAGCTCCTCCTTCTTCTCTTCCTATTCTTCTTCCTCCTGTTACTCATTGTTACTATCATGCTCAACAGTATCACGGTTTTCCCCACCGCTCCTAGCAAGAACGTCCCTGTCCCTGTTCCTAACCCTCCCAAGAATATGACGATCAGGTAAACTTTATCCTGGTGTTTCTGGTGTCGAAAACGCGGAAACACAAGGAAGAGTCATTTATGCGCTTCTGTCCAACCTTTAGTCCTACCATAAAGGGGTTGAACATGGGACCTCAAACGTTACCCTTGCCGCCGCAGTTATTTCGATTTCCACTTTTTGTGATCTTACCAGTCGTCCGCAGTGCTTGAAAGGATGCTTTTATGTCTGTGACAGAAGATTTTCTGTCTATCTGAAGCTTCTACCATTCATGCGTCTAAAGTCTCTAATGGATCTAATCCTAAACCTTTAAAACCACCTTTCTTGCATATTATTTAAATTTATTTTAAAATTTGGTCAAGGCCTCAAGAGGTGCTAAGCTCTTTGTTTAACTTAAATGTTATTATCACCATAAAATAAATAGCAATTCAAAATTGTCAATATAAAACTCTTATGTATATATTTATATAATATTTAATATATAATATATATATATATATAGTTATATATATATATATATATATATATATATATATATATATATATATATTTATTATTATTATCACACTTGGCCCGCACCCCCCCCCCCCCACTTTCCCACCAGGCGGGTGGCCCGAAAAAGAAAAACTTTCACCTCATTCACTACTTCACTGTCTTGCCAGAAGGGTGCTTTACACTCAGGTTTTATTTTTTAAAACTGCAACATTATCACCCCTCCTCAGAGTAGGGCACTGTAATTCCCATCTCCCAGGACTCAAGTGCGGCCTGCTGGTTTCCCGGACCCCGTCATTATGTCTACTTTGCTACTCTCAACTGCAACGTCAAGTATTTAAAACATTTGTCTCCATTCACTCCTATCAAACACGTCACGCTGCCTGCTGGAGTCCCAAAGCCCTCGCACCCACAAATCCTCCTTTACCCCCTCCCTCCAAACATTTCCTAGGCCGGACCCCGACCCCGCCTTCCTTCCCACTACAGACTGATACACTCTTGAAGTTATTCTGTTTCGCTCCCCATTCTATCCACATGTCCGGAACACTCAACAACCCTTCCTCAAGCCTCTGGGACAAACTGTTTTTGGTATTCCCACACCTACTCCTAACTTCCTAACTACGAATTTATCTGCAATTATATTCACACCAACATTGCTCCTCAAACATGACATCTCCATGCTCGCTCTACTCGCTGCAACATTCATCACCCACGCTTCACACTCATATAAGAGCGTTGGTATAAACGTATACTCTCTACATTCCCTTCTTTGCCTCAAGGACAAAGTTCTTTGTCTCCACAGAATCCTAAGTGCACACTCACCCTTTTCCCTCATCAATTCTATGATTACCTCATCTTTCATAGACCCATCCGCTGACACGGTTCCACTCCCAAAATATCTGAATACATTCACCTCCTACTTTTTTACTCTCTCCCTCCATATCTTTCATCACCTAATCTTTTGTTATCCTCATAACCTTATTCTTTCCTGTTTCACTTTAATTTTCTTCTTTTGCACTCCCTACCAAATTCATCCACCAATCTCTGCAACTTCTCTTCAGAATCTCCAAGAGCCACGGTTTCATCAGCAAAGAGCAACTGTGAACAACTCCCACTTTATGTGTGATATATAAATTTATATATAAATATATCATATATATATATATTTAAAATAATATATATATATATATAATATTTTATATATTTTATTATATATATATATGTTTTATATATATATATATATAATGTCGTGCCGAATATGTTAAAACGGGTTCAATTAGCAAGAATCATTTAAAATTAAGTCATAGGACACAAGTTGCAACTAATGTGACATTTTATTCGTGGACGTTTCGCTCTCCAGGAAGCTTTATCAAGCCATTACCTTGTAAAGCTGATAATGCTCCTGGGAGCGAAACGTTCGTTGCCACAATAAAGGTCACCATTTGTTGCATCTTGTGTCTTTTACTGTACATATTGTCGGTTTATTCTCCATTTTATTATTATAATTTATCCTGTCTAAAATTTTCTTCTTATTCGTTTAAGATATATTTTTTTCATTAATGTTGATGTAAAAATTTTTAATTTTGCACCGAAAGGATACTTGAAAACTTATCTAACCTTATTTATAAAAGCGCAATTAATTTTAGGCCTAACCCAACTAAATATTATTTTAGATTTGTTTACAATAATTTTAATACTAAAACAAACACAGTGAAATATATTTTTTTTCGTTAAGTTCAGATATGATTTTGGACGAAATTATTGACATACAACAAATTTTCACTTGTCTTATTGGCAAGATGACGTTGCTATTTAAGCCAAGTCGCAAGTTCTGCCTTTCGGCACGACATATTTTATTTATATATATATTATTATATATATATATATATATATTATATATATTATATATATATATATAATATATTTATATATATATATATATATAGATTATATGTCGGGGCCGAATTGTAAACCCTGTCAATTAGCAAGAACTCACTTAAATTATAGTCCTTTCTAAAATTTCTCTTTTAGTTTAAAGATTTATTTTTTCTTTAATGTTAATGTATAAAATTTTAATTTTGCACAAAAGAATTCTAAGAATATTACCTAACTTATTATAACAAGTGCAATTTATTTTAGCCAAATCCAACTAAATATATTTTTAAATACGTTTACAATAATTTAGTACAAACAAACACAATCAAATGTATTTTTTTCGTTATGTTCAGAATGATTTTGGCGAATTTTTTGCATACACAAATTTTCACTTGGCCTTTGTGGCAGACGGCGTTGCTATTTAAGCCAAGATCGCAAGCTTCTGCCTATTCGGCACGACATATATATATATATATATATATAATATATATATTCTATATATTATATATATATATATATATTATATATATATATATATATTTTATATATATATATATATATATATTTATATATATATTTATATATATTATATATGCAAAACTACACACTCTGAAAGGAATAGAGACATTCCAAAGCGCTTTCGTGACTACTCACATTATCATGGAACTTGAAAGTGATTGCAACCAAAGGAAGCTATATAAGAGGGTCGGCCAACACCTCACTATCAGATCCACAACGGTTTTTTTTTTTAAACACGTGACGCGCGGACGAGCCACTTGGATAGGTCCTTTGCACAACTCACCCCCAGCTATTTATTTGTCCAGTGTATTATTAAATTCTTCCAAATTCTATTAATTATAAAATGGATCTAATTTATATAAACCAAAGGAAAATATTCATATTTTGTTCAAAACTGCTTTTATGAAACAAGATTTCAATTATAATTCTGTCGACCATGGATTGCTTGAGGGGGCGGGGGGTGGGTTACTACTTTCTCAATTTTGTATATCAATTGGATGGTTAAAATCTTCTTACATGAATAAATAGAGCATTGGAATCTTGTCCAGTTCTATGCTGTATTTATGTTGTTTTAATCTTAGTTCGAGATTTTTACCAGTTTGACCGTATAAACTTTATCGCAAATTTTACAAGGAATCTTATAGACACATCCATCAGCATTTTGGGGGGAATTCTTAATCAAAAGTTTTTTTACTGTATCAAGATTTTTGAATACAACTTTAATATTAAAAGTCTTAAGAAGAGAAGGCATATCAACCAAGTTTTCATGGTAAGGGAGAACCAACATATTTTTAGTTGAATAAGGCTGGTTGTCCTTTTTGGATTGTAAAAGTATTTCTAGCAACTTTAAAAGATTTATCAATTACATTTCTTGGATATTTTAAATCATTACCTATTCATAAATTTTGGATATTTCCTCATCTATGAACTCAGGACTACAAATGCTGATGGATGTGTCTATAAGATTCCTTGTAAAATTTGCGATAAAGTTTATTACGGTCAAACTGGTAAAAATCTCGAACTAAGATTAAAACAACATAAATATAGCATTAGAACTGGACAAGATTCCAATGCTCTATTTATTCATGTAAGAGATTTTAACCATCCAATTGATTTTCAAAAAGTTGAGAAAGTAGTATCAAGCAAGTCCATGGTCGACAGGAATATAATTGAATCTTGTTTCATAAAAAGCAGTTTTGACAATAATATGAATATTTCCTTTGGTTTATATAAATTAGATCCATTTATAATTAATAGAATTTTGGGAAGAATTTAATAATACACTGGACAAATAAATAGCTTGGGGGTGAGTTGTGCAAAGGACCTATCCACGTTGGCTCGCCGCGCGTCACGTGTTTAACCGTTGTGGGATCTGATAGTGAGGTGCTGGCCGACCCCTTATATAGCTTCCTTGGATGCTTCACTTTCATAGTTCCTTGATAATGTGAGTAGTCACGAAAGCGCTTGGAATTTCTCTATTCTTTCAGAGTGGTTGTTTTGCATATTTTGAAATCACCTGTTTACTGTGATCTTATTGCTATATTATATATATTATATATATATATATATCTATATATATATATATATATATATATATATATATATATATATATATATTATATTTATAGTGTGTGGTGTGTGTGCGTGTGTGTGTGTGTGTGTGTGTGTGTGTGTGTGTGTGTGTGTGTGTGTGTGTGTGTGTGTGTGTGTGTTGTGTGTGGTATACACATATATAATGTCGAGTCGAATAGGTAAAACTTGCCGAATAAGGCAAGCGAAAATTTGTGTATGCAATAATTTCGCAAAAATCATTCTGAATCTAACGAAAAAATATATATTTCATTGTGTTAGTTTATTATTAAATTACTGTAAATTTATCTAAAATATATTTAGTTGAATTAGACTAAATTAAATTCCGCTTGTTATAATATGGTTAGGTAAGTTTTCTAAGGCTCTTTTGGTACAAAATTTTTAATTTTTACATTAACATAAATGAAAAAATATATATTCAAACGTATAAGAGAAAATTTTAGAAATGCCTTAATTTTAAATGAGATATTGCTAGCTGACGAATTTTATACCTGTTCGGCACGATATATACATATATATCAATAACAACACTGTAAAGTAAAAGGACACAAGTGCAACTAATGTGACATTTTTATTGTGGCAACGTTTCGCTCTCTAGGAGCTTTATCAAGCCGTTACAAACAGTACATGGACACAGAGGGTATATATAGGCTCAGAGTGAGGTGCAATACTAGTGGTAGCAAGAATCCTCCTGAAAACAGTAAACCCTGCCATCACATAGTCTCTCCTGTTAACACTACACAAACACATTACAGAGAGTGAACACTGAAACACACCTTCTCTATCCAGCCTCAAATAGAAATATTTGTCTAACCTATTTTTGTTACACAAGTTATAGTTTTTATATCTTTTTACTCATGTGCAAGTTAATTGTTCTAACATATTGTATTACTACTACTACTACTACTTATATCACTACTACTACTACTACTACTACTACTACCACTAGTATTGCACCTCACTCTGAGCCTATATATACCCTCTGTGTCCATGTATTGTTTGTAATGGCTTGATAAAGTTTCTGTAGAGCGAAACGTTGCCACAATAAAATGTCACATTATTTGCACTTGTGTCCTTTTACTTTACATATTGTCGGTAATTCTATCAACTTTATTATAATAACAACACTGCGCTAGCCAAGGATTCGAACTGTTGTACTGTTGTACTGTTGTACTGTCGTACTGTTGTACAGTTGTACTGTTGTACTGTTGTACTGTTGTACTGTGAGTGAGAACCACATGACGCCTTAGCTTGAAAGCTCCCACACCTCCGTATGTCCTCGGACTAAGAGTAATACACCTAGCTTGGCTGGGTGCTTGGTTCTTGCAGGATGGGTGGTTCCTGTTGGTTAAGGCGTCATGTGGTTCTCGCTCACAATGACGGACCAGTACAACATGGGTTCGAATCCTTGGCTAGCGCAGCGTTGTTATTGATTAATACCACCCGTTCGTGGTTACAATACACACACACACACACACACACACACACACACACCACACTCACACACACACACACACACACACACACACACACACTAATATATATATTATATATATATATATATATATATTTATATATATTATATATATATATATATATATAAGAGGGTGGAGCTGCCAGCCACAGGGAGACCCAGAAGACCCGCAAATATGAAAACCTTTCCCCTTACTATAACTTCATCCCAATAAGGTCGGAGACCCTTGGAGCATGGGGCAAGTGTGCTCTGAAGTTCCTCAAAGAGCTGAGTGAAAAATTCATCATAGAAACCAAGGGCCACAGGGCGACCAGTTTCCTCTTTCAGAGATTCAGTGTTGCGATCCAGAGGGAAAATGCCTGCAGCATTCTGGGCACGCGGCCCACCACCAGGGACCTGGACGAAGTATTTGAGATGTAGCTCTGATTTGTTATCTATGTTGTTTTACTCTTTACTGTATTTTTGTCAGTGAATTTTGACTTTAAATAAAATTTATATTAAATATAGGGGGCGGTAGAAAACTTTCAAACAGCTTCAGGGAGAACCTTGAGTTTTCCCTGAAGCAAGTTTATTCTTTTCTCTGAGGATGAGGGTCCCCAGGACAGTTGCAGAGGTGGTACCTCTGCAACTGGTACAAGTCCAAAAATACATGTCAATTTTGAAATTTCAAAGGAAGTGCATTCCACATTGTAATTTTTATTCTACTATATGAGCCTATACTGTGTGCCAAAATGTGGACCATTTCATGCATATTTAAAGGTTGTGCCTCCCGAGAAACACGACAAAATTCCAAT
The DNA here is from genome assembly GCF_026875155.1 of Cherax quadricarinatus. NCBI lineage: Eukaryota > Metazoa > Arthropoda > Malacostraca > Decapoda > Parastacidae > Cherax > Cherax quadricarinatus. The sequence goes on from NC_069404.1 coordinate 68,085,993, forward strand.
GCGCTTTAGTGACCAAATTTGCCTGTATGTAAACACAGCTTAATAGATCGAATTAGAAAGCATCTTTTTGAACATTTGGTGTTAAGTTACTGAGAATTTTGTAAGTTATCCCAACTATTCTAGGATGCTGGGAATGGTTTCAACAACTTCGGTCACAGATCACGTGAACATGCCGATTGTTCCAAGAATTTGGTCCTCGTTACCGTACACAAGTGTTGAAAATTTGAACCCAATTGAATGAACTGTTCTCGAGTTATGAGAGAAATAAAGTCGAAAAGTTGGAGGAAGAACAATAAAGATCAAAATTTTCGGACGACCTCTTGCAGGTCCCCTCCAGTGATACCTGATAAACTCGCTTTATTATATTATTTTAATTCAACAAAAGACAAAGTGGCAGATGTAAAAGTTCTCGACTATAAATCGACAAAACTTTTTAACGAAAATGCTAATAAAATTACTTTTCTTAATTCATAAATTGAATGGAAGCAGCAAAAGTTTTCTTTGTCCCGCCAAGTGACGGCAGCGCCACGACCTGTATAATGTCCATCATCACATTCACTGCCCAACTTCCATGTTCATCGTTCACACTGACACAGCTCACACTCTGATGGTTCACACTGACACAGCTCACACTCTGATGGTTCACACTGACACAACTCACACTCTGATGGTTCACACTGACACAGCTCACACTCTGATGGTTCACACTGACACAACTCACACTCTGATGGTTCACACTGACACAACTCACACTCTGATGGTTCACACTGACACAACTCACACTCTGATGTTCACACTGACACACCTCACACTCTCTGATGGTTAACACTGACACAACTCACACTCTGATGGTTCACACTGACACGCCTCACACTCTGATGGTTCACACTGACACAGCTCACACTCTGATGGTTCACACTGACACAGCTCACACTCTGATGGTTCACACTGACACAACTCACACTCTGATGGTTCACACTGACACAGCTCACACTCTGATGGTTCACACTGACACAGCTCACACTCTGATGGTTCACACTGACACACCTCACACTCTGATGGTTCACACTGACACAGCTCACACTCTGATGGTTCACACTGACACACCTCACACTCTGATGGTTCACACTGACACGCCTCACCTCTGATGGTTTTACACTGACACAGCTCACACTCTGATGGTTCACACTGACACAGCTCACACTCTGATGTTCACACTGACACACCTCACACTCTGATGGTTCACACTGACACAGCTCACACTCTGATGGTTCACACTGACACACCTCACACTCTGATGGTTCACACTGACACACCTCACACTCTGATGGTTCACACTGACACGCCTCACACTCTGATGGTTCACACTGACACAACTCACACTCTGATGGTTCACACTGACACAGCTCACACTCTGATGGTTCACACTGACACAGCTCACACTCTGATGGTTCACACTGACACAGCTCACACTCTGATGGTTCACACTGACACGCCTCACACTCTGATGGGTTTACACTGACACAGCTCACACTCTGATGGTTCACACTGACACAACTCACACTCTGATGGTTCACACTGACACAGCTCACACTCTGATGGTTCACACTGACACAACTCACACTCTGATGGTTCACACTGACACAGCTCACACTCTGATGGTTCACACTGACACAACTCACACTCTGATGGTTCACACTGACACAGCTCACACTCTGATGGTTCACACTGACACAGCTCACACTCTGATGGTTCACACTGACACAGCTCACACTCTGATGGTTCACACTGACAAAACTCACACTCTGATGGTTCACACTGACACAACTCACACTCTGATGGTTCACACTGACACAGCTCACACTCTGATGGTTCACACTGACACACCTCACACTCTGATGGTTAACACTGACACAACTCACACTCTGATGGTTCACACTGACACGCCTCACACTCTGATGGTTCACACTGACACAGCTCACACTCTGATGGTTCACACTGACACAGCTCACACTCTGATGGTTCACACTGACACAGCTCACACTCTGATGGTTCACACTGACACACCTCACACTCTGATGGTTCACACTGACACACCTCACACTCTGATGGTTCACACTGACACAGCTCACACTCTGATCGTTCACACTGACACAACTCACACTCTGATCGTTTACACTGACACAGCTCACACTCTGATCGTTTACACTGACACAACTCACACTCTGATGGTTTACACTGACACAACTCACACTCTGATCGTTTACACTGACACAACTCACACTCTGATGGTTCACACTGACACAACTCACACTCTCATCGTTCACACTGACACAACTCACACTCTGATCGTTTACACTAACACAACTCACACTCTGATGGTTCACACTGACACAACTCACACTCTGATCGTTCACACTGACACAACTCACACTCTGATTATTCACACTGACACAACTCACACTCTGATCGTTCACACTGACACAACTCACACTCTCATCGTTCACACTGACACAACTCACACTCTGATCGTTTACACTAACACAACTCACACTCTGATGGTTCACACTGACACAACTCACACTATGATCATTCACACTGACACAACTCACACTCTGATGGTTCACACTGACACAACTCACACTATGATCATTCACACTGACGCAACTCACACTCTGATGGTTTACACTGACGCAACTCACACTCTGATGGTTCACACTGACACAACTCACACTATGATCATTCACACTGACACAACTCACACTCTGATGGTTCACACTGACACAACTCACACTATGATCGTTCACACCGACACAGCTCACACTCTGATCGTTCACACAGACCCAACTCATTCTATGATCGTTCACACTGACACAACTCACACACTGATCGTTCACACAGACCCAACTCATACTATGATCGTTCACACTGACACAACTCACACTCTGATCGTTCACACAGACCCAACTCATACTATGATCGTTCACACTGACACAACTCACACACCGATCGTTCACAGTGACTCAACTCACACTCTGATCGTTCACACTGAGACAACTCACGTTCTGATCGTTCACACATACACAACTCACACTATGACCGTTCACACCAACACAGCTCACACTTTGGCCGTTCACATTGACACAACTCACATTCTGATCGTTAACACTGACAACAACTCACACTCTGATCGTTCACACTGACACAACTCACACTCTCATCGTTCACACTGACACAATTTACACTCTGATCGTTCACACTGACACAACTCACACTATGATCGTTCACACTTATACAACTCACACTATGATCGTTCACACTGACACAACTCACACTATGATCGTTCACACTTATACAACTCACACTATGATCGTTCACACCGACACAGCTCACACTATGATCGTTCACACTTATACAACTCACACTATGATCGTTCACACCGACACAGCTCACACTATGATCGTTCACACTGACACAACTCACACTATGATCGTTTACACTGACACAACTCACACTATGATCATTCACACTGACACAGCTCACACTATGATCGTTCACACTGAAACAACTCACACTCTGATCGTTCACACTGACACAACTCACACTATGATCGTTCACATTGAGACAACTCACACTATGATCATTCACACTGACACAACTCACACTATGATCATTCACACTGACACAGCTCACACTATGATCGTTCACACTGAAACAACTCACACTCTGATCGTTCACACTGACACAACTCACACTATGATCGTTCACATTGAGACAACTCACACTCTGATCGTTTACACTGACACAACTCACACTATGATCATTCACACTGACACAACTCACACTATGATCATTCACACTGACACAACTCACACTATGATCATTCACACTGACACAACTCACACTATGATCGTTCACACTTACACAACTCACACTATGATCATTCACATTGACACAACTGACACTCTGATGGTTCACACTGACACAACTCACACTATGATCATTCACACTTACACAACTCACACTATGATCATTCACACTGACACAACTGACACTCTGATGGTTCACACTGACACAACTCACACTATGATCATTCACATTGACACAACTCACACTCTGATCGTTCACACTTACACAACTCACATTATGATCGTTCACACTGACACAGCTCACACTCTGATCGTTCACACTAACACAATTCACTCTCTGATCATTCACATTGACACAACTCACACTCTGATCGTTCACACTTACACAACTCACATTATGATCGTTCACACTGACACAACTCACACTCTGATCGTTCACACTGACACAACTCACACTCCGATAGTTTACACTGACGCAACTCATACTCTGAGCGTTCACACTGAAAAACTCACACTCTCATCGTTCACACTGACACAATTTACACTCTGATCGTTCACACTGACACAACTCACACTCTGATCATTCACACTTACACAACTCACACTCTGATCGTTCACACCGACACAGCTCACACTGTGATCGTTCACACTGACACAACTCACACTCTGATCGTTGACACTGACACAACTCACTCTAAGATCGTTGACACTGACAACTCACACTATGATCGTTTACACTGACACAACTCACACACTGATCGTTCACACTGACACAACTCACACTCTGATCGTTCACACTGACACAACTCACACTATGATCGTTCACACTGACACAACTCACTTCTGATCGTTCACACTGACACAACTCACACTCTGATCGTTCACACTGACACAACTCACACTCTGATCGTTCACACTGACACAACTCACATTCTGATCGTTCACACTGACACAACTCACACTATGATCGTTCACACTTACACAACTCAGACTATGATCGTTCACACTTACACAACTCACACTATGATCGTTCACACTGACACAACTCATACTTTGATCGTTCACACTGACACAACTCACACTATGATCGTTCACACTGACACAACTCACACTATGATCGTTCACACCGACACAGCTCACACTATGATCGTTCACAATGACACAACTCACACTATGATTGTTCACACAGACACAACTCACACTATGATCGTTCATACTGACACAACTCACACTCTGATCTTTCACACTGACACAGCTCACACTATGATCGTTCACACCGACACAGCTCACACTATGATCGTTCACAATGACACAACTCACACTCTGATCGTTCACACTGACACAACTCACACTATGATTGTTCACACAGACACAACTCACACTATGATCGTTCACACTGACACAACTCACACTATGATTGTTCACACAGACACAACTCACACTATGATCGTTCATACTGACACAACTCACACTCTGATCTTTCACACTGACACAACTCACACTCTGATCACACTTACACAACTCACACTATGACCGTTCACACCAACACAGCTCACACTATTGCCATTTACACTGACACAACTCACACTATGATCGTTCACACTGACACAACTCATATTATGATCGTTCACACTGACAGAACTAACACTATGATCGTTCACACTGACACAACTCACACTCTGATATTTCATACTGACACAACTCACACTCTGATCGTTCACATTTACACAACTCACACTATGACCGTTCACACCAACACAGCTCACACTATGATCGTTCACACCGACTCAACTCACTCTACGATCGTTCATACTGACACAACTCACACTATGATCATTCACACTTACACAACTCACACTCTAATCTGTCACACTTACACAACTCACACTATGATCGTTCACACCGACACAGCTCACACTACGATCGTTCACACTTACACAACTCACACTCTGATCGTTCACACTGACTTAACTCACACTATGATCGCTCACACTGACGCAACTCACTCTATGATCGTTCACACTGACAACTCACACTCTGATGTTTCACACTGACACAACTCACACTCTGATCGTTCACACTGACACAACTCACACTATGATCGTTCACACTGACAAAACTCACACTCTGAGCGTTCACACTGACACAACTCACACTATGATCGTACAGAGTGACACAACTCACACTCTGATCGTTCGCACTGACACAACTCACACTCTGATCGTTCACACTGACACAACTCACACTCTGATCGTTCACACTGACACAACTCACACTCTGATCGTTCACACTGACACAACTCACACTCTGATCGTTCACACTGACACAACTCCCCACTCTGATCGTTCACACTGACACAACTCACACTCTGATCGTTCACACTGACACAACTCACACTCTGATCGTTCACACTGACACAACTCACACTCTGATCGTTCGCACTGACACAACTCACACTCTGATCGTTCACACTGACACAACTCACACTCTGATCGTTCACAATGACACAACTCCTTGCGACATATAAACTAAATGATGTAGATCTTAATTCTACTGATTGCGAAAATTATTTAGGAGTTCTGGTTAACAGTAATCTAATACCAAGACAACAGTGCATTAGTGTTCGCAATAAAGCTAACAGAATTCTTGGCTTCATATCTAGAAGTATAAATAATAGAAGTCCTCAGGTTGTTCTTCAACTCTATATATCCTTGGTTAGGCCTCATTTAGACTATGCTGCTCAGTTCTGGTCACCGTATTACAGTATGAATATAAATGCTATGGAAAACGTACAGAGGAGGATGACAAAGATGATCCCATGTATCAGAAATCTTCCCTATGATGATAGACTGAGAGCCCTGAATCTGCACTCTCTCGACAGGCGTAAAATTAAGGGGGGATATGATCAAGGTGTATTAATGGAAAACAGGAATAAATAAAGGGGATGCAAATAGCGTGCTGAAAATTTCCAGCCATGACAGGACTCGCAGTCATGGTTTCAAGTTGGAAAAATTCTGGTTTAAGAAGGATATAGGAAAGTACTGGTTTGGTAATAGAGTTGTGGATGAGTGGAACAAACTCCCGAGTACAGTTATTGAGGCTAAAACGTTGTGTAGTTTTAAAAACAGGTTAGATAAATACTTGAGTGGGTGTGGGTGGGTGTGAGTTGGACCTGTCTAGCTTGTGCTGCTGGGTCTGGTGCCGTGCTCCTTCCTTGAGTGGAGGTAACCAGGCTGGGTGGGTCATTAGACTAATCCCACTATAATCGTTCACACTGACACAACTCACTCTAAGATCGTTGACACTGACAACTCACACTATGATCGTTCACACTGACACAACTCACACTCTGATCGTTCACAGTGACACAACTCACACTCTGATCGTTCACAGTGACACAACTCACACTTTCATCATTCACACTGAGACAAACACGTTATTTAGTCCAGGTGGGGCCCAACTTCAGATGCCAGACTGTAAAGCAGAGTATTTTCACTCGTAACTCCTAAGCAATGAAGTTTTGGTAAATTTTACCAACTTACTTAATATCTAGGCAGTGACCTTGTGTTTACACCACAATATGAGATTAAACTTGTATGAAATTAAACAAGGGTTTGAAATTTTTCAAACAACGGAAACAACGTGCGGCACTCAGGCAACCAGCCAACCAGCCGTCATGCACACACACACACACACACACACACACCAACACACACACACACAACACACACACACACCACACACACACACACACACACACACACACCCACACACCACACAAGAAATGACCGTGAAGTATGTGAGGAAACTCAAAAAGAAAATTCAAAGAAGTGTTCACAGAGGAGACAGAAGGGGCTCCGAAAGACGGAGAGGTGGGGCACACCACCAAGTGCTGGACACAGTGCACACAAACCGAGGAAGAAGTAAAGAGGCTTTGAGTGAGCTAGATACCTCAAAGGCAATGGGCCAGATAACATCTCCCCATGGGTATTGAGAGAGGGAGCAGAGGCGCTATGTGTACCCTAACAACAATATTCAATACATCTATCGAAACGGGAGATTGCCCGAGGGATTGGGAAAACAGCAAAGGTTTGTCCCAATCTTTAAAAAGGAGACAGACATGAAGCATTTAAAACTACAGACCAGTGTACTGACATGTATAGTATTTCAAAATCATGGAGAAGATTATCAGGAAAAAGAGTGGTGGAACACCTAGAAAGCAACGATCTCATCAACAGCAGCCAAACATGGATCAGGGACGGGAAATCCGTGTCACAAACCTACTGGAGTTCTATGACATGGTGACAGCAGTAAGACAAAGAGAGAGGGGGTGGTGAATTGCATTTTCTTGGACTGCAAGAAGGCGTTTGACACAGTTCCACACAAGAGATTGGTGCAAAAACGGGGGACCAAGCAGGGTAAACAGGGAAGGCCTACAATGGATCAGGGAATAATTGTCAGGAAGGGCAGCAGCGAGTCATGGTACGTGGCGAGGTGTCCCGGTGGGCACCTGTGACCAAGCGGGGGTCCCACAGGGGTCAGTCCCAGGACAGTGCTGTTTTTGGTATTTGTGAACGACATGACGGAAGGGAAAAAACTCCCAGGTGTCCCTGTTTGCAATGACGTGAAGTGATGGAAAAAAATTCACTCGATCGAAGACAGAGAACTACAAAGGGATCGGACAGGCTGTGACCTGGTCCAGCAATGGCTCCTGGAGTTCAATCCCCCCCAGTGAAAGTCATGAAAATTTGGGGAAGGGCAAAGAAGACCGCAGAGGAGTACAGTTAGGGGGCCAGAGCTACAAACCTCATCAAAGGAAAAAGATTTGGGGTGGTTAAACCGGGACATTCCTGAAGCGAATCAAACCAAATAACTGTGCGTATGGGGCCTAGCAAACCTCAGAAAGATTCGACTTTTTAATAAGGGTCATTCAGGACCCCGTACACCCGGGTCGTTTGGCCCTATTTTGAACATAAGAAAAATAAGAACGAAGGGAAAAGCAGAAGGCCTACTGGCCCCGCGAGGGAGGTCCAAGTCCCTACCGGGTTAAGCCAAAGCACCCAAACCCGTAGGTCGGTACATTGACTTAAGGGGGAACACGGCAACGACCTGTTACAAAAGCTATAGGTCTAACTCACACCCCCCCAATTACTCATGTTTTTACCCAAACCTATTTTTAAAGTACACAACGTTCGGCCTCTATAACGGTATTGGGGTTTTTTCCCACTACCCACAATTATTACCAAACAGTACTTTCCTATACCCCCGAATTAAATTTTTTCCAATTAAAACCCCATTGTGGAGTCCTTTTTGGTAGTTTTTTCAGCACACTATTTCTCCCCTTTTTTTTCCTGTCTTACTTAAAACCTAAATTTTATCCCCCCTAATTCTAGTCTTTCTGAGAGTGCATTTTTCAGGGCCCTTGGGTCTATCTCATGGGGAAAGGTTTTGATACATGGGATCATCTTGTCATCCGCCTTTGTCTTTTCCAGAAAAATTTTTTTTCCCTTTTGTAATACGGGACCAAAAAGTGCAGCTAATCAAAATGAGGCCTAACGGGTGTATAAGTTGAAAAAAACCTGGGACTCCTATTTTTATGCTTTTTGATTGAACCCAAAGGATTCTATTAGCTTTATTGGGAACACTTTGCACTTTGTCTTGGTTTCGTTTACGTAACCAAACCCCAAAATCTTTTTCGAAATCCGAAATTTAAAGTTACATTATTTAGTTTATATGTGCATGGTTTTGCCCGTAAAAAATTTGAATTGCTTTTGTTATATTAAATGCATCTCCCACTTTCTGCCCCACTGCATCAGTTTTTTCAAATTTTCCCGGGGTGCTGAATGTCCTCGTCAGAATGAATTCGACGGCCTTTTTTGGTGCATCGGCAAACTTGCCGTTCGCTCTTTATGCCCTCTCTTGTGTTTTAAAATTGGAACAGCAGGGGGCCCAACATGACCCTGTGGAAAACCGCTCGTGACGCTTCCCCATCTGATTTTCCCCATTTATGAAAACTCTTCCCTGCCGTTTTTAAACCCATGCCTCTATCCAGGAAAAAATTTCCCCTCTTTCCCCTGTGTTTTAAATTTTCTCAATGTCTCTGAGTGGGACCCGTCAAAGCCTTATGAAGCCCATATAACAATAATATTCGTTCCATATCTACCCCCTCAAATCCCTTAGTGAAAAAAGTTAATAAATTCGAAAGGCAGGAAGCCCCTTTGTAAAACCTGCTGAGATTCGTTGATTAATTTTGCTTTTCAAAGGGGCTCGAACTGCCCCGGCAATTTTGATTCATAAATTTTCCCATTGGGGTTAGGGGATTGGGTTTTAGTTCGAAATAAGGACCCGTCACCTGTTTGAAAAAAGGTATCACATTTTCCATTTCCCTTATCTGGACCTGCCAGTTTGTAGTGATATGTGAAAAGATTAGAAAGGTGTGTAAGTCCCCTTTACTTCCTTTTGAACCCTTGCATCAGTTCATCGGGGGTGGGGATTTGTTAGGTTTAATTTATCTATTTTTCCCAAGGACCTTTTCATTTTGGCCCTAATGTGCAAGTTTTTATTCTGTTCTAATAATTTTTTTTACTGGAATTTCCTGGATCCTCTGTGAAAAAATGAGAGGAGTTGTGTTAAAAAAATTTTAACATTTCCTTATCACTGTCGTGAGCGACCGAGGAAATTTTGGGTGGGCCCATCTTGTCCCTGATCTTACTTCTGTATACCTGAAAGAATCCTTTTTGGGTTTTTCTTCGATTCTTGCAACTTTAACCTAAATCTCTTTTTGCTTTTCTAATTCCTTTTTTATTTCTCTCTTTTTGAAATATCGATTTTTAAATTTCCCTTCCTCTTTTGATTTTCCCATATTGCCTCTTTTACCAATAGATTTTAATCTATTGTTCATCCATTTGGTCTTTTTGTTTGATTGATTTCCCCATTTGGACATAATTTGACTGAGCGCTAGAAATATGCCCCCGGGAAAAAATCTTCGGAACCATCCACCCACCTGACCCCTAGTCAGGTCATTTCCCGTTCAGCCCACCTAAGTAAATTTTTTAGGCCTATGAAAACAGCCAAGCGAAAGTAGGGACGGGACTTGATTGCCATTTTTAGGGAATTTCCCTGATATGTTAAAACTGAGTGATTTGTGATCCTCTCCCAAGCTCATCTTAACCCCAAGTTATTAATTAGTGTTTCCCCATGGCAAGAAACCAAGTCAAAGGGGGTTATTTCCCCGTTGGCTCTGCCAAATTTTTAAAAAAAAATCCCGGATGTTCAAGAAAGTCACCGACTTAAAAATTTCCCGTCAAATTTTCTCCGTCAAACTGTCAAGTTGAAAATTTCCCCTTAGCACAACATTTTGTATGTAGATGCCTTCGAATTTTCCATAGAAGTTTACTGCACTCCCCATCAAGATTTGGGGCCTGTAAATCACACCAAAATTAGTTTTTTTCGGCCCCCGAGAAGCTGTAACCCAAAAAAAATTCAGTGGTGACGCTTCTAATTTTATCTTGTCTAACACAAAAATTTTAAAATTTTGTCTCTTGACTTTCATCGAAATTTCCCCCCTTTTCCCTGTTGCCCCTGTAAATGTGGAAAAATTTATACCCTTGAAATGTGAAAATTAAGGGGGGCCATCTCTCTATTTTTCAGATTGAGCCGGGGTCTTGTTTTAGCAATAATATCTATGTTTCCTGCACTTGAAATTTAATTTTTACCATCTATCTTTTTTTAAAACACTCCTGCTTTTGATAGAAAAACCTTAAAGGGAGCTAGCCCCTTGCTGCCCTTTTGCGGGCCCCCCTTTGTTTTCTGCCCTGTTCTATTGTCTTTATTTTTTAACTTCATGCTAAAGGGCCTTTTATACATTTATGTTTCCAACCCCTAGTGGGGCAACCTGTTTTTTTCCCACCCCAACCCATCCCTCTATCTTCCATCATTTTAAAAAATCTTTGGCATTTAAACCAAGGGCCCTTCTCAATCGAGTCTGAAATGTGTACCCCCCCGCCCCAGAGGTTTAAAACCCCCACCCCTTGCAAAACTTATCTTGTTTGCCAAAAAAGGGTGTTCCGGGGGGGTCAATGAATGGGTTTGGAAAGGGTTCCTTGCAAGTATCTGTCTAGCCAGCAATTTAAAACCAAAATTCCCCTAGAAAAACCATTCTTTTTCCTACCCCCCTTCTGGGGCAAGATGCTACATATGTTTGGGGGATCCCTCCCTTGGGACTTAATGAAAATTTTTTAGCTGCCCTGTACTTATCAGCGGGCCTTTTTCCCCTCCCCTTCCCAATTAAATTTTCCCCGCACTGAGACAAAATAAGGGGTTTGTTCCCATTACCTGACATGATATTTTTCCGGTCTGTTGACAATGCCCCCAAACCCAACCAGCTCCGGGGAAAGCACACTCTATCTCTCATCTTCTTTTCCTATTACAAAAAGCACGGTCAACATATCTTTCCTGTAGCCCACCAACCACAAGAAATGCGTTACCTTTTTTAGCGGGGGCCCAAGTTGTACCCTTACTTACGGGCCCCTGAAGTAAATTCTCCTGGGAAAGAGAAGCGTTTTCCCTCCCCTTAGATCTTCACTTTTTAATTTTTCCTTTATCTGAGGCCCCCCCCCTTTAAATGTGAACAACTCGCCACTTTTTTAGCGGTGCTGGGCTGCACCCCCGCTGGAAACCCGTTGCTACCTCCCCCCCTAAAAGCCTCTCACAGTGAGAGCCCAGCTGCACCCACTGTTTAAGGAAGGGGCCCCCATTCCCCACTTCTCCAACCACCTCACACTCTCTCCCGGGCCCTTTTGAGGTGGACCTTCAGCCCCCTTTTTTTCTCCTCCTGGAGAAGAAAGCCCTCCCCCTTCAACTCCCAAACTCATTTTTTAAAAAACCACTGCAAAAAGGGCAAGCCTGTTTTGAAAACCGCCCACGAAACCCCCAAAAACCCGCTGGGGTTTCTGTGCCCTCCGTGCCCGACTGACCATGAGTATGGGGGCACCAGTTTGGAACCCCCTCCAAAGCCAAGCCGTAAAGAAATAGAAAAAAGTGCAAAGGTTTGAAAACAAGACTAGCCCCAGAGCTAAGAGGTATTTCCTCGAGGGGGATTTTAAAGGGGAAAATAAACCCTGACGCATGGGGGACAGGGGGGAGATGGGGGGGGACTTTGTTTAACGACATACAAAAATTTGGAGGAATTGACAAGGTGGAAAAAAGACAGGATTTTCCCAGAGTTTGGGGGACACGGAAAAAGGGGACACAGTTGGAAGCTGAAGAACGATGAATCAAGGGATTTTAGGAAGAAATTTCTTCAGCACAGAGTAGTCAGAAAAGTGGAAATAGTTTGGGAAAACGATGTAGTGGAAGGGGGGCCATACATTGCTTTAAGCAGAGGTATGATAAAGCTTCCCCGGTTCAGGGGAGGACTAGTAGCGATCAGTGAAGAGGCGGGGGGGCCCGGAGTCCCGGGTCGACCCCCGGGAAAACCCCAACTAGGTGAGTACAAATAGGTGAGTCACACAAAACACACACACACACCACACCCCACACACCCACAGGGAGATTTGACTGGGAAAAAAATGGAGCCACATGGGGGGGCCCGAAAATTGGGGAGCCAAGTTTATGGATGTAGGGGACTTGAAAACCTCATTTCATCAAATGTCAGGGACACAACCGGGGAGGAGGGGAGGATGAGCAGGGAAGACTGGATTTTGTTTTTCAAACCCCGAGGGAGTTCAGGGCATTGGGCATCACTTCGAGAGGCCCCCTTTGGGGCTAGCGTTTTGTGGGTTTTGATTTTTTTGGGCTTTATAGTAGAGTTACAAGTGGAGAAGGTAACAGGAACTGAAAAGGGGCAGGCCAAAAAATATAAAAGGGGGGGGCTACACAGGTATGGAAGTTCCTTTAGGAGGTTCAGTGGGACGAGAAAAGTTTTGTTTTTTAAGGGGGGAAAAAGAAATTAAAAAGGAAGACCAAAAAAAGAAGGGGGTTGGGTTTTCCCCAAAGGGGTTTGGGAGGCCAAAAAAAATAAGTGCAACAGAGAATGGAAAAAAGGGACAGGAGGCATAGGACCCAGGAAAACAAGGAGTTAGTGAAGAGCCAGAAACGGTATTTTTTTCGAAAATAAGAAGGGAGGCCCAGCGACGTATGAAAACGACCCCTAGCATCGAAAGTAAATTTTTGACCCGAAAAAAACTGGGATTGCCAATTTTGGAGGAAGACAACAGTCAAGGGGCCAGGTGATTAAAGGCTGAGGAAAAGAAGGGGGAGAAAATCACCCAAAAAAAACGATCCAAAAGGTATGTGAGGGCCCCAACACGAGTTTTTAAAGGGGTATTTTTCAGTAGAGAAAGGAAGGACTCTGGGGGGACCCGACCGATGGGGACCCCAACAAGGAATCCCCCAACAATGTGGACGACAAACATACAGATGAGGAGGAGGGAAGAAAATGCTAAGGGGAAAATCGATACCTCAAAGGCAATGGGACCGGGGCAACTTCCCCTTCCCTGGGCCCTTAGAGAGGGGGAGCAGATATGTTGTGCGTTCCACTTTTCCCCAATCTTTAAAACTCCCTGGAAAATGGGCAAAATACCCGAGGTATGGAAAAACAGCAAAAAGTAGTTCCCATTTTCAAAAAAAAGGGGACAGGGAAAAAAGGCACTAAAACTATAGGGCCGGGGTTTCTTGAGTGTATGTATGCAAAATTATGGAGAAGTTATCGGAGGAGGGTGGTGGAGCACTGGAAGGAAAAGGGTTTAAAACCCAAACCCAGCACGGATTCAGGGAAGGAAAATCCGTGTCACAACCTTCTGGAGTTTTATATAAAAAACAAAAGAAAGACAAGAGAGAGAGGGGGGGGTTGATTGATCTTCTTGGACTGAAAAAGGGCCTTTGACACAGTTCCCTCCAAGAGTTTAGTGCGAAGCTAGGCTCGGCGCATAAAACAGGAGGGCCTGCTGGATCAGAGAATACCTGACAGGGAGGAAACAACGGTATGGTACGTAATGATGTATCACAGTGGTCACTGTGACGAGCGGGGGCCCACGGGGTCGGCCCTAGGCCGTGTATTTTTGGAAATTGTAAACGACATGAGGGAAAGGGGTTTTAGATCAGAAGTGTCCGTTTGCAGATGATGTGAAGTTAATGAGGGAATTAAATTGATGAGGACCAGCAGGATTCAAAGAGACCTGGACAGACTGGACACCTGGTCCAGCAAATGGCTTCTCGAATTTAATCCTGCCAAATGCAAAGTCATGAAGATAGGGGAAGGGCACAGAAGACCACAGACAGAGTATAGGCTAGGTGGCCAAAGACTGCAAACCTCACTCAAGGAGAAAGATCTTGGGGTGAGTATAACACCGAGCATGTCTCCGGAAGCACACATCAATCAGATAACTGCTGCAGCATATGGGCGCCTGGCAAACCTGAGAACAGCATTCCGATACCTTAGTAAGGAATCATTCAAGACACTGTACACCGTGTATGTCAGGCCCATACTGGAGTATGCAGCACCTGTTTGGAACCCGCACTTGATAAAGCACGTCAAGAAACTAGAGAAGTACGAAGGTTTGCAACAAGGTAGTTCCAGAGCTAAGGGAATGTCCTATGAAGAAAGATTAAGGAAAATCGGCCTGACGACACTGGAGGACAGGAGGGTCAGGGGAGATATGATAACGACATATAAATACTGCGTGGAACAGACAAGGTGGACAAGGACAGGATGTTCCAGGGAGGGGACACAGAAAACAAGAGGCCACAATTGGAAGTTGAAGGACCAAATGAGTCAGAGAGATAGTAGGAAGTATTTCTTCAGTCATAGAGTTGTAAGGCAGTGGAATAGCCTAGAAAATGACGTAGTGGAGGCAGGAACCATACACAGTTTTAAGACGAGGTTTGATAAAGCTCATGGAGCGGGGAGAGAGAGGGCCTAGTAGCAACCGGTGAAGAGGCGGGGCCAGGAGCTAGGACTCGACCCCTGCAACCACAAATAGGTGAGTACAAATAGGTGAGTACACACACACAATATAAGGTCTGATGTACCAGTCTTTATTCAAGGATAGGAGTTGCCTTGATGCTCGTGAAGGGCTCTTGATTAGAGCAATTCGAGCTTCCCTTCCTTGGATAAGATCTCATTGTGTTAAAGTCACTCTCCCACACCAACCCCGTAATTCGCGTCCCGTGGCCTGGTACACAACACTCTCGTCTCACACACAGTGTCCGCGGTTCGATCCCCCGCAAGGTTGGAAAAATTGGGCCTATTTCCCTACACCTGTTGTCTCCGTTTACCTAGCAAGACAGTTCCTCGATGGCTTACTAACACCCCCTACCCTGGGTTACCCTAGGTGGCTAACACCCTCTACCCTGGGTTACTCTGGGTGGCTAACCCTGCCTATCTTGGGTTACCCTTGATGGCTAACCCTCCCTACCCTGGGTTACCCTGGGTGGCTCACCCTCCCTACCCAGGGTTGCCCTGGGTGGCTAACACTCCCAACCTAGGGATACCCTGGGTGGCTAATCCTCTGGGGTCAAAAAATCCGAATAAAATCTTATCCGTCCCTAAAGTGTCACTGCTTCCTAAACCACCCTTATCCCTTAAAACATCCCCCTATCCCCTAAACCACCCTTACCCCTTAAAACACCCCCTAGCTCCTAAACCACCTCTACCCTCAAAGCTGCCCCATACCCCCTAATTCTCCAGTCCACTAAATCACCCCTACCTCTTAAGTCATCCCTTCCGCCACCCCCTACAGTGCTTGGATCCCCAGCAAAGAAAACAGAAGACAACAAGAACAAAAACAACAAGGAAAGAGGAGTGAGGGAGAGGTGGGTTGCCCACACTGCTTTTGTTCCATCCTTCGGCAACCTGCATTTGCTTGATTAATTTCAGGAAGTTGTTAGTCTCAACGATGGATGGGGGAGGGAGACAGGAAGAGTTGAGGGCGATGGAAAACAAAGAGAGAGAGAGAGAGAGAGAGAGAGAGAGAGAGAGAGAGAGAGAGAGAGAGAGAGAGAAAGGGGGAGAGGGAGGGAGAGACAGACAGAGATGCCCAACAGACAGTCTAACACAAGTACCTTTCTAACGAATTATAGCAGCACGTCGTGCCGTGATGAATCTGATTATGGGTGTCAGAGTTCAATCAGACTGGAGATCTTAAAGTATATACAATATAACAAGTTTAACTTGTATTCCCAACGTCAGAACATATGTGCACTATAAACAAATGTGTACAACAAATGTTCAGTACAAGTAAAACAGAGTAGTGAGCACTTAGAGAGTAAACAATGAGGAGACTGGCGGTCATAACAGTGTGTGTTACACCCATACAGAGAAAGTCTCAGTATGTTGCTTATTATTAATACAACCAACAGACGTTTTAAGTATGGTGTTTACTGTTATTACAACTGATACACAGCCTGGGTATATATTAACAGGTCGGAGGCACGAGAAGAGGCTGGCAGTCTGAGATGTTCCTAGAAGCAAGGTAACTTTCTCAGGCCAGTATACTCACTCTGAAACGTCAGAAGGCCGCAGCATCTAGTAAGCACGCCGATTCCAGGAAGGTCAACTCCTCCTAGAAGGCTCTGGCTACCTATGCTTTCAGCTGGCTCTGGTGGCCTGGTGGCCTGGTGGCCTGGTGGCCTGGTGGCCTGGCGGCTAAAGCTCTCGCTTCACACGGTGAGGGTCTGGGTTCGATTCAAAGCCAGGGTAGAAACATTGGGCGTCTTTCTTAACTCCTGTTGTCTATGTTCACCCATCAGTAAAATAGGTACCTGGGTGTTAGTCGACTGGTGTAAGTCGCATCCTGGAATACTTACATAATTTGCCCAAAATTCTCTGTATAACAAGGGGGATGGAAGATAGGACTGTATAACATGTACATGTACTTGTAGTAAATAAAGATATTATTATATTATTATTAATGACATGAAGATCAATAGTTACTGCAAGTTGTGCGAATAATCAGCACTAACGCTTAATAAGAGTGAGTCGGGATGTGCTGCACCTGTCAGCAACATCTGCCCTAGCTCCCGGCATCATCCCAGATCAATGTTATACAGCAAAGGTTATTCACAACTCGTCTATTGAGCAGTAAGGCCGAATTGATGCAATAAAATAAGGAAGCCATTGAGAGCGTCCTCATCCTCATTACCCCACCCGGTACGGCATTTCTTAAAACAAAATAGTTTGCGATAACAAGGACACTAGGGAACATTTTCCGCCAAGTACTGCAACAAGAATGGACAATCGGTCTAGTGTAGGATCCAGACACTACTGACAGTAGTGTAAGTACCAGACACAAATGACAGTAGTGTAGGTCCCAGATACTACTGGCAGTAGCTTTGGTCACAGACACTACTGCCCGTAGCATAGGTCACGGGACACTACCGACAGTAGTGTAGGTCCCAGATCTGCGACAGTAGTGTAGGTCCCAGACATACTGACAGTGCGTAGGTCCCAGACACTATTGACAGTAGCGAAAGGTCCCAGCCCATACTGTCAGTAGCATAGGTTCAGACACTCTGACAGTGCATAGGTCACAGCCAATATGACAGTGTGTAGGTCCCAGACACTCTGACAGTAGTGTAGGTCCCGACATACTGACAGAGTTAGGTCATGGGACACTTGACATAGTTAGGTCACAGACACTACTGACGTGTGTAGGTCCAGACATGCTGACAGTGTGTAGTTTCCGGGACACTACTGACAGTAGCATAGGTCACAGAAAACTACTGACAGTGGTGTAGGTCCAGACATTTCTGACAAGTGGTTAGGTCCCAGCACTACTGACAGTGTGTGGTCCCGACACTACTGACGTAACGTAGGCCCCAGAAAACTACTGACAGTAGCTAGGTCAACAGACACTACTGACAGTGGTGTAGGTCCCAGACACAAATGCAGTAGCATAGGTCACAGACACTACTGCAGTAAGTAGGTCCAGACACTACTGACGCAGCATAGGTCACAGTCATACGGGCAGTGTGTAGGTCCCAGACACTACTGACAGCGATAGGTCACGGGCACTACTGCCCGTAGTGTAGGTCCAGACATATGACAGCAGATAGGTCGCAGTACTAGACATTTAGATAGGTCCAGAACTACTGCCCAGTAGTGTAGTGCCAGACACTACTGACAGCAGCATAGGTCGCAGTCACTAATGAGAGTAGATAGGTCCCAGACACTACTGACAGTAGTGTAGGTCCAGGCACTATGACAGTAGTGTGGGTTCCAGACACTACTGACAGTAGCGTAGGTCCCAGAAAATTACTGACAATAGTGTAGGTCCCAGACACTACTGCCCAGTAGCGTAGGTCCAGAAACTATGACAGTAGTGTAGGTCCGACACTACTGACAGTAGCGTAGTCCCAGCCCTACTGACAGTAGTGTAGGTCCCAGACACTACTGACAGTAGCGTAGGTCCCAGCCCACTACTGACAGTAATGTAGGTCCCGAACTATGACAGTAGCGTAGGTCCCAGACACTACTGACAGTAGTGTAGGTCCCAGCTACTTGACATTTGCGTAGGTCCCGGGACAATACTGACCGTAGTGTAGGTCCCAGACACTACTGACAGTAGCGTAGGTCCCAGACACTACTGACAGTAGTGTAGGTCCAGACATACTGACAGTAGCGTAGGCCCCAGACACTACTGCAGTAGTGTAGGCCCCAGACACTACTGACAGTAGCGTAGGTCCAGAACTACTGACAGTAGTGTAGGTCCAGACACTACTGACAGTAGTGTAGGTCCAGACACTATGACAGTAGTGTAGGTCACAGACACTACGGGCAGTGATAGGTCCGGGACATTGGACTGTAGTGTGGGTTTCCCAGAAAACTACTGACAGTAGCGTAGGTCCCAGCATTACTGACAGTAGTGTAGGTCACAGAACTACTGGCGTAGATAGGTCACAGACACTATGGCAGTAGTGTAGGCCCCAGACACTTTTGACAGTAGTGTAGGTCACGGACACTACTGACAGTAGCATAGGTCACGGGACACTAGTGACAGTAGCATAGGTCACAGCACTACTGACAGTAGCATAGGTCACAGACACTACTGACAGTAGATAGGTCACAGACACTACTGGCAGTAGTGTAGGTCCCAGAGCTTTTGACAGTAGTGTAGGTCACAGACACTACTCGTAGATAGGTCACGACACTACGGGACAGTAGCATAGGTCACAACACTACGGGACAGTAGCATAGGTCACAGACACTACTGACAGTAACATGGGTCACGACACTACTGGCAGTAGTGTAGGTCCCAGCCCACTTTTGGGACAGTAGTGTAGGTCACAGACATACTGACAGTGCATAGGTCACAACACTACTGACAGTTGCATAGGTCACAGACAACTATGACAGTACATAGGTCACAGCACTACTGGCAGTAGTGTAGGTCCCAGACACTTTTGACATAATGTAGGTCACAGACACTACTGACAGTAGCATAGGTCACAGACACTCTGCAGTAGTGTAGGTCACAGACACTTTTGACAGTGTGTAGGTCACAGACACTATGACAGTGCATAGGTCACAGGACACTACTGACAGTTGCATAGGTCACAGACACTACTGACGTAGATAGGTCACAGACATATGGCAGTAGTGTAGGTCCAGACACTTTTGACAGTAGTGTAGGTCACAGACACTACTGACAGTAGCATAGGTCACAGAACACTACTGACAGTAGCATAGGTCACAGACACTACTGACAGTGCATAGGTCACAGACATACTGACATAACATGGGTCACGGGACCTATGCGTAGTGTAGGTCCCAGACACTTTTGACGTAGTGTAGGTCACGGGCCCACTTACTGACAGTAGCTAGGTCACAGACACTACTGACATTTGCATAGGTCACGGGACCTACTGACAGTAGTGTAGGTCCAGACACTTTTGACAGTAGTGTAGGTCACAGACCACTAGGGACATTTAGCATAGGTCACAGACATACTGACGTAGCATAGGTCACAGACACTACTGACAGTAGCATAGGTCACAGACACTACTGGCAGTAGTGTAGGTCCAGACACTTTTGACAGTAGTGTAGGCCCACAGACACTACTGACAGTAGCATAGGTCACAGACACTACTGACGTAGCATAGGTCCCCAGACACTACTGACAGTAGCATAGGTCACAGGACACTACTGACAGTAGTGTAGGTCCCCAGACACTTTTGACAGTAGTTTTAGGTCAAAGACATACTGACAAGTAGCATAGGTCACAGACATACTGACAAGTAGCATAGGTCACCAGGACACTATGACAGTAGCATAGGTCACAGACACTACTGGCAGTAGTGTGGGTCCCAGACACTTTTGCAGTAGTGTAGGTCACAGACACTACGACAGTGCTAGGTCACAGCACTCTGACGTGCATAGGTCACAGACACTACTGACAGTAGCCATAGATCACGACACTACTGACAGTAACATGGGCCACCACTACTGGCGAGTTTGGTCCCGACACTTTTGACAGTAGTGTAGGTCACGGGCCCACTACTGACAGTAGCTAGGTCACAGACACTTACTGACAGTAGCATAGGTCCAGACACTATGACAGTATTTGTAGGTCACAGACACTTTTGACAGTAGTGTACGTCACAGACATACTGACAGTAGCATAGGTCCAAGACACTACTGACAGTAGAAATAGGTCACAGCCCATATGACAGTAGCATAGGTACAGACACTACTGGCAGTAGTGTAGGTCCTGCACTTTTGACAGTAGTGTAGGTCACAGACACTACTGACAGTAGCATAGGTCACAGACACTACTGACAGTTAGCATAGGTCACAGACACTACTGACAGTAGCCAAAATAGGTCACAGACACTACTGACAGTAACTAGGTCACAGACACTATGGCAGTAGTGTAGGTCCCAGACACTTTTGACAGTAGTGTAGGTCACGGGACACTACTGACAGTAGCAAAGGTCACAAAAAAAGACAGTGGGTTTGGTCACAGACACAAATGAAAAGTAACAAAGGTCACAGAAAACAAACTGGCAGTAGTGTGGGGCCCGGGGCACTTTTGACGTAATTTTAGGTCACAGACACACGGGGACAGTAGCATAGGTCCCGGCCACTACTGACAGTAGTTTTAGGTCACAGACACTTTTAAACGGGAGTGTGGGTCACAGACACAACTGACAGTAGAAAAGGGGCACAGACACTCCCTGACAGAAAGCAAAAGGCACAGACACTACTGACAGTAGCATGGGTACAGCCCACTACTGCCAGTAACATAGGTCACGGGACCCTACGGCAGTATGTAGTTCCCCGACATTTTTTGACAGTAGTGTAGGTCACGGGACACTACTGACGTAGCATAGGTCAAAAGACACAAACTGACAGTAACATAGGCCCACAGACCTACTGGCAGAAAGGTGTGGGCCCCCAACACTTTTGACGGTGTGAAAGGTCACAGACACTACTGACAGTAGCATAGGTCACGGGACACAACGACAAACATAGGTCCCGGGACACTACTGGACAGTGCATAGGTCACAGACACTACGACAGTAGCATAGGTACAGAAATACGGGACAGTACCCATGGGGTCACGCCCTTTTACTGACGAAAACTTTGGTCCCCCCCCAGACAAAAAGGGCCCAGTTGTGGGGTTTTCAAAGACACTACTGCAGTAGCGGGAGGTCACGACACAACTGACAGTGCTTTGGTCACAGCAAAAACTAAACGGGAAACATAGGTCACGACATTTCGGGCCCGTTAGTGTAGGTCACAGGACACTATGACAGTAGCATAGGTCAAAAGCCCACTATGCCCAGTAACTTGGTCACAGACACTACTGGCGTAGTGTAGGCCCAACAGACAAAACGACAGAAGCTTAGGTCCAGACACTACTGACGTAGCATGGCCCAAAGACACTACTGACATTTGCATAGGTCACAGCCCAACAACTGACATTAACATAGGTCACAGACACTCCCGGCAGTAGTGTAGGTAAAAGGGACCTACTGACAGTAGCATAGGCCCACGGGGACACTACTGACAGAAACCATAGGCCCAAAGACACTTATGGCAGAGTGTAGGTCACAAAAAACACGGGACAGTGAAAAAGGTAAAGGGACATCCGACATTAAAAAAGGGGTCACAGAAAACTATGACGTAAATAGGTCACAGACACTACTGACAGAAAACATGGGGTCCAGACACTACTGCCCAGAAAACATGGGGTTCACAGAAAAACTGACAGTAACTGGGTCACAGACATACTGACAGAAAACATGGCCCCCCCCCCCCGAAAACTACTGCAGAAAATTTAGGCCCAAGGGAACATACTGACAGTAACATAGGTAAACCAGAAAATACAAAACATTAACATGGGTCCCAGCACTACTGACAGTAGCATGGGTTTACAGCATTTACTGACAGAAAACATAGGCCCCAGACACTACTGACATTTGCATGGGGTCACGGGCCCAAATGACAGAAAGCATGGGGGTACAGACATACTGCCCAGTAACATAGGCCCAGACACAACGGGCCCAGTAGTGTAGGTCCCAGACACTATGACAGTAGCATAGGTCACAGCCCCTTTTACTGCGAAACATAGGTCAGGCCCACTCCCGGAAAAAGTAGTGAGGCCCACGACACTACGGGACGTAGCAAGGTCCAGACCAAATGACAGTAACATAGGTCAAAAGACATTTTGGCAGTATTTGAAAGGTCACGACAAATGACAGTGCTTTAGGTAAACAGGAAAACCCCTTTGACGAAAACATAGGCCCACGGGCCCTTTTACTGACAGTAACATGGTCACAGCCCACTACGGGACAGAAAACAAAAGGTAAACGGGCCCAATACGGACGGAAACGGGGGCCCCCACAGACATTTAGGGCAAAAAATAGGCCCCAACAGCCCCTACTCGAAGTAACATAGGTCCCCGGGAAACAAATTAAACAGTAACAAAAGGTCACAGACACAAAACTGACAGAAAACATAGGCACAAAAATTTTACTGAAAAGAACTTGGCCCCGGGAACACTATGACAGTGGGCATAGGTCCGAAAACTATAAACGAAACCCCATAGGTCCCAGCACTACTGACATAGAAATGGGGTCACGGGGGCACTATTGCCCAGTAGCAAAAGGGTCACAGACACAATGAGTAAATAGGTCCCAGACACTTGTTGGCCAAAAAGAAAAATTACTACTTGAAAACACAAACTACTGGGGACTTTTGGCCCCCTCAGACGGGGTTTTTGACCGCAAGCAGTTTGTCAAAAAACATCAACAAAATCAACATGCCCGAAAACTTTACGAAAAGCCTGGAATTTTTACCCATCACAAAAACTTTTGATTCCAAAAAATTTTTTTTAAACCAGTACCCCGGGAGTAAATATGGGTTTTAAACTTAAGCTCTCAGAAAGGTTAAAATGAAATTTACCTTTATTTCAAAGTAGAGGAGAAATATATATAAGAGGATTGTTATGGTCCGGGATTTATACATAAACTTTGTATTTTGGAAAATAGTTCAAAAAGGACCAACTGGTTTGATAAATTTAAAGATACTTGTGCAACTTTTTACAAAATTGTGAAAACACTTAGAGATTTTTGGGGAACACTTAAAACACTTGGAAAACATTAAAAACACTTGGGCAACACTTGTTACCCAAATTTTGGGCACAAGTATGTAATTAAATCATGGCAAATAAATCTCTTAAAAAGAACAGAAAGATACATACAGTGAATAAAACAAGACACAGAATAACCCGACTTTAGGAGGACAAAAAGCTTACGACGGCCCTTCCCGGGCCCCCCAAATTGTACCCTTACAATTTTCACTTGGGAAATGGTTTCCCGTCAGTGGTGGCAGCCGGTTTTTAGTGTAAAAACACTGTTGGGAAAAAACCCTTTTTCAGTGTATATCACTTTTGGGAAATTTCCTTGGGCCCGTATAAATACCCGAGGGGAATTCCTTTTCTGGTGGATTACATAGAGGAGAATGCCGTTTTCAGTTAAAATACACTTTAAGGGAAATTTAGTTTTCAGTGTATATACCGAGGGAAAAAGCCCTGTCGAATTAAAAACACTGGGGGGAAATTTCCCGTGTTTTGTGTATATACACTGAGGGAAATCCCTGTCAGCATAAATAACACGAGGGGAATGCTGTGTTAAATGTAAAATACACTGAGGGGAACCGTGCTTAAAATATACACTGGAATATCAAAATTTTTCAGTATACAAACAGTGGCAAATATTCCCCGGGAGATTTTATTTATTAAAAATATTATTCCCCACAAATATTCTCATCTACTCTAAAAGTTTTGGGCAGAATAAAAAAAACCCGGAAAAGCTTCACAATGCCCCCCAAAAAAAAGAAATAAAATGAAAAATTATACGACTCCCCGGTGAATAATAAGAGGGCAGAGCGACTCCCATAAAAACCCCCATGGGGGGCAAAAAAAAAATATTTCAATACGAGATTTAAAAAAAAAAATTTTTATAAAATATATCTCCATGTTTTACTTTTTCACGGGGATTTCAAAAATTGATGCTCATTTAAAAATTTTTTAGGATAGCGTTTTTTTCCCGGCTGCTGTGAGGGAAAACGGGGGGGCGCCACTTTTAAAACTTTAATTTCGTGTGCTCGATGTTTTTGTGTGGTCTGGGGCGTGTTTGTGTTTTGTGTATGTGTGTGTGTGTCTGTGTTTCTCACTAGTTTTATTTAAACCCAGTTGGGTTGCGGGGGGTCGGTTTTCCCACTCCTGGCCCCGCCCCCTTTTTCCCCCCTGATCCTACTTGGTTCACTTCCCCCCTGGGGCCGTGGCTTTATCATACCTCTGCTTAAAGCTATTTTAGGGGTCCTGGGGGCCACTTCATCGTGTTGTGTGTGTGGGGTGTGGTTGGGGTGGTTTTGTGTGTGGTTTTGTGTGTGTGGGGTGTGTGGGGTGTAATCACCCAGTTGTACTCACCCAGTTGAGGTTTGGCCGGGGGGCCCAGTCCGGCCCCCTGGCCCCGCCTCTTCATGATCGCTTTCTAGGTCACTCTTTCCCCCAACCGTGGGGCTTTATCCCGACCTCTGCTTAAAAACTTGTATGGATCCCTGCCTTCACTACAACGCTTCCCAAACTATTCCCACTTACTGGGCTAAATCTGGTGGCTGAAGAAATACTTCCTAACATTCCCGTGATTCCCTCCCGTGTCTTCAACTTCCAACTGTGCCCCCTTTTTAAATGTGTCCAATTTCTGGAAAAATCCTTCCCTTTTTCCACCTTGTCAATTCCCCTCAGTATTTTTTATGTCCCTTATCAAAGTCCCCCCATCCCCCCTCCTTTTCCTCCAGGGTCGTCAGGTTGATTTCCCTTAAAACCCCCCTCGTAAAGGGCAAACCCCTTATTTGGGCCCAGTCCCTTTTTGCAAAACCTTTTTAAACTTTCTTTTTTAAATTTCTTTACGTGCTTTGGTTTGGGGGTGGGTTCCAAACTGGTTTCCGCCAAAAAACTCCAATTTTGGGCCTAACGTTTCACGGTGTACAGGATCCCCGAACAATTTCCCTTTTTAAGGGGTGGGCGGAATGCCCGTTCTGAGGTTTGGGTAGGCCCCATATGCTGCAGCAGTTATTTGGTTGATGGGCTTCAGGGGATGTGGGCCCGGTTTTTTTATACTCCACCCCAAAATCCTTTTTCCCCTGAGTTAGGTTTGTAGTCTTGGCCCCCCCCAGGGCGAAATTTGTCTGCGGTCTTCTTTGCCCTTTTTCCCCCAATTTTTCAGGGCTTTGCCCCTTGGTGGGATTGAACTCCAAAGGGGCCAATTGCTGGACCGATCTTCCGCCTGTCCAAAATCCCTTTGAGTTCTGCCTGGTCCTTCGATCGAGTGGGAATTTTCTCAAACAACTTCAGTAAACTGCAAACAGGGACACCCAATCTATTCCCTTCCTTTTGTCGTTCACAAATACCAAGGGGAAAAAAGCACTGGTCCCAGGATGAAACCCCGGTGTGTGTGTTTGGGGTGTGTGCGTGTGTTGGGGCCCGTGTGTGTGTGTCCCGTTTTTGTGCTGTTGTGTGTGGTGTGTGTGTTGGTGTACTCCCTATTTGTACTCACCTATTTTTGGTTGGAAGGGGTCGAAATCCCCACTCCTTTCCCCGGGCCCCTTCGTCTGGGTTGCTACTAGGTCCCCCTTTCCCTGCCCCATGGGCTCTTTCCTACCTGCTTTTAAAACTTTGTATGGTTCCTGCCTCCCCACATCACTTTAGGGTTTTTCCACGGCCCGACTACTCTATGACTGAAAGGAAAATTACTTTCCCAAATCCCCTTTGATTATCTGGGTCTTCAAAAATTTCCCAAATTTTGACCCCCCTTTTGTCTGTGTCCCATTCTGGAAAAATCCCGTCTTTGGGCCACCCCCCGGGCAAATTTCCCCGGGAGTTTTTTATAAAGTCGTTTTCATGTCTCCCCTGGGCCCCCTGGCCCCCCTGTCGTCAGGCCCATTTCCCTTTAACCTTTCTTCATTTGGACAATCCCCGTAGCTCTGGGACTAGTCTTGTTGCAAACCTTTGCATTTTCCCTAATTTCCCTTTACGTGGGTTGATAGGGGTGGATTCCAAACTGGTTTCGGCAAAACTCCCCGTATGGGCCTGACGTAGATGGTGTTAAAGAGTTTAAACGAATCCCCTTTCTAGGGATCGGAACGCTATCCGTTGGGTTTGGGCCCGGCGGGCCCCTATGCTGCAGCAGTTTTTCTGATTGATGTGCGCCTCAGGAGATATGCTCGGGTTTTTATACTCCCCCCAATTTTTTTTCCTTTTGGAGGTTTGCAGTCTTTTGGCCTTTTAAACTATATTGTGTCTGGGGGTCTTCTTTTTCCCTTTTCCCCCAAACTTCCTTTACTTTTTTTTGGCAGGGGGTTAAAAATTCCCAAAGGGGCCAGTTGTGGCCAGGCTTGTAGGGCCCGGCCCCGATCTCTTTTTAGTCCTGGCCCGATCCCCGTCGTTTTTTTTCTTCTCAATTTTAAATTCAATCGTCCGGGAAACAAGGAACCCCTTTGAGGTTTTATCCCTTGTTATGTCGTTCAGATAACCAAGGGAAAAGCCCCAGGTCCCAGGGGCTGACCCCTGTGGAACCCCGCTTGTCACCGGCCCCACTCTGACACCTCGTCGCGTACCCATGACTCTTGTTTCCCCCCCCCTGTCCCGGTATTCTCTGATCCCTTGCAGTGCCTTTCCTGTTATGTGTGCCTTTGGGCCTCTAGCTTTTTTCAGTAACCTCCTGGTTGGGGGAACTGTTTCGAAAAAACCTTTTTGCAGTCCAAAAACGGGAGTCGGTCCCCCCCTCTCTCTCTTTTTTCTTAAATTCTGTTTACCTTGTCATAAAACTCTAGAAAGGTTTTGTGACACAGGATTTTTTCCCCCCCCAAAAACCCTCTGGTTGTCAATTATAAAAATTGTTTCTTTCCAGGTGCCCCAACCCCTCTCCTCCTGGGTGATCTTTTTCCCCGGGCCTTGCATATATACACGTTTTGAGATTCAGGGGCTGTAGTTTTGTGCCCCCCCTGTCCCGTCTCCCTTTTTAAAAATTGGGAAATTCATTTGCCAAATTTTCCTTTCCCCAGGGGGGGGGTTTTTTCCCGTTTAAATGATGGTTGAAGTTTTTTGTTTTTTTGGGTCACACAATATCTCTGCTCCCTTTTAAAAAAACCCATGGAGAGATGTTGTCCCGGTTTCCCCCCGCCTTTGAAAGGGGTAAATTCGCATAGCAAGCTTCTTTCACCTCCTCCCCTTTGGGTTTTTATGTACCTAAACCCGCACTTGCTGGTGTGCCCCCCTGTTCTGATTTCCCCTTTGGGGTCCTCCGGTTTCCACTGGGAAAAAACCTCTTTAAATTTTGTTTTGAGGGTCCTGACATAACCCCTTTGGTCGTTTCTTGTGAATTCCCCCCTCACCCTTCCTCGTCTGAAATTTCCTGGTCCTTGGAAATGTTGTTTTCCCCCCTGATGTGGCGTCCCAAAAGCTTTGGGCAAATTTTACTTTTTTGATGCTATGTAATTTTTTTATTGTTTTTGGCCTCCCCTTTTTATCTGTGCTTTTTCGTTTCCCGGCTCTTCGGCTGATTTCTTTTATTCTCCCCGAGTTTTCTGTCCCCTTTTTTACCTTTTCCATTCTCTAGTTCAAACCCAGTTTTTTTCCCCCCACAAACCCTTTGGGGGAACAAAAGGACTCGTTTTTGTTCTTCCCATTTTTTTCTGTTTTCCCCTTGGGGGAAAAAACCTTTTCCTCTGCCTCCTTGCCCTTTTTGTTTCTACTTTGTCCATCAATTTTTGTACTGGTTTTTTTCCCGGGCAGTTTTCCCCCTCCCACTGAATTTTTCTTGAAGGAAAATTCCTCATGCCGAGTTGGTTTTCCCCCTTTTTTTAGTTTGGTTTTTTCCCAGCCTATTTCCTGCTACTTTTCCCCCAAATTGGAGCTCAACTTTTTGTAGTTTGAAGAAAAGAACCACATGATCACTAGCTCCCCCGGGGGGGGGCCCTTTTTTACTGATACCCTTTGATGTCCCCAAAATACTCATGGTGAATACAAGGGGCCAACCCTTTCTGGTTAAACCTTCCCCTTTTCTCTGGTAAGTGTCCCCTTTAAAATGTTGTGGGGGGATGGGTTCTCCAGTTCCCCACATCCATCAACTTGGCTTTTCCATGTTTCGGGGGCCCCCCCCTGGGGTTTAGGTTTTCCCCGTCCCAAACTCCTTGTGGGTTTAAATCACCCTTTAAATAGTAAAATTTGCTCCCCCCCCTGTGTGCTCTCCTGGCCACCTCGGCTGTGTGTTGATCATTGGGGTCGTTGGGTCTCATTTGTTTTTTCTCTTGGCCCCCCTGCAGTTTTTTGGTGGGGGTTTTAAATTACTTTCCAAATTTTCACCTTTTGTCCCCCAGACTTTGGGTTTTTTCCCACTAAATAGTGTGTGTAAAGTATCACCTAATTTTTACTCACCCAATTGTGGTTGCAGGGGGGCCCAGACTCAGCTCCCCCGGCCCCGCCTCTTCACTGAAACGCTACGGGTCCCCTCCTTTGCTTCCCTTTAGCTTTTTCATACCTCTTCTTAAAAATATGTTTTGGTTTCCCTGCCCCCAAAACCCTTTACTTGCTAGGTATTCCAATTGTGACAACTCTAGACTGAAAAAATAATTCCCAAAAGTCCCCCGTGGGGCTCGTTGAGTCTTGCCCCTTCCAGTTTTTGGCCCCTTGTCCCTGTTTTCCCCTCTCTGGAACATCCTTCTCTGTCCCCCCTTGTCTTTTCCCGCAGTATCTTTATGTCGTTATCAGTCCCCTGACCCCCTTTTGTCCTCCCCGTGTCCCTTTAGTCCGATTTCCCTTAACCTTTCCTCGTACCATTCCCTTGGGCTTGGGAATGGGGGGGGCCCTTTTTGGGAAACCTTTTTACTTTCTCCCAACTTCTTGACGGGCTTTTCCAGGTGTGGGTTCCAGCTGGTGCGGGATACTCCAGTATGGGCCAAACATACAAAAGTGGGACAGTGTTTGAACGATTTTCCCTTTTTTGAGGTAAACGGAACGCTATTCTCAGGTTTTTCCAGGCGCCCGTTTGCTGGGAGGGGGTTTTTTTGGTTTTATGTGTGCCCCCGGTGATGTCCTCGGTGTTTTAAAGGTCACCCCAAGGGGCCCCTTTTTCCCCCCAAATGAGGTCTTTAGTCCCCTTTTTCCAAACCCAGCCTTTATTCTTCGGGGGTCTTCTTTGCCCCTCCCCAATCCTTTATGTTTTTCATTTTTTGGGTGGATTGAATTCGAGGAGCCGTTACTGGGCCCCAAAGTCCCCCCCCCTCCCGGTCCCCTTTTTCAGTCCTGCCCCCCATTTCCCCGTCCCATTTTTAAATTTTTTCCATCAACTTCACGTATCGCGAAAAGGGACACTTCAGAGTCTATTCCCTTTCCCTCATGTCGGTTTTAAAATATATCAAAAAAAGCACTGGTCCTTGAAAAATGAACCCCCCTGGGGGCCCCCCCTTGTAACAGGCGCCCACTGTGATAAACCCCCTTCACGTACCATGACCGTTTGCTGCCTTTCCCCGTAGGGAAACCCTTAAACCATTGCAGTGCCCTTCCTTTTTTGTGTGCCGATCCCTCCAGCTTCTGCACTAAACTCTTGTGGGGAAAGTGTGGGCCCCCCAAAGGCCCTTTTCCCGCAGTCTAGGAAAACGCAATTTTAACCCAACCCTCTCTTCTTTTCCCTTTCTTTGTTAAATTTTCATTTAAAAATCCCGGGGGTTTGTGATACCCAAAATTTTCCTTCCCCTGAACCCCCGTGGTTTTTTTTTTTTTAATCTTTTTCCTTTCCCGGGGGTTTTGACCCCCTCTCCTCCCCGATAAAATTTTCCCTGACTTTGCACACCAAAAATGTCCCGAGACACAGGCCCGTAGTTTAGTGCCTGTTTTGTTTCCTTTCTTAAATTGGGGAAATACATTAGGGTGTCCCTTCCCTTTCTCAGGTAGTTGCCCCGTTTTTAAGGGATGTGTTTTTAAGTTTTGGTTTTGAGGCCACACAAGCATTTTTCTGCTCCTTCTTAAGGACCCATGGGGAGATTTTTGTGGGGTGGTGTAATTTTGTGTGTGTGTGTGTGTTTGTTTGTGGGTGTGTGTTTTGTGTCTGTCTGTCTGTCTGTCTGTCGTCCCGTGAGGTGTCTTGGTTTAGTGTGGTTTTGTGAGTGTCGTGTGCGTGTCTGTGTGTGTCCCGTGTGTGCGTGGTGCCCTGTTTTGTGTTGGTTTTTGGTGTGATGTGTGTGTGTGTTTGTGTGTGTGCTGTCTTCCATTTTCCCCAGGTAGTCGGCCCCGTTTTGATTGATGTGCTGGTTGTTGTTAAATTGGCACACACAGGGCCCTGGGTCCCCCCTTTTCAGGCCCCCTGGAAAAAATGTTAAACCGGCCTCATCTCCTTTGAGGATTAGCCCAAATTAGCCCTCTTTACTTCCCTCGGTTGTTTGTATTGTCTCAAAATTGATGGTGTACCCCCCTCTGCCCCTTTTTGGGGTCTCTTCTGTCTCCCCGTGAAAAAATTTTTTTGAATTTTTCATGTTGGCTCCCTTCCCCATACTTCCCGGTTGTTTCTTATGAACTTCCCCCTCCCCTTCCCCCGCCAGATTTACCTTTGGGCCTTAACTTCTGGTTTTCCCCCCCTGTGTGGCTGTACAACAGCTTCTGGTCAGATTTTGGGTTTTGCTGCTTTGTCATTTTCGATTGTCCGGGTTTTTCCTCCCCTTTAAAATTCATTTTTGGCTCTACTATGCTCTCCTTATTTTTTTGTTTTTCCTTTTTCCTTCTATACCTTTTTTTCCAATTTTTCCCGACACTTATTTTTGGGCCCGGGACTCCTTTGAAATGAACCAAGGGCCCCAACCCGGCCCTTTCCTTATTTCCCGTTACCCTTGGGGGAAAAAAACCTCAGCTCGCCCCTTTGCATTTTTGGGTTTTTTCACATATTCCTTATCTTTATTTTTCTGACTTCCCTGCCAGTACTCTGTCCCAACTGAACCCCGTGCAGGAAATTAAACCTTCCCTGTTGTTCCGTTTCTTGTGTTTTTGGCCCTTTTTTCGTCCTGGCCTTCCTGCTTTTCCCCCTCCCCTTTGTAAAATTTTGTATTATTTTGAAGCTTTAGGGTCCAATGGCACGACCCCAGGGGGGCTTTCTATGTGCCCGTCCTCAATATCTGCACTACTCCAAAAGGGGAATTTCTAGGTCCCGTCCCTTTCTGAAATTTATCCCCCTTCCCCTCCCTTTGGTAGCAAAACCCTTTTGTGTGGGTACATGAGATTTTCCAGTGCCCAAATTTTTTGGGGGGGCCCCTGTAACCCAAGTTGGTTCTTTCCCCCGTCAGTTTCCCTTTTTAATTGAAGTCGCCCCAATCAGTAGCTTTGGGCCCTGCCCCGCAGTCTTTTCTTATCCTCTGCCTCCCCTTATTTGCTCGTCAAAATCCTATTGGTTTTTTTTTATGAGTAGTGCCAAATCCTCCCCCCTTCTTGTCTTTCCCCAGGATTTGTTCATCCTGTTGGAAAGATGGCATCTGTTATCATTCCTGTGAGCTTGGTTTTGGTGAGAGCTATGATATCCGGTGATGCCTCTTTGATTCTTTCATGCCACTCCTACCACTTGTTCATTATTCCATCATTTCGTTATTCCTTCAGTTTCCTCTCCAACACTGTATTCTGGGGGTCTGTGGGAATGGGGTCCTTGTAGTGTGCTGTGAGACTCTACAGTATATTGTGGGGTGGGGGCTGTAAGTGTGGATTGTGGTTTGTGTTTGGATAGCATGTTTGACCATGGGGTTCTGATGGTGGTTCTGTGTGTGCTTGCACTTGTTGCTCTGCCCAACTCTGGTTGTCCTCTGCTGACTCTGTCTTTGTCTCTCTTCCTAGCCCCTTTCGTTTCTGTGTCTTCTCCCTCAACTGCTGTCGCTCTATTCTTGTTCCGTCACAGTCTAGGAACATCCTCTTGTATGTTGGTGATTACTTCAGCTGTGGTTTCTCTTGCAGGATCCTATTCTACTCTGTTTCTGTCTTGAAAATCAGTTTGACTGGCCGATTTCTCCCCTTCAACTATTCTCCTATTCTCTGAAAATTTACTATCTCATTCATATCCTCCTTGCATATTTCTTTGATGATGTTTTCAATTTCCTGTTTTTCATTTTGCTGTCTTTCATTATGTGTCCTTCCTTCGATCTCCTGAAGCCCATGAGTAAACACTGACTTCTACATCTCCTCCTCCCATTGCCTTTCCCTCAGTGTCACTGGGTCCCATTTGTACATAGCCATTGTCTCCCTTATTTTTTCCTATAACTCTTGGTGGCACGGTCATGCCTCTGCATGGAACCTGCCACCTTCTCTACCTTCTCTCCCCCTAAATTACTGCAATCCCTGCTCCTAATAGCTCTCCCGCTACATTCCTTGGCCTTGCTTGGTGGACTGATAGGGCCTTAGCATAAGTCTTGTCTCCTTTCTTTCCATTGGGCACCTCATTTAATATGGGTGTACCTGCTTCAGATGCCATGTCACATCTGGGCAATAGCCCCGTAACTCCTTTCAGCATATTTATCTCATATTCTAGGACCTGTATCCTGGCTTCTGCAGCTTTAGCTGTGACTCCCATATATTCTTCTCTTCCTCCATCCTCTACTCCATTTTTGTAGAAAGCTTTCCCACTCTTGTTCCATCCTTTTACATTGCTCTTCCATCCATTCTTCCTTACAAGGAATATCTTTCTCTGATCCCCTGAACCTTCAGCTTTCCATCTGAGCCACCATTTTATTAATGTGTTGTTTTTTGTATTGTGTGTGTGTGTGTGTGTGTGTGTGTGTGTGTGCAAGACAATTAGTTATGGAGTGGTAGAGAGAGGTGGAGAGAGAGAGAGGTGAAGAGAGAGAGAGAGAGAGAGAGAGAGAGAGAGAGAGAGAGAGAGAGAGAGAGAGAGAGAGAGAGAGAGAGAGAGAGAGAGAGAGAGAGAGAGAGAGAGAGAGAGAGAGACAGACAGACAGACAAGGTTATCTGCCTGATGAACTCATTCCACCTCTAAATCGACAGGATGGGACCACCTCTACTAGTAGTCAAGAGAAGGCGGACCTCTTTGCCGAACACTTTGCTACCAAAATGCAAGTTCCTGATCCAGCAAGTGACCCTCCTTGGCCAGCTGCAAGAAGTGTGTCAAAACTGTCAGTGGTGACAATAAGGCAGGAGGAGGTGCATTTCCTTCTTAGATCGATTGACCAAGAAAAGGCTGTGGGCCCAGACAAGTTGAGCCCAAGATTGCTGAGAAGATGCGCAGACCAGCTAGCAGCACCTCTAACTTGCATCTTTCAGCATTGCCTAGTACAGTGTAAATGGCCCTCTCTGTGGAAAGAGGCAAATGTAGTCCCTGTTCACAAAAAGAAGAGCAGTGCAGAAATCAGCAACTACAGACCAGTGTCACTCCTGTCAATCACTGGTAAGATCCTGAAGACAATAATCTCAAGACAAATGACAGAGTTTTTTGACTACCACTCACTACTTTGTGATCGTCAATATGGCTTCAGGAAAGATTACTCTGCTGCTGATCTGTTGTTAAACCTCTCCACTAAGTGGCACCAGTCACTGGATGAATCCAAAGTCAGCTGTGTGGTAGCACTGGACACTGCTGGCGCTTTCGACCGGGTGTGGCATCAGGGCCTCTTGGCAAAACTTCAAGCGCTGGGAATTGCAGGCTCTACACTATGTCTCCTCAGTGATTACCTTCGTGGTAGATCTCTAAGGGTAGTTCTCAATGGAACGGAATCAGCAAGACATTCTAATGGGGAAAGTGTTCCACAAGGAAGCGTGCTGAGACCATTGTTATGGAATGTCTACTTAAATGACCTTCTTCATCTCATCCCAGAATCCCATGCATATGCAGACGACTGTACACTGACATTCACTTATCCAAGAGAAGAAATAACAACTGCCCTAAGCTACATCAATCACCAGTTAAGAGCTATATCAGCTTGGGGAAATAGATGGCAAGTAGCATTTGCACCTGAGAAAACGCAAATGATGATGGTCTCTAGGCACCATGATGGTAATGCCGGTACGATGAATTAGAGGATGTTGGCACCTGGGGAAGAAGTTGATATCCTTAGGGTGAAATTTGACTCGAAACTGATCATGAGGAACCATGCTGTAAATCTTGCAAACATTACTAGTAACTTTGCTCCCCCCATGTGTGCTCTCCTGGCCACCTCGGCTAGTGTGTCGACCATTGCTCTGTTGCTCTCATCGTATTCTTCTATTGGCCTCCTGCAGTTCTGTGGTGGGTTGTACATTACTGCAATTATCACCTTATGTCCCTCAGACTGGATTGTTCCTACTAAGTAGTCCCTTTCGCCCGTGCAATCCATTCCTTCCATTTTCTCAAAACCCCACTGGTTTTTAATGAGCAGTGCAACTCCTCCTCCCCCTCTCCTCCCTCTGTCTTTCCTGAGGATTTGATATCCGGATGGAAAGATTGAATCTGTTAATATTCTGGTGAGTTTTGTTTCTGTGAGTGCTATTATGTCTGGGGATGTCTCCTTGATTCTTTCGTGCCACTCCTCATACTTATTTGTTATTCCATCTGCATTTGTATACCACACCTTCAACTTCTTTTCTAAGATTGTGGTCTGGGAGGTGTATTGGGGTTAGGGAAGTGGGAGACCTGATAAGGAACTATGGGTGGTTGCTGTGGGGGTGGAGTTTGTAATGCAGTGGGTGGGGGCATTGGATGTGGCATGGGTGTTTTGGTTTAGAGTGTTTGGTTTTCACTGGGGTTGACCTGGTTGGGAGGCTTCTGTAGGAAGTTGTGAGGGAGGCTGTATTTGATCTTCCTGTGTCTGGGATCTCCTGTCTGTCTTCTCCATCCCCTCTCTTTCCTCCTTTCGCCTTTGCACCATCTCTCTCTGTTTCTGCCTTTCTGCTTGTGTTCTCTTGCAGTCGAGATACACCTTCCTGTATGCCAGCATGTCCCTTAATCGTGCTTTCTCTTGCAGGATCCTGTTCCGAGTCGATTCTGCCTTGAAGGTCACTTTCACTGGCCGGGTTCTTTTTTTTACAAACCCCCCTATTCTCCGAAAATTTTCCAGCTGGGTCATGTCGTCTTCTCCTATTGCTCTCATGATGCTTTCAATTGCTTTTTTTTCCCTTGTTTTCTTGCTTCATATGTTTCCCCTTCAACTTCCTGGAGCCCATACACAAAGACTGGCCTCACCCTTTCATTCTCCCACTGCATATCCCTGTGTATCCCCTCATTCAATTTCATTTCCTCCATTGCAGCTTTCCTTTCTTCAATTTCACTAGTTAATGTACTTGGGCTCAGTGGCCTGTCATTTTCCCTTCTCGGCTTTCCCTGGGCTCTGCTGTGGTCTGTTAGGGCCTCCACATATAGCTTAGCTCCTTCATTTACTACAGTCTCCACTGATTGAGCTTCTACATGCAGTTTTTCTCCTTCTTTCCCTACAGTCCCCTTATTTGTGACTGAGGTAGCAGTCTCTGTTGTCAATCCCAAAATGTTGTTTAGTTCTTTAGGCTGCTTCAGATTTTTCAGTTCCTCTTCTAAACTCTGTATCCTGGTCTCTGCTTGACTTAGTTCTGTATGTTAGGCTAGTAGTGTCTATGTCAGAGTGTGGGGGGGAGGTAGTGGAGGAACAGTGGCTATGTGGGAAGGAGAGAGAAGCAAGTGGGTGAGTGGGAGAGGGAGGGGGAATGAGGGAGAGGAGAGGAGGGGGAGGGGTGAAAAGAAGGAGGGGGGGGATCAGGTGAAGGAGTCAGATGTCGGTGGGGGAGGGGGGAGTGATTGTGTGAGTCTGGCAATGTGTGTGTGTGTGTGTGTGTGTGTATCTTGTGTGTGTGTGTGTGTGTTGTGTGTTTTCGTGTGTGTGTGTGTGTGTGTGTGTGTGTGTGTGTGTGTGTATCTTGTGTGTGTGTGTGTGTGTGTGTGTTGTGTGTTGCGTGTGTGTGTGTGTGTGTGTGTGTGTGTGTGTGTGTGTTTGTGTGTGTGTTGTGTGTTTGTGTGTGTGTGTGTTGTGTGTGTTGTGTGTGTGTGTGTGTGTGTGTGTGTGTGTGGGGTGTGTGGTGTGTGTGTGTGTGTGTGTTTGTGTGTGTACTCACCTATTTGTACTCACCTATTTGTGGTTGCAGGGGGTCGAGTCACAGCTCCTGGCCCGCCTCTTCGCATGATTGCTACTAGGTCCTCTCTCTCCCTGCCCCATGAGCTCTATCATACCTCGCCTTAAAACTATGTATGGTTCCCGCCTCCACTACGTCACTTTCTAGGCTATTCCACGGCCTGACTACTCTATGACTGAAGAAATACTTCCTAACATCCCTTTGATTCATCTGAGTCTTCAACTTCCAATTGCGACCTCTTGTGTCTGTGTCCCATCTCTGGAACATCCCGTCTTTGTCCACCTTGTCTATTCCGCGCAGTATTTTATATGTCGTTATCATGTCTCCCCTGACCCTCCTGTCCTCCAGTGTCGTCAGGCCGATTTCCCTCAGATTTCTTCGTAGGACAATCCCCGTAGCTCTGGGACTAGTCTTGTTGCAAACCTTTGTACTTTCTCTAATTTCTTGACGTGCTTGGCTAGGTGTGGAATCCAAACTGGTGCTGCATACTCCAGTATGGGCCTGACATAAATGGTATACAGAGTCTTAAACGAATCCTTACTGAGGTATCGGAACGCTGTCCGTAGGTTTGCCAGGCGCCCGTATGCTGCAGCAGTTATCTGATTGATGTGCGCCTCAGGAGATATGCTCGGTGTTATACTCACCCCCAGGTCTTTTTCCTTGAGTGAGGTTTGCAGTCTTTGGCCATCTAAACTATATTGTGTCTGCGGTCTTCTTTACCCTTCCCCAATCTTCATGACTTTGCATTTGGCAGGGTTAAATTCAAGGAACCAGTTGCTGGACCAGGCTTGTAGCCTGTCCAGATCTCTTTGTAGTCCTGCCTGATCCTCATCCGATTTGATTCTTCTCATTAACTTCGCATCATCTGCAAACAAGGACACTTCTGAGTCTATCCCTTCAGTTATGTCGTTCACATATACCAAGATACAGCACAGGTCCTAGGACTGACCCCTGTGGAACCCCGCTTGTCACAGGCGCCCACTCTGACACCTCGTCGCGTACCATGACTAGTTGTTGCCTCCCTGACAGGTATTCTCTGATCCATTGCAGTGCTCTTCCTGTTATATGCGCCTGATGCTCTATCTTTTGCACTAATCTCTTGTGAGGAACTGTGTCAAAGGCCTTCTTGCAGTCCAAGAAGATGCAATCAACCCACCCCTCTCTCTCGTGTCTTACTTCTGTTATTTTATCATAAAAACTCCAGAAGGTTTGTGACACAGGATTTGCCTTCCGTGAATCCGTGCTGGTTGGCATTTATACTCTTGTTCCGTTCCAGGGGCCTTTCATACATGATACCCTCGATGTCCGAACTACTCATGGTGAATACAAGGTCCAGTCTTGCTGGTTCATTCCTCTCCTCTCTCTCTGGTTAGTGTCTCTAACATGTTGATGCATGAGGTTTTCCAGTACCACATCCATCATCTGGCTCTCCATGTTTCGGGACCCCATGGGGCTCCAGGT
This sequence comes from Cherax quadricarinatus, assembly GCF_026875155.1. Classification (NCBI taxonomy): domain Eukaryota; kingdom Metazoa; phylum Arthropoda; class Malacostraca; order Decapoda; family Parastacidae; genus Cherax; species Cherax quadricarinatus. The sequence continues at coordinate 68,124,946 of NC_069404.1, forward strand.
TTTCCCAGTCAATCTCCTTGTGATTGAAATCACCCATAACTAGTAACTTTGTTCCTCCCATGTGTGCTCTCCTGGCCACCTCGGCTAGTGTGTCGATCATTGCTCTGTTGCTCTCATCATATTCTTCTCTTGGCCTCCTGCAGTTCTGGGGTGGGTTGTACATTACTGCAATTATCACCTTATGTCCCTCAGACTGGATTGTTCCTACTAAGTAGTCCCTTTCGCCCAGCCCTCCATTCCTTTTCCCTTTTCTCAAATCCCACTGGTTTTTTTTAAAGAAGCA
>NC_069404.1:68125728-68130728 GCF_026875155.1 Cherax quadricarinatus
TCACACACACACACAACACACACTACACACACACACACACCATTGCCAGACTCACACAATCACTCCCCCCTCCCCCACCGACATCTCACGCTTCACCTGATCCCTCCCCTCCTTCTTTCACCCTCCCCCTCCCCACCTCTCCCTCATTCCCCCTCTCCCTCTCCCACTCACCCACTTGCTTCTCTCTCCTTCCCACATAGTTCCTCCACTACCTCCCCCCCACACTCTGACATACACACTACTAGCCTAACATACAGAACTAATAGGTTTCCTACTCTGAGGCAAACAGGATAAAACAAAAATGGGTTGCCAGAGAGCAACAAGAAAAGCCAAGGGACAGGAGGAGGAAACTGCAAAGGAAGATTTGGCAGCAGAGCTCACAAAAAGGGAACACGAATGGGAAAAGAAACTAGAAGAACTTAGCATGAGAATGGAAGAGAGGATAGTAATGGAAAGCAGGAAGTGGGATGTGCAAGTCAAAGCAGCAGAGACCAGGATACAGAGTTTAGAAGAGGAACTGAAAAATCTGAAGCAGCCTAAAGAACTAAACAACATTTTGGGATTGACAACAGAGACTGCTACCTCAGTCACAAATAAGGGGACTGTAGGGAAAGAAGGAGAAAAACTGCATGTAGAAGCTCAATCAGTGGAGACTGTAGTAAATGAAGGAGCTAAGCTATATGTGGAGGCCCTAACAGACCACAGCAGAGCCCAGGGAAAGCCGAGAAGGGAAAATGACAGGCCACTGAGCCCAAGTACATTAACTAGTGAAATTGAAGAAAGGAAAGCTGCAATGGAGGAAATGAAATTGAATGAGGGGATACACAGGGATATGCAGTGGGAGAATGAAAGGGTGAGGCCAGTCTTTGTGTATGGGCTCCAGGAAGTTGAAGGGGAAACATATGAAGCAAGAAAACAAGGGAAAAAAAAAAGCAATTGAAAGCATCATGAAAGCAATAGGAGAAGACGACATGACCCAGCTGGAAATTTTTCGGAGAATAGGGGGGTTCGTAAAAAAAAGAACCCGGCCAGTGAAAGTGACCTTCAAGGCAGAATCGACTCGGAACAGGATCCTGCAAGAGAAAGCACGATTAAGGGACATGCTGGCATACAGGAAAGTGTATCTCGACTGCAAGAGAACACAAGCAGAAAGGCAGAAACAGAGAGAGATGGTGCAAAGGCGAAAGGAGGAAAGAGAGGGGATGGAGAAGACAGACAGGAGATCCAGACACAGGAAGATCAAATACAGCCTCCCTCACAACTTCCTACAGAAGCCTCCCAACCAGGTCAACCCCAGTGCAACCAAACACTCTAAACCAAAACACCCATGCCACATCCAATGCCCCCACCCACTACATTACAAACTCCACCCCCACAGCAACCACCCATAGTTCCTTATCAGGTCTCCCACTTCCCCAACCCCAATACACCTCCCAGACCACAATCTTAGAAAAGAAGTTGAAGGTGTGGTATACAAATGCAGATGGAATAACAAATAAGTATGAGTGGCACGAAAGAATCAAGGAGACATCCCCAGACATAATAGCACTCACAGAAACAAAACTCACCAGAATATTAACAGATTCAATCTTTCCATCCGGATATCAAATCCTCAGGAAAGACAGAGGGAGGAGAGGGGGAGGAGGAGTTGCACTGCTCATTAAAAACCAGTGGGGTTTTGAGAAAATGGAAGGAATGGATTGCACGGGCGAAAGGGACTACTTAGTAGGAACAATCCAGTCTGAGGGACATAAGGTGATAATTGCAGTAATGTACAACCCACCACAGAACTGCAGGAGGCCAATAGAAGAATACGATGAGAGCAACAGAGCAATGGTCGACACACTAGCCGAGGTGGCCAGGAGAGCACACATGGGGGGAGCAAAGTTACTAGTAATGTTTGCAAGATTTACAGCATGGTTCCTCATGATCAGTTTGGAGTCAAATTTCACCCTAAGGATATCAACTTCTTCCCCAGGTGCCAACATCCTCTCATTCATCGTACCGGCATTACCATCATGGTGCCTAGAGACCATCATCATTTGCGTTTTCTCAGGTGCAAATGCTACTTGCCATCTATTTCCCCAAGCTGATATAGCTCTTAACTGGTGATTGATGTAGCTTAGGGCAGTTGTTATTTCTTCTCTTGGATAAGTGAATGTCAGTGTACAGTCGTCTGCATATGCATGGGATTCTGGGATGAGATGAAGAAGGTCATTTAAGTAGACATTCCATAACAATGGTCTCAGCACGCTTCCTTGTGGAACACTTGCCCCATTAGAATGTCTTGCTGATTCCGTTCCATTGAGAACTACCCTTAGAGATCTACCACGAAGGTAATCACTGAGGAGACATAGTGTAGAGCCTGCAATTCCCAGCGCTTGAAGTTTTGCCAAGAGGCCCTGGTGCCACACCCGGTCGAAAGCGCCAGCAGTGTCCAGTGCTACCACACAGCTGACTTTGGTTTTCATCCGTGACTGGTGCCACTTAGTGGAGAGGTTTAACAACAGATCAGCAGCAGAGTAATCTTTCCTGAAGCCATATTGACGATCACAAGTAGTGAGTGGTAGTCAAAAAATCTGTCATTTGTTTGAGATTATTGTCTTCAGGACCCTTACCAGTGATTGACAGGAGTGACATGGTCTGTAGTTGCTGATTTTCTACACTGCTCTTCTTTTTGTGAACAGGGCTACATTTGCCTCTTTCCAAAAGAGAGGGCCATTTACACCTGTACTAGGCAATGCTGAAAGATGCAAGTTAGAGGTGTGCTAGCTGGTCTGCGCATTTCTCAGCAATCTTGGGCTCAACTTGTCTGGGCCCACAGCCTTTTCTTGGTCAATCGATCTAAGAAGGGGAAATGCACCTCCTCCTGCCTTATTGTCACACTGACAGTTTTGACACACTTCTTGCAGCTGGCCAAGGAGGGTCACTTGCTGGATCAGGAACTTGCATTTTGGTAGCAAAGTGTTCAGCAAGAGGTCCGCCTTCTCTTGACTATAGTAGAGGTGGTCCCCTTTCCCGTCGATTTAGAGGTGGAATGAGTTCATCAGGCAGATAACCTTGTCTGTCTGTCTGTCTCTCTCTCTCTCTCTCTCTCTCTCTCTCTTTTCTCTCTCTCTCTCTCTCTCTCTCTCTCTCTCTCTTTTCTCTCTTCTCTCTCTCTCTCTCTCTCTCTCTCTCTCTCTTCACCTCTCTCTCTCTCCACCTTCTCTACACTCCATAAAATTAATTGTCTTGCACACACACACACACACACACACACCACACACACACACACACACACACACACACAATACAAAAAAACAACACATTAAAAAAATGGTGGTCAGATGGAAGCTGAAGGTTTTAGGGGATCAGAGAAAGATATTCTTTGTAAGGAAGAATGGATGGAAGAGCAAGTAAAAAGGGTGGAACAAGAGTGGGAAGCTTTCTACAAAATTGGGAAATAGAGGATGGGGGGAAGAGAAGAAATATATGGGGTCACAGCTAAAGCTGCAGAAGCCAGGGGTACAGGTCCTAGAATTGAGATAATATGTGAAAGGAGTTACGGGGCTATTGCCCAGATGTGACATGGCATCTTAAGAAGGTACACCCTATTAAAAAGAGGTGCCCAATGGAAAGAAAGGAGACAAGACTTATGCTAAGGCCTATCAGTCCACTAAGCAAGGCCAAGGAATGTAGCGGGAGAGCTATTAGGAGCAGGGATTGCAGTAATTGAGGGGGAGAGAAGGTAGAGAAGGAGACAGGTTCCATGCAGAGGCATGACCGTGCCACCAAGAGTTATAGGAAAAAATAAGGGAGACAATGGCTATGTACAAATGGGACCCAGTGACACTGAGGGAAAGGCAATGGGAGGAGGAGATGTAGAAGTCAGTGTTTACTCATGGGCTTCAGGAGATCGAAGGAAGGACACATAATGAAAGACAGCAAATGAAAAACAGGAAATTGAAAACATCATCAAGAAATATGCAAGGAGGATATGAATGAGATAGTAATTTTCAGAGAATAGGAGAATAGTTGAAGGGGAGAAATCGGCCAGTCAAACTGATTTCAAGACAGAAACAGAGTAGAATAGGATCCTGCAAGAGAAACCACAGCTGAAGTAATCACCAACATTACAAGAGGATGTTCCTAGACTGTGACAGAACAAGAATAGAGCGACAGCAGTTGAGGAGAAGACACAGAAACGAAAGGGGCTAGGAAGAGAGACAAAGACAGAGTCAGCAGAGGACAACCAGAGTTGGGCAGAGCAACAAATGCAAGCACACACAGAACCACCATCAGAACCCCATGGTCAAACATGCTATCCAAACACAAACCACAATCCACACTTACAGCCCCCACCCCACAATATACTGTAGAGTCTCACAGCACATTACAAGGACCCCATTCCCACAGACCCCCAGAACACAGTGTTGGAGAGGAAACTGAAGGAATAACGAAATGATGGAATAATGAACAAGTGGTAGGAGTGGCATGAAAGAATCAAAGAGGCATCACCGGATATCATAGCTCTCACCAAAACCAAGCTCACAGGAATGATAACAGATGCCATCTTTCCAACAGGATGTATCAGATCCTGAGGAAAGACAGAGAAGGTGGAGGAGTGGCACTACTCATCAAAAACCAATAGGATTTTGATGAGCTATAGAGAGGAGGCAGAGGATAAGCAAGACTGCGAGCAGGACAAAGCTACTGATTGTGGCTGACTTCAATTACAAAGAAACTGACTGGGAGAACCAACTTGGGTTACATGGGGGCCCAAAAACTTGGCACTGGAAAATCTCATGTACCCACACATAAGGGATGCTACCAAAGGGAGAGGAGAGGATGAATCAGCAAGACGGGACCTAGTATTCACCTTGAGTAGTGCAGATATTGAGGACAGCACATATGAAAGACCCCTCGGGTCAGTGACCATGTGGATCTGAGCTTCGAATAAATAGCAGAATTACATCTGGAGAGGGAAGCAGGAAGGCCAGGACGAAAGAAGCCAGACT
>NC_069404.1:68133228-68187091 GCF_026875155.1 Cherax quadricarinatus
GTTAATAAATATATCTGCAGGGAATATTTGCCACTGTTTGTGTACTGACAAGTTGATATTCTCAGTGTATATATACTGACACGGCATTCCCCTCAGTGTATATACACTAACACAGCATTCCCCTCAGTGTATTTATGCTGACACGGCATTTCCCTCAGTGTATATACACTGACACTGAATTCCCTTCAGTGTACATACACAGACACGGAATTCCCTCAGGGTATTTACACTGACACGGTATTTCCCACAGTGTATTTACACTAACACGGCTGCCACCACTGACTTGGACCATTTACAAGTGTAACTTGTAAGTGGTACAAGTTGGGCCCGAACGTCGTCGTAAGCTTCTGTCTCTCCTATGTGCGGGTTATTCTGTGTCTTGTTCCATTCACTGTATTGTATCTTTCTGTTCTTCAAGAGATGCATAGCCATGATGAATTACATACTTGTGCAACATTTGGGTATCAAGTGTTGCCCAAGTGTGTAAGTGTTGCACAAGTGTGTAAGTGTTCCAAAAGTCTCTAAGTGTTGCACAAGTGTGTAAGAGTTGCACAAGTATCTTAATTCATCATCCAGTTGGTCCTGTGAACTATTTACCAGGACCATAACAATCCTCTTATATATATTTCTCCTCTACTTTGACTAAAGGTAATTACATTATTAACCTTGCTGACAGCTTAAGTTAAACTATATTTACTCCAGTGGGTACTGGTAAACATATTTTTTGGAATCAAATATTTTTGTGATGATAATTCTTCATCAGGCTACGTATGTTTGCTGTCATGTTGCTTTATGTTGTATGTTGGTGACTGACTGCTTGCGGTCAACACACGTCTGAGGAGACAATAGTCCTCAGTAGGTAGTGTTGTCAAGTAGTAATTATTCTTTTCCAACAAGTGTCTGGGACCTATGTTACTGTCAGTAGTGTCTGTGACCTATGTTACTGTCAGTAGTGTCTGTGACCTGTTACTGTCAGTAGTGTCTGTGACCTATGTTACTGTCAGTAGTGTCTGGGACCTATGTTGCTGTCAGTAGTGTCTGTGACCTATGTTACTGTCAGTAGTGTCTGTGACCTATGTTACTGTCAGTAGTGTCTGTGACCTGTTATGTCTAGTAGTGTCTGTGACTATGTTACTGTCAGTAGTGTCTGGGACCTATGTTACTGTCAGTAGTGTCTGTGACCTATGTTACTGTCAGTAGTGTCTGTGACCTGTTACTGTCAGTAGTGTCTGTGACCTATGTTACTGTCAGTAGTGTCTGGGACCTATGTTACTGTCAGTAGTGTCTGTGACCTATGTTACTGTCAGTAGTGTCCTGTGACCTATGTTACTGTCAGTAGGGGTCTGTGACCTATGTTACTGTCAGTAGTGTCTGTGACCTATGTTACTGTCAGTAGTGTCTGTGACCTATGTTACTGTCAGTAGTGTCTGTGACCTATGTTACTGTCAGTAGTGTCTGTGACCTATGCTACTGTCAGTAGTGTCTGTGACCTATGTTACTGTCAGTAGTGTCTGGGACCTATGTTACTGTCAGTAGTGTCTGTGACCTATGTTACTGTCAGTAGTGTCTGTGCCCTATGTTACTGTCAGTAGTGTCTGTGACCTATGTTACTGTCAGTAGTGTCTGGGATCTATGTTACTGTCAGTAGTGTCTGTGACCTATGTTACTGTCAGTAGTGTCTGTGACCTATGTTACTGTCAGTAGTTTTCTGTGACCTATGTTACTGTCAGTAGTGTCTGGGACCTATGTTACTGTCAGTAGTGTCTGTGACCTATTGTTACTGTCAGTAGTGTCTGTGACCTATGCTACTGTCAGTAGTGTCTGTGACCTATGTTACTGTCAGTAGTGTCTGTGACCTATGTTACTGTCAGTAGTGTCTGTGACCTATGCTACTGTCAGTAGTATCTGTGACCTATGTTACTGTCAGTAGTGTCTGTGACCTATGTTACTGTCAGTAGTGTCTGTGACCTATGCTACTGTCAGTAGTGTCTGTGACCTATGTTACTGTCAGTAGTGTCTGTGACCTATGTTACTGTCAGTAGTGTCTGTGCCCTATGTTACTGTCAGTAGTGTCTGTGACCTATGTTACTGTCAGTAGTGTCTGGGACCTATGTTACTGTCAGTAGTGTCTGTGACCTATGTTACTGTCAGTAGTGTCTGTGACCTATGTTACTGTCAGTAGTGTCTGTGACCTATGTTACTGTCAGTAGTGTCTGGGACCTATGTTACTGTCAGTAGTGTCTGTGACCTATGTTACTGTCAGTAGTGTCTGTGACCTATGCTACTGTCAGTAGTGTCTGTGACCTATGTTACTGTCAGTAGTGTCTGTGACCTATGTTACTGTCAGTAGTGTCTGTGACCTATGCTACTGTCAGTAGTATCTGTGACCTTTTGTTACTGTCAGTAGTGTCTGTGACCTATGTTACTGTCAGTAGTGTCTGTGACCTATGCTACTGTCAGTAGTGTCTGGGACCTATGTTACTGTCAGTAGTGTCTGTGACCTATGTTACTGTCAGTAGTGTCTGTGACCTATGTTACAGTCAGTAGTGTCTGTGACCTATGTTGCTGTCAGTAGTGTCTGTGACTATGTTACTCTCAGTAGTTCTGTGACCTATGTTACTGTCAGTAGTGTCTGTGACCTATGTTACTGTCAGTAGTGTCTGTGACCTATGTTACTGTCAGTAGTGTCTGTGACCTATGTTACTGTCAGTAGTGTCTGTGACCTATGTTACTGTCAGTAGTGTCTGTGACCTATGTTACTGTCAGTAGTGTCTGTGACCTATGTTACTGTCAGTAGTGTCTGTGACCTATGTTACTGTCAGTAGTGTCTGTGACCTATGTTACTGTCAGTAGTGTCTGTGACCTATGTTACTGTCAGTAGTGTCTGTGACCTATGTTGCTGTCAGAAGTGTCTGGGACCTATGTTACTGTCAGTAGTGTCTGTGACCTATGTTACTGTCAGTAGTGTCTGTGACCTATGTTACTGTCAGTAGTGTCTGTGACCTATGTTACTGTCAGTAGTGTCTGTGACCTATGTTACTGTCAGTAGTGTCTGTGACCTATGCTACTGTCAGTAGTGTCTGTGACCTATGCTACTGTCAGTAGTGTCTGTGACCTATGTTACTGTCAGTAGTGTCTGTGACCTATGTTACTGTCAGTAGTGTCTGTGCCCTATGCTACTGTCAGTAGTGTCTGTGACCTATGCTACTGTCAGTAGTGTCTGTGACCTATGTTACTGTCAGTAGTGTCTGTGACCTATGTTACTGTCAGTAGTGTCTGTGACCTATGTTACTGTGAGTAGTGTCTGTGACCTATGCTACTGTCAGTAGTGTCTGTGACCTATGTTACTGTCAGTAGTGTCTGTGACCTATGTTACTGCCAGTAGTGTCTGTGACCTATGCTACTGTCACTAGTGTTTGTGACCTATGTTACTGCCAGTAGTGTCTGTGACCTATGCTACTGTCAGTAGTGTTTGTGACCTATGTTACTGTCAGTAGTGTCTGTGACCTATGCTACTGTCAGTAGTGTCTGTGACCTATGTTACTGCCAGTAGTGTCTGTGACCTATGTTACTCTCAGTAGTGTCTGTGACCTATGCTACTGTCAGTAGTGTCTGTGACCTATGCTACTGTCAGTAGTGTATGTGACCTATGCTACTGTCAGTAGTGTCTGTGACCTATGCTACTGTCAGTAGTGTATGTGACCTATGTTACTGTCAGTAGTGTCTGTGACCTATGTTACTGCCAGTAGTGTCTGTGACCTATGTTACTGTCAGTAGTGTTTGTGACCTATGTTACTGTCAGTAGTGTCTGTGACCTATGCTACTGTCAGTAGTGTCTGTGACCTATGTTACTGCCAGTAGTGTCTGTGACCTATGTTACTGTCAGTAGTGTCTGTGACCTATGCTACTGTCAGTAGTGTCTGTGACCTATGCTACTGTCAGTAGTGTATGTGACCTATGCTACTGTCAGTAGTGTCTGTGACCTATGCTACTGTCAGTAGTGTCTGTGACCTATGTTACTGTCAGTAGTGTCTGTGACCTATGCTACTGTCAGTAGTGTCTGTGACCTATGCTACTGTCAGTAGTGTATGTGACCTATGCTACTGTCAGTAGTGTCTGTGACCTATGCTACTGTCAGTAGTGTCTGTGACCTATGCTACTGTCAGTAGTGTTTTGTGACCTACACTACTGCCAGTAGTGTCTGTGACCTATGTTACTGTCAGTAGTGTCTGTGACCTATGCTACTGTCAGTAGTGTCTGTGACCTACACTACTGCCAGTAGTGTCTGTGATCTATGTTACTGTCAGTAGTGTCTGTGACCTATGCTACTGTCAGTAGTGACTGTGACCTATGCTACTGTCAGTAGTGTCTGTGACCTATGCTACTGTCAGTAGTGTCTGTGACCTACACTACTGCCAGTAGTGTCTGTGACCTATGTTACTGTCAGTAGTGTCTGTGACCTATGCTACTGTCAGTAGTGTCTGTGACCTCTGCTACTGTCAGTAGTGTCTGTGACCTACACTACTGCCAGTAGTGTCTGTGACCTATGTTACTGTCAGTAGAGTCTGTGACCTATGCTACTGTCAGTAGTGTCTGTGACCTATGCTACTGTCAGTAGTGTCTGTGACCTATGCTACTGTCAGTAGTGTCTGGGACCTATGTTACTGTCAGTAGTGTCTGTGACCTATGCTACTGTCAGTAGTGTCTGTGACCTACACTACTTTCAAAAGTGTCTGGGACCTACACTACTGCCAGTAGAGTCTGTGACCTATGTTACTGTCAGTAGTGTCTGTGACCTATGCTACTGTCAGTAGTGTCTATGACCTATGCTACTGTCAGTAGTGTCTGTGACCTATGCTACTGTCAGTAGTGTCTGTGACCTATGCTACTGTCAGTAGTGTCTGTGACCTATGCTACTGTCAGTAGTGTCTGTGACCTATGTTACTGTCAGTAGTGTCTGTGACCTATGCTACTGTCAGTAGTGTCTGTGACCTATGTTACTGTCAGTAGTGTCTGTGACCTATGCTACTGTCAGTAGTGTCTGTGACCTACACTACTGTCAAAAGTGTCTGGGAACTACACTACTGCCAGTAGTGTCTGTGACCTATGTTACTGTCAGTAGTGTCTGTGACCTATGCTACTGTCAGTAGTGTCTGTGACCTATGCTACTGTCAGTAGTGTCTGTGACCTATTTTAAACTGTCAGTAGTGTCTGTGACCCATGCTACTGTCAGTAGTGTCTGTGACCTATGCTACTGTCAGTAGTGTCTGTGACCTATGCTACTGTCAGTAGTGTCTGTGACCTAAAACTACTGTCAAAAGTGTCTGGGACCTACTCTACTGCAGTAGTGTCTGTGACCTATGCTACTGTCAGTAGTGTCTCTGACCTATGCTACTGTCAGTAGTGTCTGTGACCTATGCTACTGTCAGTAGTGTCTGTGACCTACACTACTGTCAAAAGTGTCTGTGACCTACACTACTGTCAGTAGTGTCTGTGACCTATGCTACTGTCAGTAGTGTCTGTGACCTACATTACTGTCAAAAGTGTCTGGGACCTACACTACTGCCAGTAGTGTCTGTGACCTATGTTACTGTCAGTAGTGTCTGTGACCTATGCTACTGTCAGTAGTGTTTGTGACCTATGCTACTGTCAGTAGTGTCTGTGACCTACACTACTGTCAAAAGTGTCTGGGGCCTACACTACTGCCAGTAGTGTCTGTGACCTATGTTACTGTCAGTAGTGTCTGTGACCTATGCTACTGTCAGTAGTGTCTGTGACCTATGCTACTGTCAGTAGTGTCTGTGACCTATGCTACTGTCAGTAGTGTCTGTGACCTACACTACTGTCAAAAATGTCTGGGACCTACACTACTGCCAGTAGTGTCTGTGACCTATGCTACTGTCAGTAGTGTCTGTGACCTATGCTATTGTCAGTAGTGTCTGTGACCTATGCTACTGTCAGTAGTGTCTGTGACCTATGCTACTGTCAGTAGTGTCTGTGACCTACACTACTGTCAAAAGTGTCTGGGACCTACACTACTGCCAATAGTGTCTGTAACCTATGCTACTGCCAGTAGTGTCTGTGACCTACACTACTGTCAGTAATGTCTGGGACCTACGCTACTGTCAGTAGTGTCTGGGACCTACACTACTGTCAGCAGTGTCTGGGACCTATGCTACTGCCAGTAGTGTCTGTGACCTACACTACTGTCAGTAGTGTCTGGGACCTACACTACTGTCAGTAGTGTCTGGGACCTACACTACTGTCAGTAGTGTCTGTGACCTACACTACTGTCAGTAGTGTCTGGGACCTACGCTACTGTCAGTAGTGTCTGGGACCTACACTACTGTCAGTAGTGTCTGGGACCTACACTACTGTCAGTAGTGTCTGGGACCTACGCTTACTGTCAGTAGTGTCTGGGACCTACACTACTGTCAGTAATGTTGGGACCTACACTACTGTCAGTAGTGTTGGGACCTACGCTACTGTCAGTAGTGTCTGGGACCTACACTACTGTCAGTAGTGTCTGGGACCTACGCTACTGTCAGTAGTGTCTGGGACCTACACTACTGTCAGTAGTGTCTGGGACCTACGCTACTGTCAGTAGTGTCTGGGACCTACACTACTGTCAGTAATGTATGGGACCTACGCTACTGTCAGTTCTGTCTGGAACCTACACTACTGTCAGTAGTGTCCTGGACCTACACTACTGTCAGTAGTGTCTGGGACCTATGCTACTGTCATTAGTGACTGCGACCTATGCTGCTGTCAGTAGTGTCTGGCACCTACACTACTGTCAGTAGTGTCTGTGACCTATGCTACTGTCATTAGTGACTGCGACCTATGCTGCTGTCAGTAGTGTCTGGCACCTACACTACTGTCAGTAGTGTCTGTGACCTATGCTGCTGTCAGTAGTGTCTGGGACCTACACTACTGTCAGTAGTGACTGTGACTTATGCTGCTGTCAGTAGTGTCTGGGACCTACGTTACTGTCAGTAGTGTGTGGGACCTACGTTACTGTCGGTAGTGTCTGGGACCTACGTTACTGTCAGTAGTGTCCGTGACCTATGCTACTGTCAGTAGTGTCTGGGACCTACACCACTGTCAGTAGTGTCTGTGACCTATGCTAATGTCAGTAGTGTCTGGGACCTACGTTACTGTCAGTAGTGTCTGGGACCTACACTACTGTCAGTAGTGTCTGGGACCTACACCACTGTCAGTAGTGTCTGGGACCTACACCACTGTCAGTAGTGTCTGGGACCTACACCACTGTCAGTAGTGTCTGGGACCTACACCACTGTCAGTAGTGTCTGTGACCTATGCTACTGTCAGTAGTGTCTGGAACCTACACTACTGTCAGCAGTGTCTGGGACCTACACTACTGTCAGTAGTGTCTATGACCTAGACTGCTGTCAGTAATGTCTGGGACCTACACTACTGTCAGCAGTGTCTGGGACCTACACTACTGTCAGTAGTGTCTGTGACCTATGCTACTGTCAGTAGTGTCTGTAACCTATGCTACTGACAGTAGTGTCTGGGACCTACGCTACTGTCAGTAGTGTCTGGGACCTACACTACTGTCAGTAGTGTCTGTGACCTATGCTACTGTCAGTAGTGTCTGTAACCTATGCTTCTGACAGTAGTGTCTGGGACCTACACTACTGTCAGCAGTGTCTGGGACCTACACTACTGTCGGTAGTGTCTGTGACCTATGCTACTGACAGTAGTGTCTGGGACCTACACTACTGTCAGCAGTGTCTGGGACCTACACTACTGTCAGTAGTGTCTGTGACCTATGCTACTGCCAGTAGTATCTGGGACCTACACTACTGTCAGTAGTGTCTGGATCCTACACTAGACCGATTGTCCATTCTTGTTGCAGTACTTGGCGGAAAATGTTCCCTAGTGTCCTTGTTATCGCAAACTGCTTTGTTTTAAGAAATGCCGTGCCGGGTGGTGTAATGAGGATGAGGACGCTCTCAGTGGCTTCCTTATTTTATTGCATCAATTCGGCCTTACATTCGTCTCTCGACCTCCGGGGAGAGAGGACGCACGCCTAGTAGCTACACCTGCCCTCTGGTGGTGACCTTTAGCAACTAGAAGACAAAATGGCGTACCGAGTGGGAGAACGGATTAACACTGTTTGTATACAGCTGGTACGTGGCACGCTTACTGGAGCAACGATGCATACATTGCTACCTGCTATCATCAGGGACGCCTATGGTGTCCCCAACGAGGAAGTATATGGTGTTGCCTTGAATGGGATGACCAGAGTATTCCTAAAACTGAATCGTACCGGCGTCTACGACAGACTTGTTGAAGAGTATCAGGAGAGGAAGGTGACGGTGAACTCGGCAGTGGACGTCGTTATGAATGACGTATCCAGGTACTATACGTGGGTGAAGGTCAGGAATGTCCCTTTCGAGGCGACGGCGTATAGTATACAGGAGGTATTCAACAACTACGGTAAAGTTCATTCGGCAACGATGGGAGTATGGACAGAAGGGCCATATAAGGGACGACCTGAGGGCTCTTATACCCTCAAAATTGACGTTGGCTAGGCCTATACCGTCCTACGTCATGTTGGTGGAGTCCAGGACGCAGGTTTTTGTACACTATGCCGGCCAGAGAAAGACCTGTCGACTTTGTGGCTCATATGATCATATGGCAGCTCACTGTCCTAGAAGGCAGCCTACCAGGGCTCCTGGTACGTTGGCAGTGGAGCAGAGACCATGTGAGTTGATGCCTGAGTTGGGAGAGGTGGAACCAGTGACGAGTGGTCGATGGAGTGAAGAGGTAGAACGGGAAGTATCGACGGTCGGTACCTGTGTTACCATCCCAGAGGTGACAGGGGAGGGGCCCCCATCGCCTGAGGAGGGTGGACGTGGAAGAGTCTACCCAGGAGAAGTTGCTGGATGCGGTGCTGAAGGAGTTCTTCGACGAGACGGTGGCCGGGGAGGATGGTCCTGAGAAGTCAAGTGAGATACAGCTGATGGTTGAGCAGCAGGAACAGGTGAAGGGTTCGAGGAATGCCAGAGAGGACATGGAAGTGGTGGTGGAAGTCCATCAGGAGGACGTGCAGGAAGTAGATTTGTGTGTGAGTGAGAGCTCACGAAAAAGGACTGCGGGTGCTTTTGACCTCGATGAGGTTTTAACACCTGGGCAGAGACCCGGGAAGAAGTCATGGTAGTTGTAGGGGAAAAGGTAGGCAGGGGAGGGGGTGTACCGGGGAAGATCAGTGGGGGGGGCAAGGAGGGGCTGGAGGCCAGGTTAGAAAAAAGGATAAAAATGGTACAGGTACTGAGAAAGGTGAAGTGAGTAAGATACAGCGGCATAGGGGTAAGCCCCCTCTTCTAGCAAATTCAAGTGTGTCACAATAAATGTCAATGGGCTTAAATCTGAGGTAAAAAGGGTTTGGTTAGAGTGGTTTTTACGAAGGTTGATGTGGATGTATGTTTTTTGCAGGAGCATAACCATAGGTTAGGAGTGAATTGAGTTTGAGGGGTTATAAAATGTTTGTCAGTAATGCTTTGCAATTAAAAGGAGGGGTAGCAGTAGCTGTAAAGGAGACCAGCCCATTGCGTGTCATGGGTTGGGAGGAGGGGGGAGGGGGGAGGGTTGTAAGGGTAGATGGGCACTGGGGGTGAGGAGAGTATGTTTCATTGGTGTATATATGCCAGCATGTAACAATGTTAGAGTTAAAGTTGATTTTGTACGTGATGTTTTGATGTATTATTTGCGGGGTTTACCTTCCTAACTGTAATTGGAGGTGATTGGAACTGTGTGATTAGGTATGGGGATGTGACGCCGAGGGGGGCAGGATGTGTTTTGGGTGCACTACGGGATGTGTTGAGGGATGTAGGTGTTTGTAGATGTGGTGGGCAGGGGGAGTATGGGGTGGAGCACACGTTTTATTCGTGGGAATTATGGGGCGAGGTTAGATAGGATATATGTGAGCAGGGGATTGGTGTGGAGAGAGTGAGGGCTTTTGATGTCGGTTTTTCGGATCACAGGGCGGTGATAGCTGATCTGCGGGTGGATGGTATAGTTCGCATATATGCTGGGTATTGGAAATTGAATGTGAGGCTTCTGCAGGAGGGGGATGAAGGCTCATCCTTTGAGGAATGGTGGAGACATTGCTGGGAGGGTAGGGATGGTGGGATGGATTTGCTTGACTGGTGGGAGATGCGAGCAAAGACAGCAATAGCAGAGTTTTTTAGGATACGTGGAAAGGAACAGGCAAGGTGGAGATATGGTTTGCAAAACTACCTGGAGGGACAGTTGAATGCTGTTTATGACGGGGGGGGGAAGGGAAGATGTGCGAGGTGAGGTGGATGGCTTAAGGAGTAGGATTGAAGGATTACATAATGAAAGGTTTAACGCGATTAGAGTTAGGGCAGGATTAGAGGAGGTGTTAAAGGGTGATCGACCATCAGGTTATGTCCTGAGAAAATTTAGGGAAAGGCAGATGGTGACTACCATAGCGCATCTAGTGGTCGCTGATGGGGGGGGGGGGTTATGTGGTGGGTCAAGGTCTTACTGATACAGATGATATTAGTGGTTATGCTGATTATTGGTTTAGGGAGAAATGGAGGAGGAACAAGAAGTTGTCAGTGAGGAGGTATTTGGGTTATGCAGAATACTATTGTATTGGGACAAGAGGAACAGGAAATGCTGGAGGGTAGTATTAGTGAGGAGGAGGTGGGGGAGGCGGTTTACGGGATGAGTCAGGGTAAGACGCCGGGCATTAAAGGAATACCGAATGTTTTTTTTGGGGTTTTTTGGGAATGCATTAGGTAGGGGTTTAAAGTGGAAGTTTTGATCATATGTGGAGGGGTGGGAGGAGGGGGGAAGGGCCCCAGAAAACAGGGTTTCGTTGTTTTGGGTGCCAAAGAAGACGGATGGGAAAGTTTTTGAATGGATTAAAAAAAAAGAAATTTTTTAATCTTTAATGTGTGCAGTTTTAAAAAAATTTTTTCAAAAATTTTGGGAAATTTGACTGAAGAAGGTTCTAGGATCAGTGGTACATAAAAAACATAAGAACAAAAGAACATAAGAAAAAAGGAAAAGGCAGAAGGCCCTACTGGCCTTGCAGGGGCCCAAAAGTCCCCTTTCCCCGGGCTTCCTCCCTTTCCCCCGCCCCCCAAAAACCCTTTATCGGGGTCAGGTCACATTGCCCTTAAGGGGGGGAAAAACCCGGAAACCGCCCGGGTTTGCAAAAGCTTTCGGGTTTCAAATCACACCCACCCAATTACTAGGGTATTTTTTCCCAACCTTTTTAAAAAGGGTAACCACGTTCTGGCCTCTAAAAATTTTCCCCGGGAGTTTGTTCCCAATTCACCCAAAAACCCCTTTTCCCAAACCAGTTTTTTCCTATATCCTTCCTGAATCTGATTTTTTCCCCAAACTTAAAACCATTGCTGCGGGTCGTTAGGCTAGATTTTTCCCCCGGCACACTTTTTACACCCCCTTTTTTTATTTGTTTTCCATTTATCCCACCTCAATCTTTTCCCCCCCCTTTTTAAAAGTCTTTTTAGGGGAGGGAAAGGTTTTCGGGGCCCTTTGGTTATCCTCTTGGGGAAAGGTTTCGTCCCTTTGGGATAAACCCCCTTTGTCACCCTTCCTTTTTCTTTTTCCAGAGAATTTAATCCATTCTGAAATTTCGGTGCCCAAAAATGTGCAGCATAATCAAATGGGGGCCTAAAAAAGGATTTTATAGGTTGAAAAACCCAAAAAACCTGAGGTTTCTATTATTTTGCTTCTTGTTATGAACCCAAGGATTCTTTTTGCTTTATTCCCCGAAACACTTTTCCCCCCTTTTTTGGTTTTGGGTTTTTCGATTACTGCAAAACCAAAAAACCCAAAATTCTTTTTCGCAACCCGTAATTATTAAGATCTACTTATTTATTTTTATTGTGGATGGTTTTTTTTCCTGAAAAACCCATTTAGAACTTTGCTTTTGGTTATTTTAAAAACTGAAATCTGCCACTTCCCCGAAAAATTCCCATCAGTCTTTTTCAAATCTTCCTGGGGGTGTTTCGATTGTCCAAGCCCCAAATGAACCGCCCGGGCCCCCCCCTTTTTTTGGTGGTCATGGGCAAACTTCCCCGATGTCCCCTTTTATGCCCTCTTTCTATGCCCGTTTTATGTAGATTGTGAACACCCGGGGGCCCCCAAAAACCCTGCCCCCTTTTAGGAAAAAAGTCTTTGACCTTCCCCACCCCCTATTTTCCCCCTTTATGAAAAATTCGCTCCCCTTTTTGCCCAACCATCCCTTTTCCCCGGGGAAAAAATTTCTCCCCCTATTCCATGTCCCCTTTTAATTTTCCTCAATAGTCTCTGATGGGGGGAACCCCTGTCAAAAGCCTTACTAAAGGGCCTTTTAAAACAAAATATAATTTTCATTCCCAGGGCTCTCCCCCAAAAATACCTTAGTGAAAAAATTTTAAATTTGGTTAAGGCGGGAAACGCTCCTTTGTAAAACCATGCTGTATTCTTTGATTTTTTTTTTGGGCTTTTAAAGGTGGCTAGGGGAACTGCCTCGGCAAATTATTGATTCCTTAAATTTTCCCACTAGGAGGTTTTGGTTTTATTGGTCTATAGTTCAAAGCAAAGGGCCCGGGTAAACCTTTTTTGAAAATAGGTTTTCACTTTTTGCCTTTTTCCACTTTCTGGCACCTTTGCCGGGTTTGTAGGATTGTTAAAAAGATTAGCCAAAGGTGTGTTAAAGCCCCCCCTCTTTCCCTTTTCCTTTTAAAAACCCTGCATACAGCTTCAGGGGCCGGGGATTTGTTGGGTTTTTAAATTTTTTTCCTATTTGTAAGGACCATGTCACTTGTGGGGGCCCCCCTAATAGTGCAAGTTTATATGCCCTGTTCTACATTTTTTTTTTCATTACGGGAATATCGGGGAACCCCCCCCTCCGGTGAAAAAACTGAGGGGGAAGAATGGGGTTAAAAATTTTAACATTTCCTTTTCACTGTGGGTAAAGCTCCCCCGAGGAACTTTTGAGTGGGCCTATCTTGTCCCGGGCCCTTTATTCTGTATCCCTGAAAGAACCCTTTTTGGGGTTTGCCCTTCGATTTCTTGCCAACTTCCTCTGAAAAATCTCTTTTTGTTTTTTAAATTCCCTTTTTTATTTCTCTCTTTAAATGAATATTTCGATTTCTAAAATTGCCCCCTCTCTTTTGTTTTGCCTTTATATGCCTCTCTTTTGACCAATCAAAATTTTTTAAATATATTTTTCATCCATTTAGGATCTTTTTTTTTTGATCTGTTTTTCCTTTTTTTTGGGAAAACATAATTTAAAGGGACCCGCTAAAAACCTAGGGCCTGGAAAAAAGCACCCCAAAATCGGCAACCACCCCCACCCCCTACTGCCCTTGTCAGGCCCTTTAAAAGTTCACCCCACCCCAAAGTTTTTTTTCAGTCCTATGGAATTCAGAAAAGCGAAATTTTCAGGGCGGAGACTTGATTGCCATTATTGGGGGAAATTTTCCAAATATAATATTTAAAAAATGAGTGATTTGTGATCCTTTCCCAAAGTTTCTAAATTAAACCCTAAAGGTTTTTTAAATTAGGGGTTTCCCCTGGCAAAAACCAATTTAAAGGGGGTTTTAATTTCCCCCTAGGGCTCTGTCACAAACGGGTTTTAAAAAACAATCCGGGGGTTCGTATCAAAAACCCCAGTACCCCCCTGCTCTAAATTTCCGGGTTCAAATTGCTCCGGGCAATCTGTTTTTGAAAAATTTCCCCCAATTTAGAACAACTTTTATATGTAGATGCCTTACGAATTTCGCCCCATTGAATTTACTGCAACCCCCTTTTTCAAAAATTTTTGGGGGCCCTGTAAACCCACCCCCCAAAAATTGTCTTTTTTTCTCGGCCCTGGGGAAGCTGTAACCAAAAAAAGATTCAGTGGCGGGAACGCTTCAAAATTTAATTTTCTTGTCTAACCAAAAATTTAAAAATTGTCTCTGCCCATACATCGCAAACTCCACCCCCTTTTCCCTTTTTAAACCCTGTCGTGGGAAAAATTTTACCCTTGTATGTGACATTAAAGGGGAAATCTCTCTATTTTTTCAGATTAAGCAGGTCTCTGTTATAGCAATAAATCTATTTTTCCCTGAAATTGAAATTTAAAATCTTACCCTCATCTTTTCTTATTTTTTTCCACTGCTATTAGTTTGGAAACCCCTTAAGGGAAAGCAAAGCCCCTTTTCGCGCCTCTGCTGTCCCCCTTTGTTTGCGGGCCCGATCTATTGTCTTTTTTATAATTTCATTGCTGAATCCCTTTTTAAAGACATTTTATTTTTCCCAAACCCCAAAGTTTTGAAACCCTGCTTTCCCCGGGAAGAAGTATGGGGAAAGGGCTTTTGTCAAAAAAGGGGTTTTTATTGGGACTGCCAGGGGGGGGAATATTTTGGTTTAGTTTTGGGCTAATGCGTATGATTTTTTGTGAATAGGGATTTCTTAAAAGTTTGTTTGGAACAGCGGGGTTTTGGGGGGGAGTAAGGTGGTAAAGGATGGGTGCAACCTTGTATGGGGGAAAGCAGTTATTAGGGAACGGGTTTAAAGGGAAATTTTGGGGGGAAACCCAGAAATGATGGAGAGGGGGTTTTGGGGCAGGGTTGTCCCTCCCCCGGGGATTTTTTGCCTGCGTACAGAACCCCTTTTTTAGGGGGCGGGGGGGATGGGTGATGATTAAACATGGGTTTAAAGGGGTGGGTGGGAGGGGGGGGGGTTTGTGGGGTACTAGGGGTTACTACGTGCGGGTAAGGAAATGGGGAAAAGATCAAAGGAAAATTTTGGTGGAAAAATTCAGTTTTTTGGGGGACCCCAAGGGTTTTTAGAGTTAAATTTAAATTTGAAGCCCCGAGACTATTAGAGGTGGGGGATTGGGTGGGGGGGGGGTTGGGGGGGGGGTTGGGAATGGTCAGTAGTGGGACAGAATTAAGGTTTGTGGAATATGGTACAGGGCCCGGAAGTGCGGGAAAAAGTGGGGAAGAAAAATTCGGAAATTTGTTTACGAGCAGGGTTTTTGGGTAGGTAGGAGGCTTAAGGGCTAGGGATGTAAATTACAGCAGGAGTTGTAGTTTTTGGGGAATTTTCTGGTGTATTTGTTAAAGGGGTTTTGGGGGTGGTGGGTGTTCCCTTTTAAAAGCCCAAAGGGTAAATTTCAGAAATCCAGAGGGAAAGGTTTTTAAGGATGTGTGGGGGTTTTTGGGGAGGGGCATGGTTGACAAAGGGCGTGGGGGTTTTTGGGGGGGAGGAAAGTTTGGGGGGCGTGGGACCCCCGATGTCATTGGGTATAGGGGTAATGGCTTTATATTTAAAAAAAGATATATTTTGGACTGGGGGGAATAGGGAGTCAGGGTAGGTTGGGTAATGGAGGATGGAAAGAAAAAGGTGGGGTGGAAGGGAAATTTTAGGTATTTGTGAGGATTTGTTGAGGGGTTTTTTTTCATGTTAAACAGGTGTCCCGTTAACGGTTTAAACGAAAAGGTTTTTTGGGTGGGTGTGGTAGGCAAGGGTGTTTTAAGGGGGCTTGCGTTTTATCCAACAATTTTGACCCGGGATAAGTAAAATGGAGGAAGTTTTTGGGTTGCTTAGAATAAACCCGCGAGGGTTTCGAGAAGGGAGTATATCGTTTTTTGATGGGAATTTTGGCCCTAGGGATGTGTTATTAAAATTTGGGGCTTGTGGGGGAGGACTCATGCTTGCATTGGGGGGGAAATTCCCCAAACGGCCTTTTTTTGCCCGGGAATTTTTTTTCCCTCTTTTGGGGGGGGGGTGAGGTTTAAGGATGGTGAGGTTTTTAAAATTTTTGGGGGGGGGCCCCCAAAGGCAAATTCCCAAAGGGCCTTAAAGTTGGTTTTAACTGGGGTGCCCGGGGGTGTGGGTTTGGAGCCCCCTTTAAGTATGTTTTGACGGGGTTATTTAATGTATCTTGGGGGTGAGGGAGGTTAGGGGGAGGTTTGGGGGTAAAATGGGTTTGCACGATATTTTTTGAATTTGTGTTGGAAAAGGCAAGTTTTATGGGGGGGGAAAGGGGGGTAGTTTATTTTCTTTTCGGGAGGGTTTCCGGAATTCACTGGTGGGGGGCCTTCCCCCTTTTCATGAAAAACCCGGGGGGGGCAAAGGGTTTGGGCTTTTACCGGGGGGATTAATGAGGGTGGGTTTTGGGTTTTGGGTTCTTTGTATGTGGTTTGGGGGGGGGTTAAAGAATAAAAGTGGAAAGGGGGTTTAAGAGGTTTGGAATCTATGGTTATGTTCCCCTGTTTCAGGATAACCCTTTTAAAAAACCCGAAGAAATAAAACCCTTGGGGTCTGGGGGTTTTGGCGAAAAGGGAATGTTTTAAAATTTAAAAAACACCCAAATTAACTTGAAACGTGTTTTTAAATTTTGGGTTTTTGAAGTGTGTGACCCGGGCCCCCAAATTGCTTTGTGGGAAAAATTTTCTGCTATTTTTTTATATATGAAAACATGATTTTTTGGCTTAGTCAATTTTATAATCACATAAAAGACACCCCTTTTTTTATGTACCTAAACATGTTAGTAATGTTTTATGAAATTTTAAGGGTTTGTTTAGGGATTAGGTTTTGGAAAGGGGGGCTTTTTTTTGTGTGATTTCCCTTTTTGGGGTTTTTTATGAGGTTAAAAATGGTTTTGGTTTAAGGTGTTTTTTGGGGAAAAAAACCCGGAAGGAACATGTACGAACTTGTATGTCCCAAAAATTTTTTTATGATACTGTATGTGCCAAAAAAGGGAAATTTTTAAATTCCCCTGATAAAGGGTTCAGTATAAAAACATTGGGTTTAGGGGAAAAGGGGCCCGGGGGGGGGGGGTTTGTATGTGCCCGGCCCGAAGTAAGGGCGGGGAGGGCTTTAGGCAATGAGAATTTTTAAATTTTATGCTTAAATTAAATTTTTTTATTTTTATCTTTTTGACCCTTTTTATAAAAAAAAAAAAAACAGCAATGATTTAAAGTGTTTTTAAATAGGGAGATAAAGGGTTTTTTTTCCTGTAATTTGACAGTTTTTTTACCTTAGTTAGGATTTTTGTTAGTTTATGGGTTGTACTTGCGTATATAATTTATGTCTTTTACTTGAGGGTGTTTCCCGCCCCGTGTTTATGTGGGGAGGTTTTTTTGTGGATGTATCATTTTAATGTTTATTGTAGGCTTAAAGGGTTTCCTAATGTTTAAATTAATTGGGTTTTGGGATAAATTTTTTAATTTTTGTTTGGTTTTAAAAAAATTTTTTATTGTGCCACTTTGTGCAAGGGGTCTAATTGTACGAGTTTTGGGGGAAATTTTTGTGGACACAGACATTAAAATTTTTGAGTTTTTGGTTTTTTTTAATTTTTTTTTTTTTTCGGTGCGGGAGCCCCTCTCGCTCTTTTTATGTTAAGGGTTTCCTGCTATTTGCCCGGGGAAATATTAATGTGGTTTGTCTTTGCAATTTTTTTGTAGGGTTAGGTTCCCCTTTGTTTAAATTATTTGTATGAAAAATTTTATCCTTCTAGGCCCGCATCATTCATCTTTGACTTGGGGCAAGGAAAAGGGTTTTTTTTTTACTGTATAATAGGCTTTTTTTGTTTGGTTTTGAATTTGTTGCTGTTTTTTTCTGAAACAGGTTTTTATCCTGTTCGTTTCATTGTTCGGTGATGGTATATTTCTTAAAACAATTGAATGTAAAAAACTTGTGGAATGCTATTGGGGGGTTTTATGGTTTGGGCATTGTATTTTTTAAACGGTTAATAATTGTGTTCTTTTATTTATTTAAAATTTGTTCTGTTTTCCCCTTTTTTAAAATAAAAAATAAAAAAAAAAAATTCGGCCCCTTATTTCTCAATAGACGAGTTGTGAAAAACCCTTTGCTGGTTTTTAAAATTTTTTCTGGGTGATGCCGGGAGCTGGGCGTTTTTGCCCGGGAAAAGGGGCAGCACATCCCGAAACACTTTATTAAACGTTTGTGAGTTATCCGCCCAACTTTTCAGTAAAATATTGATTTTTCTGGGCTTTAATTTTTAAAATAATAAATTCCCCCTTTTAATTTTCTTTCAAGTAAATGTACGGTTTTTACAGTCCTTTTCCCCCCCCCCCCTTGTTATACAGAAAAATTTTTGGGCAATTATGTAAATGTTCCCGGAGGGGACTTACACCAGTCGACTAACACGAAAGGCCTATTTACTGAAAGGGTAACAAAAAGACAAAAGGGGGTAAAGGGAAAAAAAGCCCAATGTTTTACCCCGGGTTTGAATCCCAACCCCAAAAAAAATACCGTGTGAAGCGGAGAGCTTTAGCCCCCCGGGCCCCCCAGGCCACCAGAGCCAGCTAAAAGCATAGGTAGCCAGGCCCTTTAGGAAAGGGGTTGACCCTTTCCCGGGGAAACCCCCCTTTGCTTTTCCCAAAATTTTGCGGCCTTTGAGTTTCAGGTGAGTATTTCTGGTTTAAAAAAATTACCTTGTTTCTAGGAACATCTCAGACTGGGCCCGCCTCTTTTTCGTGCCTGAAACCCGTTAATATTTTACCCCGGGGTTTTTGTATCTTTTTTAATAACAGTTTAAAAACCATACTTAAAGGGTTTGTTTTTTTGTTTAATTTAAAAAGGGAACATAAATGAGACTTTTCTGATTGGGGGAACACACAATGTTATGACCGCCACCGGGCTCCCCATTATTTATTCTAAGTGTCACTAATTGTTTTACTTGTACTGAGCATTTGTTGTACACATTTGTTTATAGTGCACATATGTTCGACGTTGGGAATACAAGTTAAACTTGTTATATTGTATATACTTTAAGATCTCCAGTTGATTGAACTCTGACACCCATAATCAGATTCATCACGGCACGACGTGCTGCTATAATTCGTTAGAAAGGTACCTGTGTTAGACTGTCTGTTGGGCATCTCTGTCTGTCTCTCCCTCCCTCTCCCCTTTCTCTCTCTCTCTCTCTCTCTCTCTCTCTCTCTCTCTCTCTCTCTCTCTCTCTCTCTCTCTCTTCTCTCTCTCTCTCTCTCTCTCTCTCTCTCTCTTTGTTTTCCATCGCCCTCAACTCTTCCTGTCTCCCTCCCCCATCCATCGTTGAGACTAACAACTTCCTGAATTAATCAAGCAAATGCAGGTTGCCGAAGGATGGAACAAAAGCAGTGTGGGCAACCCACCGCTCCCTCACTCCTCTTTCCTTGTTGTTTTTGTTCTTGTTGTCTTCTGTTTTCTTTGCTGGGGATCCAAGCACTGTAGGGGGTGGCGGAAGGGATGACTTAAGAGGTAGGGGTGATTTAGTGGACTGGAGAATTAGGGGGTATGGGGCAGCTTTGAGGGTAGAGGTGGTTTAGGAGCTAGGGGGTGTTTTAAGGGGTAAAAGTGGTTTAGGGGATAGGGGGATGTTTTAAGGGATAAGGATGGTTTAGGAAGCAGTGACACTTTAGGGACGGATAAGATTTTATTCGGATTTTTTGACCCCAGAGGATTAGCCACCCAGGGTATCCCAAGGTAGGGAGTGTTAGCCACCCAGGGCAACCCTGGGTAGGGAGGGTTAGCCACCCAGGGTAACCCAGGGTAGGGAGGGTTAGCCATCAAGGGTAACCCAAGATAGAGAGGGTTAGCCACCCAGAGTAACCCAGGGTAGGGGGTGTTAACCACCCAGGGTAACCCAGGGTAGAGGGTGTAAGCCACCCAGGGTAACCCAGGGTAGGGAGGGTTAGCCATCAAGGGTAACCCAAGATAGGCAGGGTTAGCCATCCAGAGTAACCCAGGGTAGAGGGTGTTAGCCACCTAGGGTAACCCAGGGTAGGGGGTGTTAGTACGCCATCGAGGAACTGTCTTGCTAGGTAAACGGAGACAACAGGTGTAGGGAAATAGGCCCAATTTTTCCAACCTTGCGGGGGATCGAACCGCGGACACTGTGTGAGACGAGAGTGTTGTGTACCAGGCCACGGGACGCGAATTACGGGGTTGGTGTGGGAGAGTGACTTTAACACAATGAGATCTTATCCAAAAAAGGGAAGCTCGAATTGCTCTAATCAAGAGCCCTTCACGAGCATCAAGGCAACTCCTATCCTTGAATAAAGACTGGTACATCAGACCTTATATTACGTGTGTGTGTGTGTGTGTGTGTGTGTGTGTGTGTGTGTGTGTGTGTACTCACCTAGTTGTACTCACCTAGTTGAGGTTGCGGGGGTCGAGTCCGAGCTCCTGGCCCCGCCTCTTCACTGATCGCTACTAGGTCACTCTCCCTGAACCGTTAGCTTTATCATACCTCTGCTTAAAGCTATGTATGGATCCTGCCTCCACTACATCGCTTTCCAAACTATTCCACTTACTGACTACTCTGTGGCTGAAGAAATACTTCCTAAAATTCCTGTGATTCATCTGTGTCTTCAGCTTCCAACTGTGTCCCCTTGTTACTGTGTCCAATCTCTGGAACATCCTGTCTTTGTCCACCTTGTCAATTCCTCTCAGTATTTTTTTATGTCGTTATCATGTCCCCCCTATCTCTCCTGTCCTCCAGTGTCGTCAGGTTGATTTCCCTTAACTTCTCCTCGTAGGACATACCTCTTAGCTCTGGGACTAGTCTTGTTGCAAACCTTTGCACTTTCTCTAGTTTCTTCACGTGCTTGACTAGGTGTGGGTTCCAAACTGGTGCCGCATACTCCAATATGGGCCTAACGTCCCACGGTGTACAGGGTCCTGAACGATTCCTTATTAAGATGTCGGAATGCTGTTCTGAGGTTTGCTAGGGGCCCATATGCTGCAGCAGTTATTTGGTTGATGTGAGCTTCAGGAGATGTGCCTGGTGTTATACTCACCCCAAGATCTTTTTCCTTGAGTGAGGTTTGTAGTCTCTGGCCCTAGACTGTACTCCGTCTGCGGTCTTCTTTGCCCTTCCCCAATCTTCATGACTTTGCACTTGGTGGGATTGAACTCCAGGAGCCAATTGCTGGACTAGGTCTGCAGCCTATCCAGATCCCTTTGTAGTTCTGCCTGGTCTTCGATCGAGTGAATTCTTCTCATCAACTTCACGTCATCTGCAAACAGGGACACCTCAGAGTCTATTCCTTCCGTCATGTCGTTCACAAATACCAGAAACAGCACTGGTCCTAGGACTGACCCCTGTGGGACCCCGCTGGTCACAGGTGCCCACTCTGACACCTCGCCACGTACCATGACTCGCTGCTGTCTTCTTGACAAGTATTCCCTGATCCATTGTAGTGCCTTCCTGTTATCCCTGCTTGGTCCTCCAGTTTTTGCACAATCTCTTGTGTGGAACTGTGTCAACGCCTTCTTGCAGTCCAAGAAAATGCAATCGACCCACCCCTCTCTCTCTTGTCTTACTGCTGTCACCATGTCATAGAACTCCAGTAGGTTTGTGACACAGGATTTCCCATCCCTGAAACCATGTTGGCTGCTGTTGATGAGATCGTTCCTTTCTAGGTGTTCCACCACTCTTCTCCTGATAATCTTCTCCATGATTTTGCATACTATACATGTCAGTGACACTGGTCTGTAGTTTATGCTTCATGTCTGTCTCCTTTTTTAAAGATTGGGACTACATTTGCTGTCTTCCATGCCTCAGGCAATCTCCCTCTTTCGATAGATGTATTGAATATTGTGTTAGGGGTACACATAGCGCTCTGCTCCCTCTCTCAATACCCATGGGGAGATGTTATCTGGCCCCATTGCCTTTGAGGTATCTAGGCTCACTCAGAAGCCTCTTCACTTCTTCTTCGGTTGTGTGCACTGTGTCCAGCACATGGTGGTGTGCCCCACCTCTCCGTCTTTTGGAGCCCCTTTTGTCTCCTCTGTGAACACTTCTTTGAATCTCTTGTTGAGTTCCTCACATACTTCACGGTCATTTCTTGTGTGTGTGTGTGTGTGTGTGTGTGTGTGTGTTGTGTGTGTGTGTGTGTGTGTGTGTGTGTGTGTGTGTGTGTGTGTGTGTGTGTGTGTGTGTGTGTGTGTGTGTGCATGACGGCTGGTTGGCTGGTTGGCTGGTTGCTTGAGTGCCGCACGTTGTTTCCATTGTTTGAAATTGCAAACCCTTGTTTAATTTCATACAAGTTTAATCTCATTGTGGTGTAAACACAAGGTCACTGCCTATATATTAAGTAAGTTGGTAAAATTTACCAAAACTTCATTGCTTAGGAGTTACGAGTGAAAATACTCTGCTTTACAGTCTGGCATCTGAAGTTGGGCCCCACCTGGACTAAATAACGTGTTTGTCTCAGTGTGAATGATGAAAGTGTGAGTTGTGTCACTGTGAACGATCAGAGTGTGAGTTGTGTCACTGTGAACGATCAGAGTGTGAGTTGTGTCATTGTGAACGATCAGAGTGTGAGTTGTGTCAGTGTGAACGATCATAGTGTGAGTTGTCAGTGTGAACGATCTTAGAGTGAGTTGTGTCAGTGTGAACGATCATAGTGGGATTAGTCCAATGATCCACCCAGCCTGGTTACCTCCACTCAAGGAAGGAGCACGGCACCAGACCCAGCAGCACAAGCTAGACAGGTCCAACTCACACCCACCCACACCCACTCAAGTATTTATCTAACCTATTTTTAAAACTACACAACGTTTTAGCCTCAATAACTGTACTCGGGAGTTTGTTCCACTCATCCACAACTCTATTACCAAACCAGTACTTTCCTATATCCTTCTTAAACCAGAATTTTTCCAACTTGGAACCATGACTGCGAGTCCTGTCTTGGCTGGAAATTTTCAGCACGCTATTTGCATCCCCTTTATTTATTCCTGTTTTCCATTTATACACCTTGATCATATCCCCCCTTAATTTTACGCCTGTCGAGAGAGTGCAGATTCAGGGCCCTCAGTCTATCATCATAGGGAAGATTTCTGATACATGGGATCTTCCTTGTCATCCTCCTCTATACGTTTTCCATAGCATTTATATTCATACTGTAATACGGTGACCAGAACTGAGCAGCATAGTCTAAATGAGGCCTAACCAAGGATATATAGAGTTGAAGAACAACCTGAGGACTTCTATTATTTATACTTCTAGATATGAAGCCAAGAATTCTGTTAGCTTTATTGCGAAAACTAATGCATTGTTGTCTTGGTATTAGATTATTGTTAACCAGAACTCCTAAATAATTTTCGCAATCAGTAGTATTAAGATCTACATCATTTAGTTTATATGTCGCAAGGAGTTGTGTCAGTGTGAACGGTCATAGTGTGAGTTGTGTAAGTGTGAACGATCAAAGTGCGAGCTGTGTCGGTGTGAACGATCATAGTGTGAGTTGTGTCGGTGTGAACGATCATAGTGTGAGTTGTGTAAGTGTGAACGATCATAGTGTGAGTTGTGTCGGTGTGAACGATCATAGTGTGAGTTGTGTCAGTGTGAACGATCAAAGTGCGAGCTGTGTCGGTGTGAACGATCATAGTGTGAGTTGTGTAAGTGTGAACGATCATAGTGTGAGTTGTGTCGGTGTGAACGATCATAGTGTGAGTTGTGTAAGTGTGAACGATCATAGTGTGAGTTGTGTCAGTGTGAACGATCAGAGTGTGAGTTGTGTCAGTGTGAACGATCATAGTGTGAGTTGTGTCAGTGTGATCAGAGTGTGAGTTGTGTCAGTGTGAACGATCATAGTGTGAGTTGTATCAGTGTGAACGACCAGAGTGTGAGTTGTGTCAGTGTGAATGATCAGAGTGTGAGTTGTGTCAGTGTGAACGATGAGAGTGTGAGTTGTTTCAGTGTGAACGCTCAGAGTATGAGTTGCGTCAGTGTAAACGATCATAGTGTGAGTTGTGTTAGTGTGAACGATCAGAGTGTGAGCTGTGTCAGTGTGAACGATCATAGTGTAAGTTGTGTAAGTGTGAACGATCAGAGTTTGAGTTGTGTCAATGTGAATGATCATAGTGTGAGTTGTGTAAGTGTGAACGATCAGAGTGTGAGTTGTGTAAGTGTGAACGATCATAGTGTGAGTTGTGTCAATGTGAACGATCATAGTGTGAGTTGCGTCAGTGTAAACGATCATAGTGTGAGTTGTGTTAGTGTGAATGATCATAGTGTGAGTTGTGTCAATGTGAATGATCATAGTGTGAGTTGTGTTAGTGTGAATGATCATAGTGTGAGTTGTGTCAGTGTGAACGATCATAGTGTGAGTTGTGTTAGTGTGAACGATCAGAGTTTGAGTTGTGTCAATGTGAATGATCATAGTGTGAGTTGTGTAAGTGTGAACGATCAGAGTGTGAGTTGTGTAAGTGTGAACGATCATAGTGTGAGTTGTGTCAATGTGAACGATCATAGTGTGAGTTGTGTCAGTGTGAATGATCATAGTGTGAGTTGTGTCAGTGTGAATGATCATAGTGTGAGTTGTGTCAGTGTGAATGATCATAGTGTGAGTTGTGTCAATGTGAACGATCATAGTGTGAGTTGTGTCAGTGTGAATGATCATAGTGTGAGTTGTGTCAGTGTGAATGATCATAGTGTGAGTTGTGTCAGTGTGAACGATCATAGTGTGAGTTGTGTCAGTGTGAATGATCATAGTGTGAGTTGTGTCAGTGTGAATGATCGTAGTGTGAGTTGTGTCAGTGTGAATGATCATAGTGTGAGTTGTGTCAGTGTGAACGATCATAGTGTGAGTTGTGTCAGTGTGAATGATCATAGTGTGAGTTGTGTCAGTGTGAATGATCATAGTGTGACTTGTGTCAGTGTAAACGATCAGAGTGTGAGCTGTGTCAGTGTGAACGATGAGAGTGTGAGCTGTGTCAGTGTAAACTACCAGAGTGTGAGTTGTGTCAGTGTGAACGATCAGAGTGTGAGTTGTGTCAGTGTGAACGATCAGAGTGTGAGTTGTGTCAGTGTAAACGATCAGAGTGTGAGTTGTGTCAGTGTAAACGACACAGAGTGTGAGTTGTGTCAGGTGAACGATCAGAGTGTGAGTTGTGTCAGTGTGAACGATCAGAGTGTGAGTTGTGTCAGTGTAAACGATCAGAGTGTGAGTTGTGTCAGTGTAAACGATCAGAGTGTGAGTTGTGTCAGTGTAAACGATCAGAGTGTGAGCTGTGTCAGTGTGAACGATGAGAGTGTGAGTTGTGTCAGTGTAAACGACCAGAGTGTGAGTTGTGTCAGTGTAAACGATCAGAGTGTGAGTTGTGTCAGTGTAAACGACCAGAGTGTGAGTTGTGTCAGTGTGAACGATCGAGTGTGAGTTGTGTCAGTGTGAATGATCATAGTGTGAGTTGTGTGAGTGTAAACGGACCAGAGTGTGAGTTGTGTCAGTGTAAACGATCAGAGTGTGAGTTGTGTCAGTGTAAACGATCAGAGTGTGAGTTGTGTCAGTGTAAACGATCAGAGTGTGAGTTGTGTCAGTGTGAATGATCATAGTGTGAGTTGTGTCAGTGTAAACGATCAGAGTGTGAGTTGTGTCAGTGTGAATGATCATAGTGTGAGTTGTGTCAGTGTAAACGACCAGAGTGTGAGTTGTGTCAGTGTGAACGATCAGAGTGTGAGTTGAGTCAGTGTAAATGATCAGAGTGTGAGTTGTGTTAGTGTAAACGATCAGAGTGTGAGTTGTGTCAGTGTGAACGATCAGAGTGTGAGTTGAGTCAGTGTAAACGATCAGAGTGTGAGTTGTGTCAGTGTGAACCATCAGAGTGTGAGTTGTGTTAGTGTAAACGATCAGAGTGTGAGTTGTGTCAGTGTAAACGATCAGAGTGTGAGCTGTGTCAGTGTGAACGATGAGAGTGTGAGTCGAGTCAGTGTAAACGATCAGAGTGTGAGTTGTGTCAGTGTGAACCATCAGAGTGTGAGTTGTGTCAGTGTGAATGATCATAGTGTGAGTTGTGTCAGTGTAAACGACCAGAGTGTGAGTTGTGTCAGTGTAAACGATCAGAGTGTGAGTTGTGTCAGTGTGAACCATCAGAGTGTGAGTTGTGTTAGTGTAAACGATCAGAGTGTGAGCTGTGTCAGTGTGAACGATGAGAGTGTGAGTTGAGTCAGTGTAAACGATCAGAGTGTGAGTTGTGTCAGTGTGAACCATCAGAGTGTGAGTTGTGTTAGTGTAAACGATCAGAGTGTGAGTTGTGTCAGTGTAAACGATCAGAGTGTGAGTTGTGTCAGTGTAAACGATCAGAGTGTGAGCTGTGTCAGTGTGAACGATGAGAGTGTGAGTTGTGTCAGTGTAAACGACCAGAGTGTGAGTTGTGTCAGTGTAAACGATCAGAGTGTGAGTTGTGTCAGTGTAAACGACCAGAGTGTGAGTTGTGTCAGTGTGAACGATCAGAGTGTGAGTTGTGTCAGTGTGAATGATCATAGTGTGAGTTGTGTGAGTGTAAACGACCAGAGTGTGAGTTGTGTCAGTGTGAACGATCAGAGTGTGAGTTGTGTCAGTGTAAACGATCAGAGTGTGAGTTGTGTCAGTGTGAATGATCATAGTGTGAGTTGTGTCAGTTGTAAAACGACCAGAGTGTGAGTTGTGTCAGTGTGAACGATCAGAGTGTGAGTTGTGTCAGTGTGAATGATCATAGTGTGAGTTGTGTCAGTGTAAACGACCAGAGTGTGAGTTGTGTCAGTGTAAACGATCAGAGTGTGAGTTGTGTCAGTGTAAACGATCAGAGTGTGAGTTGTGTCAGTGTAAACGATCAGAGTGTGAGTTGTGTCAGTGTGAATGATCATAGTGTGAGTTGTGTCAGTGTAAACGATCAGAGTGTGAGTTGTGTCAGTGTGAATGATCATAGTGTGAGTTGTGTCAGTGTAAACGACCAGAGTGTGAGTTGTGTCAGTGTGAACGATCAGAGTGTGAGTTGAGTCAGTGTAAATGATCAGAGTGTGAGTTGTGTTAGTGTAAACGATCAGAGTGTGAGTTGTGTCAGTGTGAACGATCAGAGTGTGAGTTGAGTCAGTGTAAACGATCAGAGTGTGAGTTGTGTCAGTGTGAACCATCAGAGTGTGAGTTGTGTTAGTGTAAACGATCAGAGTGTGAGTTGTGTCAGTGTAAACGATCAGAGTGTGAGCTGTGTCAGTGTGAACGATGAGAGTGTGAGTCGAGTCAGTGTAAACGATCAGAGTGTGAGTTGTGTCAGTGTGAACCATCAGAGTGTGAGTTGTGTCAGTGTGAATGATCATAGTGTGAGTTGTGTCAGTGTAAACGACAGGTGTGAGTTGTGTCAGTGTAACGATCAGAGTGTGAGTTGTGTCAGTGTGAACCATCAGAGTGTGAGTTGTGTTAGTGTAAACGATCAGAGTGTGAGCTGTGTCAGTGTGAACGATAAGAGTGTGAGTTGAGTCAGTGTAAACGATCAGAGTGTGAGTTGTGTCAGTGTGAACCATCAGAGTGTGAGTTGTGTTAGTGTAAACGATCAGAGTGTGAGTTGTGTCAGTGTAAACGATCAAAGTGTGAGTTGTGTCAGTGTAAACGATCAGAGTGTGAGTTGTGTCAGTGTAAACCATCAGAGTGTGAGTTGTGTCAGTGTGAACCATCAGGGTGTGAGCTGTGTCAGTGTGAACCATCAGTGTGTGAGCTGTGTCAGTGTAAACCATCAGAGTGTGAGTTGTGTCAGTGTGAACCATCAGGGTGTGAGCTGTGTCAGTGTGAACCATCAGTGTGTGAGCTGTGTCAGTGTGAACCATCAGTGTGTGAGCTGTGTCAGTGTGAACCATCAGTGTGTGAGTCGTGTCAGTGTGAACCATCAGTGTGTGAGCTGTGTCAGTGTAAACCATCAGAGTGTGAGTTGTGGTCAGTGTGAACCATCAGGTGTGTGAGCTGTGTCAGTGTGAACCATCAGTGTGTGAGCTGTGTCAGTGTGAACGATGAGAGTGTGAGTTGAGTCAGTGTAAACGATCAGAGTGTGAGTTGTGTCAGTGTGAACCATCAGAGTGTGAGTTGTGTTAGTGTAAACGATCAGAGTGTGAGTTGTGTCAGTGTAAACGATCAAAGTGTGAGTTGTGTCAGTGTAAACGATCAGAGTGTGAGTTGTGTCAGTGTAAACCATCAGAGTGTGAGTTGTGTCAGTGTGAACCATCAGGGTGTGAGCTGTGTCAGTGTGAACCATCAGTGTGTGAGCTGTGTCAGTGTAAACCATCAGAGTGTGAGTTTGTGTCAGTGTGAACCATCAGGGTGTGAGCTGTGTCAGTGTGAACCATCAGTGTGTGAGCTGTGTCAGTGTGAACCATCAGTGTGTGAGCTGTGTCAGTGTGAACCATCAGTGTGTGAGCTGTGTCAGTGTGAACCATCAGTGTGTGAGCTGTGTCAGTGTGAACCATCAGTGGTGTGAGCTGTGTCAGTGTGAACCATCAGTGTGTGAGCTGTGTCAGTGTGAACCATCAGTGTGTGAGCTGTGTCAGTGTGAACCATCAGTGTGTGAGCTGTGTCAGTGTGAACCATCAGTGTGTGAGCTGTGTCAGTGTGAACCATCAGTGTGTGAGCTGTGTCAGTGTGAACCATCAGTGTGTGAGCTGTGTCAGTGTGAACCATCAGTGTGTGAGCTGTGTCAGTGTGAACCATCAGTGTGTGAGCTGTGTCAGTGTGAACATCAGTGTGTGAGCTGTGTCAGTGTGAACCATCAGTGTGTGAGCTGTGTCAGTGTGAACCATCAGAGTGTGAGCTGTGTCAGTGTGAAACCATCAGTGTGTGAGCTGTGTCAGTGTGAACCATCAGTGTGTGAGCTGTGTCAGTGTGAACCATCAGTGTGTGAGCTGTGTCAGTGTGAACCATCAGTGTGTGAGCTGTGTCAGTGTGAACCATCAGTGTGTGAGCTGTGTCAGTGTGAACATCAGTGTGTGAGCTGTGTCAGTGTGAACCATCAGTGTGTGAGCTGTGTCAGTGTGAACCATCAGTGTGTGAGCTGTGTCAGTGTGAACCATCAGTGTGTGAGCTGTGTCAGTGTGAACCATCAGAGTGTGAGCTGTGTCAGTGTGAACCATCAGTGTGTGAGCTGTGTCAGTGTGAACCATCAGTGTGTGAGCTGTGTCAGTGTGAACATCAGTGTGTGAGCTGTGTCAGTGTGAACCATCAGTGTGTGAGCTGTGTCAGTGTGAACCATCAGAGTGTGAGCTGTGTCAGTGTGAACCATCAGTGTGTGAGCTGTGTCAGTGTGAACCATCAGTGTGTGAGCTGTTGTCAGTTGTGAACCATCAGTGTGTGAGCTGTGTCAGTGTGAACCATCAGTGTGTGAGCTGTGTCAGTGTGAACCATCAGAGTGTGAGTTGTGTCAGTGTGAACCATCAGTGTGTGAGTGTGTCAGTGTGAACCATCAGTGTGTGAGCTGTGTCAGTGTGAACATCAGGTGTGTGAGCTGTGTCAGTGTGACATCAGTGTGTGAGCTGTGTCAGTGTGAACATCAGTGTGTGAGCTGTGTCAGTGTGAACCATCAGTGTGTGAGCTGTGTCAGTGTGAACCATCAGTGTGTGAGCTGTGTCAGTGTGAACATCAGTGTGTGAGCTGTGTCAGTGTGAACCATCAGTGTGTGAGCTGTGTCAGTTGTGAACCATCAGTGTGTGAGCTGTGTCAGTGTGAACCATCAGTGTGTGAGCTGTGTCAGTGTGAACCATCAGTGTGTGAGCTGTGTCAGTGTGAACCATCAGTGTGTGAGCTGTGTCAGTGTGAACCATCAGAGTGTGAGCTGTGTCAGTGTGAACGATGAAAATGGAAGTTGGGCAGTGAATGTGATGATGGACATTATACAGGTCGTGGCGCTGCCGTCACTTGGCGGAACAAAGAAAACTTTTGCTGCTACCATTCAATTTATGAATTAAGAAAAGTAATTTTATTAGTATTTTCGTTAAAAAGTTTTGTCGATTTATAGTCGAGAACTTTTACATCTGCCACTTTGTCTTTTGTTGAATTAAAATAATATAATAAAGCGAGTTTATCAGGTATCACTGGAGGGGACCTGCAAGAGGTCGTCCGAAAATTTGATCTTTATTGCCCTTCCTCCAACTTTTCGACTTTATTTCTCTCATAACTCGAGAACAGTTCATTCAATTGGGTTCAAATTTTCAACACTTGTGTACGGTAATGAGGACCAAATTCTTGGAACAATCGGCATGTTCACGTGATCTGTGACCGAAGTTGTTGAAACCATTCCCAGCATCCTAGAATAGCTGGGATAACTTACAAAATTCTCAGTAACTTAACACCAAATGTTCAAAAAGATGCTTTCTAATTCGATCTATTAAGCTGTGTTTACATACAGGCAAATTTGGTCACTAAAGCTCATTGGAATTTTGTCGTCTTTCTCGGGAGGCACAACCTTTAAATATGCATGAAATGGTCCACATTTTGGCACACAGTATAGGCTCATATAGTAGAATAAAAATTACAATGTGGAGTGCACTTCCTTTGAAATTTCAAAATTTACATGTATTTTTAGACTTGTACCAGTTGCAGAGGTACCACCTCTGCAACTGTCCTGGGGACCCTCATCCTCAGAGAAAAGAATAAACTTGCTTCAGGGAAAACTCAAGATTCTCCCTAAAGCTGTTTGAAAGTTTTCTACCGCCCCCTATATTTAATATAAATTTTATTTAAAGTCAAAATTCACTGACAAAAATACAATAAAGAGTAAAACAACATAGATAACAAATCAGAGCTACATCTCAATACTTCGTCCAGGTCCCTGGTGGTGGGCCGCGTGCCAGAATGCTGCAGGCATTTTCCCTCTGGATCGCAACACTGAATCTCTGAAAAAGGAAACTGGCCGCCCTGTGGCCCTTGGTTTCTATGATGAATTTTTCACTCAGCTCTTTGAGGAACTTCAGAGCACACTTGCCCCATGCTCCAAGGGTCTCCGACCTTTTGGGATGAAGTTATAGTAAGGGAAAGGTTTTCATATTTGCGGGTCTTCTGGGTCTCCTGTGGCTGGCAGCTCCACCCTCTTATATATATATATATATATATATATATATATATATATATATATATATATATATATATATATATGTGTGTGTGTGTGTGTGTGTGTGTGTGTGTGTGTGTGTGTGTGTGTGTGTGTGTGTGTGTGTGTGTGTGTGTGTGTGTGGTGTGTGTGTGTATTGTAACCACGAACGGGTGGTATTAATCAATAACAACGCTGCGCTAGCCAAGGATTCGAACCCATGTTGTACTGGTCCGTCATTGTGAGCGAGAACCACATGACGCCTTAACCAACAGGACCACCCAATCCTGCAAGAACCAAGCACCCAGCCAAGCTAGGTGTATTACTCTTAGTCCGAGGACATACGGAGGTGTGGGAGCTTTCAAGCTAAGGCGTCATGTGGTTCTCACTCACAGTACAACAGTACAACAGTACAACAGTACAACAGTACAACTGTACAACAGTACAACAGTACAACAGTACAACAGTTCGAATCCTTGGCTAGCGCAGTGTTGTTATTGTAATAAAGTTGGTAGAATTACCGACAATATGTAAAGTAAAAGGACACAAGTGCAACTAGTGTGTCATTTTATTGTGGCAACGTTTCGCTCTCCAGGAGCTTTGTCAAGCCGTTACAAACAGTATATGGACACAGAGGGTATATATAGGCTCAGAGTGAGGTGCAATACTAGTGGTAGTAGTAGTAGTAGTAGTAGTAGTAGTAGTAGTAGTAGTAGTAGTAGTAGTAGTAGTAGTAGTAGTAGTAGTGATATAAGTAGTAGTAGTAGTAGTAGTAGTAGTAGTGATATAAGTAGTAGTAGTAGTAGTAGTAGTAGTGATATAAGTAGTAGTAGTAGTAGTAGTAGTAGTAGTAGTAGTGATATAAGTAGTAGTAGTAGTAGTAGTAGTAGTAGTAGTAGTGATATAAGTAGTAGTAGTAGTAGTAGTAGTGATATAAGTAGTAGTAGTAGTAGTGATATAAGTAGTAGTAGTAGTAGTAGTAGTAGTAGTAGTAGTAGTAGTGATATAAGTAGTAGTAGTAGTAGTAGTGATATAAGTAGTAGTAGTAGTAGTAGTAGTAGTAGTAGTGATATAAGTAGTAGTAGTAGTAGTGATATAAGTAGTAGTAGTAGTAGTAGTAGTAGTAGTGATATAAGTAGTAGTAGTAGTAGTAGTGATATAAGTAGTAGTAGTAGTAGTTGTAGTAGTAGTAGTGATATAAGTAGTAGTAGTAGTAGTGATATAAGTAGTAGTAGTAGTAGTAGTGATATAAGTAGTTAGTTAGTAGTAGTTAGTAGTGATATAAGTAGTAGTGGTAGTAGTAGTAGTAGTAGTAGTGATATAAGTAGTAGTGGTAGTGTAGTAGTAGTGATATAAGTGTTAGTAGTAGTAGTAGTAGTAGTAGTGATATAAGTAGTAGTAGTAGTAGTAGTAGTAGTGATATAAGTAGTAGTAGTAGTAGTAGTAGTAGTAGTAGTAGTAGTAGTAGTAGTAGTAGTAGTGATATAAGTAGTAGTAGTAGTAGTAGTAGTAGTAGTAGTAGTAGTAGTGATATAAGTAGTAGTAGTAGTAGTAATACAATATGTTAGAACAATTAACTTGCACATGAGTAAAAAGATATAAAAACTATAACTTGGGTAACAAAAATAGGTTAGACAAATATTTGTATCTGAGGCTGGATAGAGAAGGTGTGTTTCAGTGTTCACTCTCTGTAATGTGTTTGTGTAGTGTTAACAGGAGAGACTATGTGATGGCAGGGTTTACTGTTTTCAGGAGGATTCTTGCTACCACTAGTATTGCACCTCACTCTGAGCCTATATATACCCTCTGTGTCCATGTACTGTTTGTAACGGCTTGATAAAGCTCCTGGAGAGCGAAACGTTGCCACAATAAAAATGTCACATTAGTTGCACTTGTGTCCTTTTACTTTACAGTGTTGTTATTGATATATATGTATATATCGTGCCGAACAGGTATAAAATTCGTCAGCTAGCAATAACTCATTTAAAATTAAGGCATTTCTAAAATTTTCTCTTATACGTTTGAATATATATTTTTTCATTTATGTTAATGTAAAAATTAAAAATTTTGTACCAAAAGAGCCTTAGAAAACTTACCTAACCTTATTATAACAAGCGGAATTTAATTTAGTCTAATTCAACTAAATATATTTTAGGTAAGTTTACAGTAATTTAATAATAAACTAACACAATGAAATATATTTTTTTTCGTTAGATTCAGAATGATTTTTGCGAAATTATTGCATACACAAATTTTCGCTTGTCTTATTCGGCAAGTTTTACCTATTCGACTCGACATTATATATGTGTATACACACACACACACACACACATACATATATATATATATATATATATATATATATATATATATATATATATATATATATATATACTATATATTTATATATATATATATATATATATATATATATATATGTCGTTCCGAATATGTAAAACTGGTCAATTAGCAAGAACTCATTTAAAATTAAGTCCTTTCTGAACTTTTCTCTTATACGTTTAAAGATATATTTTTTTCATTAATGTTGATGTAAAAATTTATAATTTTGCACCAAAAGTATCTTAGAAAACTTACCTAACCTTATTATAACAAGAGCAATTTATTTTAACCTAACCCAACTAAATATATTTTAAATTTGTTTACAATAATTTAATACTAAACAAACACAGTGAAATATATTTTTTTCGTTAGGTTCAGAATGAATTTGGCGAAATTATTGCATACACAAATTTTGCCCAATTTTATTCTAAATCCCTATTATTGCCCAATTTTACTTTAAACTATATTGATCAAACTTATTGTAAACTTCTTTTATTGACCATTTTTATTCCATACTTTTTTAACCTAGTATTTTCAACTACAACTTTTATATTATCCTGTCTACCATCTTACTTGCATATTATAACCAAGTCATTGCCATTTTTATTTTTATCAATTTTTTTTTATTTTTTTTTATTTATTTTTTTTTTTTTTTTTATTATTTTGCTACCTTAATTTGTGTATTTTATCCTGTCAATTTAAATCTAATTATACTCTAATTCTTGTAAACAACTTATATAAGACCTTAGTGCAATTACAATTGAGAGTCTTGTTCCTTTATTATATTATTAGATTAATCACAGTTTTACTGATCGACACCATGCCTAACCCTTCTAGGGTAGGGTAGGTGCCTGAGCCCGAGCCTTTAGCTCATAAGACTGTCATTCCCATTAGCTCCCTTGTGGCGGGGATGGCAGACCAGAGAGGCCTAGCTTGTGGTTAGGCCTGGGGACAGTTGGTCCCAAAGATGAGGAGGTACTTGTGCCTCCTCCCATGGGAGACTTAGGTCTCAGACACTCCCTAAAGAGGGAGCCAAGGCCGGGCCACCACTTGGAAAAGGCCCGGGCCGGGAGAATACCGGCGAATCTTTAATAATAATAATAATAACAGTTTTACTCTAGCTCATTCTAGCTCAATACATAGTCAATACCAAATTCACTATACTAGACCATAGTGCAATTACTAGTGAGAGACTAGTGCTATTTGTAATTTGTATTTTTATATTATTAGACTAAACCTAGTTGTACTATAGCTCTTTCTAGCTCAATACATAGTCAATACCAAATTCACTATATTAGACCATAGTGCAATTACTAGTGAGAGACTGGTGCTATTTTTAATTTGTATTTTTATATTATTAGATTAAATTCAGTTGTACCATAGCTCATTCTACCTCAATACATAGTCAATACCAAATTCACTATATTAGACCATAGTGCAATTACTAGTGAGAGACTAGTGCTATTTTTAATTTGTACTTTTATATTATTAGATTAAACCTATTGTACTTTAGCTCACTCTAGCTCAAAACATAGACTCCACAAAAGTCTTTATTAGACCTTAGTGCAATTGCAAGTGAGAGTCTTGTTCTATTTTTAATTTGTATTTTTATATTACTAGTTTATACCTAGTTGTACTTTAGTTCACTCCAGCACAACACATAGACAACATCAACTTCATTATGTGTAGTAGTGACTATACCCTACATGACCAAAATGCTCTAGCTATATACTTGTCCAAACTTCCTACCACTACAGATATCAGTACTAGAACTCAACACACAACTCAGGATATAAATAACCATAATTTAAACCTAGAAGATGATTGATCACGTTGACCCTGATCTAAACCTCCATAATCTGACACCCAATCAAAACCTATTGGAAAGTAACTGCCTTTATTATCACAGCATCAACAAGCCACCACTATACCTAAACAATGCTTAAAGTCTATCAGTACTTAACTACAACATCAGTCCTTAAGCAAACACTATGATGACCTCCTAGCACTCCTTGAATCACTAAAGACACCCTTCTCCTGCATTATTCTTACTGAGACCTGGCTTAAGCAGGACACAATAGATATCTACCTCTACCAGGATACACAGCAATTCACAACTGCAGAACAAACCAAGTTGGGGGTGGTATTGCAATCTATTACTCTAACCAATTATCTCGTCTTAGCACCACTTGCTTTAGTGATGAATATGGGGAATACATTTTTGCTAATTTTACTGTAAAAAACCTTAAGACGCCTATAACAATCGATGCCATTTACCGGATACCTCACACAAACATCCCAAATTTCAGTGAGAAATTAAAGTCACTAATAACAAACAGACAAATGAATAAGCACCACCTTCTCTTAGCTGGAGACTTCAACATAAACCTTGCTTACTAGATGATCAGCCTGTAACTGATTTCATCAACAATATGAACAACATACTTCCCCTTTTACCAACAATAACAAAACCAACCAGGCTCACTGATACAAGTGCAACCAAAATTAGACCACATATGGACCATTATACTACCCCCCCTTAAATCAGGGATAATCACAGATAGCACTACAGACCACTACCCTACCTTCCTCCTGACAAACATTAGTAAACCACACTTGAATACAACAAGTCTCATTTAGACTCCATGACGAGGCCTCAGTAAGGAAGTTCACAGCTGACCTAGAGACTGTTGATTGGCCTACAGAATTCTCCAAGGCCAATGGTATTGATGACTGGACAGACATTTTTCTTAACAAATTACTTAGACTATACAAACAAACATTGTCCTATAAAAACAAAACAGATCACAAACAAACGGCTTGGTTGCCCATGGCTAACCAGCACCATTCTGAAATCCATTGACAAGAAACACCAATATGAAAAGCAATATAGACAGGGCTTAATACACAAAGATACTCTTGAATAAAGATTCCCATATGCTGCTTAAGTGTCTCAATCTTCAACTTGTCGGTTTTTCAAACCATTCATCACAACTGTCAGACACTGCCAGCATCATGGGACTTCTTACAAAGAATTCTTCAACGCTTGTTCAACCTTTGGACAAAGACCTACTTCGACTAGTGGATGGTACCACTATTATCCCGCCTCCGTCTGCTTCAAGTCACCTCACTACAGTATATAAGCCACGTCTACGGCCCTATGCTGTACATTCTACAAGATTGATGGACTGAACACATCGACTCCAGGCTGGGGGACTGATTACCTCGTACTCCTCCTCTCCTTACTCCTTCCTCTTTGTATTGAACTGATGAAGCCACTGTGTGGCGAAACGTTTCCTGAATAAAGATTCCCATATGCTGCATAAGTGTCTCAATGAGGTAGGGTTGTTGAGGTGGTTCGGACATGTGGAGAGAATGGAGCGAAACAGAATAACTTCAAGAGTGTATCAGTCTGTAGTGGAAGGAAGGCGGGGTACGGGTCGGCCTAGGAAAGGTTGGAGGGAGGGTTAAAGGAGGTTTTGTGTGCGAGGGGCTTGGACTTCCAGCAGGCATGCGTGAGCGGTTTGATAGGAGTGAATGGAGACAAATGGTTTTTAATACTTGACGTGCTGTTGGAGTGTGAGCAAAGTAACATTTATGAAGGGGTTCAGGGAAACCGGCAGGCCGGACTTGAGTCCTGAAGAGGGGAAGTACAGTGCCTGCACTCTGAAGGAGGGGTGTTAATGTTGCAGTTTAAAAACTGTAGTGTAAAGCACCCTTCTGGCAAGACAGTGATGGAGTGAATGATGGTGAAAGTTTTTCTTTTTCGGGCCACCCTGCCTTGGTGGGAATCGGCCAGTGTGATAATAATAATAATATATATATATATATATATATATATAATATATATATATATATATATAATATATATATATATATATATTTTATATATATATATATATATATATATACATATATACATAAGAGTTTTATTGACATTTTGAATTGCTATTTATTTTTGGTGATTATAACTTTTAAGTTAAACAAGAGGCCTTAGCACCTCTTGAGGCTTGGACCAAATTTAAATATATTTAAATTATTATGCAAGAAGCGTGTTTTAAAGGTTTAGGATTAGATCCTTTAGAGACTTTGAGACTGCATGAATGGTAGAAGCTTTCAGGATACACAGAAATCTTCTGTCACAGACATAATACTTCCTTTCAAG
This sequence comes from Cherax quadricarinatus, assembly GCF_026875155.1. NCBI lineage: Eukaryota > Metazoa > Arthropoda > Malacostraca > Decapoda > Parastacidae > Cherax > Cherax quadricarinatus. The sequence goes on from NC_069404.1 coordinate 68,170,580, forward strand.
CACGCGGAACGACTGGGTAAGTTCACAAATAGTGAAATCGAAATATCTGCGGCAAGGGTAACGTTTGAGGTCCCATGTTCAACCCCTTTATGGTAGGACTAAAGGTTGGACAGAAGCGCATAAATGACTTTCCTTGTTTTTCCGCTTTTCGAACCAGAAACACCGGGGATAAAGTTTACCTGACGCAATTCTTGGGAGGGTTAGGAAAGGGCGGGGGGACGTCTTGCTGGGAGCGGGGGGGGAAACCGTGATACTGTTGAGCTGATAGTAAAAAGTGATAACAGGAGGAAGAAGGTAGGAAGAGAAGAAGGAGGAGCTTATTTGGGGTTTTAGTCAGTCCCACAACTAGAGGCCCTTTTCCTTTATTTTCTTATCTGGGGGTCCCCGGCCTGGGGCCGGCCCAGAGAGGAGAATGAAGGCAGACAGATGGTCTTAGCTAGAAACAGTGAGAGTATCAAACTGACAAAACTGGGTTTAAAACTTTTGGTAAAAAAATTTGCAGTAAAAAACAGTGTATTCCCCTGCATTTATACCCCTTGTCAAGTTTTTCGGTTTTCAAAAATCAACTACAAAAAGATATGTAGTGTAATCAAACCCTTTTCGAGGAACGTGGTTGGGAAAAAAAATTTGAGATCTTCACACGATCTTGATCATGACCTCCTCTCCAGGGTTCCTCAACGAAGAACGTGTTTGGACAATACTAAGGGCCCCGCCAGTAAAAAATTACCCCGCTGTCCACTTAAACCCAGGAATCAATTTTACCCTGCCAAACCCCCAACCCCAAAAATGCAAACCAACCTTTTTCCCAAAACGTGGGCGAAGATTTCTCTACCTTTCATAGCCCCCATTTTGAACTTTTGTTTCTTTTTCCCCCCTCGATGTTTGCTTTCATAAGGCACTCTTTAAGGCAACTGTTGGGGGGGGAGTACGGGTCTCTGTTCATAATTTTGCTTTTGGGGGGGGTTTTTAAATTCGGGACCCCAGTTGCTGGACCAATCTTCCAGCCTGTCCAATCCTTTGTAGTCCTCCCGACCCTCATTGTTTAATTTCCCTTTAAATTTTCACATCATCTGCAAACGGGCCTTTTGGTCTACCCCTTCCCGTATGTCAATCACATTCCTTTTCATTGTCATAAAACTCCATAGGTTTTTGACACGGGTTTTTCCCTTCCTGAATCCTTGCTGGTTGTCATTTATAACTTGTTCCGTTCTGGGTGCTCCGCCACTTCCTCTTGAAACCTTCTCCATGACTTTGCTCCCCATAACATGAGTGACATTGGTCTATATTTTTAGTGCCACGTGCTGTCTCCTTTTTTAAAAAAATGGGGATACATTTGCCTCAAGTATTGCCCATTTTCAATAAATGTTTTTGAAAATTGTTGTTAGGGCACCACGCGTCTGTCCTCTCTCGGACCCACGGAAAGATTTTGTCCGGCCCCATCCTTTTGATATTTTAAATTTTCACTTAGCAGTTTCTTCACCTCCCCCTCGGCTGTGTGCATTTCATCAGCACTTTTTGGCATACCTTTTTTTTGGTGTCCCCCCGTTCGACTCCCTGGAGCCCTTTTTGTCCCATTTTAAATACTTCCTTTAAATCTCATGGAGCTCCCCCAAATCTTTTTGGGTCATTTCATAGCTCCCCACCTTTTTTCCTCAGCTCGATTACCTGGTTTTGATGTTGTCCCCTTTTGATGTTTGCTTACAGCAGTTTTGGGTAGATTTGACTTTCGATGTATGTCGTTTGGAAATCCACTGGAATCCCTTTTTATCTTGATGCTCGTTTCTGGCTCCTGCTATTCTCTTTATTTTCCGGGGTCCTTTGTCTCGTACTTTTCCTTCTCTAGCGTGCTTAGTTTTTGTCCCCCTAAAACTTTGGGGGAAAACCCAAAGGGCTCGTTCTGGTATTCCCATTTTTTCTGTTCCCCTGGACAAACCTTTCCTCTGTTTCCCTTATTTTTTTTTGTCACGTTTGGCTATCATTTCGTTACTTTTTTTCCTCCAATTCTCTTTCCCATTCCCCTGCAGTTTGGGCCCTTTTCCTATCTACCCTGCAAACCCTCTCCATTGAAACCCGATTTTTTTAAAAGGCTCAAAACCAGGGGATCAATAGCCCCGGGACCCTTTTCATACGTGATGCCCTCGATGCCCAAAGCTATCAGGTGAATATGAGGTCCGTCGTGGGGTTCCCCTCACCCTTCCTCTCGGGAGTGTTCCTAACATATATGCAGGGGTTTTTCCGTAACCCCCAAATTATCATCTTCTCTCCCTGTTTTGGGACCCCCCTGTGGGTCCCTTTCTTCCAATCAACCTCCTTGTGATTAAAATCACCCATAGTGTAACTTTGCTCTACCATGTGAATCTTTTGGCCTCTACTATGTATCCACTATTTTTTTTTTTTTTATTGCTCTTTCATTTCTTTCTTGGCCTCCCGCGTTCTGTGGAGGTTGTAAACACTGCAAAGACTGCCTTATGTCCCCCCCGACTGAATTGTACTTAATATTAGTCTCTTCACCCATTTCGTCCATTCCTTTTTTTTTCTTCAAAACCCCCTTGGCCCTCTATCTTTCCCTCAGGGTATGTAACCGGGGGGAAAAACTGCGTCAGTTTTCATACCCGGGGAGTTTTTATTTCTATGAGTGCTAGATTTGGGGTCTCCCTTTATTTTTTCATGCCCCCCTCACTTTTTTGTTTTTCCCCTCGGCTTTTTATACCAAACCCTTTTAAAACTGTGGTCGGGGTACGTTGGGGTTGGGGGGGGTGGAGACCCGGCAGGGAATAGGGGGGGTTCGTGGAGGTGGAGTTTGTGATGGGGAAAGGGGGCGGGTACGGTTGTGGGTTTTTTGGGTTAGATTGTTTGTTGCATTACATGGGTGTTGTGGTTGAGGTTCTTTTGTTGGTGGTTCTGAGGGGGGTTGTATTTTTTCTTCCGAGATGGGGTTCTCCCGCTCTCTTGACTTTGCCCTCTTTTCCCCCTTATTTTTACCCTCTCTTTCAGTTTGTTTGTTTGTGGTGTGTGTGTGTGTGTGTGTGTGTGTGTGTGTGTGTGTGGGGTTGTGTGGTTGTGTTGTGTGTTGTGTGTGTTGGGTGTGTGTGTGTTTGGGGTGTGTTGTGTTTGTGTGGTGTGTGTGTGTGTAGTGGTGGTGCGTTGTGTGTGTTTGCTTTTTTTTCTAGTTGGGTGTATTTGATATTCAAATGTGTGTGTGTGAGGTATAGTGCACATGTACCCCATGAGCTGTGACACATACACAAACAAACAGACATCTTAAGAAACAACCCCAGTCATGTATCATCACAATGTTTTGTTTCTTGTAAACAAAAGGGAGGGAAAAAATTGAAGGTTTTTTGAGAGGTTTTGCTTTTGTTTATGTTGGCTGGGTGCAGAGGTAGAGGGGACAGGATTGGGAGCCACGAGGAAAACCCGCCCCGCATGTTTTCCCTTCTTCCTTGCCACACTCTGGTGATGCAGACACTCAATGTGGAGGCTGTTACAGTCTCCCCCTGAAGACACTCGATGTGGGGCTGTTTCAGCCCCCCTGAAGAACTCAATGATGGGGGGCGTTTTAGCCCCGGGGAAGACACTCAGATGATGGAGGCTGTACAGCCTCCCCTGAAAAAATGATGGGAGGCTGTTACAAACCCCCCCTGAAGACACCCGTGATGGGGTTTACAGCCTCCCGTGAAGACACTCAGATGGAGGCTGTTACAACCCCCCGTGAAGACATCAGTGATGGAGGGTGTTTTTAAAACCCCCCCGGAGACACTAGGATGGACACAGTCGTTAAAAGTGCGAGGGAATAAATAGTCTGTAGGATGGGAGCTTAAGGGGGTAGTTTTTAGGTGGTGTTGTAGGGTGGGAGTTTTTTGGGTGGTGATTGCAGGGTGGTAGTTGTAAAGGGGGTAATGGGAAAAGTGAAATTTTTGGGGGGGTAGCTGTAAAGGGGGTTTTGTGGCTGGTGATGTAGGTGGTGTTTTAGGGGGCGTGGTGTTTGGGGTGTAGTTGTGGGTGGTGCATAGAGTGGTTGTTGTAGGGTGGTTTTGGTTTGGGGCGAAGTTGTAGGGTGTTGTTGTAGGGTGGTGGTTTTTAGGGGTGGTAGATAGGGGGGGAGTTATAGGGTGGGATTTTAAGTGGTTGTTGTAGGGGATAGCGGTGAGTGGTTTGTAGGGTGGAAATTTTTAGGGTGGTGTTATAAGGGGTTTGTTTAAGGGGGTTTGGTTGTAAAGGTGCAGTTGAGGATGGGGTTAAAAAGGGTGGTTGGTGTAGGGTGATTTGTTGTAGGGTGGTAGTTGTAGGGTGGTAGTTGTAGGGTGGTAGTTTATAGGGTGTTGTTGTAAGGTGGTTGTTGTAGGGTGGTAGTTGTAGAGTGGTAGTTGTAGGGTGGTAGTTATAGGGTGGTTGTTGTAAGGTGGTTGTTGTAGGGTGGTAGTTGTAAAGTGGTAGTTATAGGGTGGAAGTTGCCGGGTGGTGGTTGTTGGGGGGTGGTTGAAGGGTGGTAGTTGAAGGGTGGTAGTTGCAGGGTTGCAGTTGTAGGTGGTGGTTGTGGAGGTGGTTGAAGGATGGTGATTGTAGGGTGGTAGTTGTAGGGTGGTAGTTGTTAGGGTGGTAGTTGTAGGGTGGTAGTTGTAGGGTGGTAGTTGTAGGGTGGTAGTTGTAGGGTGGTAGTTATAGGGTGGTTGTTGTAAGGTGGTTGTTGTAGGGTGGTAGTTGTAGAGTGGTAGTTATAGGGTGGAAGTTGTCGGGTGGTGGTTGAAGGGTGGTAGTTTGTAGGGTGGTATTTGCAGGGTTGCAGTTGTAGGGTGGTGGTTGTTGGGAGGTGGTTGAAGGATGGTGATTGTAGGGTGGTAGTTGTAGGGTGGTTGTTGTAAGGGGGTGGTTGTTAGGTAAGACACATATGCAACAGTTAGGTATCTTTATTATGAAACGTTTCGCCTACACAGTAGGCTTCTTCAGTCGAGTACAGAAAAGTTGATAGAAGCAGAAGATACTTGAAGACGATGTAATCAGTCCATCACCCTTAAAGTTTTGAGGTGGTCAGTCCCTCAGTCTGGAGAAGAGCATTGTTCCGTTGTTTCAGACAACGGAACAATGCTCTTCTCCAGACTGAGGGACTGACCACCTCAAAACTTTAAGGGTGATGGACTGATTACATCGTCTTCAAGTATCTTCTGCTTCTATCAACTTTTCTGTACTCGACTGAAGAAGCCTACTGTGTAGGCGAAACGTTTCATAATAAAGATACCTAACTGTTGCATATGTGTCTTACCTAACAATCTGTCGGTATTTTATACCATTTTAATGTTCAAGGGGGTGGTTGTTGGGAGGTGGATGTAGAATGGTGGTTGTAGGGTGGTAGTTGTAGGGTGGTAGTTGTAGGGTGGTTGTTATAGCATGGTTGTTGTAGGTTGGTTGTTATAGGGTGGTGATTATTGGGTGGTTGTTGTAGGGTGGTAGTTGTAGGGTGGTAGTTGTAGGTGGTAGTTATAGGGTGGTTGTTGTAGGGTGGTAGTTGTCAGGTGGTGGTTGTAGAGTGGTAGTTGTAGGGTGGTAGTTTTAATGTAGTTGTTGGGTGGTTGTTGTAGGTTGGTTGTTATAGGGTGGTAGTTATAGGGTGGTTGTTGTAGGGTGGTAGTTATTAGGGTGGTTGTTGTTAGAGTGGTGGATGTAGGGTGGTAGATGTAGGGGTAGTTATAGGGTGGTAGTTATAGGGTGGTAGTTATAGGGTGGTTGTTGTAGTGTGGTAGTTGTAGGGTGGTAGTTTTAATGTAGTAGTTGTAGGAGCATAGTAAAAGGGTGGTTGTTGTAGGGCGATTGTGGCATGCAAAGAGTACGTAACCTTTATTCGGCGCATGTACACACCCTCATTTACAGGCTATCTCCCCCAACCAGCGAACCAGGTGACTGACGGTTGATGATGGGGCCCCGTCGTTCAACTAGTAACCAGGTTCCAGCCAATAAGAAGATGGTTTTGGCAATCGCAGAGGTTATGTGGGTACCACTCTCCTGTCTGCCCTTGTCATTCCCATTCTAGAGCTGGTTGAAGCACGGTCTGCTATCTTGTGGCTTCTATTCTGCCTTGCTTACCGTGGAGTGCACTAATACCTATCACTGTACATAGTGTATATAGTGTACATACTTCTGTTCTAAATTGGTGAAGGATAATATAATTCAAACTTTTCTGTTGTGGTTATTTTTGCTCCCTTTTACAACCCAGGATAACAGGCCATTTGGACTCCTGGGTTGTAATAGCGATTGTTGTAGGGTGGCAGTTGTAGGGTGGTAGTTGTAGGATGGGAGTTGCTGGGAGGTGGTTGTAGGATGGTGGTTTAGGGTTGTAGTTGTAGGGTGTAGTTGTAGGAGGGTAGTTGTAGGGTGTACTTGTAGGGTGGTAGTTGTGGGTGTAGTGGTGGTGGTGGTTGTAGGGTGGTGGTTGTAGGTTGGTGGTTGCTAGGGTGGTGGTTGTAGGTGGTAGTTGCAGGGTGGTAGTTGTAGGGTGGTAGTTGTAGGGTGGTGGATGTAGGGTGGTAGTTGTAGGGTGGTGGTTGTAGGGTGGTGGGTTGTAGGTGGTAGTTGTAGCGGTTGGTGGTTGTAGGGTGGTAGTTGTAGGGTGATGGTAGTTGTAGTGTGGTGGTTGTAGGGTGGTAGTGTAGGGTGGTATGTTGTAGGGTGTAGTTGTAGGGTGGTGGTTGAGGTGGTAGTTGATAGGGTGGTACGGTTTTGGGTGGTTGGTTGTAAGAGTGGTAGTTGTAAGATGGTGGTTGTAGGGAGGTGCTTGTAGGTGGGTGGGTGTTAGGGTAATAATTGTAGGGTGGTAGTTGTAGGGTGGTATTTGTAGGTGGTAGTTGTAGGGTTGTGTTTAAGTAGTGGTTGTAGAGTGCCTGTGGTGGCAGATGAGTAGTTGTGCCAGGTTGTTAGTTGGTGTTGGTAACTGGTATGTTTGTGGGATGGTAGCTGGGGGTGGGGTAGCTGGGGTGGTAGCTAGTGGGAGGGTTTTGGTGGTATCTGGTGCAGTAACTGGGTGGTTGCTATGTGGGGGGGTAGATGTGGTGGGTGCTGGTTCGGTAACTAGGGTTGTAGGTTGGGTGGCAGCTGTGTGTAGCTGGAGGTGGTAGATGTTGGTGGCAGTTGGGGTGGTAGCTAGTGATGCTAGCTTGGATGGTAGCTGGTGGCAGCTGCGGTGGCAGCTGGGGTGGCAGCTGGGGTGGCAAGCTTGGTGGTTGGCAGCTGGGTGGCATTGGGGTTTGGCAGCTGGGGGTGGCAGCTGGTGGTGGCTGCTGGGGGGGCAGCTGGGGGTGGCAGCTGGGGTGGCAGCTGGGGTGGCAGCTGGGGTGGCTAGCTGGTGTGCAGCTGGGTGGAGGCAGCTGGGTGTTGCAGTGGGGGTGGCAGCTGGGGTGGCAGCTGGGGTGGCAGCTGGGGTGGCAGCTGGGGTGGCAGCTGGGGTGGCAGCTGGGGTGGCAGCTGGGGTGGCCTGCTGGTGGTGGAAGCTGGGGTGGCAGGTGGGGTGGCGCTTGTGGTGGCAGATGGGGTGGCAGCTGGGCCCCCGTGGGTGGCAGCTGGGGGGTGGCAGCGGGGGTGGCAGCTTGGGTGGCAGCTGGGGTGGCAGCGTGGGTGCAACTGGGGGGGTGGCAGCTGGGGTGGCAGCTTGGTGGTGGCAGCTGGTGGCAGCTGGGGTGGCAGCTGGGGTGGCAGCTGGGGTGGCAGTACAATAAAAGGTTAAGAATATCTGAGAGAAAACGAGAATTATTTACATAACTACAAGAAGAACACGACTCGAGTTCACAGTTCCTCCTCTCTTCTGTACCTTTGCTTCCTTAATTACCTCCCTCTCTCTGTACCTTTTGCTTCCTTAATACTCTCTCTCTGATTACCTTTGCTTCCTTAACTTACCTCTCTGTACATTTTCTTTCACTTAACTACTCTCTCTCTGTACCTTTGCTTCCTTAAACTACTCTCTTCTGTACCTTGGCTTCCTTAAATACCTTCTCTCGGTACCTTTGCTCTTTAACTACTCTCTCTCTGTACCTTTGCTTCCTTAAACTACCTCTCTCTCTGTACCTTTGCTTTCTTAATACCTCTCTCTCTGTAGTTTGCTTCCCTTAACTACCTCTCTCTCTTTACACTTTGCTTTCGTAACTACCTGTCTCTCTGTACCTTTGATTCCTTAACTACCTCTCTCTCTGTTCTTTTGCTTTCTTAAACTTCCTCTCTCTCTGTTACTTTGCTTTTCTTAAATACCTCTCTCTTTGTACCTTTGCTTCCTTAACTCCTCTCTCTCTGTACTTTGCTTTCTTAACTACCTCTCTCTCTGGACCTTTGCTTCCTTATACTACCTCTCTCTTCTGTACTTTGTTTCTTAACTACCCTCTCTTCTGTACCTTTGCCTTTCTTAACTACCTCTCTCTTCTGGTACCTTTGCTTTCTTAACTACTGTCTCTTTGTACCTTTGCTTCCTTAATACCTCTCTCTCTGGACTTTGCTTCCTTAACTACCTCTCTCTCTGTACTTTGGCTTTCTTAACTGACCTCCTCTCTCTGTACCTTTGCTTCCTTAATACCTCTCTCTTTGTACCTTTGCTTCCTTAACTACCTTCTCTCTGGACCTTTGCATCATTAAACTACCTCTCTTCTATCTTTGCTTCTTAACTACCGCTCTCTCTGTACCTTTGCTTCCTTAACTACCACTCTCTCTTGTACCTTTGCTTTCATAATACCTTCTCTCTGTACCTTTGGCTTCCTTAACTACCTCTATCTCGGTTACCTTTGCTTTCTTAACTACCTCTCTCTTGGTACTTTGCTTTACTTAACTACCTCTCTCTTTAGTACCTTTGCTTCCTTAACTACCTCTCTGTACCTTTGCTTTATTAACTACCTCTCTTCTGTACCTTTGCTTCCTTAACACCCTCTCTCTCTGTGACCTTTGCTTCTTAACTACCTATCTCTCTGACCTTTGCTTTCTTAACTGCCTCTCTCTCTGTACCTTTGCTTTCTTAACTACCTCTCTCTTTGTACCTTTGTTCTTAACTACTCTCTCTTCTGTACCTTTGCTTCTTAACTACCTCTCTTCTCTGGTACTTTGCTTTCTTAACACCTATTCTCTTTACTTTGCTTCCTTAACGACCTCTCTTCTTTACCTTTGCTTCCTTAAACTACCTCTCTCTCTGTACCTTTGCTTTCTTAACTACCTCTCTCTCTGTTACCTTTGCTTCCTTAACTACTCTCTCTTTGTACCTTTGCTCCTTAAATACCTCTCTCTCTGTACCTTTGCTTTTTTAATTCCTCTCTCTCTGTACCTTTGCTTCTTAATTACCTCTCTCTCTGTACCTTTGCTTTCTTAAACTTCCTCTCTCTCTGTACCCTTTGCTTTTTAACTACTTCTCTTCTTTGTACCTTTGCTTCCTTTAACTACCCTCTCTCTCTGTACCTTTGCTTCCGTAACTTCCTCTATCTCTGTACCTTTGCTTTATTAACTACCTCTATCTCTGTACCTTTGCTTCCGTAACTACCTCTCTCTCTGTACTTTGGGCTTCTTTAACTACCTTCTTCTCTGTACCTGTGCTTCTTAACTACCTTCTCTCTCTCTTGTACCTTTGGCTTCCTTAACGCCCTCTCTCTTTGTACCTTTGCTTCCTTAACTACCTCTCTCTCTGTACCTTTGCTTGCTTAACTACCTCTCTCTCTGTACTTTCCCTTCCTTAAACTACTCTCTCTCTGTACCTTTGCATTACTTAAATTCCTCTCATCTCTGTACCTATGCTTTCTTAATACCTCTCGCTCTGTTTCATTTGCTTTCTTAAACTACCTCTCTCTGTACCTGTGATTCCTTACCTACTCTCTCTCTGTACCTTTGCTTTCTTAATACCTCTACTCTCTGTACCTTTGTCTTCCTTATCTTCCTCTCTCTCTGTACCTTTTGCTTTCTTATTACCTCTCTCTCTGTACATTTGCTTCCTTTACTACTCTCTTTTGTACCTTTGCTTCCTTAACTACCTCTCACTCTGTACCTTTGTTTCTTAACTACTCTCTCTCTGTACCTTTGCTTCCTTAACTAACTCTCTCTCTGTTCCTTTGCTTTCTTATTAACATACCTCTCTCTCTGTACCTTGGTTCCGTAACTACCTCTCTCTCCTGTTACGTTGCTTTCTTAACTACCTCTCTCTCTGTACCTTTGCATCCTTATACTACCTCTCTCTTTGTACCTTTGCTTCCTTAAACTACCTCTCTCTCTCAGTACCTTTGCTTTCTTAACTAACCTCTCTCTCTGTACCTTTGCTTCCTTAATCCTCTCTATCTGTACCTTTGCTTCCTAAACTACCTCTCTCTCTGTACCTTTTGCTTTCTTAACTACCTCTCTCTCTGTACCTTTGCTTTCCTTAAACTACCTCTCTTTTGACTGGCCTTCTTAAACTACCTCTCTCTCTGTACTTTGCTTCCTTAACTACCTCTCTCTCTGTACCTTTTTGCTTTCTTAACCTACTCTCTCTCTGTACTTTGCTTCCTTAATACTCTCTCTCTGTACTTTGCTTCTTAACTACCTCTCTCTCTGTCTTGCTTTTTAACTACCTTCTCTCTTGTACCTTTGCTTCCTTAATCCTCTCTCTTTGTACCTTTGCTTCCTTAAAACCTCCTCTCTCTGTACATTTGCTTCCTTAACTACTCTCTCTCTGTACCTTTGCTTCCTTAAATACCCTCTCTCTTCTGTACCTTTGCTTTCTTAACTAAACTCTATCTCTGTACTTTGCTTCTTAATACCTCCTCTCTGTTACCTTTGCTTCCTTAACTACCTCTCGATCTGTACCTTTTGCTTTCTTAAATTCCTTCTCTCTCTGTACTTTGCTCCTTAACTACTCTCTCTCTTTACCTTTGCTTCATTAACTACCTCTATTCTCGTGTACTTTGCTTCTTAAACTACCTTCTCTCTCTGTACCTTTGCTTTCTTAAAACTACCTCTCTTCTGTACTTGCTTTCTTACTACCTCTCTCTCTGTACCTTTGCGTTCCCTTAACTACTCTCTTCTCTGTAACCTTTGCTTCTTAGCTACCTACTCTCTCTGTACCTTTGCTTCCTTAAAACTACCTCTCTGTACCTTTGCTTACTTAACTACCTCTCTCTCGGACCTTTGCTTCCTTTTTAACTACCTCTCTATCAGTACCTTGGCTTTCTTAACTACCTGCTCTCTCTTGACCTTTGCTCCTTAACTACCTCTCTCTCTGTACCTTTCTTTTTAACTTAATCTCTCTCTTTACCTTTGCTTCCTTTAAACTACCTCTCTCTCTGTACCTTTGCTTCCTTACGTAACCTCTCTCTCTGTACCTTTGCTTTCCTTAACTACCTCTCTGTACCCTTTGCTTTTTAACTACCTCTTCTCTGTACTTTGCTTCCTTAACTATCTCTCTCTCTGTACCTTTGCTTTTCTTAACTACCTCTCTCTCTGTACCTTTGACTTCCTTAACTACATCTCTCTTGTTACCTTTGCTTTCTTAACTACCTCTCTCTCTGTACCTTTTGCTTCTTTAACTACCTCTCTCTCTGTACTTGGCTTCCTTAACTACCTCTCTCTGTACCTTTGCTTTCTTATCTACCTCTCTCTTTGTCCTTTGCTTCCTTAAGTACCTCTTCTCTGTTACCTTTGCTTCCGTAACTCTCTTCTCTCTGTACCTTTTCTTTTTCTTAATAACTACTCTCTCTCTGTACCTTTGCTTCCTTTACTACCTCTCTCTCTGTTCCTTTGCTTCTTAACTACCTCTCTCTCTGTACCTTTGCTTTCTTTACTACCTCTCTCTTGTACTTTGTTCCTTAAACTACTTCTCTCTCTTGTACCTTTGTTTCTTAACTACCTCTTCTCTGTACCTTTGCTTCTTAACTACTCTCTGTACTTTGCTTCCTTATTACCTCTCTCTCTGTACCTTTGTTTCCTTAACTACCTCTCTCTGTACCTTTGTTTCCCTTTAATACCTCTCTCTCTGTACCTTTTTTTTCCTCACCTCCCACTCTCTCTCTGTCCCTTTTGCTTCCTTACCTACCCTCTCTTCTGTACCTTTGTTTCCCTCCCCTCCACTCTCTCTCTGTACCTTTGCTTCCTTACCTACCACTTCTCTCTGACCTTTGTTTCCCACCTCCCACTCTCTCTTGTACCCTTTTGCTTCCTTCCCTACCATCTCTCTCTGTCCCTTGCTTCCTTACTACCACTCTCTCTCTGTCCCTTTGTTTCCTTACTACCCTCTCTCTCTGACCTTTGCTTCCTCACCCCCCACTCTTTGTCCTTTGTTTCCCTACCTTTCCCTCTCTCGTCCTTTGTTTCCTTACCACCCCCCTTCTCTGTACCTTTGCTCTGGCCCTACCAAGGCGCCCATTTGCATATTACGAAAACTTTTTAATTGCATTTGGTCTAAGAAAAGAAAATAGGGTGGGTCTGCTGGGAAGATGTATTTACTGGTAATATTTCGGAGATATGAGATGGTCACGACGCCACTTTCACACGCCGGGGTTTTTTTAAAAAAAGGGTCAACCTATTGCAAAATGTCTGCAAAATTTTATTGCTGTTTCTGGAAAAGGGAAAGTATGTGTGTGTGTGTTTGTGGGGGTTGTGGTGTTGTGTGTGTGTGTGTGTGGTGTGTGTGTGTGTGTGTGTGTGTGTGTGGGGGTACACCCCCTATTTGTACTCACCTTTTGTGGTTGCGGGGTGAGTCTTGTCCGGGCCCCCCTCTTCCCCGGTTGCTAAGGCCCCTCTCTCCCCCCGCCCCTGAGCTTTTAAAACCCTGTTTTAAAAAATGTGATGGTTCTGCCTCCATACGTCTTTTTCTAGGCTATTCCCTGCCTTCCTCTTTTACTGAAAAAATATTCCCTAATATCTCTCTGATCTTTTTTTGGTCTTAAAAATTGGGGCCCTTTTTTTTCTGTGCCCCCTCCGGGAAACTCCGTCTTTGTCCCCTTGTCTTTTCCCACGCGTATTTTATATGTCGTTATATGTCCCCCTGACCCTCCTGTCCTCCAGTGTCGTGGCGATTTCCCTTTAATCTTTCTTTATGGCTTCCCTTAGCTTGGGAAATAAACCTTTTTTGCAAACCTTTTTACTTTCTCTGTTTTTTGAGTGCTTTTCAAGGCGGTTCCAAAAAATTGCTGCATATCCAGTATGGGGCCACATACACGGTGTACAGGTTGAACGATTCCTTTAAGTATCGGAATGCTGTTTTCCCGGTTTGCCGGCGCCCATATGCGCAGCAGTTATTGATCGATGTTGCTTCCCGGGACTGCTCGGTGTTATACTCACCCAAGATCTTTTCCTTGGTGAGGTTTGCAGTCTTTGGCCACCTAGCCTATACTTGTCTGTGGTCTTTGTGCCCCTTTCCCCCATCTTCTGACTTTGCATTTGGCAGGTTAAATTCGAGAAGCCATTTGCTGGCAGGTGTCCCGTTGTCCGGTTCTTTGAAGTCCTGCCTGGTCCCCATAGTTTAATTCTCCTCATTAACTTACATCATTGCAAACGGGACCTTCTGAGTTAACCCTTCCTCTGTCGTTCATATACCAAAAAATAGCATGGTCCAGGACCGCCCCTGTGGGACCCCCGCTCGTTTTCAGGTGCCCACTGTAATACATCATTACGTACCATGACTCGTTGTTGCCTCCCTGTAGGTTTCTTGATCATTGCGTCCCCTTCCTGTTTATGCGCCTGTGCTCTAGCTTCTGCCCTAATCTTTGTGGGGAAACTGTGTCAAAGGTTCTTGCAGCCCAAAGAAGATGAAATTTAAAAACCCCCCCTCTCTCTGTGTCTTATTTCTGTTTTTTTTCAAAAAAACCCCAGAAGGGTTTTGTGACACGGTTTTCCCTTCCCATGAACCCGTTTGGTTTGGCTTTTATCTTTTTTCCCTTTTTCCAGGTGCTCCCCCATTTTTTCCCTCCTGATAATTTTTTCCATAACTTTGCAAAATATACATGTAAATGACACAGGTCTATAGTTTAGTGCCTCTTTTTGTCCCCTTTTTTAAAATGGGAACTACTTTTCCCATCTTCCATACCTCAGGGGGTTTCCCCCAGTTTCAGGGCGTTTTGAAGTTGTGGTAAGGGCACGCCAACATATTGCCCCCTCTTAAGGACCCAGGGGGAGATGTTGTCGGTCCCATTGCCTTTGATATCGATGTCCTTAGCAGTTTTTCACCACCCCTATTGTATGTATATCGTAAATTTTTGGTGTATTCCTTGCTGGTGCCCCCCATTGTTTTCCCCCCCCAGAGTCTTTCTGCCCTTACTGAAAAATATTCCTTAAATTCGTGTTGAGTCCTCCATCCTCTTGTCGTTTCTTGTGAGTTCTCCACCTTCTTTCCTCACCCTTATCACCTGGTCCTTGCTGGTTTCCCTCCTAATGGGTATTAGCGTTTCGGGTCAGATTTGATTTTTCGTGTATGTCTTTTTTCAAACTGTCGTGGGCCCCCCTCCTTTCTGGGGGCATCTGTTTCTGGCTCTTTATAATCTCCTTTTTTTCCCGGGTCCTTGCCCCCTTAAACCTTTTCCTTCTCTGTTGCACTTGTTTTTTCCCTACACCTTCGGGAAAACCCAAAGGATCGTTTTGGTCTTCCTATTATTTCTTTTTCCCCTTGGGAAAAAACCTTTCCTCTGCCTCCTTGTTTTTTTGACACATATTCCACCATTCGTTTACTGTTTTCCTCCATTTCTCGTCCACAAACCTCTGCGGGAAGTTTCTATTCCTGTGTCCCCCCTTTATAGTTTGGCCTGCCCCCTTCATTTTCCTGTTACCTTTTCACTTGTAATCTCTATATAAAAAAAATCAAACCCGTGATGTAGTAAAGGGGGGCCCGTAAATGATGTCTTCAATGCTGAAATGCTCAGGGTGAACCAAAAACCCGTTTGCGGTATCCTCCCTTCTCTCTGGTTGTGTCCCGACTGTTTGCAGTAGGTTTCAAGTACCAATCTATATCTTGGCTTCATGTTTTGGGCCCCATGTGGCTCAGGTTTTCCAGTCGATCCCTGTGGTTGAATCGCCTTTTCCTAAATTTGCTCTGCTAAAAATGAGCTCTTCTTGCCACCCCAGCCAGTGTGTCCACCATCCCCTGTTGTTTTCTTCGTATCCCCTTTTTGGTCCTTGCGTTCTGTGATGGGTTATAATCACTCCAAGACTACTTTTTGTTTTCGGACTGAATTGTACGTACAAAGTAGTCTCTTTTCAATCATGCCCATGCCTTCCCTTTCTAAATCCCCCTCGGTTTTTATGAGGGTGAACCCCCCCTCCCCTCTTTCTCCCTTTTCTTTTCCCCAGGATTTTATACCGTGGGAAGATTGGTCTGTTTTGTCTCGCGAGTTTTGTTTCTGTACGCTCGATGTTGGGGGTTTTTCACTGGTTTTTTCATTCCCCTCCATGTTTTTTGTTTTTCCCTCCCCGTTTGTGTACCAAACTTTAGTTTCTTTTCTATCATTGTGGTCATGAAGAATATTGGGTTGGGGGGGGGCGAGACCTTTGGGGGGGGCCTATATGGGGCTGGGTGTAGGGGGGTTTGTGATGATCGGGGTGGGGTAGAATGCCCCTAAGGGAAATGTTGGGTGGGTTTGTGATTGGGGGTTGTGGCAGAGGGAACGTGAGTGGGGGTAGTTAGGTTGCTCAGTTGCGTGGGAAAGTGCGGTTTTGGGGTTTTTTGGTGGGGGTTTTCGGTTTTTGGTTTTCCCTTCCTCTGTGTCTGGGTCCTGTCATCTTCGCCCTTGCCTCTCGTTCCTCCTTTTCGTCTCTGTACCCTCTCTTTGTGTTTCCCTTTTTCTTGTGTTCGCGCGGTCGAGGGATACTCTCTGGTCCCCCGTTTGTCCCAGTTTGCTTTTCTTTCAGAATCCTGGGTTTGAACTGATTCTTCTTGAAAGTACTTGACAGGCCTTTTCCTTCCATCGCAAACCCCCCCAATTCTCTGAAAAATTTTTCACCTGGGTCTATCGTCCTCACCCATTTTTTTCATGATGCCTTCAATCATTTTTTTTTCCTCCTGTTTTTTTTTTCAAAAATTGTCCCCCTTTGCTTCTTGGGCCCGTACACAAAAACTGACCCCGCCCCCTTTCCCCTCCCCCGAGTCTCCATTGCTTCCTTGAGGGATTTTATTTCCTTCCCTTGACATGTTCTTGCCCTTTAGTCCCCCGTCATACGAAAATTTATTCTCAGTGAAAGTCTTTATGACCAGCTGTCCCCCTTTCACTGCAGTTGGCTGTTGAAATTTTTGCATAGCATACCTTTTGTCTTCGGAATGTCATTTTATCTTGTTGCTCCTGTCTTTTTCCTGGCCCCACAGGGGCTGTTAGGGCCTTCGCGTCGCATGTTCCCTTTTTGTTACTGTCCCTTGTCTGCGCCTGAATTGAAATTTCCCGTGTCACATCTAAATTGTCTTTTGTTCTCTAAATTTTTTCAGACTTTGCAGTTTCTCTTCTAAGCACGTATCCTAGCTTCTGCTGTAAGACCTGTACTTCCCCCTTCCTGCACTCTTGCTTCTGGCCCCCCATTTTTTTTCCCAAACTCTACTATTTCCTTCCCCAC
>NC_069404.1:68187591-68210091 GCF_026875155.1 Cherax quadricarinatus
AGTTTATTATATATTATATAAAATATTATATATATATTAATTTATAATATATATATATTATATATATATAATTTATAAATAATATATATATATATATATATATATATATATATATATATATATATATATATATATATATATATAATATATATATATATATATATATATATATATATTATATATATATATATATATTTATCATATATATATGATAAAAAAGCCACTGTGAAAAAATAGTGAAATTCCAAGCGCTTTCGTGACTTCTCACATTATCAAAGATCTATAAAAACAAAACATCAACAGGAAGGCATATAAGAGCAAGACTACACCTCACAGTCACGTCACAACACCCGACTCTGTGAAACACAACTGATGCTCTACCCAAGCATTAAGATTTTTTACTTGTCTAATGTATCATTAAATTCTTCCCAAATTTCATTAATTATAAATGAATCCAATTTATATAAACCAAAAGAAATATTCATATTTTTTCAAAACTACTTTTTATGAAACAAGATTCAATTATATTCCTGTCGACCATGGACTTGCTTGATACAACTTTCTTAACTTTTCGAAAATCAAATGGATGGTTAAAATCTCTCACACTAATAAACAGAGCATTAGAATCTTGTCCAGTTCTAATGCTATATTTATGTTGTTTTAATCTTAGTTCGAGATTTTACCAGTTTGACCGTAATAAACTTTATCGCATATTTTACAAGGAATCTTATAACACATCCGTCAACATTTTGGGGGGAATTTTTTATAATTTATAATTAATAATTTATCATTTATAATTAATAAACCTCACTCAAGGAAAAGGGTCTCGGGGTGAGTATAACACCGGGTATATCTCTTGAAGCGCACATTAACCAAATAACTGCTGCAGCATATGGGGGCCTTTCAAACCTAAGAACAGCAATCCAGTATCTTAATAAGGAATCGTTCAGGACCCTGTACACAGTGTATGTCAGGCCCGTATTGGAGTATGCGGCACCAGTTTGGAAGCCACACCTAGCCAAGTATGTAAGGAAATTAGAGAAAGTGCAAAGTTTTGAAACAAGACTAGTTCAGGAGCTAAGGGGCATGTCATACGAGGAGAGGTTAAGGGAAATCGACCTGACGACACTGGAGGACATGAGAGGTATGATAACGAAATATAAAATACTGAGAGGAATCGACAAGTTGGACAGAGACAGGATGTTCCAGAGATGGGGCACAGCAACAAGGGGTCACAAGTGGAAGTTGAAGACTCAGATGAATCACAGGGATGTCAGGAAGTATTTCTTCAGTCACAGAGTTGTCAGTAAGTGGAATAGTCTGGGAAGTGATGTAGTGGAGGCAGGATCAATACATAGCTTTAAAAAGAGGTATGATTAAGCTCACGGTTCAGAGAGAGTGATCTAGTAGCGACCAGTGAAGAGGCGGAACCAGGAGCTGTGACTCGACCTCTGCAACAACAACTAGGTGAACAACTAGGTGAGTACACACACACACACACACACACACACACGCACACACACACACACACACACACACACACACACACACTCACACACACACAAAGTGGACAAAGACAGAATGTTCCAGAGATGGGAAACAGCAACAAGGGGACACAGTTGGAAGTTGAAGACACAAATGAATCACAGGGATGTTAGGAAGTATTTTTTTCAGTTACAGAGTAGTCAGGAAGTGGAACAGTTTGGGAAGCGATATAGTGGAGGCAGGATCCATACATAGCTTTAAGCAGAGGTATGATAAAGCTCATGGTTCAGGGAGAGTGATCTAGTAGCGACCAGTGAGAGGCGGGGCCAGGAGCTAGGACTCGACTCCTGCAACCACAAATAGGTGAGTACACACACACACAGAACACACACACACACACACACATACACACACACACACACACACACACACATACACACACACACACACACACACACACACACACACACATACACACACACACACACACACACGCACACACACACACACACACACACACACACACACACACACACACACACACACACACACATACACACACACAATACACACACACACACACACGCACACACACAACACACACACACACACACACAACACACACACACACACACACACACACACACACACACCACACTAGCCCTGGGAGCTAGTGATCATGTGGTTCTGTGCTTCGACTACATAGTTGAGCTCCAAGTGGAGAGAGTAGCAGGAATAGGCTGGGAAAAACCAAACTACAAAAGGGGGAACTACTCAGGATGAGGAACTTCCTTCAAGACATTCAGTGGGAGAGGGAACTGACAGGAAAACCAGTACAAGAAATGATGGACTATGTAGCAACAAAATGCAAGGAGGCAGAGGAGAGGTTTGTTCCCAAGGAAACAGAAATAATGGGAAGAACAGAACGAGTCCTTGGTTCACCAAGGTGTAGGGAGGCAAAAACTAGGTGTACTAGAGAATGGGAATGGTACAGAAGACAGAGAACTCAGGAAAATAAAGAAATCAGCCGAAGAGCCAGAAACGATATGCACAGATAAGAAGGGAGGCTCAGAGACAATATGAAAATGACATAGCATCAAAAGTAAAGACTGACCCGATGCTGTTGTACAGCCACATCAGGAGGAAAACAACAGTCAAGGACCAGGTAATCAGACTGAGGAAGGGTGATGGGGAATTCACAAGAAACGACCGAGAGGTATGTCAGGAGCTCAACACAAGATTTAAAGAGGTATTTACAGTGGAAACCAGTAGGACTCCAAGAAATCAGAACAGGGGGGCACACCAGCAAGTGCTGGATGAGGTACATATAACCAAGGAGGAGGTGAAGAAGCTGCTATGCGAACTTGTCACCTCAAAGGCGGTGGGACCAGACAACATCTCTCCATGGGTCCTTAAAGAGGGAGCAGAGATATTGTGTGAGCCATTAACAAAGATCTTCAACACATCATTTGAAAACTGGGCAACTCCCTGAGGTATGGAAAATGGAAAATGTAGTCCCAATTTTTAAAAAGGGAGACAGACATGAGGCACTAAACTACAGACCTGTATCACAAAACGTGTATAGTATGCAAGGTATGGAGAAGATCATAGGAGGGGGGAGCGGTGGGGCCCCTGGAAAAGAAACAAGTGTATAATTGAAACCAGCACGGTTTCAGGGAAGGAAAATCCTGTGTCACAAACTCACTAGAGTTTTATGACAAGGTGACAGAAGTAAGACAAGAGAGAGAGGGGTGGATCGACTGCGTATTTTTGGACTGCAAGAAGGCTTTCGACAACAGTTCCTCACAAGAGGTTACTGCAAAGCTAGAGGACCAGGCACACATAACAGGAAAGGCACTGCACTGGATCAGAGAATATCTGACAGGGAGGCAACAACGAGTCATGGTACGCGACGAGGTGTCAGAGTGGGCGCCTGTGACAAAGCGGGGTTCCACAGGGGTCAGTCCTAGGGCCTGTGTGTTCTTGGTAACGTGAACGAACATAACGGAAGGGGTAGACTCAGAAGTGTCCTTGTTTGCAGACGATGTGAAGTTAAAGAGAAGAATCGAATCGGACGAGGATCAGGGAGGACTACAAAGAGATCTGGACAGGCTACAAGCCTGGTCCAGCAACTGGCTCCCTTGAATTTAACCCTGCCAAATGCCAAAGTCATGAAGACTGGGGAAGGGCAAAGAAGACCGCAGACCATTTTGTTTAGAGGCCAAAGACTGCAAACCTCACTCAAGGAAAAAGATCGGGGGTGGAGTATAACACGGCATATCTCCTGAGGCGCACATCAATCAGATAACTGCTGCAGCATACGGGCGCCTGGCAAACCTACGGATAGCGTTCCGATACCTCAGTAAGGATTCGTTTAAGACTCTGTACACCATCTACGTCAGGCCCATACTGGAGTATGCAGCACCAGTTTGGAATCCACCCCAGTCAAGCGCGTCAAGAAATAAGAGAAAGTGCAAAGGTTTGCAACAAGACTATCCCAGAGCAACGGGGATTGTCCTATGAAGAAAGTTGAGGAAATCGGCCTGACGACACTGGAGGCCAGGAGGGTCAGGGATGACATGATAACGACATATAAAAAAAAAAATACTGCGGCGAATAGACTAGGTGGACAAAGACGGGATGTTCCAGAGATTGTGTACACAGACACAAGAGTTCACAATAGGAAGTTGAAGACAAGATGAAATCAAAGGGATTTAGGAAGTATTTTCTTCAGTCATAGAGTAGTCAGTCCATGGATAGCCTAGAAAGGATGTGTGGAGGCAGAACCATACATAGTTTTAAGGCGCGGTAATGATAGAAAGCTCATGGGGCAGGTGAGAGAGAGGACCTAGTATCAATGAGATAGAAGAGCGGGCCAGATCTGTACTCGACCCCTGCAACCCACAAAAAAGGTGAGTAGCAAATAGGTGAGTACACACAGGAGGCCAAGGGCAAAGAGTTACGACGAGACAATAGAGCGATGGAGACACACTGGCAACAGTGGCCAGAAGAGCTTCAGGCATGCAGGGCAAAGCTCCTGATCATGGTCCTTTAACCCACATGGAAGATCGATTGAGGAGAACTTGGAGCCACATGGGGGGCCAAGATACATAAGAACATAAGAAAGCAGGCACCCTGCAACAGTCCACATACTGACCCATCCAGACAGGTCCATGCCCCCCACCCCCAGATTCGACCAATTAACCCCACCCACGGATTATCCCAATTGACCCCACCCAGTCTGGTCACCTAACTCAAGGATGGAGCACTGCAACCAGACCCAGCCGCAACCAAGTCGACCGGTCCAGACTCACGCCCACCCACACCCACTCATGTATTCCTCTAACCTGGTTTTTAAAACGACATAATGCGACCCCTGAATGGGTCACAAGTATATAAAGTATATTAACCTTTTCATTATAATTTTATATGTTAATATTGCGAATAAAAGCTAAATCGTAAATAATATTTTGCTTTATATTATTATTATTTGACTTAGTTATAATAATATAGTTATAATATAAGTATATATTATTCAGTGCACGTCCGATCAAGTCTTGATTGTCCCTAACTACTGTAATTACGCTCATTTACTCGTTTCCCCTGCCGCTTCTCGGGTTGGCTGGGCAGCAGCTGTTCATTGGATTATTATTATTATAACAAGGGGAAGCGCTAAACCCCGGAGGATTATACAGCGCCTGGGGGGGATGTGGAAGGCATTCAGGCTTAATACGGGGAACGACACAGATCCAATTCCCTAAATCAAGAGCCCCTCACCACCATCAAGGAACCTTCCCTTGAGGGGAAACTGTTCAAGATCAATCAACGTGATAGAGGGGGGGTTGTTCACACCTCGCCTGAAGTAGTCAGGTCTGGGCTACTCTTCTCTTGGTGGTTGGATGTATTCCTGACAAGACGTCCTAACTCTCCCTTATTGGCCCTTGTTGGAAGATCATCTCTGTGTCGCTTTCTGTTGTTGTTCTGTAAACTGTTCACAGAACAATGTCTAGACTTAGTGATTTTCTACGTTGTACTGAGGTTTGTGGTGTCGCATAGACACTCTGAGCAACCAGGTCCAGAGCTGTAGCTTCTACCTAAATTTGTACTGGTAGCTGTGTACTGTCACAGTCGTGGATTTTCTTATGCTGAACTTAGATTCAGTAGTATGGAGTTTGGTGACTTGTGGAGGATCTGCTGATGGTCCTACTTAGGTCGTTATATTATCTCTTTTCTTTCCAGATTCTGTGTCGCAGTTGCTTGTTATAATGCTATTGGGCCTTAGCAATCGTTTCATTGTTTCAAGCAAGCTGTTCCTGATTGCCAGTGGTCAAGAAGTTAGTTGATGTGAGGACTTTGTCAAGTCCCACCTTGGGATTTTTTAATTCCATAGTCGAGTCGTTAGACATAGCGAACTACTTAGAGCACTTACACACATACACACAAACTTATTTGTATATACTGTATATGTATTAATTAAATTTTAATTAACCAGACGGGACTTAAACATATAAAAGTGATATGTGCCTTCACAGCACAATAATACTGTACCCGAGAGAAGTGATTATTATTAATTTGTTAAATTGATTAATTTATTTTAATTTGAATATATACTCCTAGACAATTTTTGTTTATTAATATAACTTATTAAAATTTTAATTTTCTTTAGTTAGCAGCCTACCAGTTGTAATCCTGAAGCATCTAATAATTCCTTATTGAATTCTAATGGATAATTGACCAGATACTGAACTACTTGTACGAAAACCCAGTAAAGCTGGATGCTAGGAGGGCATCTTTCTAGTATTCACTGGAGATCTCTAAGCTTATTAGAAATAGCGTTTTTTGTAACACTACCACAAACAACGTTTTAAATCCTGAATAACTGTACTCGGGAGTTTGTTCCACTCAACCACAACTCTATTACCAAACCAGTGCTTACCTATATCCTTCCTGAATCGAATTTTTTTTCCAACTTGAAATCCATTGCCTGCGAGTTCCTGTCTTGGCTGGAAATTCAGCACCTATTACATCCCCTTTAATTATTCCTGTTTTCCTTTATACACCTCGATCACTCCCCCCTAATTCTAATTTTTTTCTACGCCTTTCGAGAAGCAAGATTCAGGGGCCCTCAGTCGAAGGGACTCACAGGGAAGATTTCTGATACATGGGATCATCTTTAGTCATCCTCCCTGGACGTTTTCAGAGCATTTGTATCCATTCTGTAATACAGTGACCAGAACTGAGGCAGCAATAGTCCTAAATGAGGCCTAACCAAGGAATATATAGAGTTGAAAACAACCTGAGGACTTCTATTATTTATACTTTCTAGATATGAAGCCAAGAATTGTTAGCTTTATTTGCCAACACTAATGCACTGTTTGTCTTGGTTTTAGATTACTGCTAACCAAACTCCTAAATCCTTTCCGCAATCAGTAGTGTTTAAGATCTACATTATTAGTTTATATTGGCAGTGGTTATTTAAAACTGCCTACATTTAAACTTTGCTTGTCAATATTAAAACTGTTTCTGCCACTTCTTCCGACCATTGCATCAGTCTATTCAAATCCTCCTGGGAGTGCTTATGTCCTCATTAGAAATGAATTGGACGGCTATTTTGGTGCCATCAGCAAATTTTGCTTATGTCGCTATTTATACCCTCATCTATGTCGTATTATGTAAATTGTGAACAACAACATAGGCCACAACACTGACCCCTGAGGAACACCGCTTGTTGACGTTGCCCCCATTCTGATTTCTCCCCATTTATGCAAACTCTCTTTGTTATTTGTCAACCATAGCCTCTACCCATGAAAAAATTCTCCTCCTATTCCGAGTGCCTTAAGTTTCCTCAGTAGCCTCTGGTGTGGAACTGCTATTGAAATGACCCCCCCCCCCCCCTCCCCCCCTTTACTGAATCAATACACAGTATCATATTCATTACCATGATCTACCATGCTTCAAACACCTTAGTGAAAAAAGTTAGTAAATTCGTAAGACAGGAACGCCCCTTTGTAAAACCGTGGTTGAGATTTATTAATCAATCTGTGCTTATCAAGATGTCTACGAATAGCATCGGCAATTATTGAATTCCATAAATTTTCCCACAATGGTAGTAAGGCTTATTGGTCTATAGTTTGAAGCCAAGGACCTGTCACCTTCTTGAAATAGGAATTAATATGCCATTTTCCACTTATCAGGCCATGCCAGTTTGTAGTAATATTTTAAAAGTTTACCAAAGGTATGCTAAGTTCCTTTTTACATTTTTTTAAACCCCCTTGCAAACATTTCATCGGGCCTGCGGATTTGTTGGGTTTTTAGTTTCTCTATTTGTCTAGGACCATGTCACTAGTTACGCAATCGTACATAGTTTTTATCATCCCCCGTTCTACATAACATTATTTCGGAAAACGATTTTTTTCCCGGGTGAAAACTGAGAGAAAGTAGGTTTTTAAAATTTTACACTATCCTTTACAGTCAATGATCTGACCAAGTTACTCTTAAATGGGCCATTTGTCCCCAATCTTACTTTTTGTATACCTGAAAGAACCCTTTTGATTATCTTTGAATCCCTTGCGCCTTTGCCCCATAAACCCTTTTTGCTTTTTTATTCCTTTCTTTAAAATTTTCTCTTTAATTGAAGCATTGATTCCTTTAATTCCCGTCCCTCTTTTGTACGCCTATATATGCCTCTCCAAGAATGTTTTAAATCATTTTCATCCCTTTTGGATCATTTTTGTTAATCTTATTTCCCTACTCGGAACAAAATTTGTCGGGGCCCAGCTAGAACATGCTCGGGAAAAAGGGTCAAAATTGGAAACCCAAAGATAACCTCCCTTTGACAGTTTGTCAAACATCCCAATTTAGCCCACCCAAGTAATTTTTCAGCCCCATGAAGCCCGGCCAAGGGGAAAATCGGGGAAAAGTTTTTGATTGCATTTTATCTGGGAAATTCCATGATAAATTGAAAACAAAGTGATTTGGGACCCTTTTTTCCCCAAGAAAAATCTTTAAAACCCTCAAGATTTTTAAATTTAGTGAATTTTTGTTGGAAAGAACCAAATCAACGATTGTTTCCTCTAGTTGGTTCTGTCAAAAAACCTTTTTAAAAAAAGCAATCCTGAACCGTATCAAAAAAATTTCACAAGACTAAAAGATTTCCGTCATAGTGCCCCAGTCAAATTTTCTAAATTAAAAATTTTCCCCTTTAATCAAAACATTTTCATATCAAATTTTCCCTTTTGAATTTCGCCCCAAATAACAGCTTATTTGCACCCCCCTTTTCCAAGGTTTTTGGGGGCCTATAAATGACACCCAAAATTTAATTTTGCCCCCTCCCTCGAAAAAACTTTTACCCAAAAACAATTTCTGTTTCGATTTTTTCTAATCTTATATCAGTCAAAGACAAAAAATTTTAAATTTTCTCTAAAATAAAACGCCACCCCAAACCAAAACCGTCCTTTTACCCTATCAGTGGGGAAATATTTTTTAATAATTTTTAAATTTTTTGCTTTCCCAGAAGGAAATTTTTTATTTTTCATTAAACCCAAAGGCCCTCTTTTATCCCAAAATAAAAACTAAGTACCTAAAACTTGCAAGTAATCTTAGCTCATCTACTTTTTTTCTTAGATTTCCAACTTTTTACAGAAAACCCTTTAAAGGGGACCCTATTTCCTCATTGCCCCCCACAATCCCCCTTTTTGGGTTTGTTGATCAATTGTTTTCCCCATTATTTAGCAATTTTAAATTTTGAATATTGTCTTTTAAAACATGTCCCTGAGATATCCCGGTAAAAACTGCTTTTTTAACCCAAATGTTCCCACCCTGATTTTTTTCCCACAAACACCCTACCTCTAAAATTTTATCATTTTAAAAATTCAAAGAAAAGTCATCGTTACCCTCTCAATTGAATTGGCAAATTTAAAACCAAACTCCATCCCCCAGAAGATAAACCCCACCCCTTTTGCATACAATCACGTTTCCCAAAAACAGTGGGCCCCCAGTTATCAATGAATGGGTTTGCAAGTTCCTTGTAGTACCTGCCCAAACCAAAATTTTTATCCCAAAATTGCCCTAGACATCCATTCTTTGGGCCCATCCCTTTTAGGAATTTTTCCCTACAAAAGACTGGGATCCCCTTCCCTTTTAGACCTAACTACTTCAAAGGGTTTACCTGTACTTATCCAGAAATCCTCTCCCCTCCCCTTTCCCCCAGTTCATTATTCCCAGAACAAAAGACAGATAATGGGTTTGTTCCCATTACCTGCCATAATATTACCCAAACCTGCTGCCCATTTTCGCAAAAACCACTCCAGGAAGACACACTCCCCTGTCTGCCCCTTTCTTCTCTGTTAAAAAAAATTTGGGGGGTTTCCCATAAAATTTACCTAAGAATCGCCTACAAAATTTAAAATTTTCTTACCTTGATTACGGGGGAATCAGTGGTCCCTTTCATCCTAAATAACCCCCCTGAAGTACACTGTCTTGGAGAAAAAAAGAGAATCGTTTTTCCTATTTTCACATCTTCTCAAATTAACTTCTCCCTTTTTTTCCTTCTTCCTGAACTGTGCCCCCAAATTTTGCCATTTTAAAGGGGGCTGCCACTATCACGCTGGTGACCATTCCTTCCTTCCAGCTAAACCCCTTCTCACACTCGCTCCCAAACTCACCTATGCAAAGCTTCAGCCCCCTTTTTCCCCCTCCTGAAAAAAGTAGAATCTCCTTTTTCCAACATTTTGAACCTGAGATTCAAAAAACACTAACAACAAGAAAAGGGGGCTTGGAAACCAGCCCACGCAAACCCCCAAAAAGCTTGGGCCCGGTAATAAACCACACTTGGACCACTGAGCTTCAGCGCACGATAAAAGGGAAAGAACAGGGAAAGGGCTAAAAAGAGGGAGATGGAAACAAAAAATTTAATTTACCAACACATAAGGGACACTACAAGAAGAGGGGAGAGGATGAACCAAAAGGGACTGGATTTAAATATTAAACCTTTGAAGTAGGCAGATATCGAGGCCCTCACATATGAAAAAACCCCTTGGGGCCAGCGATTTAAGGGTTTTTAAAAACTTCGAATACACAGTAAAACTTTCAAAATGGGGGGGGAAGCAAAGGGAAACCAGGACGAAAAGAAGCCAGACTACAAAAAAGGGGAAATACAAAGGGAATGAAGAACTTTTCCCGAACGGGGTTTTAGTGGGAAAAGAGAACAGGCAGGGGAAACCAGTTAATGAATGATGGGAAAAAGTAAACAAAAAAAGCAAGGAGGGTGAGGGGGAGGTTTTACCCCGGGAACAGGAAAAAATGAAAAAGAACCCGGATGAAACCCAGGTTTTTTAAAACCCCCAAAGGGGGCAGGGGCAAAAACCAATGTGCTAGGGGAAAGGAAGAAATTTTAGAAGGCCAAAGGGCCCAGGAGAAAAAAAGGGGAACAATGGTAGAGCCAGAAACGAATATGCACAGATAAGAAAGGGAGGCCCAAAGTCAATAGAAAACGACATAGCAGCGAAAGCCAAATCTGACCTGAAACGATAAAAACAGCCACTCAGGAGGAAAACAACAGTCAAGGAAACCCGGTAATCAGGGTAAAATTAAAAGGAAGGAGGAAACCCAAAAAGAAATGACCGTGAAGGAAAGTAGGGAAATTTCCCAAAAGATTTTAAAAAAAGGGTTCACCCGAGGAGCCGAAGGGGGGTCCCCGAAAGACGGAGAGGTGGGGCACACCACCCCAAATTCTTGGGCACAGTGCACACAACCCGAGGAAGAAGTGAAGAGGCTTCTGAGTGAAACTAGATACCTCAAAGGCAAAGGGGGGGGCCCCCTAACATCCCCCATTGGTCCTGAAAAAGGGAGCAGGGGGCGCTATGTTACCCCTAAAAACAATATTCAATACATCTATCAAACAGGGAGATTAAACCCGAGGCATGGGGAAAAACAGAAAAGTAGTCCAAATCTTTAAAAAAGGAGACAGACATGAAAACACTAAACAAAAGGGCCCCAAAAAACTGAAATGTATGTATGCAAAATATGGAGAAGATTATCATGAGAAAAGTGGGAACACCTCGAAAGGAAAGATCTCAACAACACGGCCAACATTGTTTCCCGGACGGGAAAATCAAAGTGTCACAAACCTACTGGAGTTCCCATGACATGGTACAAACCAAAAAAACAAGAGAGAGAGGGGGGGGTGGATTGGGATTTTTCTTGGACTGCAAGAAAAGGGGTTTTTTACACAGTTTTTCCCCCCCCAAAAGATTTGGGGCAAAAAATGGAGGACTAAGCAGGGATAAAAAAGGGGAAAGGGACTACAATTTGGGTCAGGGAATACTTGCCCGGGAAAACAGCAGCGAGTCATGGAACGTGGCAGGTGTCCCAAACGGGGACCTGTTACCAGCGGGGTCCCACAGGGGGCCCCGTCCCCCCCGCCAGTGCTGTTTCTGGGGATTTTTGAACGACATGGGGGGCCCGGGAAGGGAAAAAATTCTTAGGGGTCCCCCGTTTGCCCAAAACGTAATTATGGGGAAGAATTCCTCGATCGGGTGACCAGGGAAACTACAAAAAAACCCGGGCAGGCTGCAAAACCCGGTCCAGCAATTGGCCCCCTGGAATTCAATCCCAAACCCAAATGGGAAAGTCATGGGGAAAATTTTGGGGGAAAGGGCAATTAAGACCGCAGACGGGGCACAGTCTGGGGGCCAGAAAACTACAAAACCCCACTCAAGGAAAAGGATCTTTGGGGGGAGTATAACACCAGGGGACATCTCCTGAAACGCACATCAACCAAAAAAACGGCTGCAGCAATGGGCGCCTACTTCCTCAGAAACAGCATTTTCCCACAACCTTTAAAAAGGAATCGTCAGGACCCTGTACAAACCCTGTTTTTAGGCCCTATATTGGGGTAAAAGCGGCCCCCCAGTTTGGAACCCACACCTATCAAGCAGTAAATAAACTACAGAAAATGCAAAGGTTTGCAACAAAAAATAGTCCCAAGTTAAGAGGTTTTGCCCTACGAGGAGAGGTTTTAAAGGGGAAAACAACGTGACCCAAAACTGGAGGACAGGGGAGATAGGGGGGGCATAATAACGACATACAAAACACTGAAGGAATTGACAAGGTGGACAAAGACAGGAGTTCCAAGATTGGACACCGTAACAAGGGGGTACAGTTGGAAATTTTTAAGACACGAGAAACACAGGGGTGTTAAAGGGAAATATTTCTTCAGCCCCAAAGTAAATCCGTAAGTTTGGGAAAAGTTTGGGGAAACCCAAGTAGTGGGGGCAGGATCCATACAAAACTTTAAGCCGAGGGTATGATAAAGCCAACGGTAGGGGGGATGGGCCTATAGCAACCAGTGAAGAGGCGGGGCAGGAGCTTTACTGGGGCCCCTGCCCAACCCCAACAAAGGGAGGGACAACTAGGGGATAAAACACACACAAAAAACACACCCCCACACACACCACACACAAAACACACACCCCAAACCCCTGTGTATACCAAGAACACCTAATAGGGTTTTAGACCCCCGATAAGCCCCTACTACAAATAACCCCTGCCATCATTGCTACAAATACCACTGGGCCAAACATTTTCTACTACAACCCCCTTCCATCATTGCTACTACTACCACGCCACCATTGCTACTACTACCACCACCATTGCAACTTACACTGCCACCATTGCTCTACTACTACCACTCCCACCATTGCTACTACTCCCAACTGCTACCAATGCCTACTACTACGCCACCTTTTGCTAATACTACGCAACCATTGCTACAACTACCACTGCCACCATTGCTACTATACCACTGCACCATTACACTACTACCACCCCCCCTTGCACTACTACTACGCCACCATTGCACTACTACTACGCCACCATTCTACACTACCACTGCTCCCATTGTACTACACTATGCCACCCATTGCAAACACCACTGCACCATTGTACTAACCACTGCCCCTTACAACTACTCCAAAATCTACCATTGCTACTACTACCACTGCCACCATTGCTACTACTACTACTGCCACCATTGCTACTACTACCACTGCCACCATTGCTACTACTACCACTGCCACCATTGCTACTACTACTACTGCCACCATTGCTACTACTACCACTGCCACCATTGCTACTACTACCACTGCCAACATTGCACTACACCACTCACAATTGCTACTCACTATCCCACCTTGCTACACTACACTCCCACCATTGTCTACTACCACTCCACCATTGTATACTCCACTGCCACCATTGCTACACTACCACTGCCACCATTGCTACTACTACCACTGCTACCATTGCTACTACTACCACTGCCACCATTGCTACTACTACCACTGCCACCATTGCTACTACTACCACGCCACCATTGCTACTACTACCACTGCCCCTTCTACACTCCCATGCCACCTTTTGCTACTACACCACGCTACCTTTGTACATACCACGGGCCACCATTGCTAACTACCACTCTACCTTTGCTACACACCACGCCACCATTGCTACTACACCACTGCCCCCATTGCTACTACACCACTGCCACCATTCTACTACACCACCCACCATTGCTACTACTACACTCCCACCATTGCTACAACCACGCTACCATTGCTACTACTACCACTCCCCACCTTTGCACATACCACGCCACCATTGCTACTACAAAACCACGCCACCATTGCTACTACTACCACCCACCATTGCACTACTACCACTGCCCCTTTGCTACTATACACTGCCACCATTGCTAACTACCACTCCCACCTTTGCTACACTACCACTGCCCCATTGCACTACTACCACTGCCACCTTGCTACACTCCCATGCCACCATTCTACGCTACCACTGCCCCCTTTGCTACTGCTCCACGCCACCATTCTATACCCCACTGCCACCCTTTTGCTACTACTAACCACTGCCACCATTCACACTACCCTGCCACCATTGCTACTCTCCCACCCACCATGCTACTACTCCCAACTCCCCACCATTGCACTATACCAGCCACCATTCCTACAAAACCACTGCCCCCTTTAAAAAATACTACCACCCCCCACCATTGCTCACACCACGCCACCATTGCTACACTACCACGCCACCATTGCTACCACCAGCCACCTTTTGCTACACTACTACTGCCACCATTGCTACTCACCCTGCCACCTTTGCACTCTCCACTGCCCCATTACTACACTACCACGCCCCATTGCTACACTACTACTGCCCCCATTGCACTACTACCACTGCCACCATTGCTACTCTACCACTGCCACCATTCTACTACACACTCCCCAAATTGCTACACTACCACTTTTATTACACAGCCACCACCACTACTGCTACTAGGTTTGTGGTTAAATAATAATAAAATAATAAAATAATAATAATAATAAAATAAAAAAAAAAAAATAAAAAAAATAATAAAATAACATAACCAGATAAGTGACAATATCATGAACGAAATATAAACTCTCCCTCTCCTCAACCTAACTTTTCGTAAACAAAAAAAAAAACCCCAAAAATAATTTTTAAAAATATAGAAAAAAACCCCTTTAGTCCACTTGGTGTTTAATTTGCTTTCAACAACACACCCAAAGGGGAAATTTCTCTTCTTAACCATGAATTCTGAGGGTTTACCCATATAGAAAAAAAATATAAAGGAAAATGACTCTACGGGGGCCTGTAATACTCTGTGCTAACTTACGCTCTCTCTCTCTCTCTCTTCCTCTCTTTCTGCAAATTGTACGGTACGAAAAATTTTAGCGCTCCAGCTAAAAAATTTTTATAATGAAAAAAGCGAAAAACCGGGGGCCGAATTTCGGGGGAAGGGGTTTTTCCCCTTTTTTTTTTCGAAGTAGGGTGAGCAAAAGGTTTGGGAAAAAATTTTATTGAAAATAAAAGGTAAAGGCGGGGTTTGACCCAAAAAATAATGGTATAAAAGTTTGGAAAAGGGGGGAAGATAGGGAGAAGGGTTGGGGGAAACGCGGGGTAGGTAAATTTGTTTGTAAACCGGGTTTTTACAAAAAAAAAAAAAAGGTTTGAGTAAAGGGGTTTAGGGGGGAAAGGGGGAAAAAAGGGAAGGGGTTTAGGCGAGCGGCGGGGGGGGCCGCATTCCGGAAAACCGGCCCCCAAGGTGGAAGAAATGGCCACAACCTAAAAGGGAAAGGTGTGTTTGGATCCCCTGGGGGGGGGGGGGGGGGGGGGGGGGGGGGGGGGGGGGGGGGCCCCAAAAAACCAAAAGGGGGGGGGGGGGGGGCCACTGTTGTTGCCAACGGCACGAAGAGGGTTAAGATGATGGAAAATAATTCTGAAAGGAGTCCCTATAAAAACCCAAAGTCTGTACCACGACGGCGCACATCCGCCTGTTCATTGCCCTAACATCAAGGTCCAGGGACCCAAAGGAAACATATTTTTTTTTTGCACATCGGCGCAACTATAGCTAAATACAAAGGGGAACCGTGTATGAGGGGAAAATAAAATTGTTTAAGGCTTGAAAAGTGCTGAGGGAATTTGAAATGACAAAAAACGTCAAAGGGAGACAAACATGAAATAGAAAAAAGTGTATGGGATGGCAACAACTGGGCGGAAAAATAGTCCGAGTCTAACAAATGACCTCGGAAACATCATCAGTAAAAACACCCGCAAACCCAACACTGTAGAAGATTTAGAACTATCTGTTAAACAGCGAGGTGGCCGCGACCGGAAGGATAAAGAAAAGAGGCGAAAAGCAGCAGCAGGGGGAGAGTTTTGGCGATGGCAGTAGGGGAAAACAGACACAAACCCGTCGAATCCCCCAGGGGGAAGGAAAGGCAGACACTAAATGAAATAAAGGGGGCAATGGAGAGAAGACAGGATGGTGAAAATAAAGAGAAAGCGGTGGGAAAAAGCAGGGACACCGAAAAAATAAGGGGCTTCTCCTAACTTTCTGACCCCAACCTTTACGCAGAAGGCACGAGGGTCATGAGAGCGGAAAAAGAACCGAAGGCAATGAGAGCACGGATCAGCAAAAAAAAGGAACACGCTGGGATAGAGGCGGCTTTCAAAAGACTGAATGAGAGGCCAAGGATAAACGTAACCCAATGATAAAAAGGATCAAACTTAGATTTGTAGAAACTGCGAATAGACTTGGTCGTCTAATACAGCTTTGGGCAAGCTAAAGGGGGGAAACAAGCGGAGGAGAGTCCGGCGATGGTTCCCAAAACTATGTGCAAAAAATTTTTAAGGAATTTGCCGACCATGGGAAGCTGCCTTCCAAAAAAGGGAAATGTTGAGGTTTTCCATTCAACCCCGGATGGAAAAGGGGCCAAGAAAACTTGACCGTATACTTTGGAATACGAGCCCTGTAAATACAATGTAATATCTGAGACAAAGGGGCGTTTGGGGGAAGGTAATGAAATGGGTATTATACTAGAAAATTTAAATCCCGAGAAGTGGCCCAATGGGAAAAACGGCAATCGTATCCTAAAAGGAGTCCCCCTACCCGACGACGTCAGGCCTGCATAAGCATAGCGAAAACATCCCCCTAAAGTGATGACCAAATTTCGATGGAAGAACGGAAGGGAGGGCATTTATAACCAAAAGGAAAGGATAGTGCTAAAAATACAGCCTTTTGGAACTTTCTCGGCCTGAACTAGTTTAGGAAAGCAAGGCGCCAAAAACCCGACCAAACGTCCAGATAAGAAAGCAGAAGGAAGGTCGGAATTTTCTCCAAGTGGGTCATATGCCTTTCGAGTCAATAAACCTGCTTCGACGGGGTGTTTTTTTTAGTAATGGCATTTCGCACATAAGTATCTAGTGGAGCAAAGGGGTCCAAAGTAGAGCGACCATTACGAATGCCATATTAACGAGGAGAAAGATTATTGTTAGTCTCCAAATACCATATCAGACGTCTATTCACCAGTCGTTCCATCACCTTGCAGACTACACTGGTCAGAGCAATGGGACGATAGTGAGAGGTATCAAGCCCCGAGGTGCCTGGTTTGCGAAACGGTAGAACAATGGCAGATTTCATTGTTGAGGGAGAACCCCTCGTGCCCAAATAAGATTGAAAAGACTCCGCAAAAAGACTGTAAGACTTTAGAATGCAGATGCTGTACTATACGGATATGAATATCATCAGGCCCAGCTGCCGATGACCGGCAAGCGTAAAGCGTGGACTCTAGCTCTAGAAGAGTGAATGGTGCGTTAAACGGCTCCATTCCATTAGAAGAAAAATTCAAGGGCAATTGCTACCTGGTAGATTTAAACGAGAGCAACGTGGGACAGAGGTGAAGCCCTTGGGAGACACAGACAAGATAGTTTCCGATTTCCATGGCAACTTCAAGAGATTCTGTAACACCAGCAACCCGCAAAACAATAGCTGAGTGTTGCAACCCCTGAATGGGTTACAATGATTATTATGTATATATGTAATGTATATTACCTTTTCATATAATTTTATATTGCTTATATTTGCGATAATAGCTAAATCGCAAATGTATGACTTTATATTATTATTTGACTGTTATATTGTTATTTAGCTTATGTTGTTAGGATGTATATAAAATGTGCTCAGTTAGGCTTGATTGTCAAACTACTGTATTTATCGCTTGTCGCTCGTTATACTGCCGGCTTCTGTGCTGCAGTTGTCCACGTAGCTATCACGTGATCGAGGGGGGGGGTGTCCTCACCTCGTCTGAAGTAGTCAGTCTGCTGGAGACTCGCTTGCTGGTTGGGCAGATTGTCTGTCTCATTATTCTTGTTAGTTCTGTAGAACTTTGTTCACAGAACATTGTAAAGTCCTTGTGATTTTCGACGTTGTACTGAGGTTGTGTGTCACTTAGACACTCTGAACATCTCAGGTCCTTAGCTATAGCTTCTGACCTAATTTTGTACTGGTTCCTGTGTATTGTCACAGTCACAGTTTTACCTATGCTGAACAAAGATTCAGTATTATGGGAGTTTTGTAACTTTTGTGGAGGATCTGCAGATGGTCCCTACTTAGTGTCGTTATATTATCTCCTTGTTCCTGATTCTGTGTCGCAGTCACTTGATATTGCATTGCTATTGGGCTTTGTATTCTTTGTTGTTCAAGCAGACTGTTCGGGTTGCCAGTCGGTCAAGAAGTTAGTTTATTCGAGGACTTTGTCAGTCACTTGTTTAAGTCTTATTCGAGTCTTGAGACATAGCTAACTACTTAAGAGCACTTACACGCATACACACACTTGTACATATTTGTGATATCTTATTAAATGTTAATGTACCTGACGGTACTTAAGAATTATAAATGTGATATGTGCTTTCAGCACAATAATATTGAACTCGAGAGATTGATTTTATTTTGATTGCTATGATTAAATTAATTTGATAATATACCTCTAGACAACTTATTACTTAATAAATTTATTAAATTTTAATTTCTCTAGTTAGTAGCCTACCAGTTGTAATTCTAAAGCACTATTGAACCATACTGAATTTTAATGGATAATTGGACAAGGATACTGATTACTTGTTACGAAAACCCAGTAACAGGCTGGATGCTAGAAGGGCAGTCCTTTCTAGTATTCACTGGAGATCTCTAAGCTTTTAGAATCGCGTTTTTTGTAACACTGAGTCCGGAGAGTACCTTCCACACAACTTCCGTACCTTCTTCTAAACTGCACACCTAGGGGAAGTCGAGGTAACGGTAGAAGCGTAGTCTTGCCAGCAAGTGCGTTTAGCATTGCGTATGATGTGGCGAGCGACTGCCCTTACTTGCTTAAAATCCAAAAGACGATCTGAGGTCTGATTATATCGATAACGGCCCCAAGCAGCACGTTTCAAACGCACTGCACAGGCACATGCAGATCACCAAGGCACGCATGTCTGAGTACGCTTGACGAGGTTTGAAGAGTAGAACGTGACGCTGCAGTCAAAACTAAGGTCGGAAACTGGTGCACCAGTTCATCAATAGAAGACGAAGAAAAGTCCCTACAAAAAAGTGGTAAGATGAGAGTATAAATCCCAATTCGCTCGTCCAAATTGCCAACGGGGGCTACGAGGTGGTCAGGAATACATAGTAGAAGTATGAAGAATAGGAAAGTGATCACTGTCACGCAAATCCGAGAGAAAAGACCAAGCGTAATCAAGTGCGATTGACGAGGAGCAAATAAAAAGTTCATTGCAAGAGAGAGACTGAGTGCGATAATCAAAATGGGTGGGAGCACCCATATTTAAAACATGAAGAGGATGAAAAGTGAGACGAGTCTCCAACTGATCACCACGAGAGTCACAGCGGGATGATGGTGAGCATTAAAATCACCTAACAAGAAGATGGACAGCGGCAGAGAAGAGATCAAGATCGCAATATCCGAGATACAGAATGCAAGGGAAGGGGAGAGATGTAGAGATAAAACTTTGTACCACCTGTGCAAATATATACAGGCTGCAATATAATGCAGCAAAGAACGAACAAAGACCTGTTGATAAGGTATACCAACATGCACAAGAAGTGCACTCTCATTAAAGGATTCATCAGGAAAGGAATCAGAAGAATGAAAGGGCACATAGCCTGAAATGGGACGAATAACAGATGAACTAATTTTGGGCTCTGAAAAACGTGAAAGGATATATTTTGGCCAACGTGTCGTAAAAGAGCTTTACCGATACTGTGGTCTGAAAGATAATCAGTTGGAGACATCGGTTGCAAGGGAAAGAATTTGGTTCGTTGGTGTCGTGTAGGTCGTTTTTGGGTGGAATGAGTAGAAATCGAAGGACCGTCGTCAGCAAAGGGTCTGGAACGTTTAGGCATAGGACTGCAGGCGGACGGACCTGAGGCAGGTGGGCAATTCAAAACCCCTCGCAAATTGTCGCACCATATGTGGGGAAGCCGGACGCATAGTTAAAAACGCGCAAGGGGCAGAGGCACTAGAAGAAATGGGCGGAGCCTCAGCACCTGGAGCAGGTGATGAAGCGTCACCAGCAGAAGGTACAGGAGTATGGGATAAGTCTGGAGAATGGTTCACTAATGAAGCCGGTTCAGAACTGGATGCGGTAAAAAAAAGGGGCCTGGGAGGAGGAGGGGGGTCACGGAATGAAGACTCCATGATGGTGGCACTTCTTTCTTATTATTTTAAGAAAAAAAGAAAAAAAGGAAAGAAAAAATGAGAAAGTGACAGCAGAGGAACAGTTTCTAGAAGGCATGGAAGGGCTGTAAGTTCCTCCCTTCATCTAAGAGGACCTTGAAACAGCAGCGCAGATGCCGTGTGGAACCTGTGCCATACCCTACCCTTCACAGCTCACATCCACTGAGCCACCTCAGCGGACAAAAGGGAGGGTGGTCGGACACCCATCATAAAGCATACCTCCCTCGGCTGCCACCTTTCAGAACCGACAGGCAGCCTCCGGAGATATACCTGTCACCTTACCTGCCGGAAATCCGGGAAGGAAGAAGGGCACTTGCAGATGATCCAGATTCCACGGCTAACTACACTACTCCCGAGGGATCCCACAGGTTAGGTAAGGTTCGTCAGGAAACAGGACAAATGTTTCCTGACGCGGGTCTTAGTCAGATGATGACCCGCCTTTGGAGCTTTTGGTCATCTGACCGAGGCCTTCCGCTGGCTTACCGGTCCACCCCTTTAAAAATTATGGTCATTTATAACCAGTCTGGGGATCCCACAGAGTGGGATGAAAGCCAGCATGCTTCCCCTTACCTAGAAACCGAAATGTCAGAGGGGAGGACCCCCAGAAAATGGGAAGGGGAAAAGGGAGGGTTGGGAAGGGGGGAGGAAAGGAAAAAGGGGGAATGGGGAGGATGGGATAGGGAAGGGGGGATTAGGGGGTAATTAGGTTCGGTCTGAGGATGGAGACCAAGAGGTCTAATTCCTCAGACCAAGAACTTCTTCACCGCGCCCAGGAGCCCCACTTGAAGAGTTCTCAGGTGAAAAGTTAGCTCTCTCTTTCTCTCTCTCTCTCTCTCTCTCTCTCTCTCTCTCTCTCTCCTCTCTCTCTCTCTCTCTCTCTCTCTCTCTCTCTCTCCCTACCTATCTATCTCCGCTAAAATCTAGCGGTTTTTGCTGAATTACACGACTGGATTTTCATTTTGACAGGTTAAACACAACAATTTCTTTTATCAGTTGATGAAATCGGGATTTTTTGTGTTCATTGACAATTAACACAACACTTATGGTAAATGGAGAGTGTAAAAAAGGCAGTTGCTAATTAATAGGATGTAGAAAACGTCAGGTCATGGTTGACTCTCTGTAGAGCTTTGTCAAGTCATGCCCCTCTGTGTAGAGCTTTGTCAAGTCATGCCCCTCTGTGTAGAGCTTTGTCAAGTCATGCCCCTCTGTGTAGAGCTTTGTCAAGTCATGCCCTCTGTGTAGAGCTTTGTCAAGTCATGCCCCTCTGTGTAGAGCTTTGTCAAGTCATGCCCCTCTGTGAAGAGCTTTGTCAAGTCATGCCCCTCTGTGAAGAGCTTTGTCAAGTCATGCCCCTCTGTGAAGAGCTTTGTCAAGTCATGCCCCTCTGTGTAGAGCTTTGTCAAGTCATGCCCCTCTGTGAAGAGCTTTGTCAAGTCATGCCCCTCTGTGTAGAGCTTTGTCAAGTCATGCCCCTCTGTGTAGAGCTTTGTCAAGCAATGTCTCTCTGTGTAGAGCTTTGTCAAGTCATGCCCCTCTGTGAAGAGCTTTGTCAAGTCATGCCCCTCTGTGTAGAGCTTTGTCAAGTCATGCCCCTCTGTGAAGAGCTTTGT
Source organism: Cherax quadricarinatus (assembly GCF_026875155.1). Lineage (NCBI taxonomy): Eukaryota > Metazoa > Arthropoda > Malacostraca > Decapoda > Parastacidae > Cherax > Cherax quadricarinatus. Next base: position 68,209,793 of record NC_069404.1, read on the forward strand.
CAAGTCATGCCCCTCTGTGTAGAGCTTTGTCAAGTCATGCCACTCTGTGTAGAGCTTGTCAGCAATGTCTCTCTGTGTAGAGCTTTGTCAAGTCATGCCCCTCTGTGAAGAGCTTTGTCAAGTCATGCCCCTCTGTGTAGAGCTTTGTCAAGTCATGCCCCTCTGTGAAGAGCTTTGTCAAGTCATGCCCCTCTGTGTAGAGCTTTGTCAAGTCATGCCCCTCTGTGTAGAGCTTTGTCAAGCAATGTCTCTCTGTGTAGAGCTTTGTCAAGTCATGCCCCTCTGTGAAGAGCTTTGTC
>NC_069404.1:68215091-68218060 GCF_026875155.1 Cherax quadricarinatus
AACTAAAGGTCCCGTATGACTACAGTGTTCAGCTGAGCACAGCCCAGATTAAGGGTCGACACAATCTCAATTGAATTCTTAACGAACGAAACCCCAAAATCTGGTCATTCCCAAAAAAAAAAAAAAAAAAAAAATCTCGGATATTTTTCTAACTCCACATAGGACTTTGACACTGACATGCCATGTACTATGACCCCCGGGCCTGACTCATGAATCTCCGTGTTCATCAAGATTGCAAGAAGCCCCTGTCGATTGCCTTTCAGCATTTTATGGAGAGGGAGCATGAGACACAGGGGTATCCCACACACACTTAAAACAGACACACACAGCCCCACTCCACAAAGGAGGCAGCAAATCACATTGCAAAAGAAAATACAGGGACCGGCAGCACTAACATCCCATATCATAAAAATCTTTTGAGAGGGTTCTAAGAAGCAACGATCCGCTAAACACCTAGATACCATCAATTACACAACCCTGGGGCTACACGGGTTTAGAGCAGGTTTGGTTCGCTCGCCTGTCTCAAGCTACTGGACCACTATGACAAGGTCTGGATGCTGTAGTGGCTAAACATAATACAGATGTTTGTATACACTGACTTTGGCAAAAGGCTTTCGACAAGTGTGATCATGGGGTAATTGAACACAATATGCGTGATAATGAAGAATAACGGGAAAAGCTGGTAGATGGATCTAAACTTTCCTGACAAATAGAGCACAAAGAGAAATAGTAAACAGAGTAAACAGTCCAATGCAGCAGAGTACTTTCTCTTGTTATTCTACATGATTGCAAGTGTGGGTTCCAAACTGGGGCCGCTTACTCCATTATGGCGCCTATCGTACAACGGTGTACAGGGTGTTGAACGATTTCTTATGTAAGGATGTCGGAATGCTGTTCTGAGGTTTGCTACGCGCCCTATGCTGCAGCAGTTATTTGGTTTGATGTGAGCCTTCTGGAGATGTGCCTGGTGTTATACTCACTCAAGGTTCTTTTTTCTTGAGTGAGATTTGTCGTCTCTGGCCCCCTAGACTGTACTCCGTCGGCGGTATTAATTGTCCTTCCCCATCTTCATGACTTTGCACTTGGTGGGGTTGTTTGAACTCCAGGAGGCCAATTCGCTGGACCACGTCTGCAGCCTGTCCAGATCCTTTGTATTTCTGTTGGTCTTCAGTCCGAGTGAATCTTCTCATCAACTTCCCATCATCTGCAAACAGGGACCACTTCGGAGTCTTATTCCTTCCGTCAAGTCGTTCACAAATACCAGAAACCGCCAATGGTCCTAGGACTGACCCCATGTGGGACCACTGTTGGTCCAGGCGCCCAGTCTGGACACCTCACATGGTAACCATCTATCGCTGGCTTTCTTCTGGCAAGTATTCCCTCATCCATTGTAGTGCCTTCCATGTTATCCCTGCTTGGTCCTCCAGTTTTTGCACTAATCCTTGGGTGGAACTGCGTCATCAAACGCATTTTGCAGTCCTACGAAAATGCAATCCACCCAGCTCTTATCTCTTGTCTTACTGCTGTCCCCTGTACTAGAACTCCAGTAGGTTTATGACACAGAGATTTCCTGCTCTGAAACCATGTTGGCTGCTGTTGATGTGGATCATTCCTTTCTAGGTGTTCCACCACTCATCTCCTGGTCAATCTTTCCGGAATTTGCATACTATAATTGGTCAGTGACACTGGTCTGTAGTTTAGTGCTTCATGTCTGTCTCCTTTTTAAAGATGGGACTACATTTGCTGTCTTCCATCCCTCAGGCAATCTCCCTGCTTCGATAGATTTTTGAATACTGTTGTTGGGGGGTAAAATGCCTCTGCTCCCTTTCAGGCCCATTAGAGATGTTACCCGTCCACATTCCCTTTAGGTATCTGGCTCATCAGAAGCCTCTTCATTTCTTCCTCGGTGTTGTATTTTCCCAGCACTTGGGGTGTCCCCCACCTCTCCGCCCTTTTGGGAGCCCCTTCTCCTCCTCTGTAAACCTTTTTTGGTTCCTCACAACTTCCGGTCATTTCTTTTTGTCCTCCCCCTTCCCTTCCTTTACCGATTCCTTGATTTGTTTTCCTCTTGATGTGGCGTATAAAAGTTTTCGAGTCAGATTTGGCTTTTGCCGCTTCGTTTTCATATTGCGTTGGGCCCTTCACTGTGGTGTGTGTTGTGTGTGTGTGTGGTGTGTGTGTGTGTGTGGGTGGTGGTGTGTGTGTGTGTGGGGTGGTCTGTGTGTGCTGTTTTCCCCTTTTTTGGGGTTGTAGGGTCAAAATTATAGCTACTGGCACGCCTCTTTCACTGGTCCTACTAGGTCCTCTCTTCCTGCTCCATGAGCTTTAAAACTTGTCTTAAAACTATCTATGGTTCTGCCTCACTACATCGCTTGTTTAGACAACATCCTAAACATTTAGACAAAGACTCATCTGAGAATTCATTTCCAATTGTGACCCCTTGTTTCGTGTCCCATCTCTGGAACATCCTGTCTCTGTCCACCCTGTCAATTCCTCGCAGTATTTTGTATGCTGTTATCATGTCTCCCCTGACCCTCCTGTCCTCCTGTGTCGTCAGGCCGAGTTCCCTTAACCTCTCCTCGTAGGACATTCCCCTTACCTCCGGGACTAGTCTTGCTGCAAACCTTTGCACTTTCTCTAATTTCTTTACGTGCTTGGCTAGGTGTGGGTTCCCAACTGGTTCTGCATACTCCAGTATGAGCCTGATGTACACGGTGTACAGAGTCGTGAACGATTCCTTACTGATGTATCGGAAGCCTATTCTCTGGTTTGCCAGGCGCTCATATGTAGCAGCAGCTATCAGGTTAATGTGCACCTCATTAGATGTGCTCGGTATTATACTCATTCCAAGATCCATTTCCTTGAGTAAGGTTTGCAGTCTTTGGCCACCTACCCCCATACTTGTCTGTGGTCTTCTTTCCCCTTTCCCCCCTTTTTCAAAACTTTCTTTGGCGGGTTTTAAATTCGAG
>NC_069404.1:68221060-68251060 GCF_026875155.1 Cherax quadricarinatus
CCTGCCAAATGCAAAGTCATGAAGACTGGGGAAGGGCAAAGAAGACCGCAGACACAATATAGTTTAGATGGCCAAAGACTGCAAACCTCACTCAAGGAAAAAGATCTGGGGTGAGTAATAACACCGAGCATATCTCCTGAGGCGCACATCAATCAGATAACTGCTGCAGCATACGGGCGCCTGGCAAACCTACGGATAGCGTTCCGATACCTCAGTAAGGATTCGTTTAAGACTCTGTACACCATCTACGTCAGGCCCATACTGGAGTATGCAGCACCAGTTTGGAATCCACACCTAGTCAAGCGCGTCAAGAAATTAGAGAAAGTGCAAAGGTTTGCAACAAGACTAGTCCCAGAGCTACGGGGATTGTCCTATGAAGAAAGGTTGAGGGAAATCGCCTGACGACACTGGAGGCCAGGAGGTCAGGGAGACATGATAACGACATATAAAATACTGCGCGGAATAGACGAGGTGGACAAAGACGGGATGTTCCAGAGATGGGACACAGACACAAGAGGTCACAATTGGAAGTTGAAGACTCAGATGAATCAAAGGGATGTTAGGAAGTATTTCTTCAGTCATAGAGTAGTCAGGCCATGGAATAGCCTAGAAAGTGATGTGGTGGAGGCAGGAACCATACATAGTTTTAAGGCGCGGTATGATAGAGCTCATGGGGCAGGGAGAGAGAGGACCTAGTAGCAATGAGTGAAGAGGCGGGGCCAGGAGCTGTGACTCGACCCCTGCAACCACAAATAGGTGAGTACAAATAGGTGAGTACACACAGGAGGCCAAGGCAAGAGTACGACGAGAGCAATAGAGCGATGGTTGACACACTGGCTACAGTGGCCAGAAGAGCTCATGCATGCAGGGCAAAGCTCCTGATCATGGGTGACTTTAACCACATGGAGATCGATTGGGAGAACTTGGAGCCACATGGGGGCCAAGATACATAAGAACATAAGAAAGAAGGAACACTGCAACAGGCCTACTGACCCATCCAGAGCAGGTCCATGCCCCCCACCCCCAGATAAGACCAATGACCCCTCCCCCGGATTAGCCCAATGACCCACCCAGTCTGGTCACCTAAACTCAAGGATGGAGCACTGCACCAGACCCAGCAGCACAAGCTAGTCAGGTCCAACTCACACCCACCCACACCCACTCATGTATTCATCTAACCTGTTTTTAAAACTACATATTGCGACCCCTGAATGGGTCACAATGTATATAATGTATATTACCTTTTCATATAATTTTATATTGTTTATATTTGCGATAAAAGCTAAATCGTAAATATATTGCTTTATATTATTATTATTTGACTTAGTTATATATTATATATTATATATAGTTATATATTATTCAGTGCTCGTCGTTCAAGTCTTGATTGTCTAACTACTGTAATTATCGCTCATTGCTCGTTTCCCTGCCGGCTTCTCGGTGTTGCTGGGCAGCAGCTGTTCATGGATTATTATTATTATAATCAAGGGGGAAGCGCTAAACCCGGAGGATTATACAGCGCCTGGGGGGGATGTGGAAGGCATTCAGGCTTAATTCGGGGAACTGGAGCACAGATCCAATTCCCTAAATCAAGAGCCCCTCACCAACATCAAGGAACCTTCCTTGAGGGGAACTGTTCATGGAGCAATCACGTGATAGAGGGGGGTTGTTCACACCTCGCCTGAAGTAGTCAGTCTGGGCTACTCTCTCTTGGTGGTTGGATGTATTCCTGACAAGACGTGCCTAACTCTCCCTTATTGGCCCTTGTTGGAAGATCATCTCTGTCGCTTTCTTGTTGTTGGTTCTGTAGAACTGTTCACAGAACATTGTCTAGACTTAGTGATTTTCTACGTTGTACTGAGGTTGTGTGTCGCATAGACACTCTGAGCAACTCAGGTCCTGAGCTGTAGCTTCTGACCTAATTTGTACTGGTATCTGTGTACTGTCACAGTCGGGGATTTTCTTATGCTGAACTTAGATTCAGTAGTATGGGAGTTTTGTGACTTTTGTGGAGGATCTGCTGATGGTCCCTACTTAGTGTCGTTATATTATCTCTTTCTTCCTGATTCTGTGTCGCAGTTGCTTGTTATATTGCTATTGGGCTTAGCAATCGTTTCATTGTTCAAGCAAGCTGTTCTGATTGCCAGGTGGTCAAGAAGTTAGTTGATGTGAGGACTTTGTCAGTCACTGGTTTAAGTCTAGTCGAGTCGTGAGACATAGCGAACTACTTAGAGCACTTACACACATACACACAAACTTATTTGTATATACTGTATATGTATTATTAAATGTTAATATACCAGACGGTACTTAAGACATATAAATGTGATATGTGCCTTCAGCACAATACTACTGTACACGAGAGAAGTGATTATTATTAATTTGTTTAAATTGATTAATTTATTTTAATTTGATAATATACTCCTAGACAATTTTGTTTATTAATAAACTTATTAAATTTTAATTTCTTTAGTTAGCAGCCTACCAGTTGTAATCCTGAAGCACTAATAATTCTTATTGAATTCTAATGGATAATTGGACCAGGATACTGACTACTTGTTACGAAAACCCAGTAACAGGCTGGATGCTAGAAGGGCAGTCCTTTCTAGTATTCACTGGAGATCTCTAAGCTTATTAGAAATAGCGTTTTTTGTAACACTACACAACGTTTTATCCTGAATAACTGTACTCGGGAGTTTGTTCCACTCATCCACAACTCTATTACCAAACCAGTGCTTTCCTATATCCTTCCTGAATCTGAATTTTTCCAACTTGAAACCATTGCTGCGAGTCCTGTCTTGGCTGGAAAATTTCAGCACGCTATTTACATCCCCTTTATTTATTCCTGTTTTCCATTTATACACCTCGATCACATCCCCCCTAATTCTACGCCTTTCGAGAGAGGGCAGATTCAGGGCCCTCAGTCTATCCACATAGGGAAGATTTCTGATACATGGGATCATCTTAGTCATCCTCCTCTGTACGTTTTCCAGAGCATTTGTATCCATTCTGTAATACGGTGACCAGAACTGAGCAGCATAGTCTAAATGAGGCCTAACCAAGGATATATAGAGTTGAAGAACAACCTGAGGACTTCTATTATTTATACTTCTAGATATGAAGCCAAGAATTGTTAGCTTTATTGCCAACACTAATGCACTGTTGTCTTGGTTTTAGATTACTGCTAACCAGAACTCCTAAATCCTTTTCGCAATCAGTAGTGTTAAGATCTACATTATTTAGTTTATATGTGGCATGGTTATTTAACTGCCCAACATTTAGAACTTTGCATTTGTCAATATTAAACTGTATCTGCCACTTCTCCGACCATTGCATCAGTCTATTCAAATCCTCCTGGAGTGCTTAGTGTCCTCATTAGAATGAATTGGACGGCCTATTTTGGTGCCATCAGCAAATTTGCTTATGTCGCTATTTATTCCCTCATCTATGTCGTTTATGTAAATTGTGAACAACAACAGGCCCAACACTGACCCCTGAGGAACACCGCTTGTGACGTGCCCCCATTCTGATTTCTCCCCATTTATGCAAACTCTCTGTTGTCTATTTGTCAACCATGCCTCTACCCATGAAAAAATTTCTCCTCCTATTCCGTGTGCCTTAAGTTTCCTCAGTAGCCTCTGGTGTGGAACTCTATTGAAAGCCTTACTGAAGTCCATATACACAATATCATATTCATTACCATGATCTACCTCTTCAAACACCTTAGTGAAAAAAGTTAGTAAATTCGTAAGACAGGAACGCCCCTTTGTAAAACCGTGTTGAGATTTATTAATCAATCTGTGCTTATCAAGATGGCTACGAATAGCTTCGGCAATTATTGATTCCATAAATTTTCCCACTATGGTAGTAAGGCTTATTGGTCTATAGTTTGAAGCCAAGGACCTGTCACCTGTCTTGTAAATAGGAATTATATATGCCATTTTCCACTTATCAGGCACTATGCCAGTTTGTAGTAATATGTTAAAAAGATTAGCCAAAGGTATGCTAAGTTCCTCTTTACATTCTTTTAACACCCTTGCAAACAGTTCATCAGGGCCTGCGGATTTGTTCGGTTTTAGTTTCTCTATTTGTCTGAGGACCATGTCACTAGTTACCGCAATCGTACATAGTTTATTATCATCCTGTTCTACATAATCTATTATTTCAGGAATATCGCTATTATTTTCCTGGGTGAAAACTGAGAGAAAGTAGGTATTTAGAATTTCACACATATCCTTATCACTGTCAATGATCTGACCAGAGTTACTCTTAAGTGGGCCAGTCTTGTCCCTAATCTTACTTCTGTATACCTGAAAGAACCCTTTTGAGTTAGTCTTTGAATCCCTTGCGACCTTAGCCTCATAATCCCTTTTTGCTTTTCTTATTCCTTTCTTTATTTCTCTCTTTAATTGAATGCATTGATTCCTTAACTTCCCGTCCCCTCTTTTGATACGCCTATATATGCCTCTCCAATGAGATGTTTTAATCTATTGTTCATCCATTTTGGATCATTTTTGTTAGATCTTATTTCCCTACTCGGAACAAAAATTGTCTGGGCAGCTAGAACTATGCTCTGAAAAACGTCATATTGGCAACCAAGATCACCTACCTGACAGATAGTCAGAACATCCCAATTTAGCCCACCCAAGTAATTTTTCAGTCCCATGAAGTCGGCCAAGCGAAAATCTGGGACAAAGATTTGATTGCAGTTATCTGGGTAATTCCATGATATATTGAAACTAAGTGATTTGGGATCACTTTCCCCAAGCTCATCATTAACCTCAAGATTATTAATTAGTGAATCTTTGTTGGCAAGAACCAAATCAAGCAGATTGTTTCCTCTAGTTGGTTCTGTCTGAACCTGTTCTAAAAAGCAATCCTGAACCGTATCAAGAAAGTCACTAGACTCAAGATTTCCTGTCATAGTGTCCCAGTCGATTTGTCTAAAGTTAAAATCTCCCATTATCAAAACATTTTCATATCTAGATGCCTTATGAATTTCGTCCCATAACAGCTTACTGCACTCCCTATCAAGGTTTGGGGGCCTATAAATGACACCCAAAATTAATTTGTCACGTCCCTCGAGAAACTGTAGCCAAACAGATTCTGTGTTCGATGTTTCTAATCTTATATCATGTCTAAGACAACAATTTAAATTTTCTCTGACATACATCGCCACACCACCACCGTTCCTTTTGACCCTATCAGTGTGGAATAGTTTATAACCCTGTATGTTGCATTCAGAAGGCATTCTATCTTTCAGGTTGAACCAGGTCTCTGTTATACCAATAATATCTATAGTACCTACACTTGCAAGTAATCTTAGCTCATCTATCTTATTTCTTAGACTCCTACTATTTGTACAGTAAACCTTAAGGGAGCTAGTCACTCATTGCCCTCTACTATCTCTCTTTGTTTGTTGATCAATTGATTTGCCATTACTAGCAACTTTATTTTGAATATTGTCTTTTAAACATGTCCCTGAGATATCCCGGTAAAAACTGCTGTTTTTAACCCTAATGTTGCAGCCTGATTGTTTCCCACAAACACCCATACCTCTATAATCTATCAGTTTAAATTCATAGACAAGTCATCAGTTACCCTCTCAATTGAATTGGCTAATGCAACCACTCCATCCCCAGAGAGATGAACCCCATCCCTTGCATACATATCACGTTTGCCAAACAGTAGGCCCCAGTTATCAATGAATGGGATTGCAAGTTCCTTGTAGTACCTGTCTAGCCAGCAATTTATACCAATTGCCCTAGACATCCATTCATTGCCCACTCCCTTTCTAGGCAATATTCTACATATGACTGGGATCCCTTCCTTAGACCTAACTACTTCTATGGCTGACCTGTACTTATCCAGTAGCTCCTCTCTCCTGCCCTTCCCAGTCTCATTATTCCCAGCACTAAGACAGATAATGGGCTTGTTCCCATTACCTGCCATAATATTATCCAACCTGCTGACTATGTCGCCAACACCAGCTCCAGGAAGACACACTCTCTGTCTGACCTTTCTGTCTCTGTTACAAAATGCACGGTCCATATATCTTACCTGAGAATCGCCTACTATTAAAATATTCTTACCTTGATTAGCAGGGGAATCAGTGGTACCTTCATCCTCACTAACCACTGAAGTACACTCGTCTTGGAGAACAGAGAATCGATTTCCTACCTTTACATCTTCTCTATTAACTCTCCTCATCTTCCTTCTTCCTGAACTGTGAACCACTTGCCACTTAAAGTGGCTGCCACTATCACTGCTGGTGACCATTCCTTCCTTACCAGCTAAATCCTTCTCACACTCGCTCCCAAACTCATCTATGCGAAGCTTCAGCCTCCCATTTTCCTCCTGAGGAAGTAGAATCTCCTTCTCCAACACTTGAACCTGAGATTCTAAAACACTACAACAAGACATGGTGCTTGGTAACAGCCCACGCTAATCCCAAAAAACTTAGGGAGGTATGACCCCCACGTGACCACTGGGGCTCAGGGACGATACAAGGGGGATACATGGGGGGTAAGGGTGATGGGGATGGTACTGGAAAAACTTCATGTACCAACCCCATAAGGGACACTTTAAAAAGAGAGAGGAAGGGTGAACCCCAAAAACTGGATTAGTATTCACCTTTTAGTAGTGCAGTATCGGGACACACATATGAAAGGGCCCTTGGGGCCAGCGATCACCCTGGTTTTTTTAAAATTCGAATTTCACAGTAGAGCAAAAGTGGAGGGGGGAAACAGGAAGGCCCGGCGAATGAAGCCAGACTACAAGAAAGGGGACTTTCACGGGAATGAAGAAACTTCCTGAACCGGGGGTTCGGGGACCCAAAAACGGCCGGGAAGCCAAATTAATGATAGGAATTTTAGCAAAAAAAATGCAAGGAGGCTGGGAAAAGGTTTTTTTTACCCAAGGGTAACAGGAATAATGAAAAAAACAAAGGGTGAGCCCATGGTTTCCCAAAGGTCCGGGGGCAAAAACCAAGGGGTGCTAGGGAATGGAAGAAATTAGAAGGCAAAGGACCCCGGAGAATAAGGGAGCAGTGGTAGAGCCCGAAAAGAAAATTCCAGATAAGAAGGGAGGCCCCAAGTCAATTTAAAACGACATAGCAGGCGAAAGCCCAAATCTTACCTGAAACTGTTATACAGCCCCATTGGAGGAAAACACAAATCAAGGACCAGGGAATCCCGGCTAAAAAAGGGAAAGGGGGAGAGACAAAAAGAAATGACCGTGAAGTATGTGAGGAACCCCAAAAAAGAGATTCAAAGAAGTGGGCCAAAAGAGGAGACAGAAGGGGGTCCAGAAAGAAGGAAAGGGGGTGGGGGGCCCCCCACCAAGTGCGGAAAACAGTGCACAAAACCGAGGAAGAAGTGAAGAGGCTTCTGAGTGAGTAGATCCTCAAAGGCAATGGGGCCCGATAAACATCTCCCCCTGGGTTTCCCGAGAGAGGGAGCAGAGGGGCTAAAGGGGGTACCCCAAAAAAAACAAAATTCAATACATCTATCGAAAAAAGGGAGGGTTACCTTAGGATGGGAAAACAGCAAATGTAGTCCCAAAAATTTTTAAAAAAAAGGGGGACAGACATGAAGCACTAAACTACAGCCAGAATCACTGACATGTAAAGTATGCAAAAAACAGGAGAAGATTATCATGAAGGGAGGTGGTGGAAAAACCTCGAAAGGAAAAAACTCACAACAGCGGCCAACATTGTTTCAGGGACGGGAAATCATGTGTCACCCAAACCCATGGGGTTTTTTTGACATTTGGGGACAGCAAAAAGACAAGAGAGAGGGGTTGGGGGGGATTGCATTTTCTTTGGGCTGCAAAAAGGGGGTTTGAACATTTCCCCACAAGAGATTGGTGAAAAAAAATGGAGGACTAAGCAGGGATAAAAGGGAAAGGGCCCACAAGGGGTAGGGGGAAAACTTGTCAGGAAGACAACAGCGATCATGGAACGTTGGGGAGGTTTCAGAGCGGGCACCTGTTAAACCCGCGGGGTCCCCCCAGGGCAGCCCTTTAAAACCATTTCTGTTTCTGGGATTTTGTGAACGACATGACGGAAGGAATAGTTCTTAGGTGTCCCTGTTTGGGGATGACGGAAGTTGAAGAGAAGAATTCCCCTCGATCGATGACCCGGGAGAACTACAAAGAATCTGGACAGGCCCGCAGACCCGGTCCCGCAATTGGTCCTTTTGGGAATTTTAATCCCCAACCCCAAATGCAAAAAATCATGAAAATTGGGGGAAGGGGAAAATTTAAAACCGCAGCGGAGCACAGTCTGGGGGGGGAAAAAACTACAAACCCCATCCAAAGGGAAAAGGGTTTGGGGGAGTTTTAACCCAGGGACATCTCCCAAGGCACATCAACCAAAAAAACGGCTGCACATATGGGGCGCCCAGCAAAAATCAGAAAAAACATTCCCACACCTTAATAAGGAATTTTTCAGGACCCTGTACACCCCTGTACTTTTGGCATTTATTTGGGGGTATGGGGGGCACCCGTTTTGGGGAACCCCCACCTAGTCAAGACGTAAAAAAAACTACAGAAAGTGCAAAGGTTTGCCCAACCCAAAAATAGTCCCAGATTAAGGGGGTATCCCAAGAGGAGAGGTTAAGGGAAATCAACGGAAGGACACTGGAGGCGGGGGAGATAGGGGGGACAAAATAACGGGCATAAAAAAACAAATTAGAGGAATTTACAAGGTGGACAAAGACCCGGAGGGTTTCCCGAGTTGGACAAAAGTAAAAAAAGGGGAAAACAGTTGGAAATTTGAAGACACAGATTTAATCACAGGGATGTTTTGGAAGTATTTCTTTCCAGCCACAGAGTAGTTTAGTAAGTGGAATAGGGTTTGGGGGAAACGATGTAGTGGAGGCAGGGCCATACATAGCTTTAAGGAGAGGTATGATAAAACTCCCCGGGTTTAGGGGAGTGGGCCAAATAGCAACCCCGTGAAGAGGCGGGGCCCGGAGCTTGGGGCTCGACCCCGCAACCTCAACTAGGTATTTCACAAAGGGGAGTACACCACACAAAAAACACACACAACCCACAACACACACACACACCACACACCCTTGTGTATACCAAGATACACCAAAAAGGTTATAGGGCACCATAAGCCCTACTAAATTAAACCCCTGCAACATTGCTACTACTACCACTGCCATCATTTGCTACTATCCACTGCCAAACAATTTCTAAATACTACCACTGCCATCTTTTCTACTACTTTTCCCCGCCTTTATTGCTATACTACCACTGCCATCATTTTACTACTACCAAAAAACCAACCTTGCTACTAAATACCACGCCCTCATTCTACACTTAAACCCCGGCCCCCCATTTTACTACTACCACTGCCATCATTGCACTACTAAAACTGCCCTCATTGCTACTACTAAACCCCTGCCATTTATTGCTACTAAATACCCCGCCCCTCATTGTAATACTACCACTGCCCTTTATTGCTAAATACTTTCCACTGCCCCTCATTGGGACAAAACCCCCTGCCAAAATTGCTAAATACTACTAAAAACCCCTTTGCAAATACTACTACGCCCCATTGCTACTCCCCAAAATTTCTGCCATCATTTCTACTACTACCACTCCATCATTGACTACTACCACTGCCACCCTTGCTACTAATACTACTGCCACCATTGCTACAAATACCACTGCCCATTGTAAATACTAAAACTTTCCTTTAATTTCTACTACTTCCACTGCCATCATTGCTACTTAAATTCCCTTTCCAAACATTGGGTCTATTTCTACTGCCTTTATTGCAAATACACTACTGCCACCCTTTCTACAACTACCCTCCATCATTGCTACTACTTCCATGGGCCCTCATTCTCCTACTACCACAGCCCCATTGCTACTACTACCCCTGCCAAACATTGCTAAAACTACCACTGCCTTATTGTTTTCTACTACCATGCCATCATTGCTACACTACCACTGCCATCCTTGCTACTATTCCCCTGCCCCAAATTTCTACAAATACCCCTGCCGCCATTGCTACTACAATACTGCCACCAATTTCAAATACTCAAATGCCACCTTTTCTACATAACTGCAATCATTTCTAATACTACCACTGCCATCATTGTATTTTACCAAATGCCCCCATTTTTACATTTTTATGCCACCATTGCTAAATTAAAAAACTTTCCCTCAATTTTTCTATATACCAATGCCATCAAAGCTACAAATACCACTGCCCTCATTGCTAATACTAACCAAATGGGACCATTGCTTTAAAATACCACGCCACCAATTTCTACAAATACTACGCCCCATTACTACTTACAAACCAAATGCCAACATTTTCTAATATTACCACTGCCATCATTTCTACTACTACCCCCTCCATCATTTTTATACCCACTACTGCCACCATTTTCTACTACTTCCAAAAGCCCCTCTTTTCAAAAACTACCACTGCCTCATTGCTACTACTACTTTTGCCAAAAATTCTATACAAACCCCTGCCATCATTGCTAAATACCCCATCCCTCAATTTCTACTACTATACTGCCCCCATTTAATACTACTAAATTAAATGCCACCTTAAATACACTTTCCAAATGCCTCATTGCTACTACTACCCCTGCCATCATTGACTATAATACTACTGCCAAACCTTTTCCAAAAATACCAACTGCCACCAAATTTCTACTACTACCCCTGCCAACCCTTGTAAACTCCACTCCACCTTTTCCACTACTACCCTGCCACCATTGGGTCCTTTTACCCCTGCCACCATTTTACTAATACCACTGCCACCCTTTTTCAAATACTACTAATGCCACCCCTTGTAATACTACCACTGCCACCATTCTACCTACCACTGCCACCATTTTACTACTACTACTGCCCCTTTTCTACTACTACTACTGCCACCATTGCTACTACTACCCTGCCACCATTGCTACTACTACCCCTGCCCCCCCTTTGTACAATTTCTAAATGCCCCAAAATTGCTACTACAAACCCCTGCCCCAATTTCAAAATACTCTACGCCCCTTTTCTACTACTACTACTGCCACATTGTACTAATAACCCTGCCACCATTGCTAAAACTACTAAATGCCCCCATTGTAAATACTACCAAAATGCCACCATTTTACTACTATCAAATTTCCCCCATTTTACTAATACCCCTGACCATTGCTACTACTACTACTGCCAACCCCGTTAAAAATACCCTGCCCCCATTTCTACTACTACCCCTGCCACCATTGTACTACAACCAATTTCCACCAAAAGCTAATACTCCCTGCCCCCATTGCTACTACTACCACTGCCCCCATTGCTACTAATACTAATGCCCCCATTCTTTTAAAAATATGCCACCATTGCTTTCTAAATACTACTGCCCATTTTCTTTCTAAATACCACTGCCAAAAATTGTAAACTACCACTGCCCCCATTGTACTACAAACCCCTGGAACCATTGCTACACTACTTTCTGCCAAACCCTTTCTACTACTACAAATTTCCACCAATTTCTACTACTACTAAATGCCAAACCCTTTTCTACTATACCACTGCCACCCTTTCTACTACTACCAAATGCCCCCATTAAAAATAACCCCTGGCCCCCATTGCTACTACTCTACTGCCACCCCTTTACTACAAATACTGCCCCCCCCAAAAAAAAAAGCTACTAATACTAAATGCCACCTTGCTACTATACTACGCCCATTGCTTTTTACTTTTTTCTACTGCCCCATTGCAAATACAATACTGCCACCTTTTCTAAATACTAATACTGCCACCAATTTCTAAATTTCTACCAAATGCCACCATTGCTACTAAATACTACTGCCAAACCCCTTCTATACTACCACTGCCACCATTGCTACTACTACTACGGCCCCCATTTTCCACTACTACTGCCCCATTTTCTAATTTCTACAAGCCACCATTGTTCTTACACTGCCACCAATGCTATACTTCACTGCCACCAATTTTTCTACTAATAATACTGCCAAACCCTTTCTAATACTATACTTGCCACCATTGTACTACTACTACTGCCACCAATGCACTACTAATACTGCCCATTGCTACTACTACTATTTCCCCCATTTGCTAAATTTCTACTACTGCCACCATTGTACTACTACTCTAGCCACCCTTGCTAAATACTATTTTGCCACCATTCTATAATACTACTGCCACCATTGCTACTACAAATAATGCCACCATTGTACTACTACTAATGCCACCTTGCTACTTATAAACCCACCCGCCACCAAATTTTTTTTTTACTACTAACTACTGCCACCCCGCTACTACTACAAATGCCAACCCTTGCTACTACCCACAAATGCCCCATTGCTACTATACTACTGCCACCATTGCTACTACTACTAAAGGGCCCCCTTTTACTTTCAACAGGGCCCCAAATTTCTACTACTACTACTGCCCCCATTGCTACTACTACTAAAGCCACCCTTTTACAAAAAACTCCGCCACCATTGCTACTACTACTACTGCCACCCTTGCTACTACTACCCCCTGCCACCCCTTGCTACAAAAACCCCGGGCCCCTTTCTACTACTACCCCTGCCCCCAAATTTCAAATTTCTACCACTGCCACCATTGCTTTTTCTACCACTGCCACCCATTCCCACTACTTTCCCCCTGCCCCATTGGGTACTACTACACTGCCACCATTTTTTAAAAATAACACTGCCCCCCATTGCTACTACTACCCCGACCAATTGCTACTTTACCCCTGCCCCCCATTGCTACTACTACCACTGCCACCATTGCTACTACTAAACCCCTGCCACCATTTCTACTTTTTTAAACCCCTGCCACCAAATTTCTACAAATACCCCTGCCACCCTTTCTCCACTACCAATGCCACCAATTTCTAAAAACTACTACTGCCACCATTGCTACTACTACTACGCTAAAATTCTACTACTACCACGCCACCATTTTCTACTTCTACTACTGCCCCCATTGGGTTTTATTCCAAAATGGGCCCCCCATTGCCCATTACTACTACTGCCACCATTGCTACTACTACTACGGGCCCCCATTGCTTTCTACTACCACGGCCCCATTGCTACTAAACTTCTGCCACCATTGCTACCCACTACCACTGCCAACATTGCAATACCACCCGCCACCATTGCACCACTTCCAAATGCCCCCCATTTTTGGGGAAAATACTAAAAAAATGCCCCATGCTACTAATTTCCCCTGCCCCCCTTTCACTACTTCTGCCCCATTGCTACTACTCTACTGCCCCATTGCTCTAATACCCTGGGCCCCCATTGCATACAAAACTGAGACCATTGCACTACTAACCCCTGGGCCCCCATTGCTATACTATGCTTTCCACCATTTAAATACCCACCACTGCCCCCCAATTTCTTTCTACTACTAGCCACCATTGCTACTACTACCATGCCCCCATTTTTACTACTACTTTTGCCACCATTGCAATACTACTACTGCCCCCCCATTGCTACACTACCACTGCCCCCATTTCTTTTCTACTAACCCCTGCCCCCCCCCCATTGCTACTACTTTCCCTGCCCCATTGCTACTACTCCCACTGCCACCCCTTGCCCACTTTCTACCACTGCCACCATTGCTACTACTACTACTGCCACCCCGCTATTTCTACTAATGCCCCCCATTGCTAAACTACCCTGCCCCCCATTTCTATACTATACTGCCACCATTGCCCATACTAAATACTGCCCCCTATTTCTACTACAAACCCGGGCCCCCATTGGGGGGGGGGGGGGGGTACTCTAATACTGCCACCCTTGCCCACTACTACTTTTGCCAAACCCTTGCTTCTAATACCCCCTGCCCCATTTCTGCTACTACTACTATTTTCCACCAATTTCCCACTTTCTACAAACGGGCCCCCATTGGGTATACTACTACTTCCACCATTTCTACTAAATAAACCCCTCCACCTTTTCTGCTACAAAATACTTTCCACCAATTTTATAATACCACTGCCACCAATTTCTTCTACTACTACTGCCCCCAATTTTTTACTACTACCCCGCCACCATTGCAACTACTACCCCTGGCCCCCCATTGCTACTTTCTAAATGCCACCATTGCTACTACACCCCTGCCCCCATTTTACACAAAACCCCTTTCCCCCCCTTCTACTACTACACTGCCACCCATTGCTTTTACTTTCCACTGCCAACAAATTTCAACTACTACTTAAAAAGCCACCATTGCACTAATAATACTGCCCCCCCTTTGTACTCAACCCCTGCCACCATTGCTACTACTACTACTGCCACCATTGCTCCCACTTCTACGCCCCATTGGGTACTTTCTAAACTGCCCCCATTTTTACAAATACCCCTGCCCCCCATTTCTACTACAAACCAAATGGCCCCATTCTACAATACTACTGCCAACCCTTGCTCTATACAAAAAGCCCCACCATTGCTACCCACTACCACTGCCACCCTTGTACTACTACCACTGGGCCCCAATTTCTACTATAAATAATGCCAACCCTTTCTTTATTCCCCCTGCCCCCCATTGCTACTATACCAATGGCCCCCATTGTATAAATACCAAATGCCACCCTTTCTAATTAAATACTACGCCCCCCATTGCTACTACTACCACTGGGCCCCCATTCTACTATACCACTGCCACATTGCTACTAAATACCACTGCCACCTTGCTACAACTACTATGCCCCATTGCTACTACTTTCCCCCTGCCACCATTGCTACTACTACCACTGCCAAACCCTTGTACACTACTTTCTTTCCACCATTGCTACTATACAAATTTCCACCAAATTTCTACACTACCCCCTCCAACATTGCTAACTATACTGGGCCCCTTTTTCTACTACTACCCTGCCACCATTGCTTCTAATTTTACGGCCCCCATTGTAATACTACCCCCTGCCACCATTGCAAATATTCCAAATTTCCACCATTGCTACTACTCCACTACCCCCTTTTCCCACTACTACTACTGCCACCATTTCTCTACCCAATGCCCCCCATTGCTACTACTACTACTGCCCCCATTGCTCTACTACAATGCCCCCTTTTCTACTTTAAACCCCTGCCACCTTTTCTTCTACTACCACGCCACCATTGCTACTATACTCTGCCCCCATTGCTAATTTCTACCACTGCCCAAACCCTTGGGTTTTACACTACTTCCACCATTTCTACTACTACCCCTGCCCCCATTTTCTCTACTACCATTTCCAAACCCTTGCTACTATACTACTGCCACCCCTTGCTACTACTACCACTGCCACTTGCACAACTACCACTGCCATATTGCTACCTTTTCAACTGGGCCCCCTTTTTACTACCCACTACTGCACCGTTGCCCTTTCTACACCCCCTGCCACCATTGCCCACAAAACCACTGGTTTTTTGAAAAATTTCTTCTGCCCCCATTGCTACTACTACCACTGCCACCATTTCTATATACCACTGCCACCCTTGAAATACTCAAAATGCCACCATTGTACTACTTTCCACTGCCCCATTGCTTCTATAACCCCTGCCACCATTGTACTACTACTACTTTGGGCCCCCATTGCTAATACTTTCCCTGCCAAACCTTGCCCACTATACTATGCCACCCTTGTACTAAACCCCTGCCCCCTTTTCTACAAAATAAAACTGCCCCCATTGCTACTACTTTCCACTGCCACCATTGCTACCCAATTTCCCTTCCACCCTTTTCTACTATACTACTGCCACCCCTTGCTACTACTTCCAAATGCCACCCAATTTCACTACTACCACTGCCCCCCCCTTTACTACTAAACTTCCACCATTGCTACAATTTCTACTGCCACCATTGCTACTTTCTTTCCACTGCCCCCATTGTACAAATAAACCCCTGCCCCATTGTTTTTATTTTCTACTGCCACCATTGCTACCCGTTAAAAACTGCCACCCCTTGCACTACTACCACTGCCCCAATTGTACTACTTTACTGCCCCCCATGCTACAAAAAACCACTGCCACCCAAATTTCTTCTACTACCACGGCCACCATTGCTACTACTACTACTGCCACCATTGCTAAAACTTCCACTGCCACCATTGCTTCCCAATACTACGGCCCCCCCATTGCCTACAAACCACCTTTCCACCAAAGCTTTTTCTACCCTGCCACCAAATTTCTACAAAACCCCCTGCCCCCTTGTACTACTACCACTGCCAAAACCCTTTCTACAAATCCCCCCCCCATTGTACTCTACTACTGCCCCCCATTGCTATAATACCACTGCCACCCTTGTAACTACCACTGCCCCATTGCTTTCTATACTACTGCCACCATTGCTACTACTCCCCCTGCCACCATTTCTACAAATTTCTACTCCAACCCTTTTTTCTACTTTCTCTACTGCCACCATTGCTATACTCCCCCTGCCACCTTTTCTTTTTACTACTACTGCCACCTTTTCTAATAAAAATTACTGCCAAACCCTTTCTACTACTACTTTTGCCCCCAAATTTTACTACATACTGCCACCATTGCTACTACTACCACGCCCCCATTGCTTTCTACTACTACTGGGCCCCCATTGCTAAACTACCACTGCCACCATTGCTACTACACCACTTTCCCCATTGCCCATTTTCTAAAACCCCGCCCCCATTTCTACTACTACCCCTGCCCCCCAAATTTCTATAAATAAATCTGCCACCATTGCTTTTTACAAACCCCTGCCCCATTGCTACTACTAACCCCGCCACCATTGCTACTTAAAACCCCCCCCCCACCAATTTCTAAATTACCAAATGCCACCCTTGCTACTACTACCCCTGCCACCATTTTCAAATAACCATGCCCCCATTATACTACTACCACTGGCCCCCATTTCTACTACTACCACTGCCACCATTGCAAAAACTAAACCCTTTCCACCTTTTTATTTCCCCTGCCACCCTTGCTACTACAACCACTGGGGGGCCCCCATTTCTACTACAAACCCCTGCCACCATTGTATACTACCCCTGCCCCCATTGCTATCTAACCCCCTGCCACCATTGCACTTTCTACCACTGCCACCATTGCAAATAAATACCACTGCCCACAATTTTCTATACTACCACTGCCCCCATTTTCTACTACTACCACTGGCCCCCATTGCTAAAATACCACTGCCACCCTTGCTAAATACACCACTGGGCCCCCTTTTCCCCATACTACCACTGCACCATTTTCTACTACTACCATCTGCCATCATTGCTACTACTACCACTGACACATTGGGTACTACTACCCACTTTCCACCCTTGCTCATATAAACCCCTGCCACCATTCTTACTACTACCACTGCCCCCATTTCTATACTCCACTGGGCCCTCATTGAAAACCCACCACTGCCAACCCTTGCTACTACTAAATTCTGCCCCCATTTCCACTACTACTACTTCCATTTATTGCTACTACACCACTGGCCCCCATTGCTACTACTACTACTGCCACCAAATTGGGTACTAAAACCCCTGCCACCAAATTTCTAATTTCTACCAATGCCACCATTGCTACTACTACTACTGCCACCATTGAAATACTACTACGGCCCTTTATTGCAACTACTACCACTGCCCCATTGCCCACATTACCACGCCCCCATTTTCTACTTAAAATACCACTGCCAAACCCCCTTTCTACTACTACTACTTGGGCCCCCATTTCTACTATATTTCGGGCCCCCATTGCTATTACCACTGCCACCCTTGCTTAAAACTACCACTGCCACCATTGCTACTAACTACTAGGGCCCCCATTGCTAAATACTACCCCTGCCACCATTTTCCCCAAAAATTAAACCCCTGCCACCATTGCTACTACTACCCCCTGCCCACTTGCTTAAAAAAAACTACTGCCCCCCAATTTCTAATACTACCACTGCCACCATTGCAAACTACTACCACTGCCACCATTGCCCACTACCCACCACTGCAAAAATTTTACTCTACTAATGCCACCCTTGCTACTACTACCACTGCCACCAAAGCTATACTACACTGCCACCATTGCTACTACTACTACTGGCCCCCTTTTAACTACACTAATGCCACCTTGCTACCCTACCCCTGCCCCATTGTTACTACTACTACGGCCCCTATTTTCTACTATACCCAAGCCACCCTTGCTTTCCCTACTACTGCCCCCATTTCTATACTCCACTGCCCCCCATTGCCCACTACTACCACTGCCACCTTGCTACTACTACCCCAAACCCCATTTTCTACACTTTTAAATGCCACCCTTGCTACTTACCAAAGCCACCATTGCTACTACAAAACTGCCACCATTGCAATACTATTCTGCCAACCCTTGGGTAATACTACCCCCTTTCCACCATTTCTTTTTTCTACCACTGCCACCAAAAGTACTACTATACTGCCAACCCTTGTTTCTTCTAACCACTGCCACCATTGGATACTTTCTTTCTTTCCACCATTGTACTACTACCAAGCCACCAATTTCAAATAATACCCCCTTCCCCTTTTCTATACTACAAATGCCAAACCCTTGCTACCACTACCCCTGCCAAACCCTTGCTACTACTACCCCCGCCCCTTTTTGCTACTACTACAACTGCCACCCTTGCTTAAAACTACTAAAATTTTTCCACCGTTGCTACTACTACCCCTGCCACCCTTGCTACTAAATCCCCTGCCAAACCCTTGAAATATTTCTTCTGCCACCTTTTTTACTACTACCCGGCCCCCTTGCTAAAAACTAAACCCCGCCACCATTTCTAAACTACACTGCCACCCTTGTAACCCTTCCCCAAGCCCCCCCAATTTCTTTTTACACCACTGCCCACCATTTTTACTTTCACTAATTTCCACCATGCTACTACTACCACTGCACCCTTGCTAAATAATACTACTGCCCCCATTGTACTAAAAACCAAATTTCCCCCATTTCTAAAACTACTACCCGCCCCCCTTGCTACTACAAACCCCTTCCACCCTTGCTACTACTACCACCCTTCCACCATTGCTACTACTTACTGCCACCAAAAAAAACTACAACCCCTTTCCCCCCCCATTGCCCAAAACTACCCAATGCCCCCATTGCTACTACTACAACGCCACCAATTTTTCTACTAAATTCTACTGCCCCCATTTTATACTACCACCCGCCCCCCATTGCCCACTACTCCCCTGCCCCATTGCTACTATTACACGGCCCCCATTGCTACTACCCACCCCTTCCACCATTGCTACTACTACCACTGGCCCCCAATTCTACTACTAAACTGCCACCATTGTACTACTACCATGCCAAACCCTTGATTTTACTACCCCTGCCACCATTGGTACTTCTAACAAATGCCACCATTGCAAATTTCCCACCACTGCCACCTTTTCTACAAATATTTTGCCCCCATTGCTACTACAAACCCTGCCCCCATTGCTTCTATACCCCTGCCACCATTGCTACTACTAACCACTCCCCCCCATTTTACTACTAACCCCTGGGCCCCCATTGCTTCTACACCACTGCCACCATTGCCCACTACTAAACCTACTGCCCCCCATTGCACTACTACCTGCCCCCAAATTTCTATACTACCAAAAGCCACCCTTGAACTACTACTACTGCCACCATTGCTATACTACCACTGCCACCATTGCTACTAACTACTACTGCCCCCCATTTTACTACTATACTGCCACCAAAGGGTACTACTCCCTGCCAACCAAATTTTACTACTACGCCACCATTTCTACTACTACTACTGCCACCATTGCTACCCACTAAACTGCCACCATTGCCAACAAATATACTGCCACCATTGCTACTACTACCCCCGCCCCATTGTACCCACTACTATGCCCCCATTGCTTATCTCCCTGCCCCCATTGCAAAAACTACCAACCCCCCGGCCCCCCCCCCCCCCCCCCCCCCCCCCATTGCTAATAAAAACCAAATTTCCACCATTGGGTTTCTTTCTACCCTGCCACCATTGGGTAAATACCCACTGCCACCAAAAGTACTAAACCACTCCACCATTGCTACTACTACCAAATGCCAAAAATTGCTACAATACCAATGCCACCATTGAAATACAAACCAAATGCCACCCCTTGCTACTAAATACCTCTGCCACCATTGCTACTACTACCCCCTGCCCCCATTTTCTACTACTACCACTGCAAACCCGTATACAAACCCCCTGCCCTCATTGCTTTCTACTACCCTGCCACCATTGCTAAACTACCACTGCCACCATTGCTCTACTACCACGGCCACCATTGCTCTTCAAACCCCTGCCACCCTTGTACTACACCCCTTTCCAAACATTGCTAACCTTTTACCATGCCACCATTGCTACTACTTTCTACTGCCACCATTGCTAAAACTACTAATGCCCTTTATTGCTACTACTTTCACTGCCACCATTTTTACTAAATTTCTACTGCCACCATTGAAATACTACCAAATGCCACCATTGCTATACCCCACTGCCACCATTTTCTATATACTACGCCAAAACCCTTTTCTACACTATACTTTCCTTTTTTGCTACTCCCACCCCGCCCCCATTGCTTCAATACCCCTGCCCCCTTTTTCCCACTTTCCCCTGCCCCCCAAAGCTACTAAACTACTGCCACCATTGCTACTTTCTACTACTGCCCCAAAAGCTTTTACTACCACTGCCCCCATTTTCTACTCTACCACTGCCCCCCATTGCTATACTACTACGCCACCATTGTATATACCACTGGGCCCCATTGCTTACTACCCCTGCACCCTTGCTTACTACCACCACTGCCACCATTGCTATACTACTACTGCCAAACCCTTTCTACTAATACCATGGGCCCCCAATTTCACTACTACCACTGCCACCCTTGCTAATACTACCCCTGCCACCATTGTACAACTACTAAAATGCCACCATTTCTACTACAACCACTGCCACCATTGCCCACTACTACCACTGCCACCCTTGCTAATACTACTACTGCCACCATTGCTACTATACTAATTCCAAACCCTTTTACTATACCCCCTGCCCCAAAATTGCTACTCTACTACTGGGCCCCTATTGTACACTAAAACCCTGCCACCATTGCTACTTTACTACTAGCCAAACCCTTGCACACTACCCCTGCCCCCATTGCTACTTTCTACCACCCGCCCCCATTTCTAACTAAAACCCCTAAACCAAACCCTTGCTACTACTACTACGCCCACCCCTTGCTACATACCTTTCCAAACCAAAGGGAAATAATACTACTGCCCCATTTTCTTTTCAACTACTATCCCCCACCATTTTCTAAACTACCACGGGCCCCCAATTGCTTCACTACCCACTGCCCCCATTGGGTAATACTACTACGCCACCTGAATACTACCCCTGCCACCATTGGGAAAATAAACTACTGCCACCATTGCTACTACTTTCCCCTGCCCCCATTTCTCTACTACCACTTCCAAAACCCTTTCTTTTACTTCCCATGCCACCTTGCTAAATCTTTCCACTGCCAAAAATTGCTACTATACCAATTTCCACTATTGCTTTTTACTACAACGCCAACCCCTTGCTTCTACTACAAATGCCACCGTTGGGTACTACTACCACTGCCCCATGCTACTAAATACCACTGCCACCAATTTTACTATTTCACTGCCCCATTGCTACTACTACCCCTGCCCCCCATTGCTACTATACCATGCCCCCATTGCTACTATAAACTGCCACCATTTAAAAACTTCCCCCCGCCACCCTTTTTCTACCACCACTGGGCCCCCATTGCTACCCACTACACTGCCACCATTGCTTTCTACACCCCCTTTTCCACCATTGGGTACTACAAAACTGCCACCCTTTTCTACTATTCCCCCTGCCACCATTTGCTACTTTCTAATACTGGGCCCCCATTGGGCCAAATACCCTGCCCCCCAAAATTGGGTACTACTTCCCCTTCCCCCCATTGCACCCACAACTAAATGCCAATTCCCCCCTCCCTTTTCCCCCCCCAAAAAACCCCCTTTTTTTTTCCCCCCAAAAATTTTTTTTCCCAAAAACCCCTTTTAAAAAAACCCCCCAATTGCCCCTTTTTTTTCCCCCCCGGGCCCCCTTTTGGGGAAAAACCCTTTCCCTTCCCCCTTTTTTTAAAAATTTTTTAAATTTTTTGTTTTTCCCCCCTTAAAAGGGGCCCCCCCCCCAAAACCCGGGAAATTTTTTACCAAACCCCCCCCCCCCCCCTTTTTAAAAACCCCCCCCCCCCCCTTAAAAAACAACCTTTCCCCCCAAAATCCCCCCCTTTTTTAAAAAAAAAAAATTTTAAAAACCCCCCAAAAAAATTTTTTTCCCCCCCCCCCCCCCCCCGGGAATTTAAAAAAAAAGGGGGGGGGTTTAAAAAAAAAAAAACCCCCCGGGAAAAAATTTTTTCCCCGGGGTTTTTATTTTTTCCCCCCCAAAAATTTTTCCCCCCCCCAAAAAATAAAACCCCAAAAAAAAACCCCCCAAAAAACCCCCCCAAAAAAACCCCCCAAAAAAAAACCCCCCTTTAAACCCTTTTTTTTGGGGGGGGGCCCAAAAATTTTTTTTCCAAAAAAAGGGGTTTTTTTCCCGGGGGGGGGGAAAAAAAAACCCCCCCAAAAGGGGAAAAAATTTTAAAAAAAAAAACCAAAAAAAAAATTTTTTTAAAAAACCCCCCCCCCCTTTAAAAAAAGGGGAAAAAAGGGGAAAAAAACCCCCCCGGGGGGAAAAAATTTTCCCCCAAAAAAAAACCCAAAAAGGGGAAAAACCCCAAAAAAATTTAAAACCCCTTTTGGGAAAAGGGGGGGGAAAAACCCTTTAAAAAAAAAAAAATTTAAAAAAAAAAAAAGGGGGGGGTTTTTTCCCCCCCAAAAACCCCCAAAACCCAAACCAAAAAAAAACCCCAAAAAGGGGGTTTTCCAAAAAGGGGGGTTTTAAAATTTAAAGGAAAAAAAAATTTTGGAAAAATTAAAAAATTGGGGGAAAAAAAAAAAAAGGGGGGAAAACCCCAAAAAAATTTGGGAAATTTTTGGGGGGAAAAAATTTTAAAAAACCAAAAAAACCCCCCGGGGGGGGGGGGGGGGGTTTTTTTTTTTTTCAAATTTAAAAAAGGAATTTAAAAAAGGGGGGGGGCAAGGGGGGGAAAAAAAAAAAAAAAAATTGGGGGAAAAGGGGCCCCCCCGGGGGGGGGGCCAAAACCGGGGGGTAATTTTGGGTTTTAAAAAAAAATTTTTTTTTTTTTCCCCGGGTTAAAAAAAAAAAAAAAAAAAAACCCCCCCCCCTTTCCCCCCCGGGGGGGGGAAAAAAACCCCCCGGGGGGAAAAAAGGGAAAATTAAAAAGGGGCCCGGGGGGGAAAAAAAAAAAGGAAAAAAAAAGGGGGGGAAAAAAAAATTTTAAGGAAAACCAAAAACAGGGGGGGAAAAAAAAAAAAAACCCCGGGAAAAAAACCCCCCAAAAAAAAAAAAAAAAGGGGGGGGGAAAAAAAAAAGGGAAAAAAAAACCAAAAAAAAAATAATTTTAAAAAAAAAAGGGGGGAAAAAAAAGGGGAAGGGGGGGAAAAAAAGGGGGGAAAAAAATCCAAAAAAAAAGGGGGAAAAAGGGGGGAAAAAAAAAAAAAAAAACCCCAAAAAAACCCCCCCCCCTTTTTTTTCCCCCCGGGGTTTGGGAAAAAAACCAAAAAACCTCCTTTTTTAAAAGGGGGGGTTTTTTTTTCCAAAAAAAAAAAAAAGGGGCCCCGGGGGAAAAAAAAACAAAACCCCCAAAAAAAAAACCCCCCCCCAAAAAAAACCCCCAAAAAAATTTTAAAAAAAAATTTTTGGGGGTTTAAAAAAACCCGAAAAACCCCCACCAAAAAATTTTTTTTTTTTTTTTTTTTTTTTTAAAAAAGGGGGAAAAAAAAGGGGTTTTTGGGGGGGGTTTTAATTTTTTTCCCCCCCAAAAATTTTCCCTTCAAAACCCAAAAAAAAAAACCCCCCCCCAAAAACCCCCCTTTTTTTTAAAAATTTTCCCCCCGGGAAAAAAAAACCCCGGGGGGGCCCCCCCCTTTTCCCCCCCCCTTTTTCCCCCCCAAACCCCTCTTTTCCCTTTTTTTAAAAAATAAAAAAAAACCCCCCCCCCCCCTTTTCCCCCCTTTTTTTAAAAATTTATTTCCCCCCCCCGGAATTTAAAACCCCAATTGGCCCAAAAACCCCCCCCCTTTCCCCCCCCCTTTTTTTTGGGGGAAAATTTTAAAACCCAAACCCCCCCTTTTCCCCCCCCCCTTTTTTTTTTTCCCCCCCCCCAAAAAACCCCCCCCAAAAAAAAAACCCCTTTCAACCCCTTGGGCCCCCCCAAAAAAAAAAAAAAAAAACCCCCCCCCCCCCCCCTTTAAAAATTTTAACCCCCCAAAAAAAAAAGAAAAAAAAAAAAAAAAATTTTTTTTTTAAAAAAAAAAAAAAAAAAAACCAAAAACCCCCCCCCTTTTCCCCCCCAAAAAAAAAAAAAAAAAAAAATTAAAGGGCCCCGCCCGGGTTTTCCCCCTTTTTAAAATAAAAGGGCCCCCAAAAAGGAAAAAAAAATTTTTTTTCTTTCCCCCCAAAAAAAAAAAGGGGGGGGGGGGGAAAAACCCCCCCCAAAAAAATTTTTTTTAAAATTTTTTAAAAAAAAAAAAAACCCCCCCCTTTTTTCCCCCCCCCAAAAAAAAATTCCCCCCCCCGGGGAAAAAAAAAAACCCCCCTTTTCCCCAAAAACCCCCCCCAACCCCCCCCCCCAAACCCCCCCCTTTTTTTTTTTCCCCCCAAAAATAAAAAATTTTTTTTTTTTTAAAAAAACCCCCCCAAACCCGCCCCCCCCCCCCTTTTTCCCACCCCCCCCCCCTTTTTTTAAATTCCCCAAAAAAATTTTTTTAAAACCCCCCCCCAAAAATAATAATCATAATAATAATAATAATAACATAACCAGATAAGTGACAATATCATGAACGAAATATAAACTCTCCCTCTCCCTCAACTTAATCTTTTCGTAAACAAACAAACCAAACTCAAAAATATATATGTATATATAGACTAAAATCCCTTAGTCCACGTTGGTGTTTAATTTGCATATCAACAACACATCCAATGGAAATTTCTCTTCATTATACCATGAATTCTGAGTGGATTACGCCATTATAGATAAAAATATTTAAGCGAAAATGACTCTACTGGGGGCCTGTAATACTCTGCGCTAACGTTAGCGCTCTCTCTCTCTCTCTCTCTCTCTCTCTCTCTCTCTCTCTTTCTGCTAAATTGTAGCGGTGTACGCAAACTTTAGCGCTCTCAGCTGAAAATTATTATAATGAAATAAAGCGCTAAACCGGCAAGGGTCATGCAGCTCTGCGGGACAGAAAGTAATGCCGGGGCTATAAAGAGCTAGGCAGAGAGGGGATCAGAGGTGAGGGCAGAAAAGGGCTGGAAGGAACGCTTGGGGTTATGTGTCAAAGTTTGTATAGTAAAGCAGTTGTTGACAAAAAAATAAAAAAGTGATTGTAAGTCAAGGCTAGGACTGTCTGCAAAGAGGGAAGATAAAGTGAGAACGGTAGAGCGACGGCGGCGGTGGAGGTAAATCCTGCATCTCACTGGTAAACCAGACGTTCACAAGAAAGTGAAGAACCGAAATAAGGACCCGACGAACCTCACAGAGAGGAATATGGTGTCGTTCCATGAGATACCCATGGGTAAGGCGGGTATGGCCGATGCGGAGACGGGAGAGCGCAGTCTCCCGAGTACGGCAACGGTGGTAAGAAGATGGCCACAAACCTAAAAGTGGTTTAATAGAGTGCAATTTGTTATGGTGCATGTCCGGCCACTGTTGTTGCCAACGGTCACGAAGATGGGTAGAGATGACTGGAAAATAATTCCTGAAAGGAGTACCTCTATAGAAAACCAGAAGATCATGTACCACTGACTGCGCAGCAGCATCCGCCTGTTCATTGCCCTACACATCAACGTGTCCAGGGACCCAACAGGAAACGATATCTTTGTTTTTGCTAGCCACTCGGCGCAACTATAGCTGAATACGAAGGACCAGTGTATGAGGGGAATCAAATTGTTTAATGGCTTGTAAAGTGCTGAGGGAATTTGAAATGATCACAAACGTCGAAGGAGACATACATGCAATACGAAGAAGTGCTATGAGGATGGCATACAACTCGGCGGTAAAAATAGTAGCCGAGTCTAACAAATGACCTCGGACAACATCATCAGTGAACACCACCGCAAACCCAACACTGTCAGAAGATTTAGAACTATCTGTATAAACAGCGATGGCATGAGCCTGCGACCGGAAGTGATCAAGAAAAAGAGAGCGAGAAGCAGCAGCAGGTAGGAGAGCTTTGGCGCATGGCAGTAGGGGAGAACAGACACGAACCGTCGGAATCTCCCAGGGAGGAAGGGAAAAGGCAGACACTAAATGAACATAAAAGGGAGGCAACTGGAGAGAAGACAGGAGTGAGTGAAAATGAAGAGAAAGTGGTCAGAGAAAGCAGGGACACCGAACAAATAATGGGCTTCTCCTAACGTCTGACACCAACCTTTACGCAGAAGGAACACGAGGGTCATGAGAGCGGACAAAGAACCGAAGGCAATGAGAGTCACGACGATCAGCTAAAAAAGGAACATTCGCCTCGGCATAGAGGCGGCTTTCAACAAGAGCTGAACGAGAGGCACCAAGGCATAAACGTAGACCCAGATGATGAAAAGGATCTAACTTAGATTTGTAGAAACTGCAGAATAGACTTGGTCGTCATAATACAGCTTGGACAAGACTAAGGTGGAATGCAAACGGAGGAGAGTCCGGCGATGTGTTCCCCATAAACTATGCGCAAGAATTTTAAGGAGATTCAGCCGACCATGGCAAGCTGCCTTCCAAGAGAAAATGTGTGAGGTTTCCATGTCAACCGTGGATGGAATAGGAGGCCAAGAAACTTGACCGTATCACATTCTGGAATACATGAGCCGTGTAAATACAATGTAATATCTGAGACAAGAGGACGTCTGGTGAAGGTAATGAAATGGGTATTCATACTAGAAAATTTAAATCCATGAGAAGTGGCCCAATGGGAAACTCGGTCAATCGTATCCTAAAAGGAGTCCGCTACCAGACGACAGTCAGCGCCTGCATAAGCTATAGCGAAATCATCCTCATAAAGTGATGACCAAATTTGCGATGGAAGAACGGAAGGTAGGTCATTTATAACCAAAGGAAAAGGATAATGCTAAAAATACAGCCTTGTGGAACTTTCTCGGCCTGAACATAGTCTGAGGAAAGCAAGGCGCCAACACAGACACGAAAACGTCTTTCAGATAAGAAAGCAGCAAGGAAGGTCGGTAGATTATCTCCAAGTGGTGTCATATGCCTTTTCGAGATCAATAAACACTGCTTCGACGGGGTGTTTATTAGTAATGGCATTTCGCACATAAGTATCTAAGTGGAGCAAAGGGGTCCAAAGTAGAGCGACCATTACGAATGCCATATTAACGAGGAGAAAGATTAGTGTTAGTCTCCAAATACCATATCAGACGTCTATTCACCAGTCGTTCCATCACCTTGCAGACTACACTGGTCAGAGCAATGGGATGATAGTGAGAGGTATCAAGCCCCGAGGTGCCTGGTTTGCGAAACGATAGAACAATGGCAGATTTCCATTGTTGAGGGAGAACCCCTCGTGCCCAAATAAGATTGAAAAGACTCCACAAAAAGACTGTAAGACTTTAGAATGCAGATGCTGTACTATACGGATATGAATATCATCAGGCCCAGCTGCCGATGACCGGCAAGCGGAAAGCGTGGACTCTAGCTCTAGAAGAGTGAATGGTGCGTTATACGGCTCCATTCCATTAGAAGAAAAATTCAAGGGCAATTGCTACCTGGTAGATTTAAACGAGAGCAACGTGGGACAGAGGTGAAGCCCTTGGGAGACACAGACAAGATAGTTTCCGATTTCCATGGCAACTTCAAGAGATTCTGTAACACCAGCAACCCGCAAAACAATAGCTGAGTCCGGAGAGTACCTTCCACACAACTTCCGTACCTTCTTCTAAACTGCACACCTAGTCGAGGTAACGGTAGAAGCGTAGTCTTGCCAGCAAGTGCGTTTAGCATTGCGTATGATGTGGCGAGCGACTGCCCTTACTTGCTTAAAATCCAAAAGACGATCTGAGGTCTGATTATATCGATAACGGCCCCAAGCAGCACGTTTCAAACGCACTGCACAGGCACATGCAGATCACCAAGGCACGCATGTCTGAGTATGCTTGACGAGGTTTGAAGAGTAGAACGTGACGCTGCAGTCAAAACTAAGGTCGGAAACTGGTGCACCAGTTCATCAATAGAAGACGAAGAAAGTCCCCACAAAAAAGTGGTAAGATGAGAGTATAAATCCCAATTCGCTCGTCCAAATTGCCAACGGGGGCTACGAGGTGGTCAGGAATACATAGTAGAAGTATGAAGAATAGGAAAGTGATCACTGTCACGCAAATCCGAGAGAAAAGACCAAGCGTAATCAAGTGCGATTGACGAGGAGCAAATAAAAAGTTCATTGCAAGAGAGAGACTGAGTGCGATAATCAAAATGGGTGGGAGCACCCATATTTAAAACATGAAGAGGATGAAAAGTGAGAGGAGTCTCCAACTGATCACCACGAGAGTCACAGCGGGATGATGGTGAGCATTAAAATCACCTAACAAGAAGATGGACAGCGGCAGAGAAGAGATCAAGATCGCAATATCCGAGATACAGAATGCAAGGGAAGGGGAGAGATGTAGAGATAAAACTTTGTACCACCTGTGCAAATACTATATACAGGCTGCAGTATAATGCAGCAAAGAACGAACAAAGACCTGTTGATAAGGTATACCAACATGCACAAGAAGTGCACTCTCATTAAAGGATTCATCAGGAAAGGAATCAGAAGAATGAAAGAGCACATAGCCTGAAATGGGACGAATAACAGATGAACTAATTTTGGGCTCTGAAAAACGTGAAAGGATATATTTTGGCCAACGTGTCGTAAAAGAGCTTTACCGATACTGTGGTCTGAAAGATAATCAGTTGGAGACATCGGTTGCAAGGGAAAGAATTTGGTTCGTTGGTGTCGTGTAGGTCGTTTTTGGGTGGAATGAGTAGAAATCGAAGGACCGTCGTCAGCAAAGGGTCTGGAACGTTTAGGCATGGGACCGCAGGCGGACGGACCTGAGGCAGGTGGGCAATTCAAAACCCCTCTAAAATTGTCGCACCGTATGTGGGGAAGACGGACGCATAGTTAAAAACGCGCAAGGGGCAGAGGCACTAGAAGAAATGGGATGAGCCTCAGCACCTGGAGCAGGTGATGAAGCGTCACCAGCAGAAGGTACAGGAGTATGGGATAAATCTGGAGAATGGTTCACTAATGAAGCCGGTTCAGAACTGGATGCGGTAAAAAAAAGGGCCTGGGAGGTGGAGGGGGGTCACGGAATGAAGACTCCATGATGGTGGCACTTCTTTCTTATTATTTTAAGAAAAAAAAGAAAAAAGGAAAGAAAAAATGAGTGACAGCAGAGGGACAGTTTCTAGAAGGCATGGAAGGGCTGTAAGTTCCTCCCTTCATCTAAGAGGACCTTGAAACAGCAGCGCAGATGCCGTGTGGAACCTGTGCCATACCCTACCCTTCACAGCTCACATCCACTGAGCCACCTCAGCGGACAAAAGGGAGGGTGGTCGGACACCCATCATAAAGCATATCTCCCTCGGCTGCCACCTTCCAGAACCGACAGGCAGCCTCCGGAGATATACCTGTCACCCTACCTGCCGGAAATCCGGGAAGGAAGAAGGGCACTTGCAGATGATCCAGATTCCACGGCTAACTACACTACTCCCGAGGGATCCCACAGAGTGGGATGAAAGCCAGCATGCTTCCCTTCACCTAGAAACCGAAATGTCAGAGGGGAGGACCTCCAGAAAATGGGAAGGGGAAAAGGGAGGGT
>NC_069404.1:68256060-68271060 GCF_026875155.1 Cherax quadricarinatus
ATGCGACAGATTAAACAGGCAACAAGGTGGGGTTGGCCTGTATGTCACAGAGTCACAGAACTACTAAACACCTCAAATGATGTAATTGAAGTTTTGGCAGTAAAGACTGAAAACCAAAACCTTGTCATTGTGGTAGTATACAAGCCTCCAGATGCAACTTCTCAGTAATTCCAGGAGCAGCTTGAGAAAATTGTCCACTGTCTGGAAAATCTTCCAACTCCTGCCCCAAACATCTTACTACTAGGAGACTTCACCTTGAGACACCTAAAATGGAGGAGTTAGCAAACAATGTTTTAGAAGAGATCACACCGGGAGACAGCTCAGATGAAAATTCACACACACACACGAACTATTAAATCTCTGCACCAAATTCACCTTAAACCAGCAAATAGTAGAGCCTACAAGACTAGAAAAAACGCTGGACCTCATCTTCACTAACAATGACGATCTAATACGTAATATAACTGTATCAAAGACAATACACTCAGATCACAACATAATAGAGGCACAGACATGTATGCACAGGGCTCTGGACAGCAAAATGTGAGCAGTCATGAATGTCTCGTCACGAAATTCAATTTCAATAACAAAAACATACAATGGGATCAAGTAACCCATGTCCTAAATGAAACAAGCTGGCGAGATATCCTAAACAACACGGATCCGAACATTTGCCTTGAAAAAATGAATTCTGTGGCTCTTGAGATCTGCTCAAGACACATTCCATTAAGGAAAAGAAAGAGAAGATGTAAACTAAAAAGAGAGAGACGTTCCGTGTACAGATGAAGGCGAAGAGTCCCAGAGCTGCTAAGTGGGGCCAATATATCTGAAATACGAAGGGAGGCACTGGTCAATGAAATTGCAAATATCGAACTTAAGCTGAAGGAATCTTACAGGAGACAAAAATCGCAGGAAGAACTAAAAGCCATGAAGGAAATTGAAAAAAAAAATACTTCTCTTATGCCGAATCTAAGGGAAAAACAACATCCAGTATTGGGCCCCTGCTTAGGCGGGATGGGACATACACAGATGATAGCCAAGAAATGAGTGAGATACTAAAGTCCCAATATGACTCAGTGTTCAGCGAGCCACTGCCCAGACTAAGGGTCGACAATCCAAATGAATTCTTAACGAACGAAACCCCAAATCTGGTCATCCCAAAAATCTCGGATATTATTCTAACTCCACAAGACTTTGAAGAGGCAATTAATGACATGCCCATGTACTCTGCCCCAGGCCCAGACTCGTGAAACTCCGTGTTCATCAAGAATTGCAAGAAGCCCCTGTCGCATGCCTTCAGCATTTTATGGAGAGGGAGCATGGACACAGGGGTCATCCCACACACACTAAAAACAACACACACAGCCCCACTCCACAAAGGTGGCAGTAAAGCAATTGCAAAGAACTACAGACCGACAGCACTAACATCCCATATCATAAAAATCTTTGAGAGGGTTCTAAGAAGCAAGATCGCTAACCACCTAGATACCCATCAATTACACAACCCAGGGCAACACGGGTTTAGAGCAGGTCGCTCCTGCCTGTCTCAGCTACTGGACCACTCTGACAAGGTCCTGGATGCTGTAGAGGCTAAACAAAATACAGATGTAGTATACACAGACTTTGCAAAAGCTTTCGACAAGTGTGATCATGGTGTAATAGCACACAAAATGCGTGATAAAGGAATAAAGGGAAAAACTGGTAGATGGATCTAAACTTCCTGACAAATAGAGCACAAAGAGTAATAGTAAACAGAGTAAAGTCCCAAGCAGCCAGTACTTTTTCTAGTTTCTTTACATGCTTGGCAAAGTGTGGGTTCCAAACTGGTGCCGCATACTCCAATATGGGCCTAACGTACACGGTGTACAGGGTCGTGAACGATTTCTTATTAAGATGTCGGAATGCTGTTCTGAGGTTTGCTACGCGCCCATATGCTGCAGCAGTTATTTGGTTGATGTGCGCTTCAGGAGATGTGCCTGGTGTTATACTCACCTCAAGGTCTTTTTTCTTGAGTGAGATTTGTAGTCTCTGGCTCCCCTAGACTGTACTCCGTCTGCGGTCTTAATTGTCCTTCCCCAATCTTCATGACTTTGCACTTGGTGAGTTTGAACTCCAGGAGCCAATTGCTGGACCAGGTCTGCAGCCTGTCCAGATCCCTTTGTAGTTCTGTCTGGTCTTCAGTCGAGTGAATTCTTCTCATCAACTTCCCATCATCTGCAAACAGGGACACTTCGGAGTCTATTCCTTCTGTCAAGTGGTTCACAAAGACCAGAAACAGCACTGGTCCTAGGACTGACCCCCTGTGGGACCCCGCTGGTCACAGGCGCCCAGTCTGACACCTCACCAGGTACCATTACTCGCTGCTTTCTTCCTGGCAAGTATTCCCTCATCCATTGTAGTGCCTTCCCTGTTATCCTTGCTTGGTCCTCCAGTTTTTGCACTAATCCCTTGTGCGGAACTGCGTCAAACCCTTCTTGCAGTCCAAGAAAATTGCAATCCACCCATCTCTCTCTCAATCTTGTCTTACTGCTGTCACCCTGCCTGCATGGAACGGCCAGTAGGTATATGACACAGATTCCCTGTCCCCCTGAAACCATTTGGCTGCTGTTCGATGAGATCATTCCTTTTCTAGTGTTCCACCACTCTTCCCTGACAATCTTCTCATGACTTTGCATACTATCCATGTCAGTGCCACTGTCAGTATTTAGTGCTTCATGTACATGTCCTCCTTTTTAAAGATTGGACTGACATTTTGCTGTCATTCCATGCCTCAGGCAATCTCCCTGCTTTCGATAGATGTAATGAAATAGTGTTGTTAGGGTGCACATAGTGCCTCTGCTCCCTATCTCATGACCCATGGGGAGATGTTATCCGTCCACATGCCTTTGAGGATCTAGCTCACTCAAAGCCTGCTTCAATTCTTCCTTCGGTTGTGTGTAAATGTGTCCAGCACTTGGTTGTTGTGCCCCACCTCTCCGTCTTTCTGGAACCCCCTCTCTTCTCTGGTGAACACTTCTTTGAATCTCTTTTTAGTTCCTCACATACTTCACGGTCATTTCTTGTGGTGCTCCTCCTCCTTCCTTGCCTTAGCCGATTACCTGGTCCCTTGACTGTTGTTTCCTCTTGATGTGGCGTATAAAACAGCTTCGAGTCAGATTTGGCTTATATGTGCCGCTGTCGTTTTCATATGTCGTTGGGCCTCTTCACAGTGTGTGTGTGTGTGTGTGTGTGTTGTGTGTGGGTGTTGTGTGTGTGTGGGTGTGTGTGTGTGTGTGTGTGTGTGTGTGTGTGTTGTTGTCTGTGTGTGTCTGTATTCTCTAATTGTGGTGTATGGGTCAATTTATAGCTACTGGTCACCAGCCACTTCACTGGTCGCTACTAGGTCCTCACTCTCCCCTGCTCCATGAGCTTTACATACCTGTCTAAAACTATCTTGGTTCCCTGCCTGCACTACATCGCTTTGCTAACAACAATTCCAGACATCTTTATGACTAAATACTCATCTGAGAATTCAATTTCCAATTGTGACCCCCCTTGTTTCTGTATCCCATCTCGGAACATAAGAACATAATAAAAGGAGAACACTGCAGTCAGGCCTGTTGGCCCATACTAGGCAGGTCCTTTACGATCATCCCACTACCAAACATTTAAAGAACAATTAAAAACATAAGCACATAAGAAAAGAGGAACACTACAAACATTTTAAGAAACATTTTAAGACATAAGAACATAAGAAAGGAGGAACACTGCACAGCCGTTGGCCCATACTAGCAGACTTTCGTCTCTTTCTGTCTCTTACCACCCTGTCATTCCTCGCACTATTTTGTATGCTGTTATCATGTCTCCCCTGACCCTCCTGTCCTCCTGTGTCGTCAGGCCGAGTTCCCTTAACCTCTCCTCGTAGGACATTCCCCTTACCTCCGGGACTAGTCTTGCTGCAAACCTTTGCACTTTCTCTAATTTCTACGTTCTTGGCTAGTGTAGTTCCCAACGTTCGCATACCTCCATATGACCTGATGTACACGATGTACAGAGTCGTGAACGATTCCTTACTGATGTATCGGAAGCCTATTCTCTGGTTTGCCAGGCGCTCATATGTAGCAGCAGCTATCAGGTTAATGTGCACCTCATTAGGTGTGCTCGGTATTATACTCATTCCAAGATCCATTTCCTTGATATGGATTGCATTCTTTGGCCACCTAGCCATACTC
Source organism: Cherax quadricarinatus (assembly GCF_026875155.1). NCBI lineage: Eukaryota > Metazoa > Arthropoda > Malacostraca > Decapoda > Parastacidae > Cherax > Cherax quadricarinatus. Next base: position 68,260,272 of record NC_069404.1, read on the forward strand.
TGTCTGTGGGTCCTTCTTTGCCCTTCCCCGTTCTCATAACATTACATTTGGCGGAAATATGCGAGGAGACAGTTTGTTGGAACCAGGCTTGTTGCAGCCTGTCCCGTCTTTTTGTATTCTGCCTGATCCTCATCCAATTAATTCTTCTCATTACTATCATATCCATCTGCAAACAGGACACTTCTGAGTCTATCCTTCTCTCGTATGAACATTCCACAAATACCAAAAATAGCATTGAACCTAGGATTAGACCTTCTGTGGAACACGCTCGTCACAAGCGACAATCTGAACCTCCAGTATTATGGGTGACTCGTGTTTGCCTCCTGTCAGGTATGTCTCTGATCCACTCAGTGCCTTTCTTTTCCTGTTTTTTGCGTGCCTGATCCTCTAGCTTTACAAACCTTAAATCTCTTGTGGGGAACTGTGTCGAAGGACGACTTGCAGCCCAAGAAAATGCAGTCTACCCACCCTTGCTCTTTTTTTGTCTTACTAGCAGTTTACCTTGTCCATAAAACTCCGTAGGTTTGTGACACATGAAATTTCCCTTCCCCTGAATCATTGCTGGTGTCGTGTGAATAAGCTTATTTCCGTTCTAGTGTTTCCACCATTCTCCTTATAATCATCACCAAGACTTTGCATACTATACACGTCAGTGACACAGTCTGTAGTTTTAGTGCCTGGTGTCTGCTCTTTCTTAAAAATGGGTGACTATATTCGTCCCCGTCTTTCCCTACCTCAGGAGGTATTTGCCAGTAGCATGTATTAACGAACACAAGTCAAAGAATGGCCTGTGAGAGCCGGTTGTAATGGGAATGGATCAAACGCAGATTCAAGCATTAGACAATATTGTGTATTTTTGCTCTCACCCACGTATATATACAGATATGTACACTATGCGAGAAAGAATAATAATAACTGTACAACACGGTGGTAACAGAATGGCAAAGCAGAGCCAGAGTGCACCATCACAACAGTAAGGGGGAGGATAGGTAAGTCTAACCAAACTTCCTGCAAGTGAACCGGCGTTGCTTCAGCGTGTGGGGGGGGGTGGGGGGCGTCTATTGATTGGTCAGTGAACCAAGGTACTGATTTAAAACGACAGGTACTCGTATTGATCATTTAACCCTTTGCTGGTTGTGAGGCAGCCTATGATGGAGATACGACATAAGCCGAAAATAAATGTAACATACTCTTTGTATGCCAACACAAACGATTGTTGAAAATTGTTTGTTAGAGGCACACGCGTCTCTGTTTCCTCTCTAAGGGTATCCAAAGGAAATAAGTTTGGTCCCACCGCCTTTGAGGTATCAAGTTCGTTTAACATCTTTCTCATCTCCCTCGATTGTGGTGTAATCTCATCCAGTACTTGTGTATATTCCTCGTTGGTGTACCCTCCTGTTTGATTTCTCGGAGTCCTTTCTGTCTCCACTGTCAATACTTTCTTAAATCTCATGTTGAGCTCCTCATGTACTTCTTGGTAGTTTCTTGTGAACTCCCCACCTTCTTTCCTCTGTCTGATTACCTGGTCCTTGACTGTTGTCTTCCTCCTGATGTAGCTATACAACAGCTTCGGGTCAGACCTGACTTTCGATGCTATGTCATTTTCGTACTGTCGCTGGGCCTCCATCCTTTACTGTGCACACTCGTTTCTGGCTCTCTGACTGATCTCTTTATTTTCCTGGGTCCTTTATCTTCTGTACTGTTTCTACTCTCTAATGCACTTAATTTTTGCATCCCTACTCCTTTGGGTAAACCAAGGACTCGATGTGTTCTTCCCATTGTTTCTGTTACCCTTGGGAACAAACCTTTCCTCTGCCTCCTTGCATTTTGTTGTTACATAGTCCATCATTTCGTTTACCGATTTTCCAACCAATTTTTTTCCCACGGAACCTCCTGCAGGAAGTTCCTCATGCCTGTGTAGTCATCCCTTTTGTAGTATGGCTTCTCCCATCCTACTCCTGTTACCCTTTCCACTTGTAACTCTATGTATTCTAAACTCAGAACCACGTGATCACTAGCTCCGAGGGGCCTTTCATGTGTAAAGTTTCTCGATGTCCGAAATACTCAGGGTGAATACGAGGTCCAGTCTTGCTGGTTCATCTCCACCTCACTCACTGGTAGTGTCCCTAACATGTTGATGCATGAGGTTTTCCAGTACCACATCCATCAACTTGGCACTCCATGTCTGTGTGTATCTCTGTGTATGTTGTCTGTGCATGTGTTGTGTGTGTGTGGTGTGTGTTGTGTGTGTACTCACCTTAAGTACTCACCTATAAGTGGTTGCAAGGGCGAGTCATAGCTCCTAGCCCCGCTCTTCACTGGTCGATACTAATTCAATCTCTCTCCCTGCTCCATGATATTTGTCAAAACCTCTTCTTAAAGCTATTTAGGAAATTGCTTCCACTACTTCACTCTCGCAGATTATTCCAGTTCCTTACAACAACTAAAGACTAAAGAACTACTTCCTAACATCCCTAAGAACTCATCTGATTTTCAGTTTTCCAATTGTGTCCCCGTGTTTTTCTGTATCCCATCTCTGCACATTCGTTCCTTGTCCACGTTGTCAATGCCTCGTAGTATTTTATACTTGTTAACAATGGTCCCTCTATCCCCCCTATCCTCTAGTGTCATCAGGTTGAGCTCCCTTAACCTCTTCCTCATAAGACATACCTATCAGTTTCCGGGACTCAACCGTGTTGCAAATTTTTGGCACTTCTCCAATTTCTTGACGTGTTTGACTAAGTTAGGGTTCCATACAGCGCTGTATATTCCAGTATAAGGCCTTATGTACAACTGGGTACAATGTCGTGAATGGACTCCTTACTCAGATGTTTAAAACGCCAATCTCAGTTTGGCCCATCTCCCATATTGCTGCAGCAGTTATTTGATTGATGTGTGTCCTCTGGGACATGTTCTTATAATGCTTAACCCCAAGATCCTTTTCTTTCTTTAACTGAACGTATTTGCAGCTGTTGGTTTCCTCACCTGTACTCCGACTGCGGTCTCTGTGTCCTTCCCCAATCTTCAGACCTTACACTTACTGAGGGGTTAAACCCAGAGTCCATTTGTCGGACAATACAGTAGTTTGTTCCAGATCTCCCTTTAATCTTAACTGATCCTCTCCCACTTTTATTCTCCTCATCAGTTTCACATTATCACGAACAGTGACACTTCTGAATCTATTCCTTCCATCATGTCATCACGTATACAAGAAACAGAAGCCCCGGGCCTAGGACTGAACCCTTGTGGAACCCCACTCGACACATTCGCCCACTCCGACACTTTCATCACGTAGCAACACACGTTGTTTCCTTCCTGTCAGTAATTCCCTGAATCCATTGCAGTACTTTCCCCCCTTAATTCCTGCCAGCCCGCTCTCATTTTTTTGCACTAAATATAAGGGAACCAGTTCTTGTGTGGTACTTGTCCAAAAGCCTTCTTGCAATCTACGAAGATGCAAATCTACCGCATCCCTCTCTCTCCTGTCTTACATCTTTACCTTATGCGTAGAACTCAAGTAAATTTTTTGACGACAAGGTAGTAATTCCCATCTCTGAAGCCGTGCTGACTGTCATGTATAGCCCAATCTTTTCAATGTGTTCCACAACGTTTCTCCTGAGAATCTTTTTCCTTGACTTTTACATATTATACAAGTTAGTGAACACTGCTCCTGTAGTTTAATGCAGCCTGTCAGTCCCCTTTCTTAAAAATTGGGCACTACTGTGCTGTCTTCCCACGCCTCAGGCAACCCCCTGTTTCGATAGATTTACTGAAGATTGCTGCTAATGGCACACACCAGTTCCTCTGCTCCCTCTCTCAGTATCCAGAGATATTTATCTGGGCCCACGCCTTTTGAGGTATCGAGTTCGTCTACAGTTTCTTCACCTCTACCTTGGTTTAAGTGTATTGTGTCCAGCACCTGCTGGTGCAACCCATACCTACACACAGTTTGCTGAAGCATTCCTGACTCGAATTGTGATCTTACTTCTCTAAAATCATTTGTTTAGTTTTATCACATACTTTCTTGGTCACACTTCGTGAAGGCTTCCCTCCTTTCTCACCTGGATTTACACTGGTCCTTGACTGTTGTTTTTTCTCCTAATGTGACTGTATAACAGTCTCCTTATTGCCTCTGAGCCCCCCCCTCTCTCCTTATACCTTTGCATATTCGTTTCTGATTCTTCTGCACATCCTCCTTGTTTTCTTGAGTCCTTTGCCTTCTATACCTTTTCCATGTTCTCACACAACTTGGCTTTGGCCTCTTTTACACACCTCCAATTAAACCATGGCGCACTCTGGTCTTACCATTTTTTCTGCTGCCCTTGGTGATGAACCTTTCTCTGCCTCCATGCACTTGATGGTTCTATTCCATCATTACATTTACGGTCTTTCCATCTAGTTCTCTTTCCCACTGCAACTTCATGCAAGGAAACTCTCATTCCCTATGTATTCCCCTTTTTTGAAGTTTCGTTTCTCCTCCCCATTGTTCTCGTGCTACTGCATTTTCCCCTGTTAAACTCAACAAATATTCAAAAACTCAGACACAAAATGATCACAAGCGCCAAGGGGTCTTTCGGGGTGATATCCCTTATGTCGAACTATTCAGGTGAATAAGAGATCCAGCCTTGCTGCAGCATCCTCTCCTCTCTCTCTGGTTTGTATCCCCAACAGTTGATGCATGAAGTCTCCAATACATTCTCCCAACACTTAGTCCATCCATGTTTCTGAGGTCCCCCATGTGGCTCTAGGTTTTCCCAGTCAACTCTTCATGATTGAAATCCCCCATTATAAGCAATTTTGTCTACCCATATGACCTCCTGGCCACTTCAGCTAGTGAATATCCACAATTTCCTATTGCACCGCATTATACTCTTCTCTTGTTCTCCTGCTGTTTAAGTGGTGGTTTATACATCCACGGCTATCATCACCGATTTTGACCACCAGTCTGAAGTGTTCCAACATGAAGTCGTCTGTTTCCCTTCTTTCCATCCTCCATCTCCTCAAAACTCCACTGGTTTTATATGAAGCAATGCACTTCCTCCCCCGTCCTCAGTTCTTCTGTCCTTCCTCTAATCTGACATCCAATGGAAAAATTTGCATCTGTTATCATCCCTGTAAGTTTGTCCTCTGTTAGTGCTTATAATGTCAGGTGATGCATCAATGATGAAGCGTTTCCTTGCCACTCTTCACTCTTATTTGTTATTCCATCTGCATTGTGTACAATACCTACAGCTTTCATTCCATTACTGTATTTTAGGGAGATTGAAGAGGAAGGTGCAGCTTTCAGGGCACAATATTAGGGAGGCTGCTTGTGATTGTGGATTTTAGTGCTTAGGGGGTGGTGCAATGGAGTGGAGGTTCGTTTCTGTTTATTGTGTTTTGGGTTGATATGTGGTGACAGGTTGAGAGGTAATTCTGTAATCATTTGTGTTTGATGTTCCCCCAAAGGTTGAGTTTTCCTGTCCTGTCATTGCCTGTCCCTGTCTCTCTTTCTCTATTCCCTCCACTGGTTCTGTCCCCTTGCTCCACTTTCAGTTGTTCCATTTCCTTCGTGTTCTGACTCGATGAGGAACACATTTTATAATCTGGAGAGTCCCTTTAACAGTGGTTTCCTGTTGTAGTATCCTGTCCGTAACACATCTAGTCTTGAATGTCAATGTGATTGGTCGATTTTTTTACCTCGAATAACTCCCCAAGTCTTGAAATTTTAACATAAGAACATAAGAAATGAGAACACTGCAGGAGGCCTGCTGGCCCATCTAGGCAGAGTCCTTACAATTTCATCCCCACTAACGCAAAACTTTACCCAACCAATTTTCAATCTACCCAAGAAATAAGCTCTATGTGAAAGTCCCACTCAAACCAAACGTTCCTTTCCCACTCATGTATTATCCAACCTAGATTTTGAAACCTACCAAAGTCCTAGCCTCAATAACCCCACTAGGTAGACTGTTTCCACTCATCCCTACCCTAATTCCAAACCAATACTTTCCTATGTCCTTTCTAAATCTAAACTTATCTAATTTAAATCATTAACTGCGGGATCTTCTCTTGGAGAGACATCCTCAGACCTTAATAATATTCCCTTTATTAAGTACCTATCTTCCCTTATACACTTCGATCAGTCCTCCCCTATTCTTCGTCAACAAGTGAATGTAACTTAAGAGTCCTTCAATCTTTCTCATAAGGAAGATTTCTGATGCTATGTATTAAATGTCGTCATCCTACGCTGGAATGTTTCTAACGAATTTATGTCCATTTTGTAATAACGGAGACCCAAACTGAGAGCTGCATAATTCAAGGTGAGGCGCTTACTAATGATTATAAAGCTGCAGTAGGACCTCTGGACTTCTGTTGCCTTACACTTCTGATATAAATCCCAGTAATCATTATTTCCTTATAACGTACTCCTTAGGCATGCTGAGTCTTGGTTAAGGTTGCTGCTCACCATAACCCCCAGTCCATTTCGCAATCTGTATGGCTAAGTTCTACATAATTAATTTTATAAGTACTAGGGTTATGGGCACTCCCAAGCTTCAGAACCTTGCAATATCTCCATTGAACTGCACTGCCAACTTTTCTGACCAAGAATAGAGTTTGTTTTAATCCTCCCTGAAGTTTCCCTTACTTCTTACTTATTTGAATCAATTATCCTACCTATCTTTGTGTCATCGTCGAATTTGCTCATATCACTAGTAATTCCCCTCATCAAGATCATTTATATATATTATAAACAACAACGGGCCCAAGACTGATCCCTGTGGAACGCCCACCTTGGTTACAAGATCCCCACTCGGATTTAAAACCCCATTTATGGACAAATCTCTCTTCCTGTCAGTGAGCCATGACTCGATCCACGAGAGCACTTTTCCCCCAATGCCATGAGCTGCCACTTTTCTTTAACAGTCCTATGGTGGCGGAACTCTATCAAAATCCTTAACAAAATCTCAGTAAATAATATCAAATTCTTTTAATTGTGGGCACAGCCTCAAAAGCTTTACTGAAGAAAAGTTAATAAATAGTTAGACAAGACCGCCTCTTGTGAATCCATGCTGAGTATCATTATCAAGCTATGCTTATCGAGATGGCTTCTTATAATCTCAGCTATAATTGACTCTAGTAATTTGCCTACATTGAGTCAGGCTTATTGGGGTGGCCGTAATTTGACGTAACGACTGTCCCCTGTTTTAAAAATAGGAGTTACAATTAGCCATCTTCCACATATCAACACTACACCTGTTTGAGAGATAAATTAAAAATATTATATAAATGGACAACAAGAGTTCCATTTGCATACACCTTAATAACACTTGAAAAAACCTCATCAGGACCCGGCGACTTAATTTGCTTCAGTCTGTCCTATCTGCCCTCACAACCATCTCACTTAGTGACTGTGATGTTACATAATGTTATTTTCTTCTAGCCCACTGTTAATAAAAAAATAATTACTGGAATATTGTTAGTGTTTTTCCCTGTGTAAAAAACTGGGGAGATAAATAATTATTTGAAATAGCAACACATTTCCATTCTCATTGTCAGTAAGGTGCCCATAGTTATTTTTAAGGGGACCTATCTTATCTCTAATATTCTTTTGTTCTAATAGACCTGGAAAAAACTTTTGAGGGTTTAGTTTTAGAATCCCTACAACTTTAAATTTCATAGTCCCTTTTAAGCTTTTCTTATCCCCTTTTTTAATTCCCTCTTAATGACATATACTGATTGCAATAAGCTACACCTCAGCGCTCCCGCTTTTTGATACGGCCTATAAATTCCTTTCTTATGCCCTATTAGATATTTGAGCCAATTATTCATCCATTTTGGGGTCATTCATTTGATCTAATTTCTTTATATGGGATAAACCTCTTTGAGCAGCATGTATAGTGTTCAGAAAAACTGTCATATTGATAGCTCTCTCTTTCGTTAACCACACCCCATTCAAACAGATATAAGTGTTCTCTAAGCCATTCTAATCTGCTAAGGCGAAAAATCTGGGACTGTTACTGGAGATATCGCTACTATCGTACTTCCATTCAATGCTAAATGTAATTGATTTTGTCGCCCCTAGCACCCAGTTTCCTCTGAAATTTCTAAATTATAACCAGGGATTCATTTGTTTGCCATAACTAAGTCAAGCAGGTTATTTCCTTGTAGGTTCTGTGCAAAAACTGCTTCAAACAGAATCCTGAAATACTTCTAAGAAGTCGTACGATTCTAATTCCCAGTCAAGAAATTCCAATCAACATGACTAAAGTTAAAGTCTCCCAGAATTACTAACATATCGTGCCTTGGCCTTAACAATATTCCTCCCATAGTAGTTCCCTTGGTCCCTATCTAAGTTAGGGGTGACGGTATATCACTTCCTAAAAATAGTTTTTCATGCCCCCTCTGAAAATTTCAATCCAAACATTACTCTATATGTGTTACTTCAACTTAATACCCGTTTTTATGCAACAGTTCAAGGATCTCGGACATACCAAATGCCATACCTCCCCACCCCCCCTCCAATACTAGATCTATCTTCTTGGAATCAATTTAAAACCCTGAATATGACATTCCGCAACATGTCCCGACTTTTTGAATTAAACCACGTCCTCAGTAAAGGCAAATACATCAATGTTACCTACACAAGCAACTATCTCACCTCGTCCATCTTATTCCTAGCACTACGGCAATTAGCATAATAAACTTGAAAGACTCTCCTTTCTCTTACCCAACCTGCTCATTTCTAATTATTTCTACAAACCTATACCGTCCTTATCCTCCAAGGTCCCTGGCTTTCAATATCTAATCTCGTTCTTATTATTACTAAAGTTCCCCTAGAACTCGTAATAATTACTACACAGGGACTTCACTGTTTTTCCCCTGCCAAAAACCCATACCACTAACTAAGTCCAGTTTAAAGTCCTAACTGCTCCCTCCACTGCAGTTGCCATGGCACCCAACCCCACCCCACACCTAGATAAAGTGAACCCATCCCTAGCACTACATGTCATTTCTGCATAAAGAGGTCCCAGTTTCAATGAATGTTACCCGCATTTTCCTTAAGTATTTGGTCCAGCCAGCAATTGACACCAAATGCCCTGGACAACCATTCACTTTCCAACTCCCTCCCTTGGCAAAATACCAACTATGACGAGGTTCCCACCCTTACTCTAATTATTTCTATTGCTGACCTATACCTGCTAATCAGGTCCCTCACTCCTACGTCTGCCAACATCGTTTGCCATCCAGCACTGAGACAGATAATAGGAATTGCTCTCTCCCATTACCTCTCATGATGTCAACCAACGCTACAATAATACCCATCCCAGCCCAGGAAAGCCAACTCCTCTGTCTCCTACTCCTGTCCTTCAAGCAGAACCGCCCTATCCATATACCTAACTTGGCTATCCCCACAACAACAATATTCTTACCTTCCTTAATGTCTTTCCGTCGTTTCGTTTCCCCCAGTAGTCAACTCACATTCGTCGGGTAGCACTGAGAATGTATTGGATGTTTCCACAACAGTTTCCACGGCAGTCTCTTCTTCTACATCGTTTCTACTACCATTCCATTCGTCTTCTTTGATCGTCACCTCTTTCCCTCTTTCCCCTGCTGTCCCATCCACTACCAGTTTCCCTCTTGACCTGAGACTCAAAACAGGAGGACTACTACGAATCCTTCATGTTCTTTCTTGTTCTTCTTGTTCGACCTGCGACATGTCCCCTCTCTCTCTTCACCTCCTGTTATTGAATGAATGTTCTTAATCTCTGTTTTCCCACCCATGCTTTCTTTCATCATAGGTCTGGCCCTTCGGCTCCAGAATTCCCATGAATAATTGTTGACCTCTGCCTCTCCTCTTCCCATTTCTTTTCCCTCTGTATCCTCTGGATCTGATTTAAGCATCTCCTTTGCTGTTTTCCCGAATCCACTCCCAGACACCATGATGGCCTGATAAACTGCTGCAAAAGACTGCTTAGATCCATCTCCGTCCTCCATTCCCATCGCTGCCTCCTGATGTTCCCATATCAGTACATCTTGCTCCTTTCGGACCTCATCATTAGATCCTGCGTTCAGCAACATCCATATCTTTCCTCCAATCTCTGTATCTTTTGCCATCAGCTACTACAGCTCGTGATTCCCCCTTCTTGCTCTCTTGGCAGATATTTGCTCTAACATGTATTTGCAAAGCACGGTTAACCTTTACTCCCTGTTGTTCAGTTTGTTCTAGAGCCGTTCTAAACAAATTCTTCCTTTTCCGACCAGCCATCATCGTACACATCCTTTACGTCCTCCCTTTTGAGAGCCCATTTTTAGTTGTTTAATTCTGGTTGGGAAGTTTTAGCTTGCTTCAGCTTATCGTCAAAAATTGTGTGTGTGGTGGGGATTTTATGAGTTAATGTGTTTGTTTTTTAGGTTGTGAGTGTGTGTGTGGTGTGTGTGGTGTGGTGTGTGTGTGAGTGTGTGTGTGGTGTGTGTGTTTGGTGGGGTGTGGTGTGTGTTTGCGTGTGTGTGTGTGTATGTGTGTGGGGTGTGTGTGTGGTGTGTGTATGTGTTTGTATGTATTGTGTATGTATGTGTGTATGTGGATTGTGTATGTTATGTGTATGTGTGTGTAATGTGTATATGTGTGTATGTGCATATGTGTGTGTTTGTTGGGTGTGTATATATATGTGTGTGTGTGTGTGTGTGTGTGTGGGGTGTGTGGTTTTGTGTGTGTGTGTGGTGTGCGCGTGTGTGTGTTTTGGTGTGTGTGTGTTTGTGTTGTGTGTGGTGTGGTGTTGTGTGTGTGTGTGTGTTGTGTGTGTGG
>NC_069404.1:68273560-68288560 GCF_026875155.1 Cherax quadricarinatus
CCCTCTCCCACCTCTCCCCACTCCGATCTCTCCCCTCTAACATCTCTTCCATCAAACACCTCCCCCCCTCTAACATCTCTCCCCCCTCTAACATCTCTCCCCTCTCTTTTATCTCTCCTCTCTCCCTTTTCCCATCTCTCTCCCCTCCTCCCCTCTCTCTCCCCTTATCCTCTCTCTCCCCTCTCTCTCTTCCATCTTCCCCCTCTTTCCCCCTTCTCTCCCCTCTCTCCCCCTCTCTCTCTCTCTCTCACTCCCCTCTCTCTTTTCTCTCTCTCTCCCCTCTCCTCTCTCTCTCTCCCCCTCTCTCCCCTCTCTTTTCTCTCTCTCTCTCTCTCTTTTCTCCCTCTCTCTCCACCTCTCTTTGCCCTCTCTTCTCTATCTATCTCTCTCTCTTGCTCTCTCTCTTCACTCTTTTCCTTTCTCACTCTCCCCCTCTCTCCTTCTACCTTTCCCTTCTCTCTCTCCCCCTTCTCTCTCTTTCCCTTCTCTTCTCTCCCCCTTTTTCCCCTCTCACTCTCTTCTCTCCCCTTTTTTTCCCTTCTTACTCTTCTCCTTCTCCTTCACCTTTCCCTTCTCTCTTTTTCTCTCTCTCTCTTCTCTCTCTCTTTTCTCTCTCTCTCTCTCTCTCCCCTCTCTTCTCTCTCTCTCTATTCTCCTCTCTCTCTTTTCCCCCCCTTTTCCCCTTTCACTCTCCCCCCCCTCCTACCCCTTCCCCTTCTCTCTCTCTCTCCCCCCCCTTTCCCACTCTCTCTCTCTCCCCCTTTTTCCTTTTTGCCTTCCCTCTCTCTCCCTTTACCTTCCCCTTTTCTTTCTCTTCTTCCCCCCTTTTCCCTTCTCCCTCTCCCTCTTCCTACCCCTTCCCTTCTCTCTCTTCCCCCCCATCTCTCTCACTTTCTCTCTCTCCCCTTTTTTCCTTCCCCCTTCCCCCTCTCTCTCTTTTTCTGCCTTTTTCCTTTTCTCTTCTTCTCTCTCTCTCTTCTCTCTCTCTCTCTCTCTCCCCTTCTTTCTCTCTCTCTCTCTCTCTTCTCTCTCTTCTCTCTTCCCCATTTTTCCCTTTAACTCTCCCCTCTCCTCCCTTCCCTTCTCTTTGCCCCTCTCTCTCACTCCTCTCTTCCCCCCCTTTTCCCCTTTCATTTCCCCCCCTTCTCTTCCTTCTATCTTTCCTTCTCTCTCTCTCACTCAAAAAAAAGACCCCCTCCGAGAAAAACCCCACGGGTTGAAAACTGGAAGAGTACAAGAGGGCTTTCCCTAGACAAAAAACAGAACACAAACAGAACGACAGAGCTGGGGGAGAGGAAAAAAAGACAAAAGGGAGTAGGAAAAGAACAAGGATGGAACCAGCAGAGGTCAGTCAGAGCAAACAGGCAGCAAGGGAAAAGCACACAACACAAAACTATCCTCAGAACCCCACAACCTACCACACCACCCCAAACACACCTACAATCCATACCCCAGCTTCCACCCAACCCCGAGCTAAAAAACCCCACAGTATGCTACCGGTTCCCACCCCCACATGCCCCCCAAAAAAAAGTTTGGAAAAGAAACTGAACACATGGACACAAAAGGTGATGGAAAAAACAAATAATGGGAGGAGTTTACGAAAAAGTTCCCCCCCCAAGAGGCATACCCGACCCTGCTCTCACAGAAACCAAGCTTGCAAGTATGATAACAGATGCCATCTTTCCCCTGGGATACCAATCCTGAGGAAGAAAAGGAACAGCGGGGGTGGGGAGTGGCACTGTCATCAAAAATGATGGAAATTTTTATGAGCTGGGAGAGGGACAGCGGAGAAAAAAGTGATTACACGCGGAAAAAACGTTTCCACTCGGAGGCCCCAAAGGTGGTAATTGCAGTGATGTATAAACCCCACGAGCAGCAGGAGGCCAAGGCAAGAGTATATAGAGCAATAGAGCGTGGTTGACACACGACTGCAGGGGAAAGAAGAGCTCATGATGCAGGGCAAAGCTCCTGATCATGGGTGATTTTAAACCCAAAAGGAACGATTGGGAGAACTTGGACCCACATGGGGGCCAGTACATGGAGGGTAAATGATGGGGGTGGACTGGAGAATTTCAGTCCCAAACCCGAAAGGGGGGACACTACAAGAGAGAGAGGAGAGGGGGAACCAGCAGGCTGGACTTAGTATTCCCTTCATTTAGTGCAGATATCGAGGACATCACATATGAAAGCCCCCTTGGGGCCAGTGACCATGTGGTTTTAAGCTTCGAATACACAGTAGAGTACAAGTGGGGGGAGAAGCGGGAAAGGGCCCGGGCGAATGAAGCCAAACACAAGAAAGGGGACACACAGGAATGATAAACTACCGAAGGGGGTTCGGGGGACAGAGAACTGGAGGGAAGCCATTTAATGAGATAGGAATTGTAGAAAACAAAATGAAGGGGGCGGGGAGAGGTTTTACCCAAGGGTAACAGGTTAATAAAAAAAGCCGGGATGAGCCCTTTGGTTTACCAAAGGTGCGGGAGGAAAAAACCAATGTGTGGGAATGGAAGAAATTAAAAGGAAAGGCCCGGGAAAAAGGAGAACAGTGTAGAGCCAGAAACGAATATGCACAGAAAAGAAGGGGGCCCCAAAGACAATATAAAAATCTAGCAGCGAAAGCCAAATCTGACCCGAAACTGTTGCACAGCCCCAAACAGGGGGAAAACAACATCAAGGGGAGGTAATCAGGGTAAGGAAGGAAGGAGGGGAGACAACAAAAATGACCGTGAAGATGTGAAGAACTCAAAAAGAGATTCAAAGAAGTGTTCACAGGGAACCGAAAGGGGCTCCGAAAAAGGAGAGGTGGGGCCACCACCCAATGCTGGACCAGTGCACACAACCGAGGAAGAAAGGGGAGGCTTCTGAGTGACTAGAACCTCAAAGGAAGGGGGGAGTAACATCTCCCCATGGGTATTGAAGGGGGGAGCGAGGGGGCTATGTGTACCCCTAACAACAAAATTCAATACATCTATCGAAAAAGGGAGTTGCTGAGGGGGAAGCGCAAATGTAGTCCCAATCTTTTAAAAAAGGGGGAAAAGAATGAAGCATTAAACACAGCCAGGTCACTGACATGTATAGTAAAGCAAAATCAGGGAAGATAAAACAGTAGAAGAGTGGGGGAAAACCCAAAGGAATATCTCATAACACCCAACATGGTTTTAGGGGCGGGAAAAACCTGTGTGACAAACTACTGGAGTTTATACATGGTGACAGCATAAAAGAGGAGGGGGTGGGTTTGGGTTTTATTTTCTTGGCTGCAGAAGGCGTTTGACACGTTCCCCACAAGAGATTGGGCAAAAACTGGAGGACCAAGCGGGATAAAAAGGGGGGGCATCAAAGAAGGGGAAAATTGTCAGGAAGACAGCAGCGGTCATGGTACGTGGCGAGGTGTCAAGTGGGCACCTGTGACCAGCGGGGGTCCCGCAGGGACAGTCCTAGGACAGTGCGTTTTTTGGTATTTTTTGAACGACATGACGGAAGGAATAACTTGAGGTGTCCCTGTTCAGATGATGAAGTTGATGAGAAGAATACACTCGATCGAAAACCAGGCAGAACTACAAAAGGGATCTGGACAGGTGCAGACCTGGTCCAGCAATTGGCTCCTGGAGTTCATCCACCAAGTGCAAAGTCTGAAGATTGGGGAAGGGCAAAGAAGCCGCAGACGGATACAGTCTAGGGGGTCAGAGATACAAACCTCACTCAAGGGAAAAAAACTTGGGGTGAGTTAACACCGGAAATCCTAAAGCGCACCCCAAACCAAAAAACTTTTTGTAGTTTTGGGCGCCTAGCAAACCTGACGCATTCCGACATCTTTAAAAAGGAATATTCAGGACCCGTACACCGTGTTGTTAGGCCCATATTGGAGTATGCGGCACCATTTTGGGAAACCCCCACCCAGCCAAGCACGTGAAAAGGGGAATAGAGAAAGTGCAAAGGTTTGAACAAAGACTGTCCGAGCTAAGAGGTTGTTAGAGGAGAGGTTTAAAGGGGAAAAAAACCTGACGACACTGGAGGACGGAGGGGAGGGGGGAATGTAACGACATACAAAATACTGGAAGGTGCAAGGGGACAAAGACAGGATTTGTTCCAGAGATTGGACACAGTAACAAGGGGAACAGTTTGGGAAATGAAGACACAGATGAAACAGGGTGTTAGGAAGTTTTCTTCAGCCCCAGAGTAGTCAGTAATGGAATAGTTTGGGGGGGCGATGTAGTGGAGGGGATCCATAATGCTTTAAGCAGAGGGATGATAAAGCTCACGGGTCAGGGGGAGTGACCCTAGTAGGATCATGAAAAGGCGGGGCCGGGTGGCTCGCCCCGCAACCCCAATAGGTGAGTACAGGAACAAGCAGTGGCACTTGTAAAAGCTGTGTACCCGCACACACCACATACACAGGTTTCAAAACCTTCCTTTTTAAAACCCAACCCCCCTCTATCTTCCACTATCCAAGGTTAAGGATCCCTAGCTTTTTTGACAAGCTATTTACAGTTAAAAATTCCTAACTTTATTGGCAAGTAAAAAGCTGTTTCTTTTCAGCTATTTGAAAGCATTTTTATTTTATGAGACTACAGGGAACAGGAGAAGTTGGACCATCTGTGAGCCAGCATTTTCATTGCTCAACTGACTTTATTTTTTGGCATTTTTGCTGTACAAATGTTTTCCATACTCGAGTCTCCTGGGTATATATATCTCAGATGGGTGATGTTCGGAGAAGGGGTACAACCAGGGGATGAAGTTGTCTTTCTGCCCGTCTTGTGGCATAAAAGTTGTTTCAAGTTGTCCTCGAAGTGGATAAAAGTGCGGTTTTGAAAATATTGGCCTAGTACTTAACAGTAAGGCCACCACATCCCTCCTATGTTGAAGGCTTCCTCTCTTACCTATCCCCTTACTATAATATAATATATTATATTTATATATAATATATATATTATATATTATATTAATAATATTAAATATTATATATATTTTTATATGTCGTGCCGAATGGGGAGAATTTGCGATCTTGGTTAAATGCAACGCTCATCTTCCCCTATAGGACAAGTAAAAATTTTTGTTGTATGAAATAATTTCGCCAAAATCTTCTAAAAACCTAACGAAAAAAATATATTTCCGTGTTTGTTTAGTTTTAAAAATTATTGTAAACAAATCTAAAATTATTTATTTTGGGTTAGGCTAAAATAAATTGTTCTTGTTTAATAAGGTTAGGTAATTTTTTCAAAGTTTTTTTTGGTGCAAAATTATAAATTTTTACACATCATTAATGAAAAAAATATATCTTTAAAAGTATAAGAGAAAAATTTTAAAAGAATTTAATTTTAAATGAGTTCTTGCTAAATTGACCCGTTTTCATATTCGGCAGGGCATAATTATATATATATATATTTTTATAATATATATATATATATATTATATAATTTTATATATTATCTCAATCCTATCTCTTTTTCTTACCTGCTCTCTACTACCTCTCTCTACCTATCTCTCTTTACCTTTCTCTCTACCTTCCTTCTTTCCTATCTCTTCTTATACCCATCTCTCCACTACTATCTTTCCCCTTACCTATCTTCTTCCTATCTCTCTCTTTGCCTTTTCTTCTGCCCTCTACCATTCTTCCCCTCTAAAATTCTTCCCTCTAACACTTCCATCCCCCAAAAATCTTACCCTCTCATATTTTCCCCCTCCCTTTTTCCATCTCCTCTCTCTCCCCTTTTTCTCTCCCCCTTCCCCCCTCTCTCCCCTTTTTTTCATATCCCTTTTTCCCCCATCTCCCCTGTCTTCCCCCCCTCTCTCCCCTCTTTTGCCCCTCTTTCCTTTTCTTCCTCTCTCTCTCTCTCTCTCTCTTCTCTCTTCCTCTCTTCTTCTCCTCTCTCTCTTCTTTCTCTCTCTCTCTCTCTCTCCCTCTCTCTTGCCTCTCTTCTCTTTTCTTCTCTCTCCTCCCTTTTCCCCCTTTATCTCCCCCTCTCTCCTCCCACTTTTCCTTTCTCTATCTTTCTCTTTCTCTTCTCTCTCTTCTCTCTCTCCCTTCTCTCTCTCTTTTCTCTCTCTCTCTCTGTCTCTCACTGTTTTCTCTTTAAGAAAAAAGGAAAAAAAAGGGAAGAAGTGGAAAAAAGAAAAAAAAAAAAAAGAGGCAAAAAGTTGTCCCGTTCACAAAAAGAAGAGCAGAGCAGAAATCAGAATACAGACCAGTGTCATCCTGTAATCACGGTAAATCCTGAGGGCAATAATCTCAAGACAAAGACAGGTTTTTTTACTCCCCTCATACTTTGCGATCGTCAATATGGCTTCAGGAAAGGTTTTCCTGCGCTGATCTGTTTTTAAAACCCCTCCACTAATGGCACCGTCACTGGATGAAACCAAGGTCAGCTGTGTGGAGCATGGACACTGCTGGTCTTTCGAGCGGGGGGTGGCCCAGGGCCCCTTAGAAAAATTCAAACATGGAAAATGCGGCTTACGCTGTTCCTCGATGTTACCTTTATGGTGATCTCTAAGTGTAGTTTTCAATGGAACGGAATCAGCAAGACATCCTATTTGGGGAAATGTTCCACAAGGAAAGGGGTGGGCCTTTTTAAGGAATGTTACTTAACGCCTTCTTTTCATCCCCGAATCACATGTATGCAGACGACTGTACATGACATTCACTTATCCCGAGAAGAAATCCCGTGCTTAAGCACATCAATCACCGCTAAGGCTATATCAGTTGGGGAAATAGTGACAGTAAACATTTGCACCTGGAAAACAAAAGGATCGTCTCTAAGCACCATGATGGTAATGTGGGCATAGTAAGGTGAATGGGAGGGGGTTTTTGGCACCTGGAAAAAAGTTGATATCCTTGGGGGTGAAATTTGACTCCAAAAAAACCATGAAGAACCATGTTGTAATCTTGCAAACAAGGCAGCCAGGAAGCTTACAGCACTTCGCCGTATCTCGCATCTGCTTGACAGTAGGTGTTGCAAGATTCTGTACGAGGCACAAGTACGCTCACACCTTGAGTATGCTCCACTTTCTTGGTTTGCCTGCACCCCGTCTCATCTGCGACTGCTTGACAGAATAGAGAACAGAGCAAGACGTCTCATCTCTCATTTGGACCCATCCTGGATAGATCTGTCATTTCAGCAGAGCCTTCAACACAGGAGGGATGTGGGTGGCCTTACTGTTATGTACAAGGCCAATATTGTCAAAGTACCACACTTGGATCCACTTCGAGGACAGCGTGAAACAAGCTCTTATGCCACAAGACGAGCAGAAAGCAGCAACTTCACTCTGGCTGTACCCTTCTCCAGAACATCACTCCATCTGAGATCATATACACCCAGGATGACTCGAGTATGGAACACATTCGTACAGCATTGTGATGTCAACAAGATAAAGTCAGTTGATCAAATGAAAATGCTGGCCCACAGATGGCTCCAACTTCTTTTTGTTCCCTACTTGTATGTCTCATAGCAATAAAAATGCGTTCAAATGAGCTGATATAGGTAACAGCTCTTAGCTTGTCAATAAAGTTAGGAATCCTTAACCTGTAAATAGCTTGTAAATAAAGCTAGGGATCCTTAACCTTGTCAAACCCTGGGTAAAAAAAAAAAAATGGTGGGGACTCGCAGGAACAAGGGATCAGATGAGAATGGTTCTGGTAGGGAGGAGTGGATGGAGGTGCAGTGGAAAAGGATTCAATTCAATTCAATTCAATTCAAAGTTTATTCTCTATAAAGATTACAACGCTTAGTTTACAGAATTTGGTTATTGTGTGGCTTACATGTAGTAAAATAATGATTACAGATTGTACCACTAGAACACCTAGCATGGCTAGGCATTTCGGGCAGACTTAGTTTAATTCTTAATTTTAAAATATTACAAATTATGAGGTAAGTTGGTATTATGGCTAAGTGACTAAATACTAGTTTGTGAGTTTAGCAATGTGAATGCTTTTGTTTTGGCACAGTATATAGTTTCAGTGTTGGAGTATCACAGGATTCATTATTTTAAGATTGAGATTAATATTTCTGTTTATGGTCAAATTGGTGAGTGAGTGTAAGTGTGAACCACCAGGTGGTATTCGTGTAGTTAGTTGACGGGGTGTATCAGGGAGATAAGATGTTTTCTAATGGTAGTTTTGAAGGTGATGAATGTGTCTGCAGTTCTAGAGTTCTCAGGTAGGGTGTTCCAGATTTTAGGGCCTTTGACATACATTGAATTTTTGTAAAGGTTTAGTCGGACACGGGGAATGTCGTAGAGATGTTTGTTTCTGGTGTTATGCCTGTGGGTTCTGTCACAACTATCAACTATAGGTGAGGTATGGATAAATAAGTGAGTGGTATAGTGTGAGAAGGGCATTTTGCGGGACGTAGTATCTTATCTTGGAGAGGATCCCAACCGTTTTGGATACTTTTTTGGTTATGTGTTGGATATGGGTGCTGAAATTCAGGTTGTTGTCAAGATATAGGCCTAGGAATTTGCCCTCATTATGTCTGGTAATTAGAGTGTTGTCGATCTTAACGTTAATTTGTGCATCTCCTGCTCTGCTACCAAACATAATATGGTAGGTTTTGTCAGTGTTAAGTGTAAGCTTATTGGCTGTCATCCAAGTCGATATTTTGATCAGCTCCTTGTTAACAATGGTGTTGAGGGTGGCAAGATTAGGGTGAGAGATGACATAAGTCGTGTCGTCAGCAAAGAGAATGGGTTTCAGGTGTTGGGATACGTTTGGAAGATCATTGATGTATCATTGATGTATATGAGGAAGAGCAGGGGACCAAGGATACTTCCCTGCGGAACTCCAGTATCAAGTGGCCGTGTTGTTGATGCTGTGTCTTTAATGGTGACATACTGATACCTATTAGTAAGGTAAAATTGAATAAGCAAGCGCATGGCCTCTTATACCGTAATGGTCAAGTTTGTGGAGTAGGATGTCGTGGTCTACTGTGTCAAAAGCTTTTCTTAGGTCAATAAAAGTTCCTAGTGGATATTCCTTATTTTCCAATGCTGTGTAAAGCAGATCTAGCATTTTTATGATTGCATCATTAGTGCTTTTATTTTTCCTGAATCCAAATTGGCAGGGGATGAGTATGTTTTGTGCCGTTATAAATGAATATAGTCTGTGCACGAGTTTCTCAAAGATTTTGGAGAGCAATGGTAAGTTTGACATTGGCCTATAGTTGTTTAAGTCTGTAGGGTCACTACCTTTATGTATTTTTATAACCCTTGCCATCTTGAGTAGTTTCGGGAAGGTGCTAGTTTCTAGTAACTTGTTAAAAAGTAATGAAATAGCATGCGAAAGGACATGGGCCGCTCGCTTGTACAGTAATGGTGGGACATGAGACAGATTCCCTGAGTTATTTTTAAGTGACTTTATAATCTCGGTGACTTCCTTGGGCTCAGTTGGTGCAAGATAGAAGGAATTTGGGAAATTCCCATCTAGGTAGTCCCCGGCATGGGCATTGGCATGTGGGATTTTATTGGCGAGATTAGATCCTATGGTTGAGAAGAAGTCGTTTATCTTGTTAGCTGTGTCAGTGGGATGTAGTGGTGTTTCATTAGGTTTAATTAGGATAATATTCTTGTTTTTTTTTCAGTTTGTGGGTCCCTAGAATCTGAGAGTGTTTTCCAGGTCTTTTTTATATCTCCTCTAGTGTCTGTGAATCTACGAGTAAATGGGTTTTTTGGCTTTCTTTATTATTTTGGTGAGAATGTTTAATAGGGGTTAAAAGAATATCTTTGTGAAATTAACCCCCTGCTAAATTGTTTTTTCCATTTTGGTTTTTCTTGCCCGGGGAAATTTCAAAAGGGGGCCTGGTTAGCCAGGGGCAACCAAGCCGTTTGTTTTTGATCTGTTTCGTTTTTATGGGAAAAATGTTTTTGTATAGCCCCAAAAAGTTTTTATGGTAAGAAAAATGACTGCCCCAGCCCATCAAAAACCTTTGGGCCCTTTGGAAAAATTCTGTAGGCCACCCACAACCTCTAGTCACTGGAACTTCCTTATTGAGGCCTAAATCTTGGAGTCTAAATGAAATTTTTATTGTATTAAAGTGGGGTTTACAAATGTTTGCGGGAGGAAGGTAGGGTAGTGGTCGTAGTGAAAACTGTGATTATCCCTGATTTAAGGGGGGCTATATTTTGGTCCACATGTGGTCAAATATGGTTGCCCCTTGGGCCCTCAGTACCGGGTTTTTAGTAATTGTTGGGTAGGGAGAAGTGGGGTTTTCATATTGTTGAGAAATCAGTTACAGGCTGATCATCTATAGGGCCAAGGTTGATTTTTGAAGTCCCCAGCTAAGAAAAGGGAAATTTGTTTTATTCTTTTTCCGGGGATGGAACAAGAGTGGGAGAGAAAATTGGGAAAGGCTTTCTAAAAAAATTTGGTGACAAGCTTTCGGTAAAATTAGAAAAGGGGTTTTGGAAAAAAGGAGAAAAAGAATTGGGGGGCACAAAGGAAACTCCAAGAAAACCCAGGATAAGGGTCCTAGGAGGTGGGGTAAAAGGCTGAAGCAATTTTACGGGGACATTGACCAAGAAGACACAGCTCCCCTATCACACCCCACAACGGGGGACGTGGGGACCCAAAAGAAAAGAACCCTGAAAGCAGGCCTGCTGGCCCAACAAACAGGTCCTTCACACAACCCACAAACAAAATTTTTCCCCCCAAGAAGTAATTTTTTTTAAAAATTTTTATTATTTGTCCACTGTATTATAGAAATAATGTATTATAATATCCAGTGAAATTATAATAATTTTTAAAAAATTCTTAAATTCTTGGGTAGAATAGTTTTTTTGGGGGTTGGTGAAGGCCCTGTCTAGTTTGGGTCAGCAACCTACTGCAGGGGTTTCCCTTTCTTAAAATCGCGCATCAGGTTTTTGCTTTTTTTGTGGGATTTTAGGGGTGAGGTGTGGTCTAGCCCTTAAATTCCCTTTTCCTTTGATGAAATTCCCTTTTAAATTTTTCCTTGAAAAGGTGATAGTACAAAACCCCCTTTGGGAAATTTTTCCTTTTTCCCTTCACAGTGGTTTTGCATATTCTGAAATCACCTGTTTACGTGACCCTTTTTGCATATATATATATATAAATTTTATATATATATATAAAATATATATAAAAAATAAAAATATATTTTTATAAATATATAAAAATAAAATATATATTTAAATTAAAAAATAATAAAATTTTTAAATATCAAAAAAACCCACTCGGGAAAGAATAGAAAAATTTTCCAGCGTTTCGGACAAACTCACAAAATAAAGGGAACATAAAAGTAAAGCATCCAAGGAAGCTTTTAAAGGGGGGCCCGGCCCCCCACTTCAATCCCACAAGGGTTTAAACACTTGACCGCGCGGCGGCCAATTTTGGAAAAGGGCCCTTTTGGCACAACTCACCCCCCAAGCTATTCTACCCCAAAAAAATTTTTAAAAAAATTATTTTTTCCAGTGTTTTTATTAAATTTTTCCCAAAATTTCTATTAATTAAAAATAAAACAAAATTTATAAAAACCCAAAAGGGGAAATATTCATATTTTTTTTAAAAACTTTTTTTTAAGAAACAAGTTTTCAATTATCCTTTTCGACCTTTGGACTTGCTTGATATCCCTTTCTCAATTTTTTAAAAAATCAATTTTTGGATGGTTAAAACTCTTACATAAAATAAATAGAGAAAATTGGAAATCTTGTCCATACCAAATTTGGGTTTGATGCAAAATTTGTATTTACTGATAAGTTTACCCTCAGAAGTTTGGTATGGCAAGGGGAAACCCCTTTTTCCCCAACACCCTGTTCTTAGTAACCTATAAAAGGTTTTTTTTTGGAAAAAAGGGTTTGCTTAAAAACAATCCCCCTAATAGAGCTAAATGGTTCGGGATATGTTAAATGATATTTGTGCCCAATCCCAAAAAAAATGTAATATAAAACCCATTTTTTTTTGGGAAAAATTAAATAGCTTACCCCATTCAATAAATTTACTTTTGATTTTTGAAGAAAAAAACTCATTCCCTTTTTTCTGATGTTTTAATTAAAAAGGGTAAAAATGAATTAAAATTTTAAAAATTTTACAAAAAAAACCTACAAATAACTGTTCCTATTTTCCACTATTTTTTCCTTTC
Organism: Cherax quadricarinatus; assembly: GCF_026875155.1. Lineage (NCBI taxonomy): Eukaryota > Metazoa > Arthropoda > Malacostraca > Decapoda > Parastacidae > Cherax > Cherax quadricarinatus. The sequence continues at coordinate 68,285,644 of NC_069404.1, forward strand.
GCACAAGATGCCCCCAAAATTTTCTTTTTTTCCTCAAAAAATTTTTTTTTGAGAGTTTTAAAAACAAATTTGTAGTCCCTTGGGGTTAAAAATTTAAAAATAGAATTTTAAAACCCAAAAATTTAAATTGAAATTTTTAAAGGAAAATTTTGGGAATTTTAAAAAAACCCAAAAAGGGAATTTTTTTAAATTTTAATAAAATTTTTAAAAAAATTTGCAAAAAAATTTTAAAAAATTTTGCGATAAAGTTTATTTTTAAAGGGGTTTTTTCCAAACTGGAAAAAATTCCCCTTCCGGGAAACCCAAGTTTTTTAAAAAACAAACCATAAATTTTTAAAAAATTTAAATTAAAAAGAACGGGAAAAAAAGTTTTTTCCAAAATTGGTTTTTTTTATTTAAAAAATTCTTTTAAAAAAGAGGGAAATTTTAAAAAAACCATCCAAAAAAAAGGGAAATTTTTTTCAAAAAATTTTGGGGGAGGAAAGGGGGTAGTAATCGGCAACCCCAATGTTCCGGAAATTTAAATTTAATTTTTTATAAAAGATTTTGAAAATAATTTTTATTCCCTTTTGGTTTTTTTTTTTTTAAAAATAATTTAATAAATTTAAAATTTAATAATAATACAAAATAATTATTTAAATTTTATTATATATTTATTTTAAAAATATAAGGGGCTGTGCCGAATTTAAAGGGTTAAACATGGATCTCCCCCTTAAATAGTTCCAACCTTTTTCATTTCCTTGAAATTATAGACAAAGGGGGGAAAATTTTTTTAATCTTAATTTTTTCCCCAAAATATTTATAAAAAAATTTTATTAATGTTTTTTTATATAAAATTATTAAAAATTTAAAATATATTTTGGTTTAAATTAGGCAAAATTAAAATTGAAACCCTTTTATAAAAATTTAAAAAAATTTTAAAAATTTTTTTTTGCCAAAAAAAAAATTTTTTACATTAAAATTTTAAAATTAAAAAATTTTTATTTTAAAATAAAGAACATTTTAAAAGGGGTTAAATTTTTAAGATTTTTTGCTTAAAATTTTTACATTTAAACATTATTAAAAAATATATTTTAAATAGAAAAACTTTAAATAAAAGGACAATTTAAAAGGTTTCGCCTTTTTGCCAAAATTTAAAAATTTCCAGGGGCATATTTTTATAAAACATAAATATATAATATATATATATATTTAAAAATATTAAAATAATATATAATATATATATATAATATATATAAGAAAAAATAAGAAAAAAGGAACTTGCAGCAGGCCTACGGGGCCCAGCGAGGCGGCCAAAAACCCCACACCACCCAAAAAAAGACCTAAAAGTCATCAGGCCCACATTCATTAAGGAAGGAGCACGGCATCTGACCTAGTAGCACAAGGTAGTCAGGGCCAACCCCACACCCACCCACACCCACATATTATTTATCTAACCTATTTTTAAAAAAACACAACGTTTTTTGGGCTCTATGACGGTACCCGGGGGTTTTTTTCCCCTCAACCACAATCGTTACCAAAAAAATGCTTTCCCACCTCCTTCCCTGAATTTCCCAATTTTTTCAAATTAAAACCCTTGCTTTGATTTCCCGTCTTGGCTAGATATTTTTTGCACGCTATTTTCAATCCCCTTTTAAATTATTTCCGTTTCCTTTATACAAACCCCAATCATATTCCCCCTAAATTTTTTACGCCTTTCTAGAAGGCAGATTTAGGGGCCCCCAGTCTATCCTCATAAAGGGGAAAATTTTTTGTACCCTGGGAAACAACTTTGGGATCCCCCCTTTTACGTTTTTCCCGAACATTTTATCCATTATGAAAAACGGTGACCAAACTGGCACATAGTCTAAAGAAAGGGCCCAACCAAGGATATACAGAGTTTAAGAACAACCTGAGGAAATTTTTGTTATTTATATTTTCTTAAATAATAGAAGTTGTTCGTAAGTCTTTTCATTTTTGTCTTATTTAGATTAGGGTGCTCCGGGCTGGTTTACAGTAAATTTCACAAAAGGATATAAATGCTCTTTGGGAAAAAGTTAAAAAAAATTTTTAGAAAGGGTTAATTTTAAATGAGTTTTTTGAAAAATTGGTCCTTTTTTCCAAAATTCGGGCACCACACACACCCCCAATTTTAAAATTTTTTGGGGTCCCAGACTCAGCCCAAAGGGCCCCCATCTTCAAATGAGCGCTACAGATCCACTCTCTCCCTGCTCCAGGACTTTTTTTCATACCCCATCTTTAAAACATGTATGGTTCCCGCCTCCACACATCACTTTCTAGACTTTCTACTTCCGACGACCCTATGACTGAAGAAAAAAGCTTTTCCCAACATCCATTTTTACCAAACTGAATTTTTTCGAAATCCCCCCTTTTGAGCCCTTTTTCTGGTTCCCCCCTTTAACAACCTGTCCCTGTCCCCCCTTGTCCCATTCCAAGCAATATTTTGTATGTTGCTATTTTGTTCCCCTGAAACCCCCTGTCCTCCAGTTCGTGAGGCCCATTTTTTCCCTTTAAACCCTTTTTTTTAAAAGACATTTTTCCCTTTCTCTGGAACTAACCTTTTTGCACTTTACCCAATTTCCCGGAACGTGCTTGATCAAGTGCGGGTTTCAAAAAAGGGGCTCATACTCCAGTATGGGCCGACGTAAAACGGTGTACAGGTTTTTTGAAAAAGTTTTCCCTTTCTAAGGTAACGGAAAGATATTTTTGAGATTTTTAAAAGGCGGCCCCCTATGCGGGACAGTTAACCCCGGTTGATATGTTTCTTCCCCGGGGACAAAGCCAGTGTTTTGCGACACCAAGATCTTTCAAATTTTAGCGAGGTTTGGGAGTCTTTGTCCCCCTAGCCTATACTCCGCTGCGGTCTTCTTTGGGCCTTTTTCCCCCCCATCTTTATTACTTTGCATTTGCGAGGTTA